>CM038673.1:169759962-170359962 GCA_021605145.1 Aegilops bicornis | reverse complement strand
CGCAGGCATGGTCAGGGCAGCGTGGCTACAGCTCCGCCGCCTGGTGGGCGATTACTGTAGCCACTCTGTGTCTCGTCTGGTTAATGACGTGTGGGCCTCGAGGGAGGGGCGGGCCGAGTGCTGGGGGCCAACCTCCCTCGGGTCCGACTGGTGGGGCTCTAGCCGTCTTCCGGGCTCTCGCTGATTGGTGGGGCCCATCGTCCTTGGGCCGTACCGACAGGCCGTCGTGGGAGCAGGGATCCGCCTGCTTGTGGTGATGTCAGGGGTGGTGTGGCAACAGTGCCGCGCCGGGCGGAGATCTCCGCCGGTATGGTGCACTATGGCCACGCCCATCCCTGGATCGGGGGGAATGGGTTATGCTGTAGCCACTCCCTATCTTGTCTTTCTTGATGAGGGCGCAGGCTTTGCGGCGCCTCGGGCTGACTGCTAGGGGTTGGCTTCTCTGGAAGCCACCCACTAGGAGTCGGCTTGCCTTGATGCCGGCTTCTGGAACTCGGCCGTCTACGGGCAGCCGACTATTCCTCCAGCCGGCCACCAGAAGGCGGCACTTCATCTTGGTGTCTTGAGGGGCGCTGCCAGCCCCGATGTCTTGAAAGGTTCTGGGTCTCGGGTTAGCCTACCCGTGGCCCATTACTCCGACAGTAGTCCCTGAAGTTGGTGAGGCGCCGTGGCTGAGCAGCCGAGGAGCCTCGGCAGTTTCTTTCTCCGAGTGCTTGAGGGTAAGCTTCGTTCGACTTCTGCCGGGCCGACTGGCAGGAGTCGGCCTCGCCCAATCTGATTTATCCAAACTTCGAACGCGTCGGCGGGAACCACGTGGCGTGCTTGCTAAGCCTCCCGACTGCCGCTCATTGTGGGCATGTCATGTGGCGTCGAGCGGCCGGGCCAGTCTGCCAGCCAACGCTCGCGATGGGACGCGCCTGCTGGCGGGGCCTGCCACTACCACGCCTCGGCACGCGAGCGGATCCGCTGCGGCCGAGGTGGGCGGTTGAGGTTCCCACGGAGTTACTGCGCGCAGTACCTCGCGCGATAAACGTGGGGAGTCGTGGGATCGTGGCGCAGTAAATCCCACGATCGCCCCCTCAGCTTCGTAGCCCGTAGGCCTATAAGTAGGGGGAGGAGGGGGGAGCGGCAGAGCACACGCGTCCCTCCTCCCCATTCTTTCCTCCTTCTTCTTCCTCTCGTCGTAGCGCCTCCAAGCCACGTCGAGCGCTCGGTGGTTCGTCTCCGATGAGCTCATCTTCTAACCCCACGCCCCCCATGGCACGCTCTGGAGCATGGGACGGCTCCGAGGTGCATGATGACCACATCGACTTCCTCTGCCAGACGCGGTGGATGCCCAACAAGGACCACGTGAGGGTCCGCCTCGCGCCGAAGAGTGAAATTTCGCCGGTGCCGGAGGAGGGCGAGCGAGTCGTCTTTCGCTCGCACTGCCTGCGCGGCCTCGGCCTGCCGGCGAGCAGTTTCTTCCGATCCTTCCTCGAGTTCTACGGTCTTCAGCTACACCACCTCACCCCGAACACGATGGTGCTGTTGTCCGCCTTCGTCGTCCTCCCCACCATCGAGCTCTGGGGGGAGTTCTTCTACATCAAGTTCGGCACCCTTGTCGCAGGCGTGCCGACTCAATGCGGCACATTTATCACGGTGCGGAGGCCGGCGGCCGAAAATCCGTTTCCTCCCATCCCGTTGATCAAGTCGGTGAAGATGTGGCAGCGGTCGTACTTCTACGTGAAGAGCGTCTTCCCGGAGGGCGACTGGGTTAACTTGCTAGCTTACGAAGCCGGCCCGCCGGCTGGGAGGCGTCCCAACTGGTCATACCGGGCCAAGACGCCGTCGCATGCTGGAGCCGCCGCCATCGCGCGGCTCCGAGTGCTGACACAGTCAGAGGGCTTGACTGGGCCCGACTTGCTATCTGCCTTCATGGCACGCTGAGTGCTCCCGCTCTAGAGCCGCCCTCACATGATCTGCCAGATGAGCGGGCATGGGACCCAAGCCGGCTATGCACCAAGGAGATGCCTCACGCAGAGGTAGCTCATATGGTGAACTATCTTACGAACTGCGAGCTCACAGAGGAGTGGCGGTTTGGCAGGGAGCCGTACTCGCGCGCTGACCCCCCGCCTATGGTAAGTTGTCTTTCTTTTTCTCTATTCTTTTTGCTACCGAGTCCGGCCTATCTGACCTGACCAATCGGCCTTTGAACAGAGCCCCCTCATCCAGCTGGCAGCCGGCGCCGCGGGGCCGGAGTGCCAATTCCTCCCCGACTGGGCGGAGAGCGATGCTCTCGTTGACGACCCCGACTTGGGGGTGGCGGCCTTGGAAGACGACGCCGAGGGAGGAGTCAGCAAGGCGCGCGGCTCGAGGCTTGGAGCCAGCCTTGAAGACTGGCCCGATGATGATGTGGGGGAAGTCGCCCCGCGCCACCAGCCAGGGCCCGGCCAACCAGGCGCGAGCTCGTCTGCCGCGCCGGATGCCCAAGGTGGCGTGAAGAAACGCAGGGCCATGCCGAGCCTGTTTGGTAGTAGGCCGAAGAAGCCCAAGGGCTCGGCCGCAGCGACCAAGCGGGACGAGGCGGCCGCTAAGGCCATCCGCTTCCGCAAGGAGGTGAAGAAGCCGCAGCTGGTTTTCGCGTAAGTACTGCCGTTATCTCGTACCTTCATTCTTTCCTTGTTGATTCTGTCTGAGCTTCTTCACTTTGTCTCCCTTGATTTAGGACTCCACTCTCTCTCGAGAAATCGGCCACCGCCTCCATCATGGGGTCGGCGGAGACTTCCACCACCACTTGGCGGATCGATCCGGCCGCCGACCTCCGGGAGGCGAGGGAGCGGAATGCGCGAGAAGTGCGCGAAGAGCAGGAAGCCGCCCGCCTGGAGAAGGCGGAGGCAGAGAAGGAGGAGGCCGCCGTCCTGAAGAAACTGGCGGAGGCCGAGGCAGCCGACGCAGCTGAAGAAGCCGCGCACCGCCAGTCGGCGATTTTCATCACTCCCCTGAACTCCGCACCGCCACCTCCGGAGTTCGTGGCGCAGACTGGGGAGGCCGGCGACGAGCACCCGGTCATGGAGAGGGACGGCGGCGACGTTGCCATGCCGGACGTGATTGTGCCTCCACCACCGCCGTCCGGGAGCGCGCAAGGTGAGCAGCCGGCGGACCCGCTGGTGCCGCCAACTGAAAACGAGGTGGGGACAGGCCTGACTCTTGAGGTCGGCACACCGACGCGCCGCCGACTTGCGAAGGTGGCTTCGGCACCACGCCCGCTGGAGACCGGCGCCGCAAGCTCCTCGATCCCGGACACCGAGGCGACCAGCACCGCGCCCATTGGGTGGGTGCGGGTTGGCGGGACTGGCCCCCCTGAACAAGGCGGTCCTGGATGTTCAAGCCAAACTCCGCGTCGAAGCCGACGCTATCAAGCACTGCAACAAGGCGTATCTGGAATCGCGAGAGGCCATCCGGGTACTCTTCTTGCTTCTTCGTTTTGAATTCTTGTATTGCTTCATGGGGGCGCGTCAGCGCACCCACTGGGTGTAGTCCCCGAGTTCCGGGCCGGCTGCTGAGCAGGCGGCTCAGAATTTTAATTAGCAGGCTCTGAGTGCTGATATCCTTGTTGCAGGATTATCATAACCTTCGCACTGCCGCGTTCAACTCCAAGGTCCAGGAGCTGGATCAACGCGCTGTCGACTTGTCGGAGAGCCGAAGTAAGTCCTCTTCTTTTCTGTGGGGGCGCGCTGCCGCACCCGCTGGCTATAGTCCCCGAGGTTCGGGCCGACTGCCGAGCAGTCGGGCTGGATCTCCCCGGCAACTGTTCTTCTTTCTGTTGATTTTGATGACTCCTTTCTCCGGCTGGGCGCTGGCGCACTCCGCTATAGTCCCCGAGATTCGTGCCGATCACGCGATCGGGCCGGATCTCCCCAGCGACTTTGCCTCTTCTCTGTTGGCAACTGACACCTTTCCCTTCTTCTTTTCTTCTGCAGAGGCCAACGCCACCTTGCAGCAGCGGCTGGGCGAAGCCAACACCACGCTGCATGCTAAGGAGGTGGAGTGCGGCAAGCTGGTTGAAGAGCGTGACCGGCTTGTCGCGCAACTAGAGGAACAGGCGGAGCTTCTCAAGAAGGCCCAGAAGGATGAGGAGGACAAGGAGACCGGCCTCCTTGCTGAGTTCGCGGCCGAACGCTCCGCCTGGACTGATAAGGAGGCGATGCTGACTTCCGGCTTTCACGAGATCGAGGACATAGTCGATGGTGAGCTTCCCTATTTTTCCTTTTTTTGAGTTGCCGGTTGCTGGTCGAGCCGGCCTCTTGTCTCTGACTTTAGCTCCTTGCTTTTTGTCTTGTCAGACTTCTTCCCTGGCCACTCGGACGCTGCCAATCAGGCCATTGAGGCTGACCGCGAAGGACGGAGGGCAGAAGGTGCACAGATTGCCGCTCACGCCCCCCGAACCCTCAGCGAGTAGCTCCTGAGCATTGAGGCCCGCCTTCGGCCGGCTCACCAGATGCTGCGCCGTCTTCAGCGTGCCGGCGCCCAGGCAATCGCCACCCTGTGGCCGGACATGCCGGCACCACAACTCCTCGGATCGCCGACCGGCCGAGGTGGCGGCCGTGGTTCTAAGTCCGACAAGAATGTAGGGGAGTAGGAATGGAGAGGCAAGATCCTAGCTATGGAGTAGTTGTATACACACGAGTTTTACGAAGTTCAGCCCTTCTCGGAGGAAGTAATAGCCCCACGTCTCGGAGCCCGGAGGCGGTCGAATCGATTATGTGTGTATGAATTACGAAGTGCGAACCGTTGAACTTGAGGAGGGTGGCTTATATAGAGTTCGCTGCACCCCTCTAGCCCTCGCCATGTAGGGTTTAAGGTACATTAAGGTCGGGCGTTACTGGTAACGCCACAAATAAAGTGCTATGATGACCATAAAGGCCACTTAATGACCGACCGTTAGCGTGCGGAGTGAATTTAGATCTCCGGGCTGTCGAGTGGTTGGCTTCATGGTCGAGTGGTTGGCTTCATGGTCGAGTGTCTTCGAGTCTGTCGAGTGCAACACTTCTGAGTCGATTGAAAGGTGGTTTCTTCTAGAGATGTCCTTGGGGAGGGTGTCTAGGACAGGTCCATGACCCTACCCTAGGTACATAGCTTCATCATTAGCCTCTGAATGGATCGAGGTTTGAGTGGGGAAGGAGTTGAACACACTTCCGACCCATTTGCGTGCTATAAGTATATCTTGCTCTGGACCAATGAACTTAGGTGACAGTACCAACTTCTTTTTCAGTCGCCTTGATCCATTCTTTGTATCCGTCAAGTGAGTTTCTTTACTTGGAGAGCTTCGAGTGACAGAGCGGAGGAGATCTTTCGTCTGACGAGTTGTTCTGCAGCTCGCGGATTTTGCGGGATTCGAATTTTGGGAAGCGCGCGGGGCGGAGGAGGCCGCAGTAATCGGATGAGATAAGGCAGGGACGCCTCGATCTCCGTGCCACCTTTTTCGCCACGTATTGCCCGCGCGACTGTTGCAGGATTTGACAGGATCGCCCGGGCCTACAAGTCAGTCACTCGGAAGTAACCTCATACAAGACGCCGAACGGGGGTTTTTGAACAGTGCGTTCTCATTTCCTCTTCTCTTCCTCAGACTTATCCGCCGCGCTCGCTTCCGTCCTAGCGCTACTGCCCTGTGTGCGTCTCGCCGGCGACGATGGTGAAAGAGAAGACGGCGGCCCTGGAGCGGGCAAAGAAAGCGACAGCATAGGCGAAGGGAAAGGTGACCAATCGGGGCGGATCCTCGTCGAGGGCCGGCCTGCCGCAGGTCTGGATCCAGGGTGACTGGATCCGCTCGACGATTCGTCAAGAAGATCTCGACGACCTGGCCGCTGGAGGACTGATCCCGCAAGGATCAGCGCGGTTTCCGGGGAAGGAGTTTAAGCCGCAGCCTCGGGAAGGTGAGTGCGTTCTCTTGGCCACCCATGTCGACCGTGGATTTTCTTTGCCTCCTCACCCTTTCTTTCGGGGATTTCTGAATTTCTTTGGGGCTCAACTCCACCACTTCACACCCAATATAATCGTGTACCTCGCTGCTTTCGTTTCTTTGTGCGAGAATTTCTTGGGTCGTCGGCCTCATTGGGGCCTTTTCAAGAACATTTTCACCTGTCGCTCCCAGACGGTGAAAAATGCCAATCCGAGTGATGAGAGAACACAAGTGATTCAGATGTGTGGGGGTCTTGGGGTTCAGATGAGGGGGAAAAGCTCTTTTCCAGCGATGATCCTTCCCGACTCAGTCCGTGGATGGCAGTCAACCTGGTTTTACTGCAAAGACCAGCCGACGCCAGGGCAGTCGACCGGACTCCCTCCTTTTTCTATGGACCGAGTGAGGAAGCCCTCCTCTTTGAAGGTGATCCCGGAAGAAAAGGCGCAGGTTAAGATACTGGTCGATCGTGTTGTCCAGCTTATCCGTGACGGGGTGACTGGTATGGATCTTTTGGAGGTCTTCCTTCAGCGAATCATCCAGCCACTTCAAGCTCGAGACCATCCGAGGTGGTTGTATTCGGGCACTAATGACACCGTCGAGGATGCCACGCTGGAGGGGTGGCTGACGAGCATCACTGGGAACAGGGACAACCCTAGGGGAGCCAGGATAATTCTTCCACTCGACCAATCCCACGTACCAGATAAGGTTCAAATTTGAATTTCCGACTATAATTTTAACCATGCAACTATTGATGCTCCGTCGATTGACTTTTGTTCTGCTTGTTTTTCTACCAGGCTCTTATCAAAATGTACTCAATGCCCAACGGGGAGCAAGAGCAAGACCCAGAAGGGGAGGCGAGCGGCGGCGACAGTGGTGAATGGCATTCTGACGGAGAGGAGACCAAGGAAAGTGACAACTCAAGTGACAAAGAAGAAGCCGAGTCACCTCCTCGCAGGGGGAGGCGATCCAAGCTCGACCAAGACCGGCCGGGCGCTCGTGAAAAAGCGATTGCTCAGACTGGCCCGTCTTCAAAGCGCCCTCGAACGTCCTCACCGGCTCCGACTGAAAAAGAGTCAAAGCAGCCCAAAGTTGTAGTGCCGAGGCCTCGGAAGGCGTTGCCGAATATTAAGATTGACATCCCCGTCGCTTCTGCGTGAGTGTCTCGCTTTGTATCCACTCGACGCTTTGTGCTGTTTATTTTTTCCTTGATTTGACCAGATACCTTTGGAACTGGCAGCGCTGCTACTTCTGGGACTTCAGCTTACCGGGATGAAGATGAGGCAATGGAGGATGCAGTCACCTCCAATCTGGGTGCGATTTCTGTCGTTCTGTCTTTATTTGGTCGACTGAACTGTAATATATACCATTGGGTGATGCAATTTTGGTGACCGATCTTTGAACAACCCCCAGCATTATTGACCTCCCCGACGATGATGATTAAGAGCCCGAAAGGCCTTTGACGAGGAAAAATAAGAAAACTCCTACAGACAAGGTGTCACAATCGACGCCGATAGCTGAGCCGGTCGTTCAGGACGCTGGTGATGCCAATCGTGCTTCTGTTACATTCGCCATACCACTGTCGAGTGCCCTGCCTTGTTCGTCGACTGCTCAAGCTCCTGCTGATCCACCTTCAGTTTTTGCTACCCACCATGTCCCAGAGGACGAAGTGAATGCTGCCCAGGAAGCCATACGCCAAGCAGGTATTATATGGAGAAGATGAAGATGGTGCGGGATGTCAGTAAACCGCCTATGATGCCAGCTCGGCTCTCCAAAGAAATGTTCAGGCTAGCTCGACTGGTTTTCTTGACTTGCTCTGTTAGGATATGCTACCTGAAAAACTCTCTTTCCAAAGATCTTTGCATCTGCACACCCACTGGGTGTTTGGACTTGTCACCGAGTCAATCCATACTTTCAGCTGAATTTCTTGTTGTTGAATTTCTTGTTATTGAAGTTTTGGACTAGTGGGGGCACGCTGAGTGCACCCACTGGGTGTAGTCCTCGAGCCTACGATGGACTGCGGGCAGTCGACTATAGTCTTGACATTTAATCCCTTCACTCGATGCAGTCCGCCATGTCGAGTGTAAATCAATCTGGGGCACGCTAAGTGCACCCACTGGGTGTAGTCCCTGAGACCGTGGTCGACTGCTGGCAATCAACTATGGTCTGAAGAACTCGTTTGTTGCTGTCTTTCTTCTTCTTCTTTTTTAGATATACACTCGCGCCGAACAAGTCTCATCGAGTGTTCACTGGATCAGTGGGGGCACGCTAAGTGCACCCACTGGGTGTAGTCCCCGAGACTATGGTGGACTGCGGGCAGTCGACCGTAGTCTTAGTATTTATTGTCTCTGTAAAATAACCCATCCTCTCTGATTGCAGAAATCTTGTGATCTTGGGGCTCGCTTTGACATAGAGAAGCAGCAGATTCAACTTAACCTTGACCTGGAGTTGGCCAAGTCGGAGCTGCAGAAGGCCAAAGATGACGCCAATGGTAAGGAAGCTTCGCCAACTGTTTTGTCTTAGACCCGGATTTCACTCTGCTCTTTCTGAACTGAGCATTATTTCTTTTTAGAAAAACTAAACCAGGCTCTGTTAAAGAAGGATCACGATCTGGCTACTGCACAAAAGAAGGCCGACGACCAAACTGCTCTAGATGAACAGAGGCTGGCTTCAGTCGGCAACTAGAGGAGGAGAACGCGAAGATGAAATCTGCTCTAGATGGAGCCAACAAGGAGGTCACCCGCTTGAAGAAGGACAAGGTTAGCTTGAACGAGAAGATGGAAGGCATTGCTCGCAGGAGGGATGATCTGGAAAGCTATCTGAGGAGCCTCGCCAAGAAGTTGTTCATCAAGCTTGAAGGTACATACCCCATTCCGACTGCTTCATCTTTGTCGACTCGGCGAACGAATACTGACTTGTCTTTGGACTGCGCATGCAGAGCTTTGTCGAGACTTCGAGGAGGAGACTGGGCGAATTGAACAAAATTTGGACCCTATCAATTCTCCCGTGAAGGACGAAACTGCTATGAACTTGCTCCGATTGGAATCTCGCATCGACGGTGTTGTTGACTACTTGGCTCGACTGAAAGTCACCATGTCGCGGATCGACACAGCACTTTGGCCAGGGGCAACACTCCAGAATGACCTTGAGTCCCTGATGACTCGACTTAACGAGATCCCTGGTCGAGTGCAGGAGTGGAAGAAGTCTTCGCCGGTCTTGGTGCTAATGTGGCTCTCATCTTTGGTTCATGTCCACTTTGTAAAGAGGTGCGAGAAGATAAGTGGCGGCAATCAAGGTCGCTAACACCAAGAAGCACGATTTCCGATCCTTTATGGAGACTTTCATTGCTGCTGCCACTCGGATCGCCGATGGTGTCGACCTGGACGAGTTCGTCGAGCCTGCCAGTCCTCCTCCCACGGAGTAAACAAACTTTTATGCCTCACCATAATTTGCCTCGGAATGCCGAGTGGATTTTGTAACCGCTAAACTCCTTCGGGCTGAGAGCCCGAGTACTTTGATCTGCGGTTTGGACCCCTTAGGATTTATCTGAACTGGTTTTACTTCTGAATATGCTTGCATTTCCCTTCGAGTGGACTGTGCTTCACTCGGAATAGTCTTTGTTGTTTGAGATGCAGCTCTGAGGTGGAAGATTTGGTCGTCCTGCGCACCATTATTCTTGCAGGAAGGGATGGAGTACGTATGTTGTATCTTTAGCCCCAAAGGAGAAGGTAGCAGTCGACCTGCACCTCGTCATCCTTGCTGATCCGGATGGAGCGCACGTTGTACTTGTGGCGCGGCTCCGAAGGAGAAGCTAGCAGTCTACCTACACCTCGTCGTCCTTGCGGATCGGGATGGAGCACACGTTGTACTTGTGGCGCAGCTCCGAAGGAGGAGGTAGCAGTCGACCTGCACCTCGTCGTCCTTGCGGATCGGGATGGAGCGCACGTTGTACTTGTGGTGCAGCTCCGAAGGAGAAGGTAGCAGTCGACCTGCACCTCGTCGTCCTTGCGGATCGGGATGTTTTCGAACTTAGGCGAGTACTGGACTGCAGCTAAGCCTCCGAGTGAGAGGATTGCTCGTCACTCGGTAGGATTTCTCAAACTTAGGCGAGTACTTGGACTACAGCTAAGCCCCCGAGTGAGAGGATTTCTCTTCACTTGGTAGGATTTCTCAAACTTAGGCGAGTACTTGGACTGCGGCTAAGCCCCCGAGTGAGAGGATTGCTCTTCACTCGGTAGGATTTCTCAAACTTAGGAGAGTACTTGGACTGCAGCTAAGCCTCCAAGTGAGAGGATTGCTCTTCATTCGGTAGGATTTTTCAAACTTAGGCGAGTACTGGACTGCAGGTAAGCCCCCGAGTGAGAGGATTTCTCTTCATTCGGTAGGATTTCTCAAACTTAGGCGAGTACTTGGACTGCAGCTAAGCCTCCGAGTGAGAGGATTTTTTTAAACTTAGGCGAGTACTTGGACTGCAGCTAAGCCTCCGAGTGGGAGGCTGGCTCACCACTCGATAGGATTTTTTCAAACTTAGGCGAGTACTTGGACTGCAGCTAAGCCTCCGAGTGGGAGGATATTTTTAAACTTAGGCGAGTACTTGGACTGCAGCTAAGCCTCCGAGTGGGAGGCTGGCTCACCACTCGGTAGGATTTTTTCAAACTTAGGCGAGTACTTGGTTTGCAGCGAAGCCTCCAAGTGGGAGGCTGGCTCACCACTCGGTAGGATTTTTTCGAACTTAGGCGAGTACTTGGACTGCAGCTAAGCCTCCGAGTGGGAGGATATTTTTAAACTTAGGCGAGTACTTGGACTGCAGCTAAGCCTCCGAGTGGGAGGCTGGCTCACCACTCGGTAGGATTTTTTCAAACTTAGGCGAGTACTTGGACTGCAGCTAAGCCTCCGAGTGGGAGGCTGGCTCACCACTCGGTAGGATTTTTCAAACTTAGGCGAGTACTTGGACTGCAGCTAAGCCCCCGAGTGGGAGGCTGGCTCACCACTCGGTAGGATTTTCAAGTACTTAGGCGAAACGGATTCGTAGCTAAACCTCCGAGTGAGAGGCTTGCTCGTCGCTCGGTAGGATTTTTCTTTTTTACAAACTTAGGCGAAACGAATTTGCAGCTAAGCTACCCACTGGGGGAATTTTTTTTAACTTAGGCGAAATGGATTCGCAGCTAAGCTACCCACTGGGGGGTTTCTTACGAAAACAAAAGCAACAACAATCACTGGGAAAATTATAACACTCTTGTCTTTGATAAATAAACTACAGAGGTATTTCTTATTACATCTCATCTGAGTGAGTACTTAAGTCTAAAAGGGGCGGAGCAGCTCTGCATTCCAAGCTCGAGATTCATCAATCTGGCGATCGACGTTGTAAAGATGGTACGCTCCATTGTGGAGAACTCTGGTGACGATGAAGGGGCCTTCCCAAGTGGGAGCGAGCTTGTGTGGTTTCTGTTGATCTACTCGGAGGACCAAGTCTCCTTCTTGGAAGGCTCGACTCTTCACATTTCTGGCATGGAATCGACGCAAGTCTTGCTGATAGATAGTCGAGCGGATCAGGGCCATCTCTCTTTCCTCTTCTAGGAGGTCGACTGCATCCTGTTGGGCTTGTTCTGCTTCATCTTCAGAGTAGAGCTCGACTCGGGGTGCATTGTGAAGCAAGTCACTCGGCGGAACTGCTTCATCTCCATAGACCAGAAGGAATGGAGTTCGTCCAGTTGACCGACTAGGGGTAGTCCTCAATCCCCAAAGAACTGATAGAAGTTCGTCGACCCATGCGCCTGCTGCGTGCTTGAGATCGCGCATCAGTCGGGGTTTCAGTCCTTTGAGAATTAGACCATTTGCTCTTTCCGCTTGTCCATTCGACTGGGGGTGAGCGACTGAAGCATAGTCGACTCGTGTGCCTTGAGAGGCGCAAAAGGCTTTGAACTTGTCAGAATCGAAGTTTGACCCATTATCAGTGATGATGCTATGCGGAACTCCATGTCTGAATATCAACTCTCCGACGAAACTGATAGCAGTGCAAGCATCGAGATTCTTTCTAGGCTTAGCTTCAATCCATTTAGTAAACTTGTCGACTGCCACCAGCACGTGAGTGAAGCCGCTCCTGCTAGTTCTCAGTGGTCCAACCATATCCAATCCCCAAACAGCGAAGGGTCAGACGAGTGGAATGGTCTTCAAGGCTAAGGCGGGTTTGTGTGACATATTGGAATAGAACTAACATCCTTCACACTTGTCGACTATCTCTTTCGCCATTTCATTTGCTCTTGGCCAGTAAAATCCCGCTCGGTATGCTTTAGCCACAATGGTCCGAGAGGACGCATGGTGACCACAGGTCCCCGAGTGGATATCATTAAGAATTATCTGACCTTCTTCTGGTGTTATACATTTCTGACTGACTCCAGTCGCGCATTCCATGAACAACTGTCCCTTTATCACAGTAAAGGCCTTGGATCGACGGACGATCTGTCGAGCCTCTTCTTCATTCTCTGGGAGCTCCTTTCTTAGGATATACGCGATGTACGGCACTGTCCAGTCGGGAGTGATGACCAAAACTTCCATGATTAGGTCGACCACCGCTGGAACCTCAACCTCAGTCGGATCTGTGGCACTTTTTGGTTGCGGGGCTTCTTCGGTGAAAGGATCCTCTTGAACTGATGGTGCGTGGATGTGTTCCAAAAACACATTATCGGGAATGGATTCTCTCTTGGAAACTATTTTTGCCAAATGATCAGCTGCTTGATTTTTCAGTCGGGGTATATGATGAAGCTCTAACCCCTCGAATTTCTTCTCTAGCTTTCTCACTGCATTGCAGTCACCAGTCATGGCCGGACTTCTGACGTCCCACTCCTTCATCACTTGATTAACCACCAAATCTGAGTCGCCATAGACCATGAGGCGACAGACACTGATTGAAATGGCCATACGCAACCCATACAAAAGTGCTTCATATTCTGCTTCATTGTTGGAGGAATCAAAGTGAATTTGAAGGACATATCTGAGCTTATCTCCTCGGGGGGAAGCTAACACTACCCCAGCACCGGAACCATTCAGCATCTTGGAACCATCAAAGAACATGGTCTAGTGCTCCGAGTGAACTTGAGTCAGCAGTTTTTGTTGAATCCACTCGGCGATGAAATCTGCTATTGCTTGGGACTTGATGGCTTTCTTTGCCTCAAACTTGGTATCCAAGGGAAGGAGCTCAATCGCCCATTTAGCCACTCGACCAGTTGCATCTCTGTTGTGCAGAATCTCTGACAATGGAGCGTCGCTGACGACTATAATGGAATGGTCAGAGAAGTAATGAGCAACCTTCTTCATGGTCATATAAATCCCATATACAAGCTTCTGATAATGAGGATATCTTTGCTTTGACGGAGTTAAAACCTCAGAAACATAATATACTGGGCGTTGAACTTTAAAGGCTTTTCCTTCTTCTTCCCGCTCGACCATAAGTACTGTACTGACAACTTGTCCCGTGGCTGCAATGTAAAGCAGCAAAGGCTCTCTGCTGATTGGGGCAGCAAGCACCGGCTGGGTGGAGAGCAGGGCTTTTAGCTCTGCAAACGCTGCATCAGCTTCAGGAGTCCACTCGAACTTGTCTGACTTCTTCATCAATCGGTAAAGTGGCAATGCCTTTTCACCGAGTCGAGAGATGAATCGACTTAAAGCGGCCAAGCAACCAGTAAGCTTCTGGACATCGTGCACACGCACAGGACGTTTCATCCGGAGTATAGTACCAACTTTTTCTGGATTGGCGTCGATTCCTCGTTCGGAAACGAGAAAACCGAGTAACTTTCCGCCAGGAACTCCGAATGTGCACTTTGATGGATTAAGCTTGATATCATACCTCCGAGGTTGGCAAATGTCTCAGCAAGGTCAGTCAGCAGGTCGGAACCCTTCCGTGACTTGACCACAGTATCATCCATGTATGCTTCCACATTCTGACTGATTTGAGTGAGCAAATACTTCTGAATCATCCTCATGAACGTGGCTCCGGCATTCTTGAGGCCGAGTGGCATGGTGACATAACAGAAGGACCCGAATGGAGTGATGAAAGCTGTTTTGATCTCGGTGCGTCTATACAGACGGATCTGATGGTAACCGGAATAGGCGTCTTAAAAAGATAGGCGCTCACATCCCGTGGTCGAGTCGACTATTTGGTCGATGCGAGGGAGAGGAAAATGATCTTTCAGGCAAGCCCGATTGATATGTTTGAAGTCAATGCACATGCGAAGTGACTTGTCCTTCTTGGGGACCATGACGACATTGGCGAGCCACTCGGAGTGGTAAATCTCTCGGATAAATTCCGCTACAAGGAGTCGAGCCACTTCCTCGCCAATGGCCTTTCTCTTCTGGACGGCGGACCGTCGAAGATGTTCTTTGACAGGTTTCACTTTTGGGTCGACTCGTAGATGGTGCTCAGCCAGCCCCCTGGGAACACCCGGCATGTGAGCAGGCTTCCATGCGATGATGTCCCAGTTCTCACGGAGGAACTGGATGAGCGCTTCTTCCTATTTGGAGTCGAGTGTTGTAGAGATATGAGTCGGAGCAGCATTGGGGTCGGTCGGGTGAATGTGAATCGGATTTGTCTCACCGGACGACTGAAACGCTGATTCCGTAGCGGGCTTCTTGGCTCGCAACAAATCACTCGGGTCTGCAGTTTTCTGGTATTCCTGCAGCTCTACCATTGCCATCTGAGCATCGGCGATCTTTGAGCCTTTCTGGCAACACTCTTCCGCTTTCTTCCGATTGTCGGTGACAGTGATCACACCTTTGGGGCCTGGCATCTTCAGCTTAAGGTATACATAACATGGTCGAGCCATGAAACGTGCATCTGTTGGCCTTCCCGAATAGCGTGGTAAGCACTCTGGAAATCCACGACTTCAAACGTCAACTTTTCTTTACGAAAATTCTTGGAATCACCGAAAACCACATCAAGAGCAATTTGGCCGAGTGACTCAGCCTTCTTTCCAGGAATGACTCCATGGAAACTCATGTTGCTAGTACTGAGTCTGGACATCGGAATGCCCAACCCTTTCAACGTCTCTGCATATAGTATATTCAGGCCACTGCCACCATCAATCAAACCTTTAGTCAGTCGAGTGCCTTCGACGACTGGGTCGACCACCAAAGCTTGCCTCCCAGGGGTGGCTATGTGCGTCGGGTGGTCAGACTGGTCGAATGTGATGGCAGTCTGAGACCATTTCAAATAACTGGGTGTTGCTAGAGCGACCATATTCACCTCTTGGTTGATAACTTTCAATCGACTTTTGCTTTCAACGTTAGCAAAAATCATCAGGGTGGAATTGACCTGGGGGTATCCATCATCACTATCTTCCTTGCCCTCAACTTTTGTCCGACTCCTTTTCCTTATCTTTGGGTTGTTTTCCCTGGAATTGCCGGATCAAGAGCCGACACTGTCGAGTGGTATGTTTCGGATAAATGAGTTTACCCTCTTCGTCTTTCTTCATGTGAATGTGGCATGGCAAATCCAACACATCATTTCTGTCTTGGTCTTTCACCTTCTTAGGGTTCCAAGGTTCTTTGGGCTTCCCTTTAAACTTTCCTGGGGTCACGGCCAAGGCCTCTCCAGGAGCTGATCGCTCGGCTTTCCGCTTCTGCTTCCGAATGGAGTTCCCTCCTCGTGGGAGACTGACTTGTGCTTGCCACTCCGGAGCCGATCCTCTTCTTCACCATTGGCATACTTGGTGGCAATTTCCATCATTCGACTCAGAGACATGTCTCCGGTTCGACCGAATTTCAGGTTTAGTTCTCTGTACTTAACACCTTCCTTGAAGGCACAGACTGCCTGGTTATCAGATACATTCTCTACCGTGTGATGCAACGTGATCCATCTCTGAATGTAATCCCTTAAAGTTTCATTTGTCTTCTGCACACAAGACTGCAATTACATCAACCCCTTTGGTCACTTGCGGGTCCCTTCAACAGTTACGACAAACACTGGAAAGATCTTCCCAAGTGTAAATGTTGCTAGGTGCTAACTGGTTCAGCCACGCTCTGGCCGAGCCCTCCAACATAAGAGGCAGGTGTTTCATGGCCACTTCGTCATTGCCGCTGCCAATCTGAACAGCCACTCGGTAGTCCTCAAGCCACGTATCAGCTTTGGACTCACCACTAAACTTACTGACTCCAGTCGCCAACCTGAAGTTGGAAGGAATCATCGCGTACGATAGCCTGCGAAGCACTCGGTCCTGAGACATGCACTCTGCTGCTGGTGGGTACATCCCTGTCATGACCTCCTCGATGAGATCTGTTTCTGTCGACCAAACCCTGAACGAGAATGGATCTCGCATCAAAGCCTGGTTCTCTGGGGTCGACTGGAATCCTTCGCCCAGCACTGTGAGGGCGTCTGTCATCGTGCTGTCGAGGCACGTGTGACCCACTCCTTGGGTTAGGGGTGGGCACTCGACATCGGTCATCGTGATCGAATCGGTGATCATATTGCTCACGGTTCCTATACTGATCTCGCCGGTCTTCACGCCTCTCGCGCCTCGGGGAGATCTTGGGCTATGAGCCGACTGAACTGTATCTACAACAACGGATTTGCTGTGGATCCTGTTCCGCGACTGTGATACAGCTGAATTCTGGTTTCCTGCTGCCCGGAGTAATGATCTGATCTGCAACAAGCCTCTGCGAGCCTCGGACTGGGAAGGCTGAATCGACTCTGCTATACGGGCCGCAGCTGCTAAATTTTGAATCGGAGTTCGATATACCTGAGTCGGTGGTGGAAAGAGTTGACGTCGATTGGATTCTGGAACCCGTTGTCGCGCACGGTCGTCGATTACTCGCTGGAGGTTCTCCAGCCGAGTGCGGTCAGCCAAGTTGGCCAAGCGCACGTCCTCCAAAGCACGGGCCTCGGGGGTTTCTCCAACGATAGGAGTGTGCAGCGCATCCATGTTCCGGCGGCGAATTTCTTCCCTCTGCAGAGAGGTGAGGGGCTCGGGGAGATACTCTGCATGGGCATGCGATGGATCGCCTCCGTCCGTGCGGGGAAAGCCGGGAGGACTGCATGGTCCATCGACCATCAGAACCTCCGCCGCTGGATCACTTCACGCTCGGATGCACGATCTCCAGCGAAGCCGGTCGAACAGGCCGTAGAGAGATTCGCGGGCTCGATCGCGCGACTTGGGGGTGGCCGATTGGCGAGCCTCCGCGTGCCTCACCCACCGCTGATGTCTCGACCGACCGGAGCGCTTGCGCCGGCGGGAAACGGGGAGGGAGGACGACACAGGGGTCGACCGATACTGGGTCGACGGTTGCCGCAGGAGGACGCCGCGGACGTACGCGCGAAAGTGCGTCACCCCGCGAACAGGGAGTGCATCGATGTCAAGTGGAGCCTCCTGAAGCCAAGCGGAGTCGTCGGCGATGAACATGAGCGCGCCGAGACAGATCTCGCGGCCCTCAACCAAAACTCCGCCTGAAACCACGATGAAGGAGATCGGAAAAATCGCAACTTCTCCAATAAGTCGCTAAGACACCTGCCCCACGGTGGGCGCCAACTGTCGTGGTTCTAAGTCTGACAGTAATGTACGGGGGTAGGAATGGAGAGGCAAGATCCTATCTATGGAGTAGTTGTATACACACGAGTTTTACGAGTTCAGGCCCTTCTCGGAGGAAGTAATAGCCCTACGTCTCGGAGCCCGGAGGCGGTCGACTGGATTATGTGTGTATGAATTACAGGGGTGCGAACCCTTGAACCTGAGGAGGGGGTGGCTTATATAGAGTTCACCAGACCCCTCTAGCCCTCAGTTATGCAGGGTTTAAGGTACATTAAGTTCGGGCGTTACTGGTAACGCCACAAATAAAGTGCTATGATGACCATAAAGGCCACTTAATGATCGACCGTTAGCGTGCAGAGTGACTTTAGATCTCCTGGCTGTCAAGTGGTTGGCTTAATGGTCGAGTGGTTGGCTTCATGGTCGAGTGTCTTCGAGTCTGTCGAGTGGAACACTTCTGAGTCGATTGAAAGGTGGTTTCTTCTAGAGATGTCCTTGGAGAGGGTATCTAGGACAGGTCCATGACCCTACCCTAGGTACATAGCTTCATTAGCGGCCGGCCGTCTTGAGGCCTGGAAGGGCTCCTCGCCCCGGGCTGGAGCGCGCCACGCCCTGGAATTCGTCAAGGCGTGGTACCTTGGGCTAAGTCTAGCCCAGCTAGCCACGTTCCGGCTGGAAGCTCAGGCGGAGTTGGCTGTCGTGGAAGATGACCTTGTCAAGCGTGCGGCGGCAATCGCCAAGTACACCGACACCAGCGTCTTCGTCCCAGAGCGGGTTGAGAACGGCGCCGAGGCGCCACCAGAATGGTTCGGGCTGAACCCGGAGGACGGCGAGGACTCGGCCGAGGTGATCGACTCCAGCGGCGAAGAAGAAGGTGAGGCGGAGGAGGAAGGCGAAGAGGAGGCGCTAGAGGTCGGAGCGGACGGCCAGCCTCAGCTTGACCGCACCTCCAACAACGAGCCACGCCTAAGCGAGCCAGCTGCCACTGGAGGCGACCACGCGGAGACTGACCAGCCGGCCGCTCCACCAACCAGCGCCACCGACTTCTCCGATCCACCGAACCCATCTGCCGCCCCTAGGCCGCTAGTTTATCTTTTGCTTTACCTGCTTATCAGTCTCGATGAACTTGTTAATTTGCACAATTCCACCCGCGGGGTGTATCTTTAAACTTCTTTTAAATATCGGCCAAGGGCCTTTGCTATGTAAATATTTTTCCAAGTTCTATCTTTTCTTGCTTGCTGCTCTTTGGCTTTTTTCCTTTGCCGCCTTCCCTTGGTTGCCGTCTTGCCAGCCGAACAGCCGCTCTGGATCAAGGGCTGGGTCAAGCACTTAGCTACTTCTGGGGAGGCAAATACTTAGCCGTTTTAGAACATTTTAGCAAGTTAAGTAGAAGCCGGCCAGCCGGCTGCTCAACAGCCGGTCGCAGAGGCAGGAAGCCGGCCTGAACTATGCACATGCTTTGGGTCCTTAGCCATTTTTCATGTGGGCACTCTTTCTGCCTTTCTCCCACCCACCAGACAGTCGCTCTGTGAGTTGCGGCTTCTGGCAGGAGACGGCTTAAGTGCGAGCACATTACTTGTCCGGCTGCAGGAAGCATTTCATAGTACAAGGCGGCAAGTCCCCGAGTCAACTAGTCGGACCTGGTGCCAAGCGGCACGAAGGGAATAACACATTCATAGGCATAATTCTTATCATATAGATAAAAGAGGGCAGTCCCCGAGCTCTTCTTGGGGGACCCGGAGTCTTCGTACTTTAATACAAAAGGTAGCATGGCACATACTGCATTAACTATAAAATCTTTGGAGGAGATTTGCATTCCATGGCCGCTCCGTCTCCTTGCCGGATTCGTCCCTCTTGCGAGCTCGAGGCTTCTGGGCGTCAATCAGGTAGTAGGAGTTGTTGCCCAATAGTTTGCTGATGATGAAGGGGCCTTCCCAAGGCGCTGAGAGCTTGTGCTGGCCGGCTGTTCGCTGGATCAGCCGAAGCACAAGGTCTCCCTCTTGGAAAGATCTGATGTCTACTACACAACCTTCTTCTTGTAGACGTTGTTGGGCCTCCAAGTGCAGAGGTTTGTAGGACAGTAGAAAATTTCCCTCAAGTGGATGACCTAAGGTTTATCAATCTGTGGGAGGCGTAGGATGAAGATGGTCTCTCTCAAACAACCCTGCAACCAAATAACAAAGAGTCTCTTGTGTCCCCAACACACCCAATACAATGGTAAATTGTATAGGTGCACTAGTTCGGCGAAGAGATGATGATACAAGTGCAATATGGATGGTAGATATAGGTTTTTGTAATCTGAAAATATAAAAACAGCAAGGTAGCTAATGATAAAAGTGAGCATAAACGATATTGCAATGATAGGAAACAAGGCCTAGGGTTCATACTTTCACTAGTGCAAGTTCTCTCAACAATAATAACATAATTGGATCACATAACTATCCCTCAACGTGCAACAAAGAGTCACTCCAAAGTCACTAATACCGGAGAACAAACAAAGAGATTGTGGTAGGGTACGAGACCACCTCAAAGTTATTCTTTCCAATCAGTCCGTTGGGCTATTCCTATAAGTGTCACAAACAGCCCTAGAGTTCGTACTAGAATAACACCTTAAGACACAAATCAACCAAAACCCTAATGTCACCTAGATACTCCAATGTCACCTCAAGTATCCGTGTGCATGATTATACGATATGCATTACACAATCTCAATTCATCTACTCAAACCAACACATAGAACCTCAAAGAGTGCCCCAAAGTTTCTACCGGAGAATCACGACGAAAACATGTGCCAACCCCTATGCATAGGTTCATGGGCGGAACCCGCAAGTTGATCACCCAAACATACATCAAGTGAATCACATGATATCCCATTGTCACCACAGATACGCACGGCAAGACATATGTCAAGTGTTCTCGTATCTTTAAAGACTCAATCCGATAAGATTACTTCAAAGGGGAAACTCAATCCATTACAAGAGAGAAGAGGGGGAGAAGAAACATAAGATCCAACTATAATAGCGAAGCTCGCGATACATCGAGATCGTGCCAAATCAAGAACACGAGAGAGAGAGAGAGAGAGAGATCAAACACATGGCTACTTGTACATACCCTCAGCCCCGAGGGTGAACTACTCCCTCCTCATCATGGAGAGCGCCGGGATGTTGAAGATGGCCACCGGTGAGGGTTCCCCCCTCCGACAGGGTGCCGGAACAGGGTCTCGATTGACTTTTGGTGGCTACAGAGGCTTGCGGCGGCAGAACTCCCAATCTAATCTCCATTCTGGAAGTTTTATGATACGTAGGTATATATGGGTGCAGGAAGTACGTCGGTGGAGCTTCGGGGGCTCCACGAGGCAGGGGGCGCGCCCTAGGGGGGTGGGCGCGCCCCCACCCTCGTGAGCACCTCCCTTATCTCCTGACATGGGGTCCAAGTCCATCCGGTAGCTTTCCTTCCAAAAATAACTTACCCAGTTGATTTTGTTCCGTTTCGACTCCGTTTGATATTCCTTTTCTTTGAAACCCTGAAATAGAAAAAAAAACAGCAAATCTGGGTTGGGCCTCCGGTTAATAGGTTAGTCCCAAAAGTAATATAAAAGTGGATAATAAAGCCCAATATTGCCCAAAACAGTAGATAATATAGCATGGAGCAATCAAAAATTATAGATACATTGGAGACGTATCAGGCATCCCCAAGCTTAATTCCTGCTCGTCCTCGGGTAGGTAAATGATAAAAAGGATAATTTTTGATGTGGAATGCTACTTGGCATAATTTCAATGTAATTCTTCTTAATTGTTATATGAATATTCAGATCCGAAAGATTCAAGATAAAAGTTCATATTGACATAAAAATAATAATACTTCAAGCATACTAACTAAGCAATTATGTCTTCTCAAAATAACATGGCCAAAGAAAGTTATCCCTACAAAATCATATAGTCCTGCTATGCTCTATCTTCACCACACAAATTATTTAAATCATTCACAACCGCGATGACAAGCCAAGCAATTGTTTCATACTTTTGACATTCAAAAAACTTTTTCAATCTTCACGCTATACATGAGATTGAGCAATGGATATAGCACTCTATGTGGAATAGAATGGTGGTTGTGGAGAAGACAAAAGAGGGAAGATAGTCTCACAACAACTAGGCGTATCAACGGGCTATGGAGATGCCCATCAATAGATATCAATGTGAGTGAGTAGGGATTGCCATGCAACTGATGCACTAGAGCTATAAGTATATGAAAGCTCAACAAAAGAAACTAAGTGGGTGTGCATCCAACTCGCTTGCTCACGAAGACCTAGGGCATTTTTGAGTAAGCCCATCATTGGAATATACAAGCCAAGTTCTATAATGAAAATTCCCACTAGTATATGAAAGTGGCAACATAGGAGACTCTCTATCATAAAGATCATGGTGCTACATTGAAGCACAAGTGTGGTAAAAGGATAGTAGCATTGTCCCTTCTCTCTTTTTCTCTCATTGTTTTTTTATTTGGGCCTTTCTCTTTTTTTATGGCCTCTTTTTTTCCTTCTTTTTTTTCTTTTTATTTTTCGTCTGGAGTCTCATCCTGACTTATGGGGGAATCATAGTCTCCATCATCCTTTCCTCACTTGGGACAATGCTCTAAAAATGATGATCATCACACTTTTATTTTTCTTACAACTCAACAATTACAACTCGATACTTAGAACAAAATATGACTCTATGTGAATGCCTCCGGCGGTGTACCGGGATATGCAATGAATCAAAAGTGACATGTATGAAAGAATTATGAAGGTGGCTTTGCCACAAATACGATGTCAACTACATGATCATGCTAGCAATATGACAATGATGGAGCTTGTCATAATAAACGGAACGGTGGAAAGTTGCATGGCAATATATCTCGGAATGGCTATGGAAATGCCATGATAGGTAGGTATGGTGGCTGTTTTGAGTAAGGTATATGGTGGGTGTATGATACCGGCGAAAGGTGCGCGGTATTAGAGAGGCTAGCAATGGTGGAAGGATGGGAAAAGGTGCATATAATCCAGGGACTCAACATTAGTCATAAAGAACTCATATACTTATTGCAAAAATCTAGAAGTTATCAAAGCAAAGTATTACGTGCATGCTCCTAGGGGGGATAGATTGGTAGGAAAAGACCATCGCTCGTCCCCGACCGCCACTCATAAGGAAGACAATCAATAAATAAATCATGCTCCGACTTCATCACATAACGGTTCACCATACGTGCATGCTACGGGAATCACAAACTTTAACACAAGTATTTCTCAAATTCACAACTGATCAACTAGCATGACTCTAATATCACCATCTTCATACCTCAAAACAATTATCAAGCATCAAACTTTTCTTAGTATTCAATACACTCATAAGAATTCTTACAAATTTTTTATGCTTAGCATATTAGGATTATTTAAGCAAATTACCATGCTATTTAAGACTCTCAAAATAATCTAAGTGAAGCATGAGAGTTCATCTATTTCTTCAAAATAAAACTACAACCATGCTCTAAAAAATATAAGTGAAGTACTAGAGCAATAACAAAACTACTCCGAAAGATATAAGTGAAGATGAATGAGTAGTCGAATAATTATGCAACCATGTGAAGACTCTCTCATTTTAAGAATTTCAGATCTTGGTATTTTATTCAAACAGCAAGCAAAGCTAAATAAAATAAAATAAAATTACGCTCCAAGGAAAACACATATCATGTGGTGAATAAAAATATAGCTCCAAGTAAAGTTACCGATGAACGAAGACGAAAGAGGGGATGCCACCCGGGGCATCCCCAAGCTTAGACGCTTGGTTATCCTTGAATATTACCTTGGGGTGCCTTGTGAATCCCCAAGCTTAGGCTCTTGCCACTCCTTATTCCATAGTCCATCGAATCTTTACCCAAAACTTGAAAACTTCACAACACAAAACTTAACAGAAAACTTAACAGAAAACTCGTGAGCTCCGTTAGCGAAAGAAAACAAAACACAACTTCAAGTTACTGTAATGAACTCATTCTTTATTTATGTTGGTTTTAAACCTACTGTATTCCAACTTCTCTATGGTTTATAAACTATTTTACTAGCCATAGATTCATCAAAATAAGCAAACAACACACGAAAAACAGAATCTATCAAAAACAGAACAGTATGTAGTAATCTATATCATACGTATACTTCTGGAACTCAAAAAATTCTAAAATAAATTGGTGGACATGAGTAATTTGTCTAGTAATCATCTTCAAAAAGAATCAACGAAATATCACTATCCAGTAAAAGGTTGAAGCTAATCTCGTGAGCGCTAAAGTTTCTGTTTTTTACAGCATGATCATAAAGACTTCACCCAAGTCTTCCCAAAGGTTCTACTTGGCACAAACACTAATTAAAACACAAAACCACATCTAAAAAGAATCTAGATGGATTATTTATTACTAAACAGAACCAAAAAGCAAGAAACTAAAATAAAATTGGGTTGCCTCCCAACAAGCGCTATCGTTTAACGCCCCTAGCTAGGCATGATGATTTCAATGATGCTCACATAAAAGATATAAGAATTGAAACATAAAGAGAGCATCATGAAGAATATGACTATCACATTTAAGTCTAACCCACTTCCTATGCATAGGGATTTTGTGAGCAAACAACTTATGGGAACAAGAATCAACTTGCATAGGAAGGTAAAACAAGCATAAATTCAAAACTTTAAGCACATAGAGAGGAAACTTGATATTATTGCAAATCCTACAAGCATATATTCCTCCCTCATAATAAATTTCAGTAGCATCATGAATGAATTCAACAATATAACCAGCAACTAAAGCATTCTTTTCATGATTTACTTGCATAGAAATTTTACTACTCTCCACATAAGCAAAATTCTTCTCATTCGGAATAGTAGTGGGAGAAAACTCAACAAAACAACTATCATGTGATTGAAAATTAAGATCAAGATGACAAGTTTCATGGTTATCATTATTGTTGAAAGCATACGTGTCATCACAATAATCATCATATATAGGAGGCATGCTTTCATCATAGTAAATTTGCTCATCAAAGCTTGGGGGACAAAAAATATCATCTTCATCAAACATAGCTTCCCCAAGCTTGTGGCTTTGCATATCATTAGCATCATGGATATTCAAGGAATTCATACTAACAACATTGCAATCATGCTCATCATACAAAGATTTAGTGCCAAACATTTTAATGCATTCTTCTTCTAACACTTTGGCACAATTTTCCTTCCCATCATACTCACGAAAGATATTTAAAAGATGAAGCGTATGAGGCAAACTCAATTCCATATTTTTTTGTAGTTTTCTTTTATAGACTAAACTAGTGCTAAAACAAGAAACAAAAAGATTCGATTGCAAGATCTAAAGATATACCTTCAAGCACTCACCTCCCCGGCAACGGCGCCAGTAAAGAGCTTAGTTGACGGGGTGTGAGTGCCGCTTACCTAGCCTCCCCGGCAACGGCGCCAGAAAAGATCTTGATGTCTACTACACAACCTTCATCTTGTAGCCGTTGTTGGGCCTCCAAGTGCAGAGGTTTGTAGGACAGTAGCAAATTTCCCTCAAGTGGATGACCTAAGGTTTATCAATCCGTGGGAGGCGTAGGATGAAGATGGTCTCTCTCAAACAACCCTTCAACCAAATAACAAAGAGTCTCTTGTGTCCCCAACGCACCCAATACAATGGTAAATTGTATAGGTGCACTAGTTCGGCGAAGAGATGGTGATACAAGTGCAATACGTATGGTAGATATAGGTTTTTGTAATCTGAAAATATAAAAACAGCAAGGTAGCTAATTATAAAAGTGAGCGTAAACGATATTGCAATGATAGGAAACAAGGCCTAGGGTTCATACTTTCACTAGTGCAAGTTCTCTCAACAATAATAACATAATTGGATCACATAACTATCCCTCAACATGCAACAAAGAGTCACTCCAAAGTCACTAATAGCAGAGAACAAACAAAGAGATTATGATAGGGTACGAGACCACCTCAAAGTTATTCTTTCCAATCAATCCGTTGGGCTATTCCTATAAGTGTCACAAACATCCCTAGAGTTCGTACTAGAATAACACATTAATACACAAATCAACCAAAACCCTAATGTCACCTAGATACTCCAATGTCACCTCAAGTATCCGTGGGCATGATTATATGATATGCATCACACAATCTCAATTCATCTACTCAAACCAACACATAGAACCTCAAAGAGTGCCCCAAAGTTTCTACCGGAGAATCACAACGAAAACGTGTGCCAACCCCTATGCATAGGTTCATGGGCGGAAACCACAAGTTGATCACCAAAACATACATCAAGTGAATCACGTGATATCCCATTGTCACCACAGATACACACGGCAAGACATACATCAAGTGTTCTCAAATCTTTAAAGACTCAATCCGATAAGATTACTTCAAAGGGGAAACTCAATCCATTACAAGAGAGAAGAGGGGGAGAAGAAACATAAGATCCAACTATAATAGCAAAGCTCGCGATACATCAAGATCGTACCAAATCAAGAACATGAGAGAGAGAGATCAAACACATAGCTACTGGTACATACCCTCAGCCCCGAGGGTGAACTACTCCCTCCTCGTCATGAAGAGCGCTCAGATGATGAAGATGGCCACTGGTGAGGGTTCCCCCCTCCGGCAGGGTGCCGGAACAAGGTCCCGATTGACTTTTGGTGGCTACAGAGGCTTGCGGCGGCGGAACTCCCGATCTAATCTCCGTTCTGGAAGTTTTAGGATAAGTAGGTATATATGGGTGCAGGAAGTACGTCGGTGGAGCTTCGGGGGGCCCACGAGGCAGGGGGCGCGCCCCCCACCCTCGTGAGCACCTCCCTTATCTCCTGACGTGGGGTCCAAGTCCATCCGGTAGCTTTCCTTCCAAAAATAACTTCTCCAGTTGATTTCGTTCCGTTTCGACTCCGTTTGATATTCCTTTTCTTCGAAACACTGAAATAGGCAAAAAAACAGCAAATCTGGGCTGGGCCTCCGGTTAATAGGTTAGTCCCAAAAGTAATATAAAAGTGGATAATAAAGCCCAATATTGCCCAAAACAGTAGATAATATAGCATGGAGCAATCAAAAATTATAGATACGTTGGAGACGTATCAAGATCTCGGGTTGACCTTCCAATTGTAGTATCAGCGCAGGCTCTGCTGGTAGATGCTGGACCGGCTGAGTGCCAACAACCGGCCCTCTTCCAGCAGATCAACGCCGTCTTGGCGCGCTTCTTCTGCCTCCTCTTTGGTGTACATGGTGACTCGAGGGGAGTCGAATTCTATGTCCGTTGGGATGTCGGCTTCGGCACCATTGACGAAGAAGAAAGGCGTGAAGCCGGTTGATTTGTTTGGAGTTGTGCGCTGGCTCCAGAGGACGGCCAACAGCTCATCGAGCCAACAGCTGGCCGAACGCTCCATGGGCTCTTCCAGTCGGGGCTTGATGCCGGACAAGATGAGGCCGTTTGCTCGCTCTACTTGGCCATTTGATTGTGGATGGGCAACGGATGCTAAGTCCAGTCGGATGCCCTATGTCGCGCAGAAACAGGCGAAGGCACCTTTGGCAAAGTTCGCGCCATTGTCGGTGATGATGTTGTGTGGTATGCCATACCAGATGGTGATGTCGGAGATGAAAGTCACAGCAGTCGGACCATTCAATTTCTTGATTGGTTTTGCTTCTATCCACTTGGTGAACTTGTCCCATCGCGACAAGCGGATGAGTCATGCCACCTCGTGCTATTTTGAATGGTCCCACCATGTCCGTGCCCCGCATGTAAAAGGGCCAGGCAATGGGGATAGTCTTGAGTGCAGAAGCCGGCTGATGTGGCTTGGAGCGGAACTTCTGGCACCCTTTGCATTTCTGGACCAAGTCTTTGGTGTCCTCTAGAGCAGTCGGCCAGAAAAACCATGGCGGAAAGCTTTGGTGACAAGTGCTCTTGAAGCCGCGTGGTGACCATACTCGCCTTGATGGATGTCTTTGAGGATTGTTTGGCCTTGCTCCGGCTCCACGCAGCGTCGGTAGATACTAGTGACACTGCGCCTTACAAGCTCTCTGTTGACTATGGTGTATGCTGCTGCCCGGTGTTGCACTTGCCGGGCCGAGATCTCATCAGTCGGTAGCTCTTTGTTTACCGGGAAGTTGAGGATGGGCTGCACCCATGGAGGTGCTGCAATTTCTTCGACTGCTAGGACTGCAACTTGCATGAGGGTGGTTGGGCCGGGAGGCGGCGGGTTGGAGTCAGCTGCCGCTGCCGCTTGCTGAGTTGATGAAGTCCCCAGGCCGATTGCTGCAGTCCCCGGGACGGGCTCTGAAGTCCCCAAGCCGACTGCTGCAGTCCCCGAGCCGGGTTCTAAAGTCCTCAAGCCGACTGCTGCAGTCCCCGAGCCGGGTTCTGAAGTCCCGGGCTGGGTGCGGCTGTTGCAGTCCCCGGGTCGCCTGTCGAATTCCTTGTGCCAGCTGCTGGGGTCCTCAAGTCGGATCCGACTGCTTCAGGAGGAGCCGGCACAAAGATGGAATCTGACTCTGGCGATGTCTTGACAGACGGCTTGAGGAGGCGTTGTAGGGATATGCCGGTTGGTATTGCCTGACGGGTGGAACCGATTCGTGCCAAGGCATCTGCTTGCTCATTGTCATTCCTTGGCACATGGAGAAACTCGCAACTTTCAAAGTATCCGCTGAGTTGCTGTACAAGGAAGTGGTAGCTTTCCATGTTTGCATCCTTGGCGTCCCAGTCGCCCGACGACTGCTGGACCACCAAATCAGAGTCACCATAGCACAGGATCCGGTGAATGCCGAGTTCTTTGGCAAGCCGGAGCCCGTGAATGAGTGCCTCGTATTCAGCAACATTGTTGGAGGCGGCAAAATGGATTTGCAGCACATATATGAGCTTGTCGCCTTTGGGAGAGGTGAGGACGATGCCGGCTCCCAAACCGGTACGCATCTTGGAACCATCAAAATGCATCCGCCAATGGGTGGAGTCCGGTGCTGGCGGCAGGTACTGGGTCTCGACCCAGTCGACGAGGAAGTCGGCCAGTGCTTGTGACTTGATGGTGGTGTGAGGCTGGTAGTAGATGGTGTAGGAGGCCAAATCTATGGCCCATTTGGCCACTCGGCCTGAAGCATCTCGGCTTCCAATGATCTCGTCCAGTGGAGCTGTGTAGACCACAGTGATTGGGTGCTCTTGAAAGTATGGTTTCAATTTCTTGGCGGCAAAGTGCACGCCGTAGCACATCTTCTGGTAGTGGGGGTAGTTTTGCTTGGAAGCTGACAGCACTTCACTCAGGTAATACACCGGTCTCTGGACTGGTAGTGCCTTGCCTTCTTCCTTGCGTTCTACTACTATGACTGTGCTGACCACCCGGTTGGTGGCGGCGATGTAGAGGAGCATAGGCTCTTTAGGAGTCGGAGCCGCCAGAACAGGTGGAGTGGTCAACATCTTCTTAAGCTGGATAAAAGCTTCATCCGCCTTGTCGTTCCACTCGAAAAAAGTGGTCTTCTTCATGAGCTGGTACAGGGGAAGAGCCTTCTCTCCCAGCCGACTGATGAAACGGCTGATGGACGCCAAACAGCCGGTGAACTTCTGCACATCCAGCAGTCGGGTGGGCACTTCCATCCTCTCGATGGCCTTGATCTTCACAGGGTTGCACTCTATGAGGCGCTCTGAGACCAAGAATCCAAGAAGCTGACCGGCTGGTACTCCGAAGACACATTTCTCCGGGTTGAGCTTGATTTGAAATCGGCGCAAGTTCTCAAAGGTCTCCTTGAGGTCTTCTAGCAGTGTTCCACGCTTCTCCGTCTTCACCACAACATCGTCCACATAAATGTGGGTGTTTCTCCCGAGTTGTTTGAGGAGGCACTTCTGCATGTAACGTTGAAACGTGGCGCCGGCATTCCTCAAGCCGAACGTCATGGTCAAATAGCAGAAGGCTCCAAATGGCTCGATGAAGGCGGTCTTCAGCATGTGGGCCGGGTTCAGCTTGATCTGGTGATACCCTAAGTATGCATCCAAGAAACTCAACAGCTTGCATCCGGCTGTGGAGTCTATCACTTGGTCAATTCTCGGCAAAGCAAAGGGGTCCTTGGGGCAGGCTTTGTTGAGGCTGGTACAGTCTATGCACATGCACCACTGCTTGTTTTTCTTCAACACAAGGACTGGGTTGGCCACCCACTCTGGAAAGAATACTTCCATGATGAAGCCGGCTGCCAGCAGCCGGGCTATCTCTTCTCCAACGAATCTTCTCTTCTCTTCTGACAGGCGGCGCAAGGGCTGCCTGACCGGCTTAGCATCAGACCAGACATGTAGCTTGTGCTCGGCAAAATCCGTCAGAACACCCGGCATGTCCTTGGGAGACCATGCAAAGATATCTCGATTCTCACGAAGGAAATCGACGAGCTCGCCTTCCTATTTGCTGTCAAGGTTTGCACCTATGACAGCGTGCCTCTCCGGGTGCTCTGGGTCCAAGGGTATCTTCTTTGTCGCTTTGGCCGGCTTGAACGAGCCCTCGGCTTCCGACTCCTTGGGGTTGGGTGACATTTCCGGCTGCTTGCCTGCCATCGCCACAACTCGGTCAAGGAGCCGTTTCTCAGCCGCGATCACAAGGGATTCGGCCAGCAGACTGCTATCTGCCGCACAAGTGGATGACTTCTTGTAGTCCCCGGTTATGGTCAGAATTCCCTTGGAACTCGGCATCTTCATCTTGAGGTAAGCATAGTGGGGGACCACCATGAACTTGGCCAGAGCTGGCCGGCCAAGCAATGCATGGTAGGGGCTCTCAAGGTCCACCACCTCAAACCAGACTGGCCCTCGGCGGAAGTGATCTTTGTCTCCAAAGAGGACGTCTATTTGGATCTTGCTGATTGGTGAGCAGGAAAGGCTAGGGACTATGCCATGGAATACGGTCCGGCTGGACTAAATCTGCCTTTGTTTGATTCCTAACTTCTCCATGGTATCCTTGTACAGGATGTTGATGCTGCTGCCGCCATCTATCTGAACTCGGGAAAAGCGAGCAGCTCGCCTATCAGTGGCAAAGGTAGCATCTAGAACCAGGCGTAAGAGCCGGGATTGGGCATTACTTCCGGGTGGTCTGCTCTGCTCCAGCTGATGGGCTTCTCAAACCAGTGCATGAACTCGGGGGTCTTTGACGCCACTGCGTTTACTTCTTGTTGTCGTCGCCGTCTGCTGTGCTTATCATCGGCCACGCTGGTGAACACGACATAAGCTCCGTGCTCTTCAGGATACTCGTCTTGTATGGCTCCGACTGGTCGAACTGCTGGCTGCTAGGGTGGAGGAGTAGGCGGATGCCCAGCAGGCGGAGGAGGAAGAAGGCCATCACCCTTGGCGATCCTGGTGAGCCAATGGTACTTCCGAGTGGTGTGGTTGGACGGCTTCACGTCACTGTGGAACTTGCAGGGCGCGTCAAGAGTCTGCTCATACGAGAAAGCAGGTAGCCAATTGGGCTTGCCGCCCTTCTGGCGTTTGGATGGAGGCTGCCCTTCCGGCTGCTGGTCTTCGACTGTCGCCACCTGCCGGCTTGTGGAAGCCGGCTGCATGGCCTTACGCTTGTTGTCGCTTGGTTGCTGGCGCCGACTGGTGTCGCCTGCTGGGGTCCGAGGAGCCTGAGGGGCCACTTTGCCAGATGCATCAACTTGGATTCCTGCCTTCATGGAGGAGTCGGCCGTGGCATATTTATCTGCTATGATCAGCAGCCCGTCGAGGGTCACCGGCTCATCGCAGAGAAGTCGGTGCTTGAGGAGGGTTCCCTCTCGGCACCCAGCGGTGAAGTACTCAATGACCTGCACCTCGTGCACGCCTTCGCAAGAGTCGCAGAGCTCGGCCCAGCGCGTGAGGTAGTCGCGAGTCGACTCGTTGGGGCCTTGTACGCACAAGGAGAGCTGGCAAGGTTTGGGCGGCCGCTTGTCCGTGCTGGTGAAGTTGCGGATGCAGGCTTCAGTGAAGTCGACCCAACTGTTGATGCTGCGGGGCTTCAGGCTGTTCAGCCATGTCCGGGCCGTTCCCTGGAGCATGAGCAGAACGTACTTCATAGCTACGCGCTTGTTGCCATTCGCGATGCTGACGGCTGTGGAGTAGTCGACCATCCAGTCCTCCGGCTTCACGGAGCCGGTGTACTTGGGCGTATCTTTTGGGAGCGTGAACCCTTTGGGGAAGGGCTCGTCTCGAATGCGGGGGCCAAAACAAGGCAGACCCAGCTCATCTTCTTCTTCTATCGCCAGGGATCGGTGGAGACGGTCGATCCGGTGGCGGGCATCGTTCTCCCCGACTCCTTCTCGGCGGCCAAGGCGGTCGCCGAGTGTCGGGTGATCAATAGGTGGCGGGGAGACGCGCCTTTCCCTGCGAGGGGGAGGAGGCGGACAGTCATCCCATCGTTCCACTGCTCTCGGGCGGCCATCTTGGTCGTGCTCAATGGTGATGCGAAGTCCGGCCAGGCCGGGCAGCCGGCTCCTTGTCTCTTCTTCCGCGGACGCTACCAGTCGGCGTCCAAGATGTCGCGCCTTGATCTCGGCGGGGAGGCAGATCGTCATTTTGCCGGTGAGGCGCCTCAGTGCGGAAGCCGGCCTCGTGCTGCTCAGCAGCCGCGTCGAGGAGTTGCTGGACGCGCTCCCCCATCTGGCGACGCTCTTCACCCTCGAACTTGTCCAGCTCTTCTGCTGCCGCCTGGGTAGCTCGGATATTTTCCGCAGGCATGGCATAGACAGAGCGATCTGCCTCGAACAGGTTGGCGATGGCCACGTCGCGCTGCCGGACCGTGCCAAGGCGGTTGGGCCCACCGGGAGCCGACGTGCCGCCCACAGCGTGGTCCATCTCGCGCTGGTAGGCCTCCAATAGGCATCTCATGTTGGCCAGCTTCTTGGCGCCCTCGACGAGCTGGATGCGGCGTGCTTCCAGCATCTCGGCGTCGGCATCTTCTGGGATGGGCGCCGTCAGGTCTTGCAGTACCACATCGAGTGGGTCGTGAGCACCTCCGCCGGAGTGCTCGTTGTGGCCGATGACAAGCACCTCCGTGATGGCGCTTTCGCCGCTCTCTGCGCGAGGAAGCGGCTCGTCATAGACCACCACGTTGGTGGGGAACACGTCAAACGACGCAGTATCAGAATCGACAAGCATTGGGTCGGTGGAGCCAACAGACTCCAAGTCGACAGCAGGCTCGCTGGCGACGTGGAGCTGATCGAGGAGGCTGACGAGGCGGCTCTCAGGACCATCAGTGCCTGCGTCAGACGCAGGCTCGTCGGAGAGGCGAACCTTGCCAACAAGATCGGCGAGGCAACTCGCCGCGCAGGCGACCTCCACGTCGTGCAGCGCGTTGGCGCAGACTCCGTCTGGCGTGCCAGGCTGGCTGCGCTCGCCAGGGAGGAAAAGGGTTCCCGTCCAGAACAGATCTCCGGAGGACGGTGCACCTCGCCCCACAGTGGGCGCCAAATGACGGGGGCTGGGTGCGACATATGCCAATGGATGGCTTATCATGGTGGGAGCGAGTAGAACGTCGCCGATGCCTGGAAGCGGGATAAGGTGTAGACACGAACGCTGGCGCACTTTACCCAAGTTCGGGGCTCTCCAAGGAGATAACACCCCTAGTCCTGCTCTGCGGGGTCTCCGCATGATCACTAAGGCACAAGTGGTACAATGGTGCTCCTTGAGCTGTTTGCTAGACGTGGAAGAGAGCAAGGCTAGCTCTCTCCTTTCCCTATGGGTCGGTCTAGTTCTAACAGGTTGGGAACCTTTGCATGGGTGCCCTAGGGGGGCTTATATAGGCCTACCCCCATGGGTACAATAGTAATCCGGATGGATGTAGGACCCGGCCATCAGTCTCTCTGGTTGCCGGCTTCTCCGCCGACTGCTGGGGCCCGCCGCCTGGTGGGCCCCGCCGACTGGTCTGGTACGGGGCCGACAGGCCGCCCTCGCCGCTCACGGGTCTTGTCGGCTGCTGATCACTATTGGCGTGATGCTAATGACGCAGGCACGGTCAGGGGAGCGTGGCTACAGCTCCGCCGCCTAGCGGGCGATTACTCTAGCCACTCTGCGTCTCGTCTGGTTAATGGCGTGTGGGCCCCGAGGGAGGGGCGGGCCGACTGCTGGGGGCCAACCTCCCTCGGGTCCGACTGGTGGGGCTCTAGCCGTCTTCCGGGCTCTCGCTGATCGGTGGGGCCCGTCGTCCTTGGGCCGTACCGATAGGTCGTCGTGGGAGCAGGGTTCCGCCTGCTTGTGGTGATGTCAGGGGTGGTGTGGCAACAGTGCCGCGCCGGGCGGAGATCTCCGCCGGTACGGTGCACTATGGCCACGCCCGTCCCTGGATAGGGGGGAATGGGTTACGCTGTAGCCACTCCCTGTCTTGTCTTTCTTGATGAGGGCGCAGGCTTTGCGGCGCCTCGGGCCGACTGCTAGGGGCTGGCTTCTCTGGAAGCCACCCACTAGGAGTCGGCTTGCCTTGATGCCGGCTTCTGGAACTCGGCCGTCTACAGGCAGCTGGCTATTCCTCCAGCCGGCCACCAGAAGGCGGCACTTCGTCTTGGTGTCTTGAGGGGCGCAGCCAGCCCCGATGTCTTGAAAGGTTCTGGGTCTCGAGTTAGCCTACCCATGGCCCATTACTCCGACATTAAGTTAAGACCCAACCATAGCATTAAGATATATTGGCCCCCCTTCAATCCCGTATGCATCAATTTCTATGCTAGGTTGAAGCTTCTGTCACTCTTTCCCTCCAATACATAGTCCTATCAACATACAACTCACCCTATGGTGTGATCCATGCGCGTGCTCATATGATGGCAACACATCATTGGACAACATAACCACAAGCAAATTAAACCAATCATAGCAATTCACCAATTACCGATAGGATAGCGAAAATCTACTCAGACATCATAGGATGGCAACACATCATTGGATAATAATATGAAGCATAAAGCACCATGTTCAAGTAGAGGGTACAGCGGGTTGCAGGAGAGTGGACCGTTGTAGATAGATGGGGCAAGGTGATGAAGATGTTGGTGAAGATGACGGAGGTGTTGGTGTATATCGCCGTCGCACGATGATGGCCCCGGTGGCGTTCGAGCACCACCGGAGAGAGGGGGAGAGGGCCTCCCTTCTTCTTCTTCTTCTTCCTTGACCTTCTCCCTAGATGGGAGAAGGGTTTCCCCTCTGGTCCTTGGCTTCCATGCATGGGAGGGGTGAGAGCCCCTCCGAGAATGGATATGTCTCTCTGTCTCTCTCTGTTTATGCGCTCCCTGATTCTGCCCTTTCACCGTTTCTTAAATTCCCGGAGATTCGTAGCATCGATTGGGCTGAAATTTGGACACGATTTTTATCCGGATATTGGCTTTCTTGCAGCGAAATAAGGGCACCAACCGCCTGACGGGGTGGCCACGAGGGCCCAGGTCGCACCCCTCACCCTTGTGGGCCCCTCAGGCATCATCTCGCGTTGATTCTTTTTCCCAAAAATCTCATATATTCCAAAATAAATCTCCGGAAGTTTTTATCGCGTTTGGACTCCGTTTGATATGGATTTTCTGCGAAACAAAAAACATGCAACAAATAGGAACTGGCAATGGGCACTGGATCAATATGTTAGTCCCAAAAATAGTATAAAGAGTTGCCAAAAGTATATAAAAGTTGTAGAATATTGGCATGGAACAATCAAAAATTATAGATACGACGGAGACGTATCAGCTGCCACCATTTTTGTTTTTCCATGTCTTACTATCTCATCCATGTTGCCAAGAGTGGCTATATATAATAAGCCGGTTATTTTACTTCCTCTATACCAGAGTAGTACTATTTGCTGCACAGTATTAGTGACCGCCATATTTGAGCACCACATTATTATGCATGGACCTTGACTGTGTACGTCACCATGTGTCCAGATCTGAGATGCCGCGTGTACCACATGAATGGCGCCGAGTTCAACCCCCGTGATGCTACGTGGGTGCCGAGGAGAGTACTCGCTTTTCATTGGGGACAGCTACCCCATTGTGAAGTGGATGCCACCTTCCGTGCACGACACCAAAGGCCTGCCGTTCATGAAGCATGGTTGTGTCTTTAGTGCGCACCGCCGGATGAACGACATGCTGGGACACGCTATCCCTGATTTATGCCGCTTCAGCTTGGATGAGTCTCCATTGTGTGGAACAGGACTCAAAAGCTGTGACCATGATTCCCGTTGCCCACCGCTATGGATCGTGCCATCCATGAAGAACACCTGGGACTGGAACCTGGAGGAGGACATGTAGCCCATCTATAACGTGTAAGTGGGGTATGGTAAATTGTGAACGGTAGCGCTGTGAATATATGTACACTAGTCGTGGACAAATTTATCACATGAATTGGAGATGAACTTGTGTGGCATACTGGCATTTGTCCTTTAGAATTTATTACTAGTAAATGTGTTATGTGTGCGTGCAACTTGTGTGGTTGTTGCACGGGATCCAACACGCTCATTGAGAAAAAAGGTGGCACAACTTTGGATATAGGTGACGTGGCGGCATCATACAGTAGCATTGTTCGCTATGGTTGTAATACTCCTACTAGGATGACAACTCCTATAAAACCTTGCACTTGGCTCTTTGCCTCTTCGGGAGGTTCAACAGTTCGTACTCGTGTGAACCTTGCACTTGGCTCTTTGCCTCTTCGGAAGGTACAACAATGATGATACTACAGTACAATATGCTTCTGGCAATCTGACACCGATTGAACTGTTGCACGTCCACCGCGAGGGCGAGGGCGAGCGAGAGGGAGAGGGAGAGGGTGTTGTAGTCAAAACCCTCTCCTCGTCCTGCGAGCCACCGCGCGCATGGGCGAGGGAGAGGCGTAGTAAGAAAGCTTATCCTCGTTCGGCGAGTTGACGGGACACATCAAAGCAGTACAAGTACTAGTCCTTTCCGTTTAAATATGGCTTAATTTGAAATGAGAAAAATACATTGGCGATCAACTATGTAACAATACGCTCTTTACGGTCGCTATATATAGTTTTGTGGTGATTATACGATCACAAGCTCATCGTAGAGCACCGTATTGCACCCTACTGACCGGCCACATAGTTGACGTGGCACTTTGTTGACTGGTTAAATTATCACCTGGTTTCTGGGTCCCACCTGTCAGTTGGTAGAGCAAAGAAATCAGTTGAACAAAACTTTACGCATGCGCGACAGGAGTCCAACCCTTGCGTGCGAACCACCTTGGCTGTGTATGTGGGTGCGTGCACGTGTACTCCCTCGGTCTTCCAACAAAGAGTGTACATCGGCTAAAAAACAAAGAGTGTACATCTACACTTCCAATGCATTTAGCCTTTAATCTAAAATCGATATTGATAGACTAATGCACCAACTTGTGCTCTAGCCATAGGCTACGTGTCTATCCTTAATTACAGCATGCAACAACCTTCATTTAATCTTCTTCTCTCAATGGTCGCATGCACACATAAATCTGCTACTTTTGGGCGTTAATTATGCCCTAGTCAATGTGTAAATCTCTAAATGTACAATCTTTCACGGACGTAGGGAGTAGGTTGAGCACTTGAGCGTGAGCGTGTGTGTTGTGTCGCGTGTTGTGTGCCGCATGGGTGCGTGAGTGTTGTGTGCGGTCATGTGTACGTGTGAGTCTTGCATGTTGCATGCATGCATGCATGAGGCTTTTACTCCCTCCCATTGACATGTTCATATTTCAAGCTTCCTCTGTTCCCTCCATATTGTGATACTCCCTCTGTTCCCAAATATGGAGTAAAAGCCTCTCTCTATTCCCACGAAGTACTTGTCTCTCTAGAGATTTCAACAAGTGACTACGTAAGGAGCAAAATGAGTGAATCTACACTCTAAAGTATGTCTAGATACATCCGTATGTTGTATTCCATTTGAATGTCTAAAAAGACAATATTTAGGAACGGAGGGAGTAACAAATAAACATTAAGTTCTCTTCTTTTTTCCTTCTTGGTAACGGTGCACAACCAAAGATGACTCACCTGGATGGAGGGAGTAGATGGTCAAAGTTTGACACAAAATTAATGCATTGGTAAACATAATTTTTTGAGGAAAACGAGTGCATTAATTGAGTGTTTTTGCGAACTACAAAAATTATTCCACCACTCATCATCTACCTTGGTTGATGAGATTTTTGAATTGGTCCCTATAAACCGGAAAGGAGGTAGTACTAGTACTCCTACATTATTGGCGCCAGGTGCCTTGGCCAATGTTTCATCTTGCTGGACAGGATGCATCGGTGCTTACATGGGGTGCTAAGCACATTAAAAACTTTAGCAACTAAAGCTCCCAATGCTTACATGTAAAGGTTCTTAACTTGGTGCTAAGCATCCTTTATTTAATGATTTTTTAACTAAAGTTCTTCATGTATTGGTGGGATTCTTCCATTTAAGTCTTTTGTCTAGGTTCTCACGCGTAGTACTGGGGTCACCACACTTATCTCTCCTCTTAATTATCTTGCCACATCAGACTTTTTGCCAACATGGCAGCCTTAGCACCTGTACAAGGCGGAGCATTGGGAGGGGCCCGAGCATACAGGCATAGGGATACCGTAGATAGGAAGTCTTCGTGATCCATTATTCCCCATCTTGGTCAGAGAGAACTATTCAACTAGTCTTCACAGTGAAGTGACAATACACGCTGCAGCAGATGGGACACTTGATTAATAAGCTGAACCAGCATGTTGGTGTTACTAAATCAGCCTTACCCAGTACTGCCATCATGTTTGCCAGTGGAGCACGCTTCCGCAAATATGACTACGCACCTCTCTCCTCCATTAACTGACATATGGGCCCTCTTGAGGTAGACCCACATGTCATCGGCGCAACTATTTACACTCCGAAGGACGGTATATCCTGGTAGTAGTACTAGTAGAATTGAGATTAAATGCACTTTGTTCCCCGTCTTTCACTCTTCTTCCTCCTCTCTTCCCCATCGTTGGCCACACACCATTTCCCCCCGCTCACTGCTCGCCCGCCCGCGCCATCTTCCTTGGTAGCTTGCGCGTACCTTATCCCCCCGCTCACTGCTCGGCCACACACACCATCTTGTTCGCTCGCCCGCCTGAATCCACTTCCCCGCTGGATCGCAGGCACCGAAAACCACAGTCACTCAGCGCCCTAAAAACCCTATGGCAGAACCGACTGACACGCAGAGCCGCGATTGGAATTCCCTCCCCGATGCTCTCTTGGAGCAGATCTGTAATCGTATGGACCTGCTCAGCACCGTCCGTCTGGCCGCATGCTCGCTGTCTTTGTACCGTCTACTCGTCTGCGATCGGCCGGCTCTTTTCAAGACACCCTGCTTGCTGATACCCGATCCTCGCAGGTGGCCCAGACACCGACTTGACTATCCTACGGAGGTTGCCGTGGTGCCCCTCAACATGCTACCACTACCCGTGCACCTGTCCTTCATGCGCGGCCACTACTGGGCGGGCATGAAGGCCAACTGGATCGTCCTCATCCACCAATCCGGTAGTCCGTGGCGTCTCGTGGATATCTACACCCACTGAGAGATCACCCTTCCATCATTGGGTACCGCCACCATCGAGCCTCGCGGCCCGCTGAACACTCCTGCCTACTACTCACGAGACGCGTCGAGCTTTTGGCTCGACCTCTGTTTGCGGAAGGTTGTCATCTGCGAAGTTCCCACACCATCACAAAGACTACATGGATTACAAGCTCATTGCCGTGTTCAACATGGGATTAGTCTATCTGGAATCCGGTTGCCATACATGGTTATGGCTCATCGTCGATCCTCTTCAACCAACATTTCTGTCTGATGCTATAGTGCATGATGGCATCGTTCATGCGGTCGACGCACAGATTGGCTGCCTATACTGGTGGAATCTATCACCGTGTAATTGTTCTATCTCATCTCATCTTTACCTTAAGAATACGACTGCCTGTTCATTGTTACAAATTTAGAATATATAGTATGTCTATAACCACATCATTGCTACATGTTCCTCTCATTTCCTAGATTTTTATGACCACACATGTCATTGTTAAAGTTGATATGAGAACAATTGGCATCTAATGATTATTAGAATAGATATTATGAGTATAACCTCATGATTGCTATATATTACTCTCATTTCGAGGATTTTTATAACAACGCATGTTATTGCTTAGAGTTGATATGATAACTGTAGTAAGTGATATGGTAGAATATGAGTAGGCCTTGTCATATCTGTTTTCACCTCATTGTTACATGATGTTTGAACCATGATATATTGCTAGACTAGCAATGTGCCCATGCGTTGCAACGGATCCAAAATAGAATAATACATGTTCACAAACTTGAAAGAAAAACACTATAGTTTGGTGTATATATCACTAAAAATATATTCGTATTAGGTTTCACTCAAAATATATTCCTTGTGGCTGTTTTGATGAGGTGGGGGAGGGATGTGGTTGGTTTCAAGATACTAAGGGGTTTCTGCAAATTGGGCAGAGGAGTGGGGTCTTGTTGCAAAAATGCCACGACTTACATCATAGTCATTAGATGCAGATCTGATGGTCAGAAATGACGGATGGCAGACACACCATCATCACCAACTGAGTCTTTTATAGGAGTAGAGAATATGAAAGCCATTGGCTTATTTTTTAACTTGGAGTATGATTATGACCACGGCATTGCAATTCTCTGTCTATGATATGTGTCACTGTTATAATAATCTTAATTCCACACATACTCTGAACATGATTGTTTATTTTTGTCCTTTTGGTCTCCAATTTGAATTGTTGCAGCAGACGCAAATGCGTTGGCCTTCATGATTCCTGGACCTGGAATCATACCAGCCGATGGGTGGTGGTTTATCGCCCGTTCAGCTGATGGTGGTCATTTGATGCTCATTTGCATGTACCAAATTTACCAAACCATTTCATCAAACCACATGCAGTACAATGCCTGGGGCGTTCGTGACATTGATGGCTATGGCTGCTTCGTGTTCAAGAAAGATCCCAGCTCCATTGGGCCAGGCATATTCAACTAGAGGCGGGTTTACAGCCTCGGCAACCACTCCATGTTCCTCGGTCTCAATTATCCGATCATCCAACCAATCATCGATCATATCACCGGCGATGATTACCGTGCTATGCAACTTCCATTCTCCAGGGGGAACTGTGTTTACACATCATACCATGGGTTTCATGAATCACCATATCCAGAGATTCTTCGACACAGCTTGTTGCCAGATAATATTAAGTGTTTGAAAGGCATCAAGCTTCCATGTGATGGATGGCTTTTGCAAACCCGACATGCGGCGATGTAGTTCATGCCAACAGCAAATATGCACAACTTGATTTGTACTGATATCTAGACTGAGCCATGTATCCTACTGTTGTAGCATGACCCTCTTTTGTTGGATATTATGTACTATTGTTAGTTTGAAGCACTCCTTTGGTTTGAAGGATAGATACCTTTCTAGGATCAAGTGCATCCTAACTCACCTGCGTAGGATGTATTGATAATGATGATGGAGATGTTGTGCAGAAGCCATATATATATATATATCAATTAGGCTTCAAGTGTGTACTTGTTGGTGAAAGTGTTGTCCAATGGGAATTATATTTTATATTACTCATGTAGCATACAAAGTCTGTCGCACAGCCTTGTAACTTCTTACCCCATTTCTAAATTTGTACTAGTCCTCTATAACGTATATTGGACTACTCGTACTACTACCTCCCTACTGGTTTACTGGTCCCCTTCATAATTTGTGTCAAATTTTGACCATAAATTTCACCAAATAAATGTTAATGCATGTCACAAAAAATTATATTGTTTTATTCGTATTTGAACATAGTTTCCAGTGGAATAATTTTCGGTGACATGCATTGACATTTTGTTAGTTAAACCTATGGTTAAAATGCGACACTAAATACGACTAGAAGTAGTACATTAGCAGTACTAGTATACGTCAGTCAAATGATTGATCATGTCCTCACATTGAATTGACGTGACAACATGTTGCGCGTGAGGTGACACAAGAATCCCGGCGGCGTGTTCGGGTATTGTGAACTTCAGATGTGGAGTACTACCACTTATCTATCAAAATCTTTCATCATTCACTTAAAATAGTCGATTTGATCATACATTGAGTACCATATAGCTTGAATTAACCGAAGCAACTCCAGGAAGGATTGGCCGGTGCTACCGGCTGGCGTCCAGTTCGATCCCACGGATCAGGAGCTGATCGAGCACCATGAGGCCAAAGTGAGTGCTGACAGCGCGAGATCTCACCCTCTCGTCGATTTGTTCATACAAACCATCGACAGCAAGCACGGCATATGCTACACCCATCCTGAGAAACTTCCAGGTAAGACACCGATCGGCCGTTTACTTGCACAAACATATTCCTTTGTTTATAGCTCTATTTTTCTTTTTAGACGCAGACCTAGTGAAGCAATTACAATTAGACAGTTAATAAAAAGTGAAACAAGTGACTGCAACATACCAAAGATGTTATGAAAATGCCAACTACGTACACTAAAACATGTATTCGACAGTACTGCATGTATCACACTGAGTGGCCTAAGCAAGCATTTCTTCCAGCGCAATTCCAGGGCGTTCAAAAGGGGCACGTGGACGCATCGCAAGACACAGTCGGAGTGCAGCATGCACGCGATGTGGCACAAGACCGGCAATACCTTGCCGGTGATGGTCAGTGGCCGGCAGATGGGTAGCAAAAAGGTTCTCGTGCTGCACACCAACAAGAACTTCGACCATTCTCGCAAAAAAAATAAAAAAAAACTTTGACCAGCAGAGGACCTACTGGGTGATGCACCAGTACCACCTCGGGGACCTGGAGCAAGAGAAGGAGCGGGAGCTGGTCTTCTGCAAGATTTTCTACCAGACGAACACTAGGGCCATGACTAAAAAGATTATAAGTTAGTTTGGTATTGGTACTTGTACTACCTTGTCGCCCCGCAAGTTGGTATTGATGTTAACGATCTTTCGGTATGAACTTGGCATTTGCTTCCAACCATCATGCCGAGGGTCGACGTGGATATAAAGCTGAATCATTTGTTCCGAAACGAATTTTCAGGCACCTGATTTTTATTTGATGGGTAGCATAAGCACCTGCCGTTCGAATTCCCAGTTCTCCAAAGTTTTCGAAACAAGTGCATGCACTTATTATGATGATGAAAAAACAATATACCTGTTGCATCCCAGTTATCACTCTGTACTTGCAGAATTATCTCGTTTATTGAGGAGGTATATTGTTTTTTTCAGGTCGAGCAAGTTTCAACTGGTTTGTAGACTGCCCAGGCTTGGTTTTGTTTTTAACAGGCCTAGCCCATGACGACAACGGGCACAAAGATCCAGCAGGTATCTACTGGCCTCGCCCGCCAAATACGATTATATTTTGTCTTACAACATTCGCAGGCAGTTTTTTACTGAATCAAACACACAACCCAGTTCTATTTTCCTCTTGAAACGCCATGTCCTACTTTTGTTTTCTAATCTCTACCTATAGTTTTACTAGTTCACATACACGTATCATTATATTGAAAAATACATAAAGTTCCCTTTTCATATTTACATCCTTATTTTTGTTGTTGTTTTCCCTCCCGGCACTGATATTTTTACCACTGGTTTTCCCTTAAACCAACTCAATTGTCCCACGTCTTGTTTTCTTACAAAAACAAAATGATTTTTTGGCAAATCAATAAGTTCTTAAAAAAATGTTTATCATTTCAGGATTACAACAGTTCGGACTCCACCAAAATATGCAAAATAAGCTTGAACTTTTTGACCGTGGTCCTGTGCAGAAAATGGGTTGTAATAAATTACTTAAGAATTAGCAAATGGGCTGCAAATTATTAAAAAACAGAAAATGGGCTCTATGTTGTCTGCCACAGATTTGGAGGCTGACTTGTGGGCCTACTAAGTTCATTCGTACGCAAGGTTTCTCAAAAAAAAAGTTAGTCAACAATCAACTCTCCCAGCGTCAGACCGTTAGATGTCAATCTAACGGCAATCGTGCTTCTTCAGTCTCTGATCTTCTTGCAAAAATATTATAAAGTGCAGCCGGATAGATCCAATCTATTCTTGAAATAGACAACTCGCACACACTCCCTTTCCAAAAAAAAATCAAGCCGCCCAAACCAGCGGCGGTAGAACCACCTACTCGCTCCTCCTGTGGCTGGATGTGCTGCCAGGCAGGCCTGAAGGCCCCACCATACTCGCATCCCTGGCCTGGTTATCCCTCTACTCACCCACACCTCCTGTTATTTTCCAGCGACGGCAGCCGAACCAGTCAACCCTCGTAATCCCCACCGCATGGGCAGCCACTTCCGTGTCTTCCCCGGCTCCGTGTCATTCCCTTTGTAGGCCTCTCCATCGTCCACTGCCTTGGTGCTCTCGGCGCGGCGTGGTCAACGAACGACATCCATCGGAAGTGGACTGTACGTGGAGAGGCTGACAGCTGGGTCCACAGCCGCACACAAGGAAATGCCTCCTTATTACGCGCAAAATAATGATTCCTCCGCCTGACATCTAGGACCAACCGAAAGGGCCTCTCTATTTCGCGAAAAAATGTTCCAGCCACTGACAGCTCGGACCCACCAGCTATATCTTCGCATGCAAGGAAGTGCTTCCTTATTACGCACAAAAAATGAATACTCCCCCTGCTAGCTAGGACCCAGCATAATGGGAGGCTAACTTGTGGGCCTACTAAGTTGACGGGGACGGAGGGCTTTGTCAACTTAGTCAATATGAACGATTCTAGCTCCACTGACCGTACGATGTCCATCCAACGCTGTAGTGCTTCTTCAACCTCTGGTCTTCTTGCTCCAGCCGCCCAAACAAGCGTCGGCCCTGCCGCCTGCTCCTGCCTCCCGTGGCCGGTTGTGCTGCCACCGCTGGCCATGCCATCCCTCTATACTCACCCACACCTCCTGTCATTCTCCGGCGACGGCAGCCTCACACCGGAGCCGAAGCAGTCAACCCACGTACTTCCCTCCGCGTGGGCATCCATTGCCACGTCTTCCCTGGCTCCGCGTCGTCCCCTTCCTAGGCCTGGCCGTCGTCCACCGCCCTGGTGCTCTCGGTGCGGCATGGTCAATGTGGTCAACAAACGACTTCCATCGGAAGAGTACTGTACATGGAGAGGCTGACAGCTGGTTCCACGGCCCTAGCAAGGAAATGTGTCCTTATTACGTGCAAAATAATGATTCCTCCACCTTACAGCAGGGACCCACCGAACGGGCCATCGTATTTTGTGAAAGAAAACGTTTCCCCTGACTGCTGGGACCCACCAGCTACATCTTCACACGCAAGGAAGTGCGTCCATATTACAGGCAAAAAAGATTCCCCCACTGCCGGACCCACCAGCTACATCTTCGCACGCAAGGAAGTGCCTGACAGTCGGGACCCACCTAGTCAAAGCGTACATAGCGTTGTCATTCTGGTGGCGAACGTGTACGTACATACTAGTCGATCGGTCTGTCTGCAGGCTGCAGCGATTAACTGTGGCCGTGTAAGGAAGGGCACGTGTTGTAGTAGAGGCGTGCACGTAGCATGTACACGTACGTACAGCGGCCAGGGTGCAATAAAGTAAATACGGCCACGTACGTACATACAGGCGGGATCTCGAACGCCTACTCGTGCATACGTACGGCGAGGGCTCGTGTACATGGCTAGCTCGGAATGGAGAAGGTGCATAGTCGTCGTGATCATGGGGAGGCAACCAGCTGGGTCGGAACAGAATGCATCGTCATGTTCATCGGGAGCCAACCGGCTTGGACGGAACAGCCGATGGAAACGAGGCCTGGGTACCGCAGAACGGAGGAAACGGCCTTGTGTTCGACCGGCCACGGTCGAAACGGGATACTATTCATCGGGAGGGGTCTGGCGTACCGCAAAATAGAGGAAACGGACCTCCTACGTTCAAAATAGGGTCCTGTTGATCGAGAGGGGTGTGGCATACCACAAAACGGAGGAAACGGACTTGTGTTGGAGCGCTACGGTCGAAACGGGGGTCCTGTTCATCGGGAGGGGTGTGGCATACCGCAAAATTAGACTCCACGGGATATTGTTCATCTCCACCGTCGACCTCCTCCAGCCTCCATAGGATACTGTTCATCCACCGTCGACCTCCTCCAGCCTCCACCTGCGACTGTTCATCCACGGGCTCCTGTTCATCCAGCCTCCACCGCGCGCCCCTCCACCGGCTACTGTTCAACCAGCCCTCTCCACGGGGTCCTGTTCAACTACCCCTCCACGAGCTACTGTTCATCCAGTCCTCCATCAGCTACTATTCAATCAGCCCTCCACCGGTTGTTCAACCAGCCCTCCACGGGGTCCTGTTCATCCAGCGCTCCATGGGGTCATGTTCATCCAGCCCTCCACGGGGTCCTGTTCATCCACCGGCTTGATCGATCGGGGTACTGTTCATCTAGCGGCAACGGCCTCTACTACCACGGGGTCCTGTTCATCCAACCCCCCACCGGTAACTGTCCATCCAAACCCCCTCAACAATGCTCACTGTTCATCAAGGGAAGGAGGCAGCAGTGTTCGATCGGCTTCAGTTAGCAGCAGTAGTGAAGGAATCACTCGGGTTCAGTTAACAGCAAGGGATCGATCGATCGCTCGGGTTCTGTAACGTGTAGCCTGTAGTGCAATCGCTTGAGTTCAGTTAGAGCCCAACGCCTCGCTCGGGTTTAGTTAGAGCCCAATCCCTCACACACACGCACGTACGTACGAGAGAAACGCGCATCGCTCGGCCCCCGACCACCCACCGTAATTGGGAACTCCCCAATATTTTCCTTGCCCTCGCTTCTACCATGGTTTTTTCCGTCATGGATGGCCCAAAGAATGTCATGCAGCTGCGTCTCCAGCCCGCCCAGGAAAAAAAGCCCATTTTCTGTCATGATTTTCTGTCATAGAAGTAGGACCCCACCACATCTATGATGATACCGGGTTTTGTCACAATTATCGTCATAGAAGTGTCATAAGTATAAAAGAAAAAAATTCGTTCGGCCCAAAATGTCACGGATGTGTCTTTTTTTTGTAGTGCAAGATGAATTCCCTTGGAATCAACAATATAGGATCTGAATTTATCACAAGCAAACACAATTGCTAAAAATTCTTTTTCAGTAATAGCATAATTTCTTTGAGCACTATCTAGAGTTTTACTAGCATAATTGATAACATTTAATTTCTTATCAACTCTTTGTCCTAGAATAGCACTAATAGCATAATCACTAGCATCACACATAATTTCAAAGGGTAGGTTCCAATCAGGTGGTTGAACAACAAATTTAAATTAAGGCTTTCTTAAGTATTTCACATCATAAAAAATGAATGGGACATATTTTTGCAAGAGATTAGTGAGAGGCATAGAAATTTTAGAGAAGTCTTTAATAAATCTCCTATAGAAACCAGCATGACCAAGAAAACTTCTTATACCTTTGATATCTTTAGGACATGACATTTTTTCAATAGCATCAACTTTAGTTTTATCAACTTCAATACCTCTTTCGGAGATTTTATGCCCCAAGACAATACCTTCATTAACCATAAAGTGGCACTTCTCCCAATTCAAGACAACATTAGTTTCTTCACATCTCTACAAAACTCGATCAAGGTTGCTTAAGCAATCATCAAAAGAAGTTCCGTAAACAGAGAAATCATCCAGTAAAACCTCCGCAATCTTTTTCACAGAAATCAGTCATACATCTTTGAAAGGTGGCAGGTGCATTGCATAAACCAAAATGCATACGTCTATAAGCAAAGGTACCAAAAGGGCATGTAAAAGTAGTTTTTTCTTGATCCTCTTGTGACATAGGTATTTGAGAAAAACCAGAGTAACCATCTAGAAAGCAAAAGTGTGTATGTATTGATAGTCTTTCTAGCATTTGATCAATAAAAGTTAGAGGATAATGATCTTTCCTAGTAGCTTTGTTTAATTTCCTAAAACCAATTACCATTCTATAACATGTACAATTCTTTGTGGGATCAATTCATTCTTATCACTGGGAACAACGGTAATACCTACCTTCTTAGGGACACAATGAATAGGACTTACCCATCTACTATCAGCAATAGGATAAATTATACCTGCTTACAGAAGCTTTAATATTTCATTTCTTACCACTTCTTTCATCTTAGGATTTAACCGTCGCTGGTAATCAATGACTGGTTTAGCATCAGGTCCATATTAATTTTGTGCTGCCATAGAGTGGGACTAATGCCCTTAAGATCATCAAGAGTATATCCAATAGCGGCACGGTGCTTCTTCAGAGTTTTCAATAATGTCTTTTCTTCATGCTCTGAAGGGTTAGCACTAATAATAACAGGATATATCTTCTTTTCATCAAGATAAGCATATTTCAAAGTATCAGGCAATTATTTAAGTTCAAACACAGGATCACTCTTGGGTGGTAGAGGATCTCCAAGAGTTTCAACAGGCAAATTGTGTTTCAAGACAGGCATTTGTTTAAAGAATATTTCATCTAATTCCTTTCTTTCATTCATAAACATGTCATTTTCATGGTCTAGCAAATATTATTCTAAAGGATTAGTGGGAGGCACAGTAATAGAAGCAAGACCAATAATTTCATCTCTACTAGGCAACTCTTTATCATGAGGTTGTCTATGAAATTTAGAGAAATTAAACTCATGAAACACATCCCCGAAACTTACACTAACAGTTTCTTTCTCATAATGTATCTTAGCATTAACACTGTTCAAGAAAGTTCTACCAAATATATAGGGATTTTTACATCTGTGCCCCTGGTTCCTTAGCCATACTCATTCATCCCCACGCTCTTAAATTTTGCTCACTTTTCCCCACTCCCTTGCCCAAAACCCTCATAACTGGTCACAAACGGTGGATGCCGTCGGGTCAGTGCTTTGACCGTTAACTCTAACAAGTGGGGCTGCACTGACTGTGTCGCCCGTTGGCCCTGATGAGTGGGGTCGCGTCGGAAGGTGCCGCTGTTCGCCCGTTGGGCCGTGGTTTCATTGGGCCATCCCTTACATTAAACGTCTGCTACCGCCAGATGTAAGTTCGCTATGCATGCACCCAGCAAAGCCTGCCTGCATGTGTCGATCGAGCCTCCATGCTCCGATGCCATGATGCCACTATACACAAACCGAGCCTGCATGCGCTGATGCATCCTCCATGATGCACTGACCGAGCAGCTTTCCTGCACGACAGCCGCCATGGATGCAGCGACGGTCACTGCCGCTGGTTCCTCTCTTCTAGCTAGGTGGCTACATATTTGTGGATTGTGTAAAAAAAGAGCCACTCCCTTGCTTAGCTCTACTCATTCATCCCTACTAACAAATCTTGCTTGCATGCACTAGGTGGTTACTAACAAGGGAACCCTAGTAACAAACCGAGCTCTCTAAGAAAAAATCAACAAATATGTAGTCCCAATATGTAGATAGGGCCAACAAGCCCATAGCACGATCACATAGTTCAAACTAGGAAGAACTTAACAATAGAATAGATAGAAAACTTAATAATAGAACTTAAGAAAAGGCCCAACAAGTCCATAGCAACTCCAACATAGTTCAATTACAACTTAACATAACATAGACTAAAAAAGATAGAGGGTTTAGAACCCTAGCCGTCGCCTTCTCCACCTCGCTCCTCCTCCGGGCGCCCTTTTCACTGCTCCTCCGGGGCATTGTCGATGGGGTATGGAAGAGTGTGCATGCGCGTCGCGGTGGGGAAGATGTTGGTGTACTCCGTGAACCTATTGTGGGTGGTGAAAGCGATGAACTCGGAGCCACACCAAAACACCCGGACGAGGAGGTAGAAGGTGTTGAATGTGTTGGTGAAGTGGGCAAGGAGAGCAACCACCACCCGGTTTTGGATGACCTACTCGACACGGAACATCATTGGAGATCCCCGCGGGAGGTGGTGGAAGCCGGACACGAGGAAGAACTCGGTGAAGTTCCTTGCGGTCCTCAGCCTTGATATCGCCCACACATGTAGTGTGCGATCAACGTACACACCGGTAGGGTAGAGCCTCTCCGGCACGGTGGGTGGGAAGTTGTAGGTTGGTCCGGTGTACTGGATGGCTGAGGGATGTGCAGAAGAAGGTGAAGGGGTCGAAGAGACAGAAGGGCAGATGGATGAGGGATGGCAGAGGCAGAGGGTGGGAGATGGATGTGTTGGGGAACGTAGCATGCAATTTCAGAAATTTTCCTACGATCACGCAAGATCTATCTAGGAGATGCATAGCAACGACACGAGGAGAGTGTGTCCACGTACCCTCGTAGACCGAAAGCGGAAGCGTTATGTTAACACGGTTGATGTAGTCAAACGTCTTCACGATCCAACCGATCCAAGTACCGAATGTACGACACCTCCGTGTTCAGCACACATTCAGCTCGATGACGTCCTTCAAGCTCTTCATACAGTAGAGGGTCGAGGGAGAGTTCCGTCAGCACGACGGTGTGGTGACGGTTTTGGTGATGTGATCCGCGCAGGGCTTCGCCTAAGTACTGCGACACTATGACCGGAGGAGTAAACTGTGGAGGGGGCACCGCACACGGCTAAGAAACAACTGTTGTGCCTTTGGGGTGCCCCCCTACCCACATACATAAAGGAGGGGGGAGGAGGAGGCCGGCCCAAGGGGGGGCGCGCCAAGAGGGGGGAGTCCTACTAGGACTCCATTCCTAGTAGGATTCGGCCCCCCTTTCCTTCCAACAGAGAGCGGGAATGGGAAAGGAGGGAGAGGGAGAAGGAAAGAGGTGGGCCGCGCCCCTCCCCTTGTCCAATTCGGATTGGGCAAGAGGGGGGCGCGCCACTTCCCGTGGCCTGCCTCCTCTCCTCCACTATGGCCCAATAGGCCCATTAACTTTCGCGGGGGGTTCCGGTAGCCTCCCGGTACTTCGATAAATCCTCGAACCTTATTGGAACCATTCCGGTGTCCGTATATAACCTTCCAATATATCAATATTTACCTCTCGACCATTTCGAGACTCCTCGTCCTGTCTGTGATCTCATCCGGGACTCCGAACAAACTTCGGTCACCAAAACACATAACTCATAGAACAAATCGTCATCAAATGTTAAGCATGCGGACCCTACGGGTTCGATAACTATGTAGACATGACTGAGACACATCTCCTGTCAATAACCAATAGCGGAACCTGGATGCTCATATTGGCTCCTACATATTCTACGAAGATTTTTATCGGTCAACCCGCATAACAACATACGTCATACCCTTTGTCATCGGTATGTTACTTGCCCGAGATTCGACCGTTGGTATCATCATACCTAGTTCAATCTCGTTACCGGCAAGTCTCTTTACTCGTTCTGTAATGCATCATCCCGCAACTAACTCATTAGTCACATTGCTTTCAAGGCTTATAGTGATGTGCATTACCAAGAGGGCCCAGAGATACCTCTACGATACACGGAGTGACAAATTCTAATCTTGATCTATGCCAACTCAACAAAAACCTTTGGAGACATCTTAGAGCATCTTTATAATTACCCAGTTATGTTGTGACGTTTGATAGCACACAAAGTGTTCCTCCGGTATTCGGGAGTTGCATAATCTCATAGTCAGAGGAATATGTATAAGTCATGAAGAAAGCAGTAGCAATAAAACTAAACGATCATAATGCTAAGCTAACGGATGGGCCTTGTCCATCACATCATTCTCTAATGATGTGATCCCGTTGATCAAATGAAAACACATGTCTATGGTTAGGAAACTTAACCATCTTTGATTAACGAGCTAGTCAAGTAGAGGCATATTAGGGACACTCTGTTTGTCTATGTATTCACACATGTACTAAGTTTCCGGTTAATACAATTCTAGCATGAATAATAAACATTTATCATGATATAAGGAAATATAAATAACAACTTTATTATTGCCTCTAGGGCATATTTCCTTCAGTCTCCCACTTGCACTAGAGTCAATAATCTAGATTACATAGTAATGATTCTAACACCCATCGAGTCTTGGTGTTGATCATGTTTTGCTTGTGGAAGAGGCTTAGTCAATGGGTCTGCAACATTCAAATCCGTATGTATCTTGAAAATCTCTATATCTCCCTCCTTGACTTGATCGCGGATGGAATTGAAGCGTCTCTTCATGTGTTTGGTTCTCTTGTGAAATCTGGATTCCTTCGCCAAGGCAATTGTTCCAGTATTGTCACAAAAGATTTTCATTGGACCCGATGCACTAGGTATTACACCTAGATCGGATATGAACTCCTTCATTTGCTGCTTCAAGCAGCTATGTACTCCGCTTCACACGTAGATCCCGCCACTATGCTCTGCTTGGAACTGCACAATTTATAGCTCCACCATTCAATGTAAATACGTATCTGGTTTGTGACTTAGAGTCATCTGGAACAGTGTCAAAGCTTGCATCGACGTAACCATTTATGACAAGCTCTTTGTCACCTCCATAAACGAGAAGCATATCCTTAGTCCTTTTCAGGTATTTTAGGATGTTCTTGACCGCTGTCCAGTGATCCACTCCTGGATTACTTTGGTACCTCCCTGCTAAACTTATAGCAAGGCACACATCAGGTCTGGTACACAGCATTGCATACATGATAGAACCTATGGCTGAGGCATAGGGAATGAGTTTCATTTTCTCTCTATCTTCTGCAGTGGTCGGGCATTGAGTCTGACTCAACTTCACACCTTGTAACACAGGCAAGAACCCTTTCTTTGGCTGATCCAATTTGAACTTCTTCAAACCTTTATCAAGGTATGTGCTTTGTGAAAGCCGCATTTAAGCATCTTGATCTATCTCTATAGATCTTGATGCCCAATATATAAGCAGCTTCACCGAGGTCTTTCATTGAAAAAATCTTATTCAAGTATCCTTTTATGCTATCCAGAAATTCTGTATTATTTCCACTCAGCAATATGTCATCCACATATAATATTACAAACGCTACAGAGCTCCCACTCACTTTCTTGTAAATACAGGCTTCTCCAAAAGTCTGTATAAAACCATATGCTTTGGTCACACTATTAAAGCATATATTCCAACTCCGAGATGCTTGCACCAGTCCATAAATAGAGTGCTGGAGCTTGCACACTTTGTTAGCACCTTTAGGATCGACAAAAACTTCTGGTTGCATCATATACAACTCTCCTTTAAGGTATCCATTAAGGAATGCAGTTTTGACATTCATTTGCCAAATTTCATAATCATAAAATGCAGCAATTGCTAACATGATTCGGACAGATTTAAGCATCGCTACGGGTGAGAAGGTCTCATCGTAGTCAACGCCTTGAACTTGTCGAAAAACTTTCGCAATAAGTCAAGCTTTGTAGACAGTAACATTACCATCAGCGTCAGTCTTCTTGAACATCCATTTATTCTCTATGGCTTGCCGATCATCGGGCAAGTCAACCAAAGTCCACACTTTGTTCTCATACATGGATCCCATCTCAGATTTCATGGCCTCAAGCCATTTCGTGGAATCTGGGCTAATCATCACTTCCTCATAGTTCGTAGGTTCACCATGGTCAAGTAACATGACCTCCAGAACATGATTACCATACCACTCTGGTGCGGACCGTACTTTGGTTGACCTATGAGATTCGGTAGTAACTTGATGTGAAGTTTCATGATCATCATCATTAACTTCCTCACTAATTGGTGTAGGAATCACTGGAACTGATTTCTGTGATGAACTACTTTCCAATTCGGGAGAAGGTACAATTACCTCATCAAGTTCTACTTTCTTCCCACTCACTTCTTTCGAGAGAAACTCCTTCTCTAGAAAGGATCCATTCTTAGCAACGAATATCTTGCCTTCGGATCTGTGATAGAAGGTGTACCCAACAGTCTCCTCTGGGTATCCTATGAAGAAACATTTCTCCAATTTGGGTTCGATCTTATTAGGTTGAAGCTTTTTCACATAAGCATCGCAGCCCCAAACTTTAAGAAACGATAGCTTAGGTTGCTTGCTAAACCACAGTTCATATGGTGTCGTCTCAACGGATTTAGATGGTGCCCTATTTAACGTGAATGCAGCCGTCTCTAAAGCATAACCCCAAAATGATAGTGGTAAATCGGTAAGAGACATCATAGATCGCACCATATCTAATAAAGTACGGTTACGATGTTTGGACACACTGTTACGCTATGGTGTTCCAGGTGGCGTGACTTGCGAAAATATTCCACATTGTTTCAAATGAAGACCAAACTCATAACTCAAATATTCACCTCCACGATCAGATCGTAGAAACTTAATTTTCTTGTGACGATGATTTTCCACTTCACTCTGAAATTCTTTGAAATTTACAAATGTTTCAGACTTATGTTTTATTAAGTAGATATACCCTATCTGCTCAAATCATCTGTGAAGGTTAGAAAATAATGATACCCGCCGCGAGACTCAACACTCATCGGACTGCATACATCAGTATGTATTATTTCCAATAAGTCAGGTGCTCGCTCCATTGTTCCGGAGAACAGAGTCTTAGTCATCTTCCCACGAGGCATGGTTCGCAAGCATCAAGTGCTTCATAATCAAGTGATTCCAAAAGCCCATCAGCATGGAGTTTCTTCATGCGATTTACACCAATATGACCTAAATGGCAGTGCCACAAATAAGTTGCACTATCATTATTAACTTTGCATCTTTTGGCTTCAATATTATGAATATGTGTATCACTACAATCGAGATTCAACAAAAATAGACCACTCATCAAGGGTGCATGACCATAAAAGATACTACTCATATAAATAGAACAACCATTATTCTATGATTTAAATTAATAACCATCTCGCATCAAACAAGATCCAGATATAATGTTCGTGCTCAACGCTGGCACCAAATAACAATTATTCAGGTCTAAAACTAATCCCGACGATAGATGTAGAGGTAGCATGCCGACAGTGATCATATCAACCTTGGAACCATTTCCCACGTGCATTGTCACCTCGCCTTAGCCAATCTTCGTTTAATCCATAGCCCCTGTTTCGAGTTGCAAATATTAGCAATGTAACCGGATAAAATACCCAGGTGCTACTACGAGCATTAGTAAGGTACACATCAATAACATGTATATCAGATATACCTTTCACTTGGCCATCCTTCTTATCCGCCAAATACTTGGGGCAGTTCTGCTTCCAGTGACCAGTCCCTTTGCGGTAGAAGCACTCAGTCTCAGGCTTAGGTCCAGACTTGGGCTTCTTCCCTTGAGCAGCAACTTGCTTGGTGTTCTTCTTGAAGTTCCCCTTCTTCCCTTTGTCCTTTTTCTTGAAACTAGTGGTCTTGTTAACCATCAACACTTGATGCTCCTTCTTGATTTCTACTTCAGTAGCCTTTAGCATCGCGAAGAGCTCGGGAATTGTCTTCTCCATCCCTTGCATATTATAGTTCACCATGAAGCCTTTATAGCTTGGTGGCAGTGATTGAAGAACTATGTCAATGACACTATCAACAGGAAGATTAACTCCCAGCTGAGTCAAGTGGTTGTGGTACCCAGACATTCTGAGTATGTGTTCACTGACAGAACTAGTCTCCTCCATTTTGCAACTATAGAACTTGTTGGAAACTTCATATCTCTCAACTCTGGCATTTGCTTGAAATATTAACTTCAACTCCTGGAACATCTCATATGCTCCATGACGTTCAAAACGTCTTTGAAGTCCCTGATTCTAAGCCGTAAAGCATGGCACACCGAACTATCGAGTAGTCATCGACTTTGCTCGCCAGACGATCATAACGTCTGGAGTTGCTCCTGCAGCTGGTCTTGCACCTAGCGGTGCTTCCAGGACGTAATTCTTCTGTGCAACAATGAGGATAATCCTCAAGTTACGGACCCAGTCCGTGTAGTTGCTACCATCATCTTTCAACTTAGCTTTCTCTAGGAACGCATTAAAATTCAAGGGAACGGTAGCATGGGCCATTGATCTACAACAACATATATATGCAAAAAACTATCAGGTACTAAGTTCATGGTAAATTAAAGTTCAATTAATCATATTACTTAAGAACTCCCACTTAGATAGACATCCCTCTAGTCATGTAAATGACCACGTGATCCATATCAACTAAACCATGTCTGATCATCACGTGAGCAGGAGTAGTTTTCAATGGTGAACATCACTATGTTGATCATATCTACTATTATATATCATTCACGTGCGACCTTTCGGTCTCAGTGTTCCGAGGCCATATCTGCATATGGTAGGCTCGTCAAGTCTAACCCGAGTATTCTGCATGTGCAAAACTGGCTTGCACTCGTTGTATGTGAACGTAGAGCTTATCACACCCGATCATCACGTGGTGCCTCGGCACGATTTAATCGTAGCAACAAAGGCATACTGTGGAGAACACTTATACCTTGAAATTTTGTGAGGAATCATCTTATAATGCTACCGCCATACTAAGCAAAATAAGATGCATAAAGGATAAACATCACATGCAATCAAAATATGTGACATGATATGGCCATCATCATCTTGTGCCTTTGATCTCCATCTCCAAAGTAGCATCATGATCTCCATCGTCTCCGGTTTGACATCTTGATCTCCATCGTAGCATCGTTGTTGTCTCGCCAATTGTTGCTTCCACGACTATCGCTACCGCTTAGTGATAAAGTAAAGCAATTACATGGCAATTGCATTTCATACAATAAAGTGACAACCATAAGGCTCCTGCCAGTTGCCGATAACTTTTACAAAACATGATCATCGCATACAAAAATTTATATCTCATCAAGTCTTGACCATATCACATCACAACATGCCCTGCAAAAACAAGTTAGACGTCGTCTACTTTGTTGTTGCAAGTTTTTACGTGGCTGCTACGGGCTTCTAGCAAGAATCATTCTTACCTACGCATCAAAACCACAACGTGTCGGTGTTCTGGGAACGGGGGTCCCCAGACTTGCCTGCCTGCGGCCCATGGAATGGCTAAGTCAGCGGGCCGTACGACCCATCTTCATCAACAAGGCAACCAAGACCCTCGCGAGGGGCCAAGCCCTGCGAGGCGGACGAAGCAAGACCTCCTCGGGAGTGGCCTGGCCAGACAGGCTCACGAGGAGCGAAGATATCAAGGCGGGGCAAACCTCACGAGGCTCTCGTGATGTGAGCCATCACGGTCGAGACCAGGCGGGCGCCAGGAAGGCGCCAGCGCGCGCAACATCCTTGTTTCCTATTTGGTGCTAGGGAGGCCAGCATAGGCGAGGAGTACCGAGGCATCAGGCAAAGGTTGCCATATCAGTGCAACGAGACCAAGGCCAGAAGGACGGCAGGACGGAGGTCACCGTGGAGCCCAAGACGGCGTCACCACTAGAGCTTTTCGCAAGCGAAGACCACTTTTGTCAGGATATCTTGTACTAGTTGTCCCCCTTCAAATTTGCCCGCCGTTGTTGGCTCCCTTCCCGCTCAATATTCGGGAAGAGGATCAGGGCCTATATAAGTAGAACTAGCCACCACAGTAGAGGCATCTCAGCTTGATCTGATCTGATCGAGTCCTCACGCATATAAGTTCGGCAAGCACAAGAACACCTCGACCTCAGGAGGCTATTCTTCCCCTTGTACTGTTCATCATCAGCCCAAGAGGCAATCCACCACCACACACACTGGAGTAGGGTATTACACCACAATGGTGGCCCGAACCAGTATAAATCTCGTGTCTTTCTGTGTTGCGAGTTTGTCGAGTTCGTCTGTGAGATCTTAGCGAGCTAGGGCGTGGATCGGTAGGAGCAAAAGACTTCGCGCGCACCCCAGAGTTCGAACCTTAAGGGTTCGCCGGAACCCCACATCCGACACAACGATTTTTCATCAAGTGTGTTGTTTTAACCTTCAAGAAGGATCGGCCGTAGTCAAACTCGATTCAACTAAAGTTGGAGACACAGACACCCGCTAGCCACCTATGTGCGAAGCACGTCGGTAGAACCAGTCTCATGAACGCGGTCATGTAGTGTCGGTCCGGGCCGCTTCATCCAACAATACCGCCGAATCAAAGTAAGACGTTGGTGGTAAGCAGTATGACTATTATCGCCCACAACTCTTTGTGTTCTACTCGTGCAAATCATCTACGCATAGACCTGGCTCGGATGCCACTGTTGGGGAACGTAGCATGCAATTTCAAACAATTTCCTACGATCGTGCAAGATCTATCTAGGAGATGCATAGAAACATGACGGGGAGAGTGTGTCCACGTACCCTCGTAGACCGAAAGCGGATGCGCTATGTTAACACGGTAGATGTAGTCGAACATCTTCACGATCTGACCGATCCAAGTACCGACCGTACGGCACCTCCGTGTTCAGCACACGTTCAGCTCAATGACGTCCCTCGAGCTCTTGATCTAGTAGAAGGTCGAGGGAGAGTTCTGTTAGCACGATAGCATGGTGACGGTGTTGGTGATGTGATCCGCGCAGGGCTTCGCCTAAGCACCGCGACTCTATGACCAGAGGAATAAACTGTGGAGGGGGCACCGCACACGGCTAAGAAACAATTGTTGTGCCTTTGAGGTGCCCCCCTGCCCACATATGTAAAGGAGAGGGGACGAGGAGGCCGACCCAAGGGTGGGCGCCAAGAAGGGGGAGTCCTACTAGGACTCCATTCCTAGTAGGATTCGCCGCCGCCCCCCTTCCTTCCAACGGAGAGGGGGAAAGGGGAAAGGAGGGAGAGGTAGAAGGAAAGAGGGGCCGCGCCCCCTCCCCTTTTCCAATTCGGACTGGGCAAGAGGGGGCGTGTGCCACCTCCCGTGGCATGCCTCCTCTCCTCTACTATGGCCAAGTAGGCCCATTAACTTTCCCAGGGGGTTCCGGTAGCCTCCCGGTACTCCGATAAATCCCCGAACCTTATCGGAACCATTCCGGTGTCCGTATATAACCTTCCAATATATCAATCTTTACCTCTCGACAATTTCGAGACTCCTCGTCATGTCTGTGATCTCATTCAGGACTCCGAACAAACTTCGATCACCAAAACACATAACTCATAATACAACTCATCATCGAATGTTAAGCGTGCGGACACCACGGGTTCGAGAACTATATAGACATGACCGAGACACATCTCCTATCAATAACCAATAGCGGAACCTGGATGCTCATATTGGCTCCTACATATTCTACGAAAATCTTTATCGGTCAAACCGCATAATAACATACATCATTCCCTTTGTCATCGGTATGTTACTTGCCCAAGATTCGATCGTCGATATCATCATACCTAGTTCAATCTCGTTACTGGCAAGTCTCTTTACTCGTTCCGTAATGAGTCATCCCGCAACTAACTCATTAGTCACATTGCTTGCAATGCTTATAGTGATGTGCATTACCGAGAGGGCCCAAAGATACCTCTCCGATACACGGAGTGAGAAATCCTAATCTTGATCTATGCCAACTCAACAAACACCTTCGGAGACACCTATAGACCATCTTTATAATCACCCAGTTACTTTGTGGAGTTTGATAGCACACAAAGTGTCCCTCCGGTATTCGGGAGTTGCATAATCTCATAGTCAGAGGAATATGTATAAGTCATGAAGAAAGTAGTAGCAATAAAACTAAACGGTCATAATGCTAAGCTAATGGATGGGTCTTGTCCATCACATCATTCTCTAATGATGTGATCCCGTTCATCAAATGACAACACATGTCTATGGTCGTGAAACTAAACCATCTTTGATTAATGAGCTAGTCAAGTAGAGGCATACTAGGGACACTCTGTTTGTCTATGTATTCACACATGTACTAATTTTCCGGTTAATACAATTCTAGCATGAATAATAAACATTTATCATGATATAAGGTAATATAAATAACAACTTTATTATTGCCTCTAGGGCATAGTTCCTTTAGGATGAGGGATGGTAGAGGCAGAGGGTGGCTTAAATAGCCGTAGTGCTATGTGTTATTCGGTCGTGGAAATAACGGGGTCAAATGTGAAGTAGCCCATTTTCAAACCAACCGCAGCATCGGGAGTGTACACTCGTGGGAAACGGTGGTTTGAAAAGAAGAAGAAAAAGAAGCTAATTGCACGCGTGGGAATCCGTGGTCATATATATTATATGGACAAAAAGAGACAATTTTTGAAGAGCTTGTGGCCCTATTGCATGATAAAAATAAATTTGGCCCTTATAAATTTGATCATTTTGCATGATAAAAAAGATAGAGGGCTTGTGGCCATTATACAAACGCAAAATGACCCAGTTTTTAATAGTTTGTGGCCATTTTGCATGATAAAAATAAATTTAGCCCTTATAAATTTGGTCATTTTGCATTTGTATATAACAAAAAGAACTAAATTTTCTATGCAATGTCAATTGATGTGTAATTTCAAATGATGCAAAAAAACAGAGCCAAAGACACCACAAAAAAAGAGCAGCACGTTCACAAAAAACGACGCAATTCGACGGCCCAACCAGAGCTTGGTTTCCTTTTGGGCCCAATAACAACGTTTTTTCATGGAGTCAGTGGTGGGCGAGCAGCCGAGCACAATCAACATGATCGTCTCCCATCGCCCCACGATCCAACGATGCGGAGCCGTCCTTGTGATCCAACGGCCCGGAGCCTGCACGTAGCCTGCCCACCGAATTCCTTCTAGAAGACCACATTTGAGGGCTGTGGCTTGGCGCCAGGGTATGATCGGACGGCTGGCGTTCGGAGCTAGGGTTAGGCGAAACCCTGCGGGGTTTAGAGGGGTTTTGAGCTGGTCAACTGGGTTACGAAAGCTTTGACTGAGCATAACTAATTTAAAAAAATCAAAAAAATATGAAACCTTCGTCGTTCTTCGTTTTATAAGACACACTAACGAGGAAAAATACTAAACTTGTTCTATGGTCATTTTCATGAAAAAACCCTAGCTGGCACGATCGAGGTCAAATGAGCACCATTAATTTGAAAAAAAATCAAAAAATATATAAAGCATGTGCACAATGTTGTCTTATGTGACATGTTACCTACCAAAAAATCATAAAACTTGGTCTATGGTCATTTTCATGATAAAACCTTCACATATATGAGCTATCACCTACAAGATTTCATAGAGTTCAAGGAGATGAGGTAGGTTTACCTTCTGTTTTTGGAAAATTTAAAAAAATCTAAAAAATCACCAAAGCTTTATTTCAAAGTGAATAAGAAGGATCTGAACTTATTTTTCCATTTTCATATTTTAAACATGTTTTTAATAGTTTTTATATTAAAGCATATTTTTAAAAAGAAAATGTAAATTTAAGAAGATTAATTCAAAAAATAGTGAGACTTCGAATCTACACTATATAGATTGAATAGGTGTTAATAAAAAACATTTGGCTCATTTAGAGTAGGTCCAAAAAAACTTGATTGCAAATGGGTTGTTTAGCCTAGACTGGGAGCTCATTTGGAGCACAATTCTCAAATTCAAATTTCTTTGACCTTCTCTAAATCACCTCAAATTTTGCACACATGATCTCCTACACAAACATGGATAGTTTGCCAAGGTTTTATTTTCTTGCATTTTCTTGAATTTATACTGTCCTGTCGAGTGTCAGTTCAAAATATCGGATAATGAAACATGCTGGTGGGAAAAAGCATGCATTTCAATTGATTAATAAACATGAGACCAATAACATGTGTGATCAGTGAAGCAACACTGAAACAACATGTGTGATCATTGCAGCACCTAAACTCATAGCTCACAACATCTAAACAGAACTAACCATACACCACAAGCAAATATAAGGACAGACAAATATAGATAGAATAATGCATTACTAGCATTACCATAGATTCAGTTCACACCATAAACATCCACATTCAGTTTACCAAAAGTTACCAGACCCAAAGTAACCCAAAAGATAAAGATTCAGCTCATCACGCTGAAGTAAGGGCCTTCGCGAGCGCAGCATGCTGCCCCTTAATCATGTTGTCCTCCCTGCGAATTGCTACATCCTCTGCATGAGACAGAGGTGATCAAAGCGGCCATCCTTTGCCTTTGGCTTGGTGGTGCAGTAGGGGCAGTGCCACTTCTTGATCTTGCAGTTTTATAAGGAAGCAACTCCCTTGGCCTTGATCTTCTCCACCTCCTTGGCTGTGAAGGACGCGACGTTGCCCTTGTACACATCATCTCCAGAATCATACTGCACACATGAATGAATTGCATTAATACATTATAGATTCATATACACCATGTCAAAGGAACTAAATGAACAATCCAAATTTCAAGTAGGCTTACCTCATATTCTTCATCGTCACTAAACTCTGGATCGTACAGGTCGTACTCGGCCAGCTTCCTCTCCCCCCCCCCCCAACCATCATCCTCCTTAATATACAATTACATCCATAACTATTAGCCAATTGAAAATTTAGATATGAAAACATGACACATTGATCATAGGGCTAACATACTCCCAATATGACATTCAAAACCCCAACCTGAGTAGCATTCAGAAACAAATCTAATATACCTACATATGACATTCAAAACCCCAATATGACATTCAAATAACACATTGATCATTGGTCATGCACACACATTGAACAACAGAGCTAATATAACTACATATTGTGGACAAATTTATATATTAATGAATCAAATAACTTCTTGATCAATGGATTCCATTTGGGCATATGACATTCAAAACCCCAATCTGAGTAGCATTCAAAAAGAAATCTAATAGGGACCCAATCTAATAAGCATACATGCATGTAGCATTAAAAACCCCAATTTGTGAGCATATATAATAAGCATACATCTGTGTAGCATTGAAGCACATCTAATAAACAGATCTATCTAGCATTTTTGCAACGAATTTATCCAACAAACCCTAGTACAAAACCCCCCATCCCCCAATACAGAAAACCCCGACCCGTCCGTCAAACCAACTACTATAACCATCTTAACTACCATATGAATCCACAATCTAACCAATGCAACTAACTCTACAAGCTAATATCCTAAAGCAAAGCAAGTGCAAATACCTCCTGCACCTCGCCAGGCTGCGCATCGGGGGTATCGGGATGGACTGCGCCGCTCGATGTCGTGACCTTCAAGCAGATCGAGTGAGCTCCGCCACCTCCTTCTCCACATCCATAGCGATTCTTGAATTTCCCCCGCACCGCCGTGGACGCCGCCGACATCCGCGGTCACCGCACCCTGCATCTCGACCACATCTCGGGCCGCTGCGCCGGCGTCGCCACGAGCTTTGGCCATCGGACAGATGGAGGCGATGAAGGTGAGGAAGAGGATGCGGTGGGGGAGAGCGAGACGGTGCAGTGGAGGCAGTGGAGGAGAGCGAGACGACGCCGGTGGGGGAGAGAAAGACGATGCGGCAGGGAGTGGATTTGGGGGAAAACCCTAGGGGGAAATGGTAGGGGGGATGCGCCGCGAGCTGGTTCCCCCTCATTTATACGATGGGACGTTCCGGGCATGTCCATGGACTCGTGCTACCCCACGACCACGGTCAGTTGCATGCGCCCACGTATATGAATACCACTATACGGTCAGCATACAAAACAACTATACGGGTAATGGTCAAAGGTGTACTCGGCCCTACGCGGCCCCACTCGTCAGAGTTAACGGTCAAAGGCATTGACCCGACGGCAATGTCCGTTGTAACCTGTTCTGAGGGTTTCGGGCAAGGGAGTGGGGAAAAGTGAGCAAAAGTTAACAGAGTGGGGACGAATGAGTAGAGCTAAGGAACCACGAGCACAGAAATTAAAATCCCAATATAATAGGACAAAAATCATCTTGTGGGGAACCAAGAACAAGAAAATCAGTAGGGTATTTTATTTTTCCACACAAGACTTCAACATCTCTAACAATCCAAATTGGTGATATAGTATCTCTATTGGTAAGCTTAATAGTAAAATTTATATCTTCTATCTCAGCAAGTGCAATATCATTCATAATTTCTTGGTATAAGGTAAAGGTAATTGCACTCACACTAGCACCCAAATCACATAAGCCATGATTGTTGGGGAACGCATTAATTTCAAAAAAATCCTACGCACACGTAAGATCCATCTAGGTGATGCATAGCAATGAGTGGGAGAGTGTGCACACGTACCCTCATAGACCAAAAGCGGAAGTGTTAAGTAACGTGGTTGATGTAGTCGAACGTCTTCGCGATCCAACCGATCAAGTACGGAACGCACGGCACCTCCGCGATCTGCACACGTTCAGCTCGGTGACGTCCCTCGTACTCTTGATCTTGCTAAGGCCGAGGGAGAGTTTCATCAGCACGACGGCGTGATGACGGTGATGACGAAGTTACCGACGCAGGGCTTCGCCTAAGCACTACAACGATATGACCTAGGTGGAAATCTGTGGAGGGGGGGCACCACACACGGCTAAGACCACTGTCAACTTGTGTGTTCTGGGGTGCCCCCTGCCCCCGTATATAAAGGAGCAAGGGGGAGGCTGGCCGGCCCTTAGGGCGCACCCCTAAGAGGGGAAACCTACTAGGACTCCCATTCCTAATAGGAATCCACCAACAGGGAGAGATGGGAAGGAAGGAAGAGGGGCAAGGGAAGGAAAGGGGGGCGCCGCCCCTTTCCCCTAGTCCAATTCGGACCCAAGGGGGGCGCGGCCAGCCCCTCCTGGCCCTTCTTTTCTTCCCACTAAGGCCCATGGAGGCCCATTAGTTCTCTCGGGGGTTCCGATAACCCCCCGGCACTTCGATATTTATCCGGTGACCCCCGGAACTCATCCGTTGTCTGAATAACATCGTCCAATATATCAATCTTTATGTCTCGACCATTTTGAGACTCCTCGTCATGTCCGTGATCACATCCGGGACTCCGAACAACCTTCGGTACATCAAAACACATAAACTCATAATACCGATCGTCATCAAACGTTAAGCGTCACGGACCCTACGGGTTCGAGAACTATGTATACATGACCGAGACTCATCTCCGGTCAATAACCAATAGTGGAACCTGGATGCTCATATTGGCTCCCACATATTCTATGAAGATCTTTATCGGTCAGACCGCATAACAACATACGTTGTTCCCTTTGTCATCCGTATGTTACTTGCCCAAGATTCGATATGAAAGAGCGTTATATCGACTAGAGGGGGGTGAATAGGCGATTTTTATGAATTCTTAACTGAGGAATTTGCTAGTGAGGAAATTCCTTAGCGAAGAACTACTTGCAGCGGAATAAGTACACAAAAGTAAACATAACAGAAGACAAGCATAGTCATCATGATGAAATGAAGACAGACACAGAGAACTAAAAACGTGAACACAGGATAACACAGGATGAAGACAAACAGACTGAAGAAATTGAACTGAGGAAATTGAGAAAGTCTTCAGTCAAAGTCTTCAAACACAGATATGACAAGCACACAACACAGTTACGAGGAAATTGAAGAGTTGAGGAAATAGAACCAGTTGGCTTGGTGAAGACAATGATTTGGTAGACCAGTTCCAACTGTTGTCTCAGTTGTACATCTGGTTGGAGTGGCTAGGTATTTAAACCTGAGGACACACAGTCCTCACCGTATTCTCCTTGAGCTAAGGTCACAAAGTCCTCGCCCAATCACTCATGGTAAGTCTTCAGGTGACTTCCGAACCTTCACAAACTCGGTCACTCGGCGATCCACAATTCCTCTTGGATGCTCTAGACCATGACGCCTAACCGTCTGGAAGAAGCACAGTCTTCAAAGGTAACAAGCGTCGGATCCATGCAGGATCAATCTCTTGATGATGCTCAATCACTTTGGTTTTGTAGGTGTTTGGGTTTGGGTTTTCCTCACTCGATGATTTTCGCTCAAAGTCCTCGGAGGATGGGATGCTCTCAAATGACAAGTGTCAGTTTCTTTCAGAGTAGCCAACCAGCTAGTGGTTGTAGGGGGCGGCTATTTATAGCCTACGGAGCAGCCCGACATGATAAGACATAAATGCCCTTCAATGATATGACTGTTAGGTGGATAAGATATTTTGGGACAGCTGGCGCGTAGCACAGCAACGGTCGGAAATTTGAGGTTCAAATTCCTCAGGGCTATCATGTTCCTCACTGTGTAGGCAATCTGCACTGGCAAATTCCTAACTCCTCAGTCAGAACAAATTCCTCAGAGACTAGAAGAACTTCGTCTCTGTCACTGAAGAAATTGACTGAACTGTATGAGATTTCCAATGGATTCACTCGAAGGGATTGGTAAGTGTAGGATTTTGAGTTGAGTATCACTTGGGAATTTTTCCTTAGTATTTCCTCGACCCCCTTTAACAGTACGGTGTTTCATATGACTCAAGAAAGAGAAAAAGAAACTACGAAAACAAAAGTCTTCATGCTTCATATTCCTCAAATGAATACCAAGTCTTCAAGGTCACACCAATTTCTTCACTTTCAAAGTCTTCAGAAGTCTTCAGAATACCAAAGTCTTCAGTCGAAGAACTTCATTTTTTGGGGTCGACTTTCTCTGTAAATATCAAACTCCTCATAGACTTATAGACCTATGTACACTCATAAACACATTAGTCCCTTAACATATAAGTATTCAATACACCAAAATCACTAAGGGGCACTAGATGCACTTACAATCTCCCCCTTTTTGGTGATTGATGACAATATTGGTTAAGTTTTCAACGGGGATAAACATATGAAGTGTAAATACTGATATTGAGGAATTTGATTGCAAGATATAGAAGAACTCCCCCTGAAGATGTGCATAGTGAGGAATTTGCTTTTAAAGCAATGCACACTTGAAGAGTTGAATCATGGAGATCTCCCCCTATATCTTGTAATGCATACACGCATTTTACATATATTATGAAGAATTTGAAATGCATGATGAAATATGGTGACTGATGAATTTCAGCATGCGTGCAATAATATTAACGAGGAATAAGAATGCAGAATAACACATCAAAAGTATCAGAGCACCATCGGGTTTAAGTTTACAACTCGGTCCAATAAAGTTTCAGAAGAACAGAGTTGTAACTTAGCAAAAAATGCCCATATAATAGACCCGCTTGAAGACTAACTCAATTTTCTCCCCCTTTGTCATTGAATGACCAAAAGGATCGAAACCGAGGACTAACGCCTCAAGAATATCAAGTTGATGAAGGAGCGCCAGCGTTGTCGGGGTCGTTTGTCGTAGTAGGGCCTGCCGCAGTGTCGTCCAAGTCTTCATGTTCATCAGTGTCGCACGATGAAGAATAAGAGCTGGCCACCAAGGAAGGAACCTTGACCTTCTTGTATTTCTTCGGTGGAGGTGCAGACCAGTCAAACTCTTCCTCGAGACCCATTTTCTTCGGATCTTCTTCGATGTAGACATGAGACAAAACAGCCAAGGTACGGTTGAAGGTTTCATGGAGGTAGTATTGATTTTTCTTCACTGCACTATGGGTTGAGGTCATGTTGTGAAGAATTGAACCAAACTGACGATTTGACCCATTTATGATTGCGATCAACCTTCTGATGAAGGCGAGGAGAAGTCGATCGATCACCATCACCACAGGTGCTTTGTACCTTGAGGATTTTGCGTGGTTGTGTTGGCGGCAGAGTCATGGGTGGCAGAGTCATCATTGGTTGAGTAGGATGCAGCCTTGCGAAATTGACCATCCAATGGACGAATGCCTTCATCTATAACAGCAGCGGCCTTGCCCTTGTCATCAGCTGAGGAAAATGTTCGTTTGAGGACTTCAATTGGAGGCAAGTAGCTGCAATGGTTCAGTGTATCGGCTTTGTAGTTGAGTGAAGACCTTGATCTGATGAATTTCATAATCCAAGGTGCATAAGGCTTCAGCTCAAATGGTGACATAGCGATATTGGCCAGAGTCCTCATGAAGAAATCATGGAAGTTGACAGGAACGCCATGAATGATATTGAAAAGCAGATTCTTCATGATGCCAACGACTTCTTCTTCATTCGAGTCGTGGCCCTTGATTGGACTCAATGTCTTTGTCAGAATGCGATAGACAGTCCGAGGCACATGAAGTAATTCCTTGACGAGGAATTTGGTTCATGGGGCTTGCCCTGGCTTCAAAGGCTTCATCAGCACTTGCATGTAATGATTTGTAAGCTTAGGTTCACTGTAGACACATCGAGCAGCTTCAAGGGGTGGACAGAGTGGTAGGGCACGAAGCAATTCAGCAGCCGGTGCCTTGTAGTGAGTGTTTTCAGACATCCAGTCTAGCACCCATGAGTTCACATCTTCAGAATCTCCTGTGATGTGCAGCGTCGCATAGAATTGAAGAATCAGTTCTTCATTCCAATCACATATGTCAGTGCAAAAATTTAATGATCCAAATACGTGAAGAACACTGAGGACTGGCTCGAAGCATGGCAGAGATTCCATATCCACATGAGGAATGTGTGCATGATCGAAGACTTTTTCTTTGTTGAACAGCACCGAGGAATAAAAATTAGCCTGACTGGCAGTCCAGAAACGCCTCTTCCTTATGCGACCAGAATCATAGGGGTTGTAATCTGTGAAGAATACATGCTCGCTGAAGAAATCTTCAGCCTTGAATTTTTGCTTGCATGAGAATGGATCCTTTGGCTTGGGCAGAGGAGTGTCAGTGAGTTGCATCACAACCTCAGGAATCGCAATCTCAGGTTCTTCAGGCTGAGGAATTTCTGGTTCCTCTTCGATGGCGATCTGCGTGTTCAAGTGATCGGCAGTGATAGTTTCTTCAAAGACTAGTGGCTGGAATTTCTTCACGCATCTGAGATGAAGTGGGGTGAGTTTCTTGAGCCCATTTGAGCGGTTGGTGCAGGGACCGAGGAATTTCTTTGTAGAGGGGTGAAGAGTGGAGAGTTGGGGTGCTGACTTTCCCAAAAGTCATCATTCATCACTGGTGTAGTACTCCCAATGTCCACATATTCATCTTCCATTTCTTCAACGCCAACCTCTTCAGCTGTGAACTGAGGCATGGGCGAGGAGACAACAGGTGTTGAAGGGATCTTATCCACTTCAATTTCTTCATCAATCTGCTCTGATGAAGCAGCAGAATGATTTTCTTCATCAGATCTGCTAGGGATCACATATTCTTCACCAAAAGGAACAAGGTTCTTTGATGGCATGGTTGAGATCGGAACAGCATCAATGGGATTTGCAAATGAACTTGTCATAGGCTTCATCTTCTTCGGAGCTGAAGAATCTGAAGCAGCTGATGCTTTCCTTTTCTTCACTGCTGCACCCTCTGCAGCCTTGGTCTTCTTCACATTTGATGCAGATGGAAGGATTGGAGTTGGTGTAGGCGCATGAGGAGCAGAGGAATTAGGTTGATGTTCTTGAGCTGGCCCGATGCAGTTGCCTCGACATCTTCAGCTTTCTTCAGCGCACCACTAGTGGATGCCACAGCAATTTCTTCGAAATTTGGAATGGAGTCATCAGCCCTGAACTCACATTTTCTTCAAAGAAATTGAAAGTCATCGGCGGTGCTAGCATGTTCTTCGATTTCTTGTCGGCGGATGCTTCAAATTTTGAGGATTTTATTGTTGCGATGGGGCTACATGATTTGTGATCTTCTCGTTCAGTCTAACAATCCTGACCTTGGCTCCTTGCCAATCAGCATAGTAGGCATTGAAATCATCGCTGAGGATTTTGATTTCAGACTGGATTTTTATAGGTTCATCAGTTGTCATAGAGACAACGTTGGTCTTCAGAAACTTGTCCTTCTTGTACTGTGCCTTCTTGATCTGCCTGGCCTTCTCATATTTCCATTTCTCTTCTTGGATGAAATGAGTCAGCATGTGATTTTGACCAGGAGTCAACTTGAAGTCAGGCATGGGAGTTTTGGGTCCTTGTGCCAGAGATCAATATAATCGAGGATCAACCTCGCATCCAAAAGCAGTGGCACATTTGTGCCTTTGGCTCTAGCGGCCCTGACTTGCCTGTCTCTGATGATTTCAGCAAGTTCATCATCATCAGCTTCGTCTTCTTCATACGGCATTTGGAAGGCGACTTGCTTCTTCTGAGGACTAGGGCGAGGACCTCGTCCAGCAGTTGCCTTTGTCTTTAGCGGAGAGGGTCCTGTTGAAGAATTTGGTGCAGTTGAGGAACTAGCTGAGACACCTGATGCAATGGAGATGCCAGTAGTCCTTTGGCACGTGGCAAGATGCACGGGTGCTGAGGACTTTGTCGGAACAGCTGAGGACTTTGGAGGAGCTGAGGATTTTGGAGGAGCAGGAGCAGCATGAGGAGTTGGCCTTGAGGACTTTGAAGATTCTGGCCGTGAGGGCATAGCTGAGGAACTTAGCCTTGAGGGCACTGTTGGTGAAGCACTTGGCTTACGTGCAGGCTTCTTTGCCATGGATTTCTTAGGCTTGACAGAGGCCTCAGTGGCAACAGCAGCAGAGTCTCATTGAACTTCCTCACTGCTTCTTTGGCTTGTCTAGCCAACTTGGCTTGGCGCTTGGCCCATTCTTTAGGAAAGTCCTCACCACGCTTGATGCTGGTGGGGTCTGCTTCTTGGCCAGGTGCCAATGAAGGTCTTGGGCATGGAGGATTAAGTGCAAATTTCTTCATGTACTTTGGAGTTACATACCTGTACTCCCTCCATTCTCTTGCCCATCTCCTTTCAATCCTCTGGATGCGCACCTTGCGCTGATTTTTGTTCTCCTTACCAAACTTGGCCTCATCAGGAGTGCAATAGTCTTTGTATATATCATCAGGGATCTCAAAAGCAGTCATGACCTCAGGCTTCTTTCCTCCTTTCTGCGGCTTCTTACCGTCTGCCATATTCTTCAGTTGAGGAATTTGAACAATCGAATTCTCTGAAGAAGTATGCAACTTTTCTTCAAGGAACACTGCAAATGAGTTAAGTTGATGAGAACCTAGTGATTCAGCAGCGGACATGAGTACCTGTGAGCAGTATAGTTGCGAGGAATTTGGAGAGGTCATATCTGCGTTCTCGTAAGGTTTTTCAAAAAGAACAAGTTTGAGGAATTTGACTGGATGAGTCTTGAAGAATTTCACTAAGCGTTCTTTGTCTTAGGTTCGAGTTGTATAGATCGAAGATCCACACAATTGAGGAATCTTGAAGAAAAATGATGCTTAGAGAAATGAATCAAGAACAGATGACTTGTGAGGTGTTTTAGTGTGTGAGGATTTGAAGAAAAACACCTTTGAAGATTTGGTAGAAAACATTCGAATCAAGGAGGGCAGTAAAAGTAACTTTTAATTACCGTGGATGAAGAACACGACAAACAGTGAGGTGGAGAAGTGAAGTTTGTCAGTGCAGATCTTCCACGCCCTAACTCGGCGGAGGAAGACGGCTACGGCGGCGGCGGAGTGAAGATTTCCGCGGCCGGCGCGAGTACGACGGCGACGAGGTCGAGGCAGTGAAGCTCTTCCTCACCTGCGACGATGGAGTAGCGGCGGCGCTAGGGTTTGAGAAGCTCGAGCGGGAGAGAGAGGTCGAGCGAAGTAAAGGAAGTGAGGAAGGGGAGAGGGGGTATTTATAGCCACGGTGAAAAACTGTTTGCCCGAAGATTTTGGACGAACGTGCCCCTGACCCTTCTCCTTCGCATGACATGTTTCACCCACGTACTGAGAAGTGGAGATCGTGTTAGATCGTGGGTGAATAGAAAAATATATCATGGGATGCGGAACGGTTTGAGCGGCAAAACGGAAAATTTTGGATAAGATAAGTTTTAACGTTTCATTCGCAAATTCTTCAGCTCACAAGGACACAGTGAAGATTTTGAACGAGTTTCAAATAGAACGCACATGAAGAATTTGTGAATAGATTGGGTTGAGTATAGCATGGAGGGGGAAGGGTCTGGTCGCATTCACTTAGCAGAAAAACCAACTTGAAGAATTAGCCATAAGTGAATGCTGTGGTGGACATAAACTCATATATATATATATATATATATATATATATATATATATATATATATATATATATATATATATATATATATATATACATACATCTGGGCTATTCTGTTACGCGTAACAGAATATTATTCTGTTACCCTTTTTGAACTGACGGTTTCAGGTGGTTGTACTGATGTTTTCGAAGCGGTTGAACTGATGCTTTCAGTTGTGTTTAACAAATCGTCTTCTTTAGTTCAAAAACTTTTTTAAAATTTTTTGTCGGAACGGGGCGTGTAATATATCATTGGAAAGCTCTTGACAACTATATTTCAAGTATATTGAACGTTTTTGCAAAATCATTATGGTTTAAGAGCAGTTTTGAAAAAATCGTTTTTTTCAAAACCGAAAACGTGAATCGTATTTTGGACTCAATTTTCAAACGGTTTGTCGAAATTGAATAAATAAGATGGCTTTGGAAAGCTGGTGAAAATCCGCATCTTCCATATATGTATGGTTTTTTTTAATTCTATATGTTTTAAAAGTAATTTGAAAAACGATGAAATTCTAGGCGAAACGTATTTTCGTGATTTTTTGCAAACGGTTTGTCGGATTGACTCAAATGATACGGCGTTGGAAAGCTACGGAAAATGCGCAACTTTTTCGTATTGAAATGTTTTTCTAATTCCTTACAATCTAAAAACGAATTCAAATACGGTCAAATTTGATTTTGAACGCGAATTTTTTTAAAGTTTGTCGAAATGGGGCAAATAATATATCGTTGGATAGCTATCGAAAATGCAAAACTTAGTCATGTTGAACATTTTCTCATATTTGCAGCCGTTGAAGAGTAATTTGGATTACGGTGAGACCTATCATGGTGTTTTTCCTTAAAAAAACAGAGTACTCGTACTGATATATTTGTGTGTTTGTACTGAGGTATTTTTCACAGTAGTTTTGAATGGTTCCAAAAGAAGTACTTGAACGGATGTCTATATGATTTTGTACTGAGCGTGTTTCCACATACTAGACTTTACTTTATATCATCGAACTGAATGATAATTTTTTCAAAAAGAAAATGTTTTCTTATTCTTTTTTTTGAAGTAAACATTTTTTTACAACGACATTCTGGACTTCTTTTTTTTTACGACTTGTACTTTTCCCATTTGAATTGCATGGGGTTTCTTTTTGCTTGAACTTTTACAATTTAAATTTCTGTCATTTCTTTTATTCCGAACAGACCACCTTTTTTAACTCGTACTGATCAATATTTTTAATTAAAACATTTTTCCTTTCATCTGACAGAATTTTTTTTCCACACATAATACATGTACATGAATCATATTACCCATAGCACCGGCGTCGACACACAAAATAATCGCCCTATTCTTGTACAGAACTTTGTAGATGTTTCTTTATACACATATTGAGTACTGATGCTATGTTTTTCTTTGAACTGGTATCAAATTTCTCTATACACATACTGAACTTTGTACGTGTTTCTTTATGCATTGATGATATAATACATGTTGAACTGCTACACCATAGCTAAAAAATCTCTCCATGTGAACTATTATTTTACATTGAACTTTCATCAATCAACATACATCATTTTCCTTTCTGTTCGCACACTTACAGCAGACATTACATAACACATGCACAGCTCCACGATCATACACACTTTTCTCCTGTAGCTTCTCCTCGCTACCTTTAACAAACAATCAATTGGAGAGAAAATCACAAATGATTTTAGATACAAAAATCACCTCCACAAGCTACCTTTAACAAACAATAAATTGGAGAGAAAAGCACATATGATTTTAGATACATTAATCACCTCCACATCCACCAGCTGGACTGATGTTTGTTTTCTACTTCCATGGTCATGCACAAGTTCATACAACTGTTGAGCAAAAGCTCTTTCCCATGAAGCTAAAAACAAGCAAAAAAACTACACATCACAGGTTTCTTTTTTTACACTTTTTTCCTTCTCTGAATTTTTTTCAGGCTATAAAGGCGAATTTTTACGTGTATCTATGAACATCATACAACATTAAACAGAACAAGATCCATGTGGCCTCGGACGAGATCGCTACAGCATTGCAGCCGGGAGGAGATGGCGCGGTGGTGTGGGAGCCAGGGGAGATGGGGCGCTGCGGCTGCCGGAGCCAGTGCTCTAAACTGAAATTCAGTTTTTTTTCAAGAAGTGTATGAATGCAGGCTGTTCTGAACCAGGAGCAGCCGAGCAGGTTCTCATATGTACTCTTTTGTTAGAGGATTAATGTCAATGATGCATCGCTATTGATGCTTCTTTACGCACGGAAGCCAATTAAAAATTCTACAATATTTTTAGTGCAAAACAACAGAGGAGGGAGATGACCTGGAGCAGAGCTTGTAGGCGACGATCTAGTTCATCCATGAAGACTCTGCCCATGGTGAGAGGTGAATCTGCAGGGTGTGCCGGCAAGCCATCATCGGGAGATGGTAGGGCCTCGCCGCCCATCTCACCTGAGGAGGTGCTCGACCGCCCGGCCTGTTTGTGCGGCGAGGGGGAGGAGAGACTTCGATACTAGATGTCAGAAGATGATGGACGACTGACGCAGGTGTACTGAACTCTTTAACTTGCTCCACGACAATCTTTGAACCTCCTACAAGAAAAAATTATATATCATACATCATATTTTATTTTTATATCTTGTTCAATCATGCACCGGAAAATTTAAACACAACAAAATATCAGCTTTTTGTTTCGCAAACCTCCTGCATATATATTTTGAACTGATGATCTTTCAGTCATTGCACTGTTGTTGATATATAATCGAACCAAGATATCACCGCTACCAAGTCTGCACCACCAAGTACCTGCATGAGTTTAGTTTTTTTAGACCATAGTTCAAGGAAGTAAGGTTGCAAGTTCAAACAGTCGATGGACCAAAAATTGTTTAAACACCAATGTTGGATACGTGTCAGTTTAGAATCAGCCAAAACACAAGTTCAGTATCAACACAACACAAGTTCAGCTACAGCTAACTTGAAATGAACGGAAAGAACAGAAGACCACACCATGTAATTTGGGCATTTGGTATAGTCTGAACTCTGACCAGAACTTACTAGAAGAGGGATTATTTCAGCTCGTGGTTCGCAAGCAATTTCAGAACACCATACATTTTTTAGCTAGTGAAACATGCGACGAAGAACTGAACTCGATAAAAAAGATTTTTGGAGATGGAAGAAGGCGTCACACGTCGGGTGAACCTGCTACCCCTACTCCTGCGGACTGACGGCTCCGCTGAAGTCGAGCTGATGGAGGCGGGGTTCACGAGCAGTGGCTGGGCGCGCCGGGATTTGGCCGCTGCAGGTGATCTACGCTGGGGCTCATGGTGGAGAAGACCCACCAAACTTTTTCAATGAACTTCTAGGTTTTTGTGTTTGAACTTACAAACTTTCCAAATAAGTACTTATCTCACTTGTCTTTTTCCTCACAATGGGATCAGAAGTGCACAACATAGAAGCATTAACACAATTATCAAATGTGGAAAACAACAAAAATTTAAAGCTAAACAAATAAATGTGCATACAGAAAAACCTACAACTGACGAGCATGATCTCCTCAATGGGCCATGATGCAGGCATCGCCGCCAGCAATACTTGGCGCGCCGGAGAACCTGTACTGTTGGATTTGTCGAGAGAGGACTGAGGGAACTTGTCCCTGCAGTTTAATGTGACAATGTAGTTCATCTGCTTAAGAGGAAACCAAAAACCACTGAAAAAACACTGAACAAACATGGTAAGTATATTTCGAACTTATGTATTTTTTTCTAGTTACCGAGCACAGTATTGAGTGCAGAATTGTCACAAGCATAAGAACTGATACAAAGAGAGCACATATCATATTTCAGGATTTTCTCAATTTAGACAATCATCAAGTTATATATACATGGTTTCATCATCTTGTAAGCATGTCCTGCCTTATTGTTATGAAAAAATGGCCCAAGAATTGTTTGAACTACACCTACTGACTCCAAATGGTATTGCTAAGCTAGCTAGCACATTCATATTCATATAATAAAGAAGCAACCGTAAAGAAACAAGAACAACACATTCTGACACTAACCAGTAGGCTATAAAAATAGTCTGTGAGCAGGGAATTTTATATAATATTTATTTATGTACTGATGGTGAAATACATAGTGGACTTTGTCGTACTTTTTTACAAATTTTTCTTATACTTATTTATTGTTCATCTCCAAACAACTACTCTGAAATCTGAACATTTTTGGAGCTCTAAATTGGGTGGGGAAACAACAAACTTTGTTCTCATTCATTGATTTGCAAAAAAAACTCCTTTCTTTCATTTTCCCATGCAATAACACAAGCACCACAATGGTAAGACCAAAGCTACAGAACAATAACTTTTCTTCAGCTAGCTAATACATTGAGCATGCAACGTGAACTTGTGATAAGCTAGCACAAAATCATGTAGACAAGAAACGGAATTGTTGAGAGTTTTCATGTACAGGCATACAGGAAATCTTAAAAAGCACGGCGGTCTACGTACGGCATCAGGCCAGGTGCTGGTCGGAAGTGGCATTTCATTCAGCAGGGTGCAGGCAACCTCTTGGCCCTCATGGTCGACGGGTAGAGATGATAATATCAATCCCCGTGGTGCCCTGGAAGCTCGCCCAGTGGAGGAGCGTGAGCATCCACATCCAAGTGGCCGTAGAGCTTAACTCCCCTTTACCATGAGATGGAGAGCATGAAGCCTATGCCTCGTTTTCTTCTTGTTGTTTATAAGAAAAGATGCGACGAGGAGGACAAAGGCCATGGAACGCTGCTGACTCCACCACTGTCGCCTCCCTGTATCCTCCTTGCGAGGGCAACCATTGGGGAGCGAGCGCTGCTGCTGCTTGAACCACCAGGAGGAATCAAAGTGAGATTCGAATGCATCAATGCACACATGTAGTACTACACAACAATATGCATCTGTACTGTAGATAACAACAAATTAGCCAAAAAACAATTTTATGAACACGACCTGACAAGAACAGACATGAATTGACACATACACACGAACTGATTACAAATTTGCACACGATTTAAGTGTAACTTGTGGGGGATGAGGGGCTGACCTGCGGATCCCATCGGCGAATTGACGAACTATCGAACTGACGGACTGTTATTCTCCACACGAACTGACGTGTTCCTGCAGCAGAGGAGTGTAGTGGAGGGGTCACGGACGGCGCGAAGATGGGGGCACCAGCGGCGATGGAGTGCGACCTCAGCGCGGTGGGAGGGACGACGGTGCACGAGCTTGGCTCTGTGGGAGGGACGGCCGCGTTCTGGGGCCAGTGGGGGCGGCGCGAGAGAGGAGACGGGGTTCAGGGGCGGCGCGTCGCCGGAGATGGGAGGCAGGGCCGTGGCGCATCGCCGAAGGTGGGAGGCAGGGCCGTGGCGCCTCGTCGGAGGTGGGAGCTGGGGGGGCGTGGCCCGGCGCCGGAGGTGGGAGAAGGGGGCGTGGTGGGTCGCTGGAGGTGGAGGCCAGGGGGCGCGGCGGGTCGCAGGAGGTGGGAGGCGGGGGGCGCGGCGGGTCGCGGGAGGTGGGAGGCGGGGGGCGCAGCGGGTCGCAGGAGGTGGGAGGCGAGGGGCGCGGCGGGTCGCCGGAGGTGGCAAGCGGAGGGCATGGCGGGTCGGGGCCGGCGACGTGTACTGCGTATCAAGGGAGAGAGGTGGGGGTCGTGGGTGGCTAGTCGTTTGCTTATTTTCTCTTTCTCTCAATTCAGAAAATCACAATCGCTCCCTTATAGGCTGGATAGTAACAGAATAATATTCTGTTACTAGTAACAGAATAGTCCAGCCCTATATATATATATGAAGAAAAACGACGGAAACAATGAAAATTTTGCAAAGTTGAAAAAAATGAACAATTGAGGTAAAACTCAAATTGAGGATTTTCAACTTTGGTGGTGGCGTGACCCACCATATAAGAATGATGATTTCAGACACCGCGTACAATTGTCGTAGGGTTCGGAGAATTAAATTCTTCGTTAATTTCTTCACACTTAGAGTGTTATTCTTCATTGATTGAAGAAAAACGTTTCTTCATGTGTTGCACATCTAAGTCATCAATTTTGCATAAGTGTTAGGATGAGTGTCCTTTTCAAAGAACATTCAAAGATTCTAAGATATTTAGCTTAGACCGCAACTTGCTAAATCTCTTCTCATCCAAAGGCTTTGTGAAGATATCGGCTAGCTGTTCTTCACTCTTCACATGCTCAATAGAAATGTCGCCCTTCAACACATGATCACGAAGAAAATGATGATAAATCGGAATGTGCTTTGTCTTCGAGTGCTGAACTGGGTTGTGAGCAATCTTGATGGCACTCTCATTGTCACAAAGGAGAGGCACTCTCTTCACGTTGACGCCATAGTCCTTGAGAGTTTGCTTCATCCATAGCAGTTGAGCACAGCAAGAACTAGCGACAATGTACTCGACTTGAAGTAGACGTCTGTGATTACATTTCTTTGAGGACCAACAGACCAAAGATCGTCCGAGGAAATGACATGTACCAGATGTTGACTTGCGGTCCACACAATCACCAGCATAGTCAGAGTCAGAATATCCAATGAGATCAAAAGCCGAGCCCTTGGGGTACCATAATCCAAGTGTTGGTGTGTGAGCTAGATATCGAAGAATATGTTTCACAGCCTTATGGTGTGATTCCTTGATGTAGCATGAAAGCGGGCACACATGCAAACACTAAGCATTATATCGGCCTAGATGCACATAAGTACAATAAAGAACCAATCATGGAGCGGTGTACCTTATGATCTAAGTCAATACCATTTTCATCGATTACAGATGGCCATTTGTGGGCATAGGAATTTTAGCGCCTTTGCAATCTTGCATGCCGAATTTCCTCAAAGACATCCTTGAGGTATTTCTCTGAGATATGAATATGCCATTGCGCTATTATTGAATTTGAAGACCTAAGAAGAATTTCAACTCTCCCATCATAGACATTTGATATTCTTCACTCATCATATAGGCAAATTCATCACTATAATGTTGGTCAAGATGACCAAAGATAATATCATCAACATATATTTGGCACACAAACAGTTCACCATCATAAGATTTAGTAAAGATAGTAGGGTCGAGTGAACTGGGTGTGAAGCCATTCTTCATGAGGAATTCCTTCAAAGTATCATACCATGCCCGAGGGGCCTTCTTGAGGCCATAGAGGGCCTTGTTGAGTCTGAAGACTTTGTCAGGATTCTTTGGATCTTCAAAACACAGGGGTTGAGCAACATATACTTCTTCCTCAAGCTTACCATTGAGGAATGCACTTTTCACATCCATTTGATATAAAGTGATATCATGATGGTTAGCATAAGCAAGTAATATGTGAATAGCCTCAAGTCTAGCAATAGGTGCAAAAGTTTCATCGAAATCAATTCCTTCAACCTGTGTGTAGCCTTGAGCTACAAGCCGTGTCTTATTCCTCACCACAAGGCCATTTTCATCTTGCTTGTTGTGGTAGATCCACTTTGTGCCAATGATATTGTGCTTGCGAGGATCTGGACGTTTGACCGGTTCGTGGCGTTGTTGAGTTCGAATTGATGTAATTCTTCTTGCATGGCCTGAATCCACTCAGGCTCCAGAAATGCTTCATCTACCTTGGTGGGCTCTATGATAGAGACAAAGGCATACTGCCCACAAAAGTTAGATAAATGTGAAGCTTTTGAGCGGGTGAGAGGACCTCGTGCTTCGATGTCATCGATGATCTTTTCAACTTGCACTTCTTTCGCAACGCGAGGATGAGCTGGTTGCCGTTGAGGAATTTGATCAGCATTTTCTTCAGCACCATTTTCTTCAGCATTTTCCTCAGGTGCATCAGCTCGACGTTCTTCACGATCTGGAATGAATTCTTCAGCAGATTCTTCGGTAGGAATGACATCCTCGGTAGCCTTGAACTTGATAGAATCCTCAGGTGTTGGTTCATCTATCACAGAAGGTAGGTGCTCTCTTTGCGAGCCATTAGTTTCATCGAATCGCACATCTACAGTTTCAACAACCTTGTGAAGAACGTTGTTGAAGACTATGTAGGTGTGCGAGTCCTTTCCGTAACCAAGCATAAAACCTTCATGCGCTTTCGGTGCAAATTTAGAGTTGTGATGAGGATCTCTAATCCAGCATTTAGCACCGAAGACTTTGAAATAACTCACATTGGGTTTCTTGTCAGTGAGGAGTTCATAGGCAGTCTTCTTGAAGAATCTGTGAAGATATACTCTGTTGATGATATGGCACGCAGTATCAATTGCATCAATCCAGAAACGACGAGGCGTCTTGTATTCATCAAGCATAGTGCGAGCCATTTCAGCAAGAGTCTGTTGGGGAACGTTGCAGAAAATTAAAATTTTTCCTACGGTTTCACCAAGATCCATCTATGAGTTCATCTAAGCAACGATTCATGGGAGAGTGATTGCATCTACATACCACTTGTAGATCGCGTGCGGAAGCGTTCAATGGACCGGGGAGGATGGAGTCGTCCTCGCCGTGATCCAAAACACCGATGACCAAGTCTTTGAGCGGACAGCACCTCCGCGTTCAACACACGTGCAGGCGGATGGCGTCTCCTCCTTCTTGATCCAGCAAGGGGATGGAGAGGTTGAGGAAGAAGGCTCCAACAGCAGCACGACGGCGTGGTGTTGGTGGAGAGGCAGTACTCCGACAGGGCTTCGCCAAGCACTCAACGGAGGAGGAGAGGTGTTGGGGAGGGGAGGGGCTGCGCCTTGGATCAGGTGTTCAGCCCTCCCCTCGCCCCTCTATTTATAGGGGAAGGAGGAAGGGGCCGGCCCCCTCTAGATGAGATCTAGAGGGGGGTCGGTGGCAGGAGAGGGCTTGCCCCCAAGCAGGCGCCCCACTAGGGTTCCCCCAACCCTAGGCGCATGGGCCCAGCAGGAGGCGCGCCCAGCCTCCAGTGCAGTTCCCTGTCCCTTGCGGCCCATGAGGCCCTCCAAGAGGGGTGGCCCCTCCCGGTGGACCATCGGAACCCCTCCGGTGGCCCCGGTACAATACCGATATGCCCCCGAAACTTTCCGGTGTCCGTATGACAACTTCCCATATATAAATCTTCACCTCCGGACCATTCCGGAACTCCTCGTGACGTCCGAGATCTCATCCGGACTCGAACAACATTCGGTAATCACATACAAGTCTTCCTAATAACCCTAAGCGTCACCGAACCTTAAGTGTGTAGACCCTACGGGTTCGGGAGACATCTTGAACATGACTGAGACGGCTCTCCGGTCAATAACCAGCAGCGGGATCTAGATACCCATGTTGGCTCCCACATGCTCCTCGATGATATCATCGGATGAACCACGATGTCGAGGATTCAATCAACCCCGTATACTATTCCCTTTGTCAGACGGTATGTTACTTGCCCGAGATTCGATCGTCGGTATCCCAATACCTCGTTCAATCTCGTTGCCGGCAAGTCACTTTCCTCGTACCGTAATGCATGATCCCGTGACCAAACACCTGGTCACTTTGAGCTCATTATGATGATGCACTACCGAGTGGGCCCACTGATACCTCTCCGTCATACGGAGTAACAAATCCCAGTCTCGATCCGTGTCAACCCAGACACTTTCGGAGATACCGTAGTGCACCTTTATAGTCACCCGATTCACGTTGTGACGTTTGGTACACCCAAAGCACTCCCTACGGTATCCGGGAGTTACACGATCTCATGGTCTAAGGAAGAGATACTTGACTTTGGAATAGCTCTAGCAATTCGAACGACACGATCTTGTGCTATGCTTAGGATTGGGTCTTGTCCATCACATCATTCTCCTAATGTTGTGATCCCGTTATCAACGACATCCAATGTCCATAGTCGAAACCATGACTATCTCATTGATCAACGAGCTAGTCAACTAGAGGCTCACTAGGGACATATTGTGGTCTATGTATTCACACGTGTATTACGATTTCCGGATAATACAATTATAGCATGAATAGAAGACAATTATCATGAACAAGGAAATATAATAATAATACTTTTATTATTGCCTCTAGGGCATATTTCCAACAGAGTCATGTTCTTGCGCTCCACGACGCCATTCTGTTGAGGAGTATAAGGAGCAAATAACTCATGAGTAATACCAAGTTCATCAAGATAGTCATCCAGACCAGAATTCTTGAACTCAGTTCCATTGTCACTTCTGATGTGCTTGATCTTCACACCAAAGTTGTTTGAAGCCCTCGAGGAAAATCGTTTGAAGACTTCCTGCACTTCATGTTTGTAAGTAACAAGGTGTACCCATGTGTAACGAGAGTAATCATGAACAATAACAAAGACATATTGAGATGCTTCATTTGAAACAATGAGAATAATGATTAGGACCAAAGAGATCCATGTGAAGCAATTCAAATGGACGAGTAGTGGTCATGATAGTCTTATTTGGATGCTTGGCCTTGGTCATCTTTCCAGCTTCACAGGCTCGCATAAGTGATCCTTGAGGAATTTGACATTCTCCATGCCAATGACATGCTTCTTCTTCGGCGTGTGCAAATTCCTCATGCCCGCATGACCAAGTCGTCGATGCCATAGCCAGCCTTATACGAAGCTTTTGCAAGTAGGCACACGGCTGGTTGCGGTCTGTAGAGAAATCAACAATATACAAGTCTCCTCTCCTAAAGCCTTCGAAGACTTTGGAATTGTCAGCTTCCACAACCACAACACAACGATACTTGCCAAAGACAACAACCATATCAAGATCACAAAGCATTGAGACAGACATAAGGTTGTATCCAAAGGACTCAACAAGCATGACTTTGTCCATGTGTCGATCCTTTGTGATCGCAACCTTACCTAGACCCAACACCTGGCTTTTGCCTTTGTCAGCGAAGATGATATGCTTCAGATGTGATGGTGATAAGGGAGCATCCATCAATAGATTCTTGTCACCAGTCATGTGATTTGTACATCCACTATTGAGGACCCACTCAGTGGATTTGGGTTGATCATCCTGCAGATGAATTAGTGTAGCTTACGAACTTCATATACTTCATCTGTGAAGAATATGACATCACAGTTCATCAGATTAATTTCATCAAGTAGTAGAACAGATAAAGCAATATGAGGACGTGAGAAATGAAAGTTCATTTCTTCATGATTAGCCTGCGTCCTTTCAGGCAACTTTCAGGTCTCCAGCAAATTCTTCAGACGTTTGAGCACGTCTGGAGACCTGACCTGCAGAAGAGATTAGTTCTTTTTCTTCACCACCCACATCTGAAGGGGTGGCAAAGAGTTCATCACTCTGCGAGCTCCATACGAGAAAGGTGGCATAGAAGCCAATCCATTTCGTTTCACATAAGAGGAGTTAGGATAAGCATATGAATAAGCAGAGAAATTCTTCGAGGACTTATGAACATAATGGTTAGAAGAATAATGCTCGTATTCATAGCCCTTAGCTCTTCCCTGTGAAACAGAGTTGTTAGCACGATGATGTTCATATGAGGACTTTGATCCTTTTTAGGAATTTGATCCACGTGAGGAATTCGGTCCGTATGAGGAATTTGATCTGGGGTTCCTATTCTTCACTGGTGGTGTCATGAGGACATTCACCTGAAGACTTTCAAGGCACCTTTTGGGAACCCAAATTTTCTTCATAGGGGAACCGTTCCTGCAGTTAGTGCCAACATATCTAGCAAATACTTCACCATTCTGATTTTTGAATAGTTTATAGTTGGAGTCAAATGACTCATCAGAAGAATGAGAAGATTCACATATAAAGCCAGATAGATTAGATGGATCAACTGGAGGTCCCTTTGCAAAGAACCCATGAGGTTTGGGGTCTTGCTTAGGCTTCCAATATGTACCATCGACATTGAGTTTCCTCTCAAAGGCAATACCATCTTTCCTTGGGTTCCTGTTAGGGATCTGCTTTTAAGCACATCACAAAGAGTCGGATGCCCTTTGAGGCTTTTGTACATGCTCATCATGTACAATTCCTTCAACCCTGCATCGTCAAGTGATACTAGCAAAGTCCCGAGGAATTAGTGATAGCAGAGGCAGGTGAAGAATTTGTAACATTAGAAGCATTTGAACATTCGGTGAAGAATTAGCGATTCACGTTCAATGCATTTCAAACATGGAGGAACAAATTCTTCTGAAAGCGGGCTGATTTGTTGAGCAAGTAATGAATCGTGCTCCTTCGAAGATCTTCATAACTCACTCTTAGCTTCTCAAGATCTTGCTTTCTTTGAAGAAATTCATAAGAAAGCTTCTCATGATCAGATAAGAGAGTGTTATGATGACCTTGAAGGTTGTCAAACCTAGTTTGAAGTCTCTGAAGATTCTCAGTCAAGGCTTTAGTGCGATCCATTTCTTCACCCAACATATCATCACTTTTGTCTAGCATGTTTTGAACCTTTTCAAAAGCCTTTTGTTGTTTCACAGCAATCTTAGCAAGTTTAGAGTAGCTGGGTTTAAGATTTTCATCAGATTCATCGTCACTAGATTCAGAGGAGGCATATTTAATTACCTTGGCACCCTTTGCCATGAAGCAATAGGTGGGAGCGTAGTCATCATTGCCTTCATCAGCCTTGTTGGTGAGGTCATTTTCTTCAGAGTTGAAGATAGACTTGCTGACGAATGCCGTAGCAAGGGCTAAGCTCGCCACACCAGACTCGGACTCCTCAGATGCCTCCTCTTCCTCATTTTCTTCAGATTCAGCCTCAGAGTCCATTTTCTTGCCAATGAATGTCCGAGCCTTCTTGGAGCTGCTCCTCTTGTGAGATGAAGATTTTGAGGATTTCTTCTTCTTCTTCGCATCATCAGAACTGTAATCCTTGTATTTCTTCTTCTTTGATTAATTTTCCCACTGAGGACAATCTTGAACGTAGTGTCCAGGTTTCTTGCATTTGTGACAAAGCCTCTTCTTGTAGTCACTGGATGAGGAATCATTGCTCCTTGAGGGTCTTCCAAAGCGACCACGTCTTGAGAACTTCTAGAATTTCTTCACGAGCAGTGCTAGCTCATGGCTTAGTTCTTCAGGGTCACCAAGGCTACTACCAGAGTCTTCATATTCGGACTCAGATACTGCCTTGGCCTTCAGTGCACGTGATCTTCCATAGCTCGAACCATAGAGATTTCTCTTTTCAGCAAGCTGGAACTCATGAGTATTTAGCCTCTCGAGGATATTAGTGGGATCAAGTGACATGTAATCAGCACGTTCTTGTATCATCAATGCCAGAGTATCAAATGAGGAATCAAGCGATCTCAGCAATTTCTTCACCACCTCATGGTCGGTGATGTCAGTAGCACCAAGTGCTTGAAGCTCATTTGAGATGTCAGTGAGGAGATCGAAGGTTTGTTGAACATTTTCATTGTCGAGTCTTTTGAAGCGGTTGAAGAGATTGCGAAGAACATCAACTCGAGAGTCACGCTGAGTTGAAACTCCTTCATTCACTTTGGACAGCCTATCCCAGATAAGCTTAGCAGTTTCCAAAGCACCTACTCTTCCATACTGTCCTTTGCTCAGATGGCCACATATGATATTCTTTGCTTGAGAATCTAGTTGCTTTAATCTCTTCACATGGGTAGCGTTCAGTGAGGGTGAGACAGAAGGAACACCATTTTCCACAACATACCGGAGATCGTTATCAATTGCCTCAAGATGCATTCGCATCTTATTCTTCCAGTAGGGGTAGTCCGTCCCATCGAAGGTAGGACACCCAGCAGAAGACCTTGATCATACTGCGGTCGACATAACTAAAACTCCGGAGGTTAAACCAAAATCACACGTAACAAGGGAGTACCTTGCTCGATACCAATTGAAAGAGCGTTATATCGACTAGAGGGGGTGAATAGGCGATTTTTATGAATTCTTCAACGAGGAATTTGCTAGTGAGGAAATTCCTTAGCGAAGAACTACTTGCAGCAGAATAAGTACTCAAAAGTAAACATAACAGAAGACAAGCATAGTCATCATGATGAAATGAAGACAGACACAGAGAACTGAAAGTGTAAACACAGGATAACACAGGATGAAGACAAATAGACTGAAGAAATTGAACTGAGGAAATTGAGAAAGTCTGCAGTCAAAGTCTTCAAACACAGATATGACAAGCACACAACACAGTTATGAGGAAATGAAAGAGTTGAGGAAATAGAACCAGTTGGCTTGGTGAAGACAATGATTTGGTAGACCAGCTCCAACTGCTGTCTCAGTTGTACATCTGGTTGGAGTGGCTAGGTATTTAAACCTGAGGACACACAGTCCTCACCGTATTCTCCTTGAGCTAAGGTCACACAGTCCTCGCCCAATCACTCATGGTAAGTCTTTAGGTGACTTCCGAACCTTCACAAATCGGTCACTCGGTGATCCACAATTCCTCTTGGATGCTCTAGACCATGACGCCTAACCGTCTGGAAGAAGCACAGTCTTCAAAGGTAACAAGTGTCGGATCCACGCAGGATCAATCTCTTCAGCGATGCTCAATCACTTTGGGTTTGTAGGTGTTTGGGTTTGGGTTTTCCTCGCTCGATGATTTTCGCTCAAAGTCCTCGGAGGATGGGATGCTCTCAAATGACAAGTGTCAGTTTCTTTCAGAGTAGCCAACCAGCTAGTGGTTGTAGGGGGCGGCTATTTATAGCCTAGGGAGCAGCCCGACATGATAAGACATAAATGCCCTTCAATGATATGACTGTTAGGTGGATAAGATATTTTGGGACAGCTGGCACGTAGCACAGCAACGGTCGAAATTTTGAGGTTCAAATTCCTCAGGGCTATCATGTTCCTCACTGTGTAGGCAATCCGCACTAGCGAATTCCTAACTCCTTAGTCAGAACAAATTCCTCAGAGACCAGAAGAACTTCGTCTCAGTTACTGAAGAAATTGACTGAACTGTATGATATTTCCAATGGCTTCACTCGAAGAGATTGGTAGGTGTAGGATTTTGAGTTGAGCATCACTTGGAAATTTTTCCTTAGTATTTCCTCGACCCCCTTTAACAGTACGGTGTTTCCTATGACTCAAGAAAGAGAAAAACAAACTACGAAAAAAAAGTCTTCATGCTTCATATTCCTCGAATGAATACCAAGTCTTCAAGGTCACACCAATTTCTTCACTTTCAAAGTCTTCAAAAGTCTTCAGAATACCAAAGTCTTCAGTCGAAGAACTTCATTTTTAGGGGGTCAACTTTCTCTGTAAATATCAAACTCCTCATAGACTTATAGACCTGTGTACACTCATAAACACATTAGTCCCTTAACCTATAAGTCTTCAACACACCAAAATCACTAAGGGGCACTAGATGCACTTACACGATCGTCGGTATCTCTATACCTAGTTCAATCTTGCTACCGGCAAGTCTCTTTACTCATTCCGTAATGCTTCATTCCGTAACTAACTCATTAGTCACATTGCTTGCAAGGCTTATAGTGAGTTGCATTACCGAGAGGGCCCATAGATACCTCTCCGACAATTAGAGTGACAAATCCTAATCTCGATCTATGCCAACTCAACAAACACCATCGGAGAGACCTATAGAGCATCTTTATAATCACCCGATTCGTTGTGACGTTTGATAGCACACTAAGTGTTCCTCCGGTATTCAGGAGTTGCATAACTCATAGTCATAGGAACATGTATAAGTCATGAAGAAAGCAATAGCAACAAACTAAACGATCATCGTGCTAAGCTAACGGATGGGTCACCTCAATCACATCATTCTCTAATGATGTAATCCCGTTAATCAAATGACAACTCATGTCTATGGCTAGGAAACTTAACCATCTTTGATTAACGAGCTAGTCAAGTAGAGGCATACTAGTGACACTCTGTTTGTCTATGTATTCACACATGTACTAAGTTTCCGGTTAATTCAATTCTAGTATGAATAATAAACATTTATCATGATATAAGGAAATATAAATAAGAACTTTATTATTGCCTCTAGGGCATATTTCCTTCAATGATAACAATGGTCTCCTATCTTAACAGAAACAATAGGCATGCAAAAAATAGATCTATGTTTATCTTTTATCATCAGGTTTTGCAATTCTAGCAGCTTCATCACAGAAATAAACAACATGCCCATCAATATTATCGACCAACAGATTTTTAACCATAGAGATACTAGGTTCAACTTTAATTTGTTCAGGGGGTGTAGGTGTTCTAGTATAACTCTTACGAACCACAGCTGAAGCTTTAGCATGTTCATTTACTCTAATAGGGAAAGTTGGTTTCTCAAGATAAGCAGTAGGAACAACTGGATCAACATTATAAGTAATAGTTTCTTCTTCAGCTTTAATAGGTTCTACTACTTTTAATTCAAAGGGAGGATCATATTTAAACCACTTCTCCTTAGGGAGATCAACATGAGTAGCAAATGATTCACAAAAATAAGCTACTATGTCAGAGTCAAGTCCATATTTAGTGCTAAATTCACGAAAAACATCGGTATCATAAAAGATTTAACACAATCAAACTTAAGGTTTATACCTGACTTCTTACCTTCTCGAACTCCCAATATTCAGAGTTGCATTAATTCTTTCCAATAAATCCCATTTGAATTCAATAGTCTTCTTTTTAAAAGAACCAGTACAATAAGTATCGACCATGGATTGATCATTACGAGTAAGCCGAGCATAAAAATCCGAATAATGATTTATCTTGAGAGCTCATGATTGGGACATGAATATAACATTGACTTAATCCTCCCCAAGCAGTTGCGCGATAGTTTCTCCTTCACGAGGCCAAAATTGTATATATAATTCCGATCACGATGAACCAGATGCATATGAGAAAACTTCTGATGAAATTCCAATTTCAATCGGTTGTAATTCCAAGTCCCAATATCATCACATAGACTATACCATGTCAATACCTTCTCCTTCAAAGATAAAGGGAAGACATTCTTCTTGACTTTATCCTCAGGCAAACCTGCAAGCTTAAATAATCCACAAACTTCATCCACATAGATTAGATGCATATCAGGATGTAGTGCTCCGTCTCCTGCATAAGGATTAGCTAGCAGTTTCTCTATCATACCCGAAGGAATTTTATAATAAATATTTTCAGTAGGTTCAGTAGGTTGAGGAGCAACTCTTTGCTCTTCCGGTCGAGGTGAAGATATCCCGAACAAGCCCCTCAAAGGATGATTATCCATAGTAACAAGTGACAGTAAATTTCAACACGTAATATAATTTTTTCCTTACCAAATTCCACTCACCGAAGGCGCTTCACTCCCCGGCAACGGCGCCAGAAAAGAGTCTTGATGACTGAGGGAGTCCTGGACTAAGGGGTCCTCGGGCGTCCGGCCTGTTATCCATGGGCCGGACTGATGGGCTGTGAAGACGAAGGCCGAAGACTGTACCCGTATCCGGATAGGACTCTCCTTGGCGTGGAAGGCAAGCTGGGCGATTAACTATGAAGATTACTTTCTATGTAACCGACTCCATGTAACCCTAGATCCCCCTCGGTGTCTATAAACCGGATGGTTTAGTCCGGAAAGGATATACTCATTACCATAGTCACACAGGCTAGACTTCTAGGGTTTAGCCATTACGATCTCGTGGTAGACCAACTCTTGTAATACTCATATTCATCAAGATCAATCAAGCAGGAAGTAGGGTATTACCTCCATAGAGAAGGCCCGAACCTGGGTAAACATCGTGTCCCCTGTCTCCTATTACCATCGACCTTAGACGCACAGTTCGGGACCCCCTACCTGAGATCCGCCGGTTTTGAGACCGACATTGGTGCTTTCATTGAGAGTTCCACTTTGCCGTCCTCAATAGGTCTGATGGCTCCTTCTATCGTCCATGGCGACGCTGTCCAAGGGGAAACCTTCTTTCCCGAACAGATCTTCGTGTTCGGCGGCTTCGTACTGTGGGCCAACTCGCTTGGTCATCTGGAGCAGATCGATAGTTACGCCCTTGGCCATCAGGTCAGATTCGGAAGCTTGAACTACATCTCGGACATCCGTGGAGACCTGATCTTCGGCGGATTTGAGACCGCGGCGATCGCTCCCCCTCGCTCCAATGAACATGACTTAAATCTGTCATCGGATCACATCCATGAGATGGTTCCTGTTGCTGCAACGGCCTTAAATCCGGAGCAGATTGTGTTGGGGAACGTAGTAATTTCAAAAAATTTCCTACGCACACGCAAGATCATGGTGATGCATAGCAACGAGAGGGGAGAGTGTTGTCTACGTACCCTCGTAGACCGAAGCAGAAGCGATCACAACGTAGAGGAAGTAGTCGTACGTTCTCCTCGCGATCCAACCGATCACAGCGCCGTTACTCCGGCGCCTCCGAGTTCTTGGCACACGTACAGCTCGGTGACGCTCCTCAGGCTCCGATCCAGCAAAGCTCGGGAGAGAGTTCGTCGGCCGACGGCAGGCGTGGTGGCGATCTTGATGTTCTACCGGCGCAGGGCTTCGCCTAAGCACCGCTTCTGATATGACCGAGGTGGAATATGGTGGAGGGGGCACCGACACGGCTAAGGAGCGATCTCAAGGATCAACTTGTTGTTTCTTTGGTGCTAGCCCTTCCCCTCTATTTTTATGTTGAGCCCCGGTCGAAACTTGGAGCAAAAGCCTCCTCAAAGTCGGTTTTGCCCGAAGGCAAGAGTCCCACTGGACTCCGGGACCAAACGCCACAAACCTTGGCGTCGGCCCAGACGCCATGGGCCTCGGCGTCTAGCCCAGGGCCAGACGCCAGGGTCTCCGGCGTTTGGCCCCCTGGCCTCCGCAAAACTCCTTTTGCACCAACCTAAAGCCTCATGGGCTTGACCCCTTGGCCTAAACATATCATCCAATATATGAATCTTTACGTCTCGACCATTTCGAGACTCCTCGTCATATCCCGATCTCATCCGGACTCGAACTCCTTGGTACATCAAAACATGTAAACTCATAATATAACTGCCATCGAAACCTTAAGCGTGCGGACCCTACGGGTTCGAGAACTATGTAGACATGACCGAGAACTATTCTTGGTCAATAACCAATAGCGGAACACGGATGCCCATATTGGTTCCTACATATCCTACGAAGATCTTTATCGGTCAAACCGCATAACGACATACGTTGTTCCCTTTGTCATCGGTATGTTACTTGCCCGAGATTCGATCGTCGGTATCCAATACCTAGTTCAATCTAGCATCTTGGCAAGTCTCTTTACTCGTTCGTAATACATCATCTCACAGCTAACTCATTAGTTGTAATGCTTGCAAGGCTTAGTGATGTGTATTACCGAGAGGGCCCAGAGATACCTCTCCGTCAATCGGGTGACAAATCCTAATCTCGAAATACGCCAACCCAACATCTGCCTTTGGAGACACTGTAGTACTCCTTTATAATCACCCGATTACGTTGTGACGTTTGGTAGTACCAAAGTGTTCCTCCGTAAACGGAGTTGCATATTCTCATAGTTATAGGAACATGCATAAGTCATGGATAAAAGCAATAGCAACATACTAAACGATCGGGTGCTAAGCTAATGAAATGGGTCATGTCAATTAGATCATTCAACCAATGATGTGACCTTGTTAATCAAATGACAACTCCTTTGTCTATGGTTAGGAAACATAACCATCTTTGATTAACAAGCTAGTCTAGTAGAGGCATACTAGTGACACTCTGTTTGTCTATGTATTCACACATGTATTATGTTTCCGGTTAATACAATTCTAGCATGAACAATAAACATTTATCATGAAATAAGGAAATGAATAATAACTTTATTATAGCCTCTAGGGCATATTTCCTTCAGTCTCCCACTTGCACTAGAGTCAATAATCTAGATTACATAGTAATGATTCTAACACCCATGGAGTCTTGGTGCTGATCATGTTTTGCTCGTGGAAGAGGCTTAGTCAACGGGTCTGCTACATTCAGATCCGTATGTATCTTGCAAATCTCTATGTCTCCCACGGACTAAGTCCTGGATGGAATTGAAGCGTCTCTTGATGTGTTTGGTTCTCTTGTGAAATCTGGATTCCTTTGCTAAAGCAATTGCTCCAAGATTGTCACAAAAGATTTTCATTGGACCCGATGCACTAGGTATGACACCTAGATCGGATATGAACTCCTTCATCCGCACTCCTTCATTAGCTGCTTCCGGAAGCTGCTATGTATTCCGCTTCACATGTAGATCCCGCCACGACGCTTTGTTTAGAACTGCACCAACCGACAGCGGCTCCTCCGTTTAGTGTAAATACGTATCCGGTTTGCGATTTAGAATCGTCCGGATCGGTGTCAAAGCTTGCATCAACGTAACTGCCGTTTACGATGAGCTCTTTGTCACCTCCATATACGAGAAACATATCCTTAGTCCTTTTCGTATTTCAGGATGTTCTTGACCGCTGTCCAGTGATCCACTCCTGGATTACTTTGGTACCTCCTGCTAAGCTTATAGCAAGGCACACATCAGGTCTGGTACACAGCATTGCATACATGATAGAGCCTATGGCTGAGGCATAGGGAACATCTTTCATTTTCTCTCTATCTTCTGCGGTGGTCGGGCATTGAGTCTTACTCAACTTCACACCTTGTAACACGGGCAAGAACCCTTTCTTTGCTTGATCCATTTTGAACTTCTTCAAAATTTTGTCAAGGTATGTGCTTTGTGAAAGTCCAATTAAGCGTCTTGATCTATCTCTATAGATTTTGATGCCCAATATGTAAGCAGCTTCACCGAGGTCCTTCATCGAAAAACTCTTATTCAAGTATCCCTTTATGCTATCCAGAAATTCTATATCATTTCCGATTAGTAATATGTCATCTACATATACTATCGTAAATGCTACTGAGCTCCCACTCACTTTCTTGTAAATACGAGGCTTCTCCAAAAGTCTCAGATAAACCCAAATGCTTTGATCACACTATCAAAGCGTTTATTCCAACTCCGAGAGGCTTGCACCAGTCCATAAATGGATCACTGGAGCTTGCACACTTTGTTAGCTCCCTTTGGATCGATAAAACCTTCTGGTTGCATCATATACAACTCTTCTTCCGTAAATACATTCAGAATGCAGTCTTTACATCCATTTGCCAAATTTCATAATCATAAAATGCGGCAATTGCTAACATGATTCGGACAGACTTAAGCATCGCTTCTGGTGAGAAGGTCTCATCGTAGTCAATCCCTTGAGCTTGTCGAAAACCCTTTGCGACAAGTCGAGCTTTGTAGACGATAATATTACCGTCGGCGTCGGTCTTCTTCTTGAAGATCCACTTGTTTTCTATTGCTTGCCGACCCTCGGGCAAGTCAACCAAAGTCCACACTTTGTTTTCATACATGGATCCCATCTCGATTTCATGGCCTCAAGCCATTTTATGGAATCTGGGCTCACCATCGCTTCTTCATAGTTCGTAGGTTCATCATGATCTAGTAGCATGACTTCCGAACAGGATTACCGTACCACTCAGTGCGGATCTTACTCTGGTTGATCTACGAGGTTACAGTAGTAACTTGATCTGAAGTTTCATGATCAACATCATCAACTTCCTCACTATTTGGTGTAGATGTGGCGAAACCGGTTTACGTGATAAACTACTTTCAAATAAGGGAGAAGGTACAGTTACCTCACCAAGTTCTACTTTCCTCCCACTCACTTCTTTCGAGAGAAACTCCTTCTCTAGAAAGGATCCATTCTTAGCAACAAATGTCTTGCCTTCGGATCTGTGATAGAAGGTGTACCCAACTGTCTCTTTTGGGTATCCTATGAAGACACATTTCTCCGATTTAGGTTCGAGCTTATCAGGTTGAAGCTTTTTCACATAAGCATCGCATCCCCAAACTTTAAGAACGACAACTTTGGTTTCTTGCTAAACCATAGTTCATAAGGTGTCGTCTCAACGGATTTTGACGGTGTTCTATTCAGCGTGAATGCGGCCGTCTCAAGAGCATAACCCCAAAACGATAGCGGTAAATCTGTAAGAGACATCATAGATCGGACCATATCTAGTAAAGTGCGATTATGACGTTCGGACACACCATTGCGCTGTGGTGTTCCGGGTGGCGTGAGTTCTTGAAACTATTCCGCATTGTTTCAAATGTAGACCAAACTCGTAACTCAAATATTCGCCTCCACGATCGGATCGTAGAAACTTTATTTTCTTATTACGATGATTTTCAACTTCACTCTGAAATTCTTTGAACTTTTCAAATGTTTCAGACTTATGTTTCATTAAGTAGATATACCCATATCCGCTTAAATCATCTGTGAAGGTGAGAAAATAACGATATCCGCCACGAGCCTCAACATTCATTGGACCACATACATCTGTATGTATGATTTCCAACAAATCTGTTGCTCTCTCCATAGTACCGGAGAACGGGTTTTAGTCATCTTGCCCATGAGGCACGGTTACGCAAGTGCCAAGTGATTCATAATCAAGTGACTCCAAAATTCCATCAAGATGGAGTTTCTTCATGCGCTTTATACCGATATGACCTAAACGGCGATTGCCACAAATAAGTCGCACTATCATTATCAACTCTGCATCTTTTGGTTTCAACATTATGAATATGTGTATCACTACTATCGAGATTCATTAAAATAGACCACTCTTCAAGGGTGCATGACCATAAAAGATATTATTCATATAAATAGAACAACCATTATTCTCTGATTTAAATGAATAACCGTCTCGCATCAAACAAGATCCAGATATAATGTTCATGCTCAACGCCGCACCAAACAACAATTATTTAGGTCTAAAAATTAATCCCGAAGGTAGATGTAGAGGTAGCGTGCCGACCGCGATCACATCGACTTTGGAACCATTTCCCACGTGCATCGTCACCTCGTCCTTTGCCAGTGTTCGCTTAATCCGTAGTACCTGTTTCGAGTTGCAAATATTAGCAACAGAACCAGTATCAAATACCTGTGTGCTATCATGAGCTCTAGTAAGGTACACATCAATAACATGTATATCACATATACCTTTGTTCACCTTGCCATCCTTCTTATCCGCCAAATACTTGGGGCAGTTCCGCTTCCGGTGACGATCGCTTGCGGTAGAAGCACTCGATTTCAGGTTTAGGTCCAGACTTGGGTTTCTTCTCCCGAGCAGCAACTAGTTTGCTGTTCTTCTTGAAGTTCCCCTTCTTCTTCCCTTTGCCTTTCTTCTTGAAACTAGTGGTCTTATTGACCATCAACACTTGATGCTCCTTCTTGATTTCTACCTCCGCAGCCTTTAGCATTGCGAAGAGCTCGAGCATAGTCTTTACTAACCCTTGCATATTATAGTTCATCACGAAGCCTTTGTAGCTTGGTGGCGGTGATTGAAGAATTACATCAATGACACAATCATCCGGAAGATCAACTCCCGGTTGAGTCAAGTGATTGTAATACCCGGACATTCTCGAGTATGTGCTCACCGATGCACTCCATTCTCCTCCATCTTGCAGCTATAGAACTTATTGGAGACTTCATATCTCTCAATCCGGGCATTACTGTTGATATATCAACTTCAACTCCTGGAAGATCTCATATGCTCCATGACGTTCAAAACGTCGTTGAAGACCCGGTTCTAAGCCGTAAAGCATGGCACTGAACTATAGAGTAGTCATCGACTTTGCTCGCCAGACGTTCTTAACGTCGTCGGTTGCATCAAGAAGAGTTTGGCACCTAGCGGTGCATCCAGACGTAACTCTTACGTGCAGCAATGAGGATAATCCTCGAGTTACGGACCCGATCCGTGTAATTGCTACCATCATCTTTCAACTTTGCTTTCTCAAGGAACGCATTAAAATTCAACGGAACAACGGCCACGAGCCATCTATCTATAAACAGACATAGACAAGCAAGATACTATCGGTACTAAGTTCATGATAAATTTAAGTTCAATTAATCATATTACTTAAGAACTCCCACTTAGACGTAAATCTCTCTAGTCATCTAAGTGATCACGTGATCCAAATCAACTAAACCATAACCGATCATCACGTGAGATGGAGTAGTTTTCAATGGTGAACATCTTATGTTGATCATATCTACTATATGATTCACGCTTTCGACCTTTCGGTCTCCGTGTTCGAGGCCATATCTGCATATGCTAGGCTCGTCAAGTATAACTCGAGTATTCTGCGTGTGCAAAACTGGCTTGCACCCGTTGTAGATGGACGTGGAGCTTATCACACCCGATCATCACGTGGTGTCTCGACACGACGAACTTTGGCAACGGTGCATACTCGTGGAGAACACTACTTGATAATTTTAGTGAGAGATCATCTTAAAATGCTACCGTCAATCAAAGCAAAATAAGATGCATAAAGGATAAACATCACATGCAATCAATATAAGTGATATGATATGGCCATCATCATCTTGTGCTTGTGATCTCCATCTCGAAGCAATCACGTGATCACCATCGTCACCGGTAGCGACACCTTGATCTCCATCGCAGCATCATTGTCGTTTCGCCATCTATTGCTTCTCGACTATCGCTACCGCTTAGTGATAAAGTAAAGCAATTACAGATGCGTTGCATTTCATACAATAAAGCGACAACCATATGGCTCCAGCCGATTGCCGATAACTTCGGTTACAATACATGATCATCTCATACAATAAAATATAGCATCACGTCTTGACCATATCACATCACAACATGCCTGCAAAAACAAGTTAGACGTCCTCTACTTTGTTGTTGCAAATTTTACGTGGCTGCTATGGGCTTAAGTAAGAACCAATCTCACCTACGCATCAAGACCACAACGATACTTCGTCAATTAGACTCCGTTTAACCTTCTCAAGGACCGGGCGTAGCCACACTCGGTTCAACTAAAGTGAGAGAGACAGACACCCGCCAGCCACCTTTAAGCACGAGTGCTCGTAGCAGTGAAACCAGTCTCGCGTAAGCGTCTGGCGTAATGTCGGTCCGGGCCGCTTCATCTCACAATACCGCTGAACCAAAGTATGACATGCTGGTAGGCTGTATGACTTGTATCGCCCACAACTCACTTGTGTTCTACTCGTGCAAAACATCAAACCATAAAAACCTAGGCTCGGATGCCACTGTTGGGGAACGTAGTAATTTCAAAAAATTTCCTACGCACACGCAAGATCATGGTGATGCATAGCAACGAGAGGGGAGAGTGTTGTCTACGTACCCTCGTAGACCGAAGCGGAAGCGATCACAACGTAGAGGAAGTAGTCGTACGTTCTCCTCGCGATCCAACCGATCCAAGCGCCGTTACTCCGGCGCCTCCGAGTTCTTGGCACACGTACAGCTCGGTGACGCTCCTCAGTTCGATCCAGCCAAAGCTCCGGGAGAGAGAGTTCACAAGACGACGGCCTGGTGACGATCTTGATGTTCTACCGACGCAGGGCTTCGCCTAAGCACCGCTACGATATGACCGAGGTGGAATATGGTGGAGGGGGGCACCGCACACGGCTAAGGAACGATCTCAAGGATCAACTTGTTGTGTCTTTGGTGCTAGCCCTGCCCCTCTATTTATATGTTGAGCCCCGGGGTCGAAACTTGGAGCAAAAGCCTCCTCAAAGTCGGTTTTGCCCGAAAGGCAAGAGTCCCACTCGGACTCCAGGACCAAATGCCACAAACCTTGGCGTCTGGCCCAGACGCCATGGGCCTCGGCGTCTAGCCCAGGGCCAGACGCCAGGTCTCCGGCGTTTGGCCCCTCGGCCTCCATAAAACTCCTTTTGCACCAACCTAAAGCCTCATGGGCTTGATCCCTTGGCCTAAACATATCATCCAATATATGAATCTTTACGTCTCGACCATTTCGAGACTCCTCGTCATGTCCCCGATCTCATCCGGGACTCCGAACTCCTTCGGTACATCAAAACATGTAAACTCATAATATAAGCATCGCCGAAACCTTAAGCGTCACGGACCCTATGGGTTCGAGAACTATGTAGACATGACCGAGAACTATTCTTGGTCAATAACCAATAGCGGAACCTGGATGCCCATATTGGTTCCTACATATTCTACGAAGATCTTTATCGGTCAAACCGCATAACGACATACGTTGTTCCCTTTGTCATCGGTATGTTACTTGCCCGAGATTCGATCGTCGGTATCCAATACCTAGTTCAATCTCGTTCTTGGCAAGTCTCTTTACTCGTTCCGTAATACATCATCTCACAGCTAACTCATTAGTTGTAATGCTTGCAAGGCTTAGTGATGTGTATTACCGAGAGGGCCCAGAGATACCTCTCCGTCAATCGGAGTGACAAATCCTAATCTCGAAATACGGCAACCCAACATCTGCCTTTGGAGACACTGTAGTACTCCTTTATAATCACCCGATTACGTTGTGGCGTTTGGTAGTACCAAAGTGTTCCTCCGTAAACGGGAGTTGCATATTCTCATAGTTATAGGAACATGCATAAGTCATGGATAAAAGCAATAGCAACATACTAAACGATCGGGTGCTAAGCTAATGAAATGGGTCATGTCAATCAGATCATTCAACCAATGATGTGACCTTGTTAATCAAATGACAACTCCTTTGTCTATGGTTAGGAAACATAACCATCTTTGATTAACAAGCTAGTCTAGTAGAGGCATACTAGTGACACTCTGTTTGTCTATGTATTCACACATGTATTATGTTTCCGGTTAATACAATTCTAGCATGAACAATAAACATTTATCATGAAATAAGGAAATGAATAATAACTTTATTATTGCCTCTAGGGCATATTTCCTTCAGACTGCGCCATCCGAGGCCATAGAGTCTGCGACGTTGGAGCCGCACACAGACTCGACACCTTGCAATATTTGCGTCAACGGAATTCCGGACCCATCTCCGGCTATAAGTTCCAAACTACGTACGCCTGCGGACACCGAGCTGGATCGGTTATCGATCTTCGAGTTCAGCGCCGCAGACATCTTCCAACACTCGCCCTTGGGCGATGTGCTAAATTCATTAAAGAACCTGTCCTTGGCGGGGGACTCACGGCCGAACTATGTCCGGTTTGAACTAGAGGCTGATGATGGAGAATTTCACTTCCCACCCGCCACCCACTTCATAGCCACTGTCGAGGACTTAATCGACATGCTTGATTATGGCTCCGGAGACATCGACGGTATGGACGACGATGCTGACAAGGAGCCAGGCCAAGACCTGCCATTCACTGGATGATGGATGGCCACCTCTTCGTACGATGTGTACATGGTTGACACACCTAGAAAAGCTAGCTACGATGACAAAGAAGATCCAGTTGTGAATAAACCTCCTGAGACACAGTCCAAGCGCCGACGCCCTAAACACCGTTCTAAGTCACGTCGCTCAAAAGACAGCAACACTGGCACCGGAGAGAATAGTACTCCGGACGACGCCGAAAACAATGAAGACCCTGTTGGAGCAACATCCGAACAGGAGGAACAAGAAAACGGGCAAGTTAACCCTGATAAACAGGCCAGGCCCAACGACTCGGATGACGATAGTTTCCGTCCACTCTCTGAGGATGAGGAGAGCCTCGGCAACAAGGATTTCATCATGCCTGAGGCACCCCTCGAGCAGGAGCTCTTCAAGCGCCAGCTAATAGCTACTGGAAGAAGCCTGAATAAGAAGAAGCAGCAGCTTCAAGCTGATCAAGACCTACTCATTGACAGATGGACTAATGTCCTGGCAGCTGAAGAATACGGCCTCAAGCGTCCAGCCAAGAGTTACCCGAAGCGCAGATTGCTACCTCAGTTCGATAAGGAGGCATCAGAGCCCATACCTCCCTCGCGCAATGCGGAACGACCACCATGTGGTTGGGACAGTGCGGCGGACCGACCACCCCACGGTCTGGATAAAACGGCAACTCAGGCCGAACAGCAGCCCGCCCCACCGCCTCGTAAAATCAGAGACAAAACAGCTCGGGACCATACATACGACCTTCGGCAGGACCTGGACAGTAGAGCAGGACATACCCGATCAATCTACGGATCGTGAGGACTCTTTTCAACTCGCGACGATGGCTACCTATTCGTACGTGACAAACCTAGTCACGCCCGGGCCGATAACCGCAGGCGGACTTCATCGGAGGTGCGCCACGACGCAGCCCGATATAGAGACGCCTCACACCCGCTTTGCTTCACAGATGAAGTAATGGATCATGAATTCCCCGAGGGGTTCAAGCTTGTCAATATTGAATCATACGACGGAACAACCGATCCAGCAGTATGGATCGAGGAATTTATTCTCCACATCCATATAGCCCATGGAGACGACCTCCACGCCATCAAATACCTCCCACTAAAGCTCAAAGGGCCAGCTAGACACTGGTTAAACAGCCTGCCTGAAAATTCCATCGGCAGCTGGGAGGACTTGGAAGAAGCTTTTCTTGACAACTTCCAAGGTACTTATGTCCGGCCACCAGACGCCGATGACTTAAGTCATATAGTTAAACAACCTGGAGAATCAGCCAGAAAATTCTGGACTAGGTTCCTAACCAAAAAGAACCAGATCGTTGACTGTCCGGATGCCGAAGCCCTAGCAGCCTTCAAACACAGCATCCCTGATGAATGGCTCGCCCGCCACCTCGGCCAAGAAAAGCCGAAATCCATGGCAGCCCTCACGGCACTCATGACCCGCTTTTGTGCGGGTGAGGATAGCTGGCTAGCTCGTAGCAAAAACACAGCCAGCGAGGCAGGCCCCTCCGAGGCCAAAAACAGCACCGGCAAGCTCCAGCGCAATAGACACAAACGCCAAAGCAATGGCGATAACATCGATGACACTACATTTAACGCCGGATTCAGTGGCTCCAAGTTCGGCCAGCGGAAGAAGCCCTATAAAAGGAACAGTGAGGGGCCATCCAGCTTGGACCGCATACTCGACCGTCCGTGTCAGATACATGGCACCCCAGACAAACAAGCCAATCATACCAACAGAGATTGTTGGGTTTTTAAATAGGCTGGCAAGTTAAATGCCGAGAACAAGGAAAAGGGATCACAATGTGAGGACGATGACGAAGAGCCCCGACAGTCGAACACTGGGGGGCAGAAGAAATTTCCCCCGCAAGTCAAAACGGTGAACATGATATATGCTACACACATCCCCAAAAGGGAGCGCAAGCGCGCACTCAGGGACGTCTATGCGGTAGATCCAGTCGCCCCAAAATTCAATCTGTGGTCGTCATTCCCGATCACCTTTGATCGTCGAGATCACCCAACTAGTATCTGTCATGGCGGTTCGGCCGCACTGGTCCTCGACCCAATCATCGACGGATTTCACCTGACACGAGTCCTAATGGATGGTGGTAGCAGCCTCAACCCGCTCTATCAGGATATAGTGCGCAAAATGGGCATTAATCCCTCACGAATCAAGCCCACAAAGACTACCTTTAACAGAGTCATACCAGGCATAGAGGCCCGTTGTACGGGCTAATCACGCTGGAGGTGGTCTTTGGTTCCCCGGACAACTTCCGAAGCGAAGAGCTAATCTTTGATATCGTCCCCTTCCGCAGCGGCTACCACGCACTGCTCGGACGAACCGCGTTTGCTAGATTCAACGCGGTGCCACACTATGCTTATCTCAAGCTCAAGATGCCCGGTCCACGCGGCGTCATAACAGTCAATGGAAACACGGAACGCTCCCTCCGTACAGAGGAGCACACAGCCGCCCTAGCAGCAGAGGTACAGAGCGGCCTTCTCAAGCAGAACTATAATCCGGCTGCCGAGCCCCTGGACATCACTAAGAGGGTCCGGACCACACTGCAACAGGACAGCTCGGCTCGTCAAGAGCTCGATTAGCAATTCGGCCTCCGTCCCAGTCCCGATGAGGTAGTAGCATTTGTACCACGCGTACATAATTACGCACTCAAAATCCCATGGGCATCGACGGAGGCATAGCTAGCTTGTGGTCCACAGTTCGGCTACACCAATCCCGGACTCACTTGTACCTTTACTACTTCCTTTTCCCCTTTTTCAGGTCTCTTTTATACAGGCCTCCTTCGATGGCCTGATCACTGGTCTTGTCAAATGACAAGTACACCAGATTGGCACAGAGCACAGGCATACAGGGGAAGCTCTAGAGGACAATCCAACGATTACTCTACCTGTCTTCAGGACCCAAACGCAGCTCGCCTTTGGTTACAACATGTTAATTAGCCGGTGGCTTACCGCACTATTTGTATTAATGCGCTTTAATGCATTAACCCAATTATAATGGAAACAGTTCACGACCCAAGTTCAAGGGCCCCAGATACTACCTCTGCTCTCTTTCTGTCTTCCTTTTACCATTAATTATTTCTTTTCTAGCACCCGTACACTCTGGTACGTTTCATATTTGCCACAGGCTCCACATCACCCCATAATACGGCAACAAAGTCCAAACACTTCTTATAGATAAGTTCGGCACCCCAAATTTAGCATTATATGCATTGGCTCCGAATCATGTCTTTGGTCAATAGTTGGGTTGCCCGGCTCCTGTGCTTGCTACCCTACATTCCGCTACATCGGCTAGGGTAGTAAAGGGAGAACTACTGCGATTGTGCCCTGGTCTAAACTGGACGAGCACCTCAGTAGATAAAGATGAAAACTGACTGTCATGATGTGGCGAGAGCCGGTCAGCTGTCCGGAGGTTACAAATCGCTGGAGATTTTTTCCGCATTACACGAAGGATCGGCACTTCCCGATCAGACGCTGACAGCACTCTGGTTCGTATACCAGGGGTTGTGCCCATGTTTTATTATAAAACTCCTATGGCTAAGTGAGGGTGTTTAAGCCGCATAGTCTGATTGTCTGGTTTGTTGCGCTAAACAACTCCTTCAAGGACCATATAATTGGATCAAGATTGTTTAGATCCCATCCCGAACACCTCCGTACTACCTACGTGAGGGCAGAAGCCGACGACTGGCCAACCCTCAGATTCCATACAACACGGCCGCAAAGGAGGAAACAATTAAAACATAACAAACATTATATTACAAGTCGGCTTTGTTTTCATCATACAAAGTAAAGACAACACGAATGTATTCATTCGAAAATAATGCCATGCCCGCACTGCGCTGCTGCAAGTCGAGACCCCTCTAGGACATCCGCAAAATATCGCTCGGGTGTGCAGTGCTCCTTGCCCTTTGGCGGCCCCCTGGTCACCTCGACGGCATCCATCTTCGACCACCACATCTTGCAACGGGTGAAGGCCATGCGTGCACCTTCGATGCAGAATGATCGCTTGACGATGTCTAGCCGAGGGCAGGCCTCCACCACCCGCTTCACGAGGCCAAAATAACTGCTGGGTATAGCTTGGCTGGCCACAGCCGGATTATTAAATCCTTCATGGCCAGTTCGGCCACCCTGTGCAGCTTGACAAACTGTTTCAGCTGATCGGCAAAAGGCACCGGATATTCTGGCGCAGCATGCTGCGACCAGAACAGCTTCTCCGTGGAATTCCCTTCTTTGGTTCGGAAGAACTCTGCAGCATCGGACACGCTGCGTGGTAGATCCGCAAAAGCCCCTGGGCAACTCCGAATCCGGGTTAGTAAAAGGTACTTCCTCTCCGCATACTTGCTTTGCATGTTAAAAGCCTTACCCGCTGCGATCTTCTTGGCCTCCTGGATCTCCTGGAGAGTGTCCCGGGCCTCATTCCGTGTGGCCTCCGCGCTCTGGCGAGCCTTGGTAAGTTTGGTCTCTTGAACCGACGCCTCGCGCTCCAAGGCTTCGCACTTCTTCACCGCGTCCTGGAGCTCCTGCTGGACCTCGTCGACCCGGGCCTTGAGCTTCTTACGGGCGGCTTGCTGCTGCACAACCTTCCCCTCGGCTTCGGCCAGGGCCTTTTTTAAGGCCTCGACCTCGGTCGCCGCCCCTACACATATTATGACACTCCGGTCAGTACTCACCACTTATTCTTTCCGAATACACAGCAAGTCGTTACTCACCTTGCTTCTCCTGGAGCTGAATCTTCACCTCGCCGAGCTCGTTCTCGGTCCGCTCCTGCCTCTGCTTCAGTTCAGAGACTTCGGCAGCATGCGAGGTCGCGGCCAACAACGACGCCTGCTTATTCATACATATTAAGTTAATCTCTTCAAACAAAGGATTGATCCTCCGTCCGGTCTTTCTTTCCGAACACCGGACAGTGTCTCAGGGGCTACTGTCTGCATGGGGTTTTTCTCTTCCTATGTTGCTTACCTCAAAACCTGTCGACAGGTTGTTGCAGGCTTCGTTTAGTCCACTCTTGGTGGACTGAACCTTCTCGATCACCGTCCCCATAAGGACACGGTGCTCGTCCACAATGGAGGCGCCTTGTAGCGCCTCCATCAGGTTATCCGGTACCCCTGGTTGGACAGGGACCACCGGTGGAATTGGCGCACCCTCCTCCTTCGAAGGAGGCTGCTTGCCGAATTCTGGAGCCGTATTGGTCTCTGGAATCGTATTCGGCTGAGGGCCGAACTGAATACGGCCCTCCTCGCCAGTCTCCATGAGGATTCGCTCCCCCATGTGTCCGGCAGCGGAGGTCTCGCCTTGTGGCGCCTCCTGGACAGCGTCCCGGACCCCTCCCTGGCTCGGAGCGGTCCTCCGAGACAACACTTCGGTGTCATCCTTGGCATCGGGGGAGTGAGCGGTCGGCGGTGACACGCTGGCCATTTCTGCCGGATCCAACGAACCTCCACATGAGGATCGCTGGATGCTGTCGTGGGCCGGACTACAATAGCACAATTAACCACTTCAAAGCGATAAAGAGGAAAGGCCAGGATATACGGGTATGTGTGAGTCATGGTACTTACGATGCTGCCCCGGGCTTAGTGCGGGGGCGTCGTTCCGGACTGTTGTCGACGTCCCACGCGGTGTTGACCGCTGGGGTGCCCTTCCCCTTCTTGGGCGTTTCTGCCTCCAGATGCGCGGAAGCCGCCCTCTTCTTCTTTCCCTCCTCAGGGGGAGGGTTGTTCTCCTCCTCCTCCTCCTCTTCCTCGTCGTCGTCCTCCTCGGGAACGGAGGAAGGGGTCTCTTCGTCTCCGGACGTCACGTCTGAAGTACCCTTGCGGCGGGGGTCTCTTTTGGCCCCCTTGGCCTTCTTCTTGACCATCTTCTCCGGCGCTTTATAGGGCGCCGGCACCAGCATCTTCGCTAAACGCGGGATGACTGGTTCTTCAGGCAGTGGAGCCAGACACTTGATCAGCTTCGCTCTCTCCATCCAGTCCTGAAGAAGCAATTGTAAAAGCTCAGACATCATCCTCGAAACAAACAAGTAGGGATATGTTAGAAATAACATACCTCGCTGGCAAGATGTTTAATGGCATGCCCGCTGATGCGAATCATGGCTGGCCGTTTCTCGTTGCCCTTAAAGAGCAACTTCCAGGCACCTTTGTGAGTGGTTTCAAAGAGCCTCACCAGGGTTTGGTGCTTCTTCGGATTGAACTCCCATAGAGGGCGGCTTCGGTGCTGGCACCGGAGAATTCGGCGAACTAGCATTACCTGGATTACATCGACAAGCTTGACGTTCTTGGCTATCATGCTTTGAACACGCGTCTGCAACGCTATCAGCTCATCGGGTGAACACCAGTTCGGACTCTTCTCGACCCAGGAGGTGAGTCGCATGGGAGCGCCAAAGTGGAATTCGGCAGCTGCGGCCCAGGTGGTGCCACGGGGTTCTATGATGTAGAACCACTGTTTCTGTCACTCCTTTATTGTATCCACAAAAGTGCCTTTCGGCCAGGAGACGTTGGACAGCTTACTCACCATGGCTCCTCCGCACTCCGCGTGCTGGCCATCCACCACCTTCGGGTTCACGTTGAAGACTTTGAGCCACAGCCTGAAGTGGGGTTGGATGTGGAGGAAGGCCTCACACACGACGATAAACACCGAGATGTTGAGGAAAGAGTTCGGGGACAGATCGTGGAAATCTATCTCGTAATAATACATCAGCCCGCGGACGAAAGGGTGGAGGGGAAACCCTAGTCCGCGGAAGAAATGAGGGATGAATACCACCCTCTCGTTGGGCTTCGGCGTGGGGACGACTTGTCCCTCGGCCGGCAGACGGTGGGCGATTTCCTTCGCCAAGTATCCGGCCGCCCGAAGCTCAGTAATGTCCTCCTCCTTGACGGAGGAGACCATCCACTTGCCCTGACCTCCGGATCCGGACATGGTTGAGTGCTAGCTCGAGTGGAAAGGAGATGAGAACTTGGGCACTGGAGCTCAAGACTAGAAGGGCAGAGAAAGAGAGAAGGCGTGGGAGAGAAAGGGGGGATCTTATCCCCTTATAAAGGCAATGAATATTGAATGCCTCCCCACTCGCCTTAGAACTCGCCTATTCCCAAGGGCTGTGTAAACGACACGGTTGGGTTACCCATACCCGTATTGATGAGAATCCCGCAATAAGGGGACACGATCACTGCTTTGACAAGACGTGCCAATGGCAACTGCGTCTGGAAACGTGGAGCGGCCGACACAAAACGGTTCGGAATTATGACCGGTCAGACGTGATGTCATGCTACAAAAAGTTGTCAGCGGATTGAACTCATGTAAAGTTATATTCTCTCTGCGGTTGTGTATGGTGTGTGTAACAGGTCCGGATACTATCATCGCGTCCGAAGACTATCTTGGAGTTCGGAAAGAAGGGAACCCGCCTTGCAATGCCGAAGACAATCTACACGCCGGACTCCTCGTCATTGAAGCCAGGTTCAGGGGCTACTGAGGGAGTCCTGGACTAAGGGGTCCTCGGGCGTCCGACCTGTTATCCATGGGCCGGAATGATGGGCCGTGAAGACACGAAGGCCGAAGACTGTACCCGTGTCCGGATAGGACTCTCCTTGGCATGGAAGGCAAGCTGGGCGATCAACTATGAAGATTCCTTTCTATGTAACCGACTCCATGTAACCCTAGATCCCCCTCGGTGTCTATATAAACCGGAGGGTTTAGTCCGGAAAGGATATACTCATTACCATAGTCACACAGGCTAGACTTCTAGGGTTTAGCCATTAGGCTCTCGTGGTAGATCAACTCTTGTAATACTCATATTCATCAAGATCAATCAAGCAGGAAGTAGGGTATTACCTCCATAGAGAGGGCCCGAACCTAGGTAAACATCATGTCCCCTATCTCCTGTTACCATCGACCTTAGACGCACAGTTCAGGACCCCCTACCCGAGATCCGCCAGTTTTGACACCGACATTGACCCACAAGTGTAGGGGATCTATCGTAGTCCTTTCGATAAGTAAGAGTGTCGAACCCATTGAGGAGCAGAAGGAAATGACAAGCGGTTTTCAGCAAGGTATTTTCTGCAAGCACTGAAATTATCGATAACAGATAGTTTTGTGATAAGATAATTCGTAACGGGTAACAAGTAACAAGTGTAACAAAAGTGCAGCAAGGTGGCCCAATCCTTTTTGTAGCAAAGGATAAGCCTGGACGAACTCTTATATAAAGCAAAGCGCTCCCGAGGACACATGGGAATTATTGTCAAGTTAGTTTTCATCATGCTCATATGATTCGGATTCGTTACTTTGATAATTTGATATGTGGGTGGACCGGTGCTTGGGTGCTGTCCTTACTTGGACAAGCCTCCCACTTATGATTAACCCCTCTCGCAAGCATCTGCAACTATGAAAGAAGAATTAAGATAAATCTAGCCATAACATGAAACATGTGGATCCAAATCAGCCCCTTACGAAGCAAAGCATAAACTAGGGTTTAAGCTTCTGTCACTCTAGCAACCCATCATCTACTTATTACTTCCCAATGCCTTTCCCTAGGCTCAAATCATGGTGAAGTGTCATGCAGTCGACGTTCACATAACACCACTATAGGAAAGACACCATACATATCATCAAAATATCGAACGAATACCAAATTCACATGACTACTTATAACAAGACTTCTCCCATGTCCTTAGGAACAAACATAACTACTCATAAAGCATGTTCATGTTCATAATCAGAGGGGTATTTAATATCATTAAGGATCTGAACATATGATCTTCCACTAAATAAACCAACTAGCTTTAACTATAAGGAGTAATCAGCACTACTAGCAACCCACAGGTACCAATCTGAGATTTTGAGACAAAGATCGTGTACAAAAGATGAGCTAGAGTTTGAGAGGAGATGGTGCTGGTGAAGATGTTGATGGAGATTGACCCCCTCTCAATGAGAGGGACGTTGGTGATGACGGTGGCTTCGATTTCCCCCTCCGGGGGAGTTTGCCCAGTAACAACTTCGGAGCCCTAGATTTCATCGCCTGTGTTCCGTCCCGAGACGGCGGCGCTTCATCCCGAAAGCTTTCTTATGATTTTTTCCAGGTAAAAACCCTTCATATAGCAGAAGATGGACACCGGGGACCTACCAGGGGGCCCACAAGCCCTAGGGGCGCGCCCAGGAGGGTAGGGCACGCCCACAGGCATGTGGCCACCTGGTGGGTCCCTCCGTATTTTATTCGCCCAATATTTTTTATATATTTCAAAATAATTTTCCGTAAATTTTCAGGACTTTTGAAGTTGTGCAGAATAGGCCTCTCAGATTTCCTCCTTACCGGTCCAAAATTCCAGCTGTCTGCATTCTCCCTCTTCATGTAAACCTTGTAAAATAAGAAAGAAAAGACATAAGTATTGTACCATATTGTGTAATAACATCCCATAATGCAATAAATATCAACATAAAAGCATGATGCAAAATTGACGTATCATCCATCACCAGTAGCATCGTCTTTGGCGATTACCCGTCTTGGGAGAGCTCCGAGACTGGTCATTGGTGAACGCGAATATAGACGAGCGGGCGTCTCAATGACGCCCTTCTCGGCTCGATGAAGTGCCGCTCTTATGTTTATAACATGACGGAGATTTTGTCCGAGGTGCTCATTATAAGGGCAAACCTGCTCGACTTGCAGATTTAGTCGGGCTGAAGAGGGCAATGTACTGTGTCTCGAATGACGGGCCAGCGACAGAGACGGTTGCACCCCTCAACCAGCAGCTCACGTGGGTGCACAAAGCGTAGCCGAGGAGGAGTCCTCGATAGTGTCCGCAACTCCCTCCAAATACGAAAGTGCATGTTGTGCCACAGGGAGAAGAAGACTTCCTTGAACAATCGAGATTTTATAGCTTAGGAATGAGATGTTCTTCGGTTGGTGGATGCGCGTCTTGGCGCCACCCGCATGGGGCTGAAGGATGCCGCCACGCTCTTAGGCACCCAGTAGCCCTCTAGGTGTGTGTCAGCTTCAAGCTGGGGCAGACATAAGGAGAACTTCAAGAATTATCCCAATTCCCAACAAGGAATGTTTTTTTTTGTTCGTGATATTTTTTGAATATGAAAACTGTTATCTGGGCCTTTTGGTCCAATCGAGGTTCGCACCATCCCGTCCTCTAACGAACAAGGTAAAACGTTCACTCAGAGCTGCTCCTCTTGGCGAACGAAATAGTTCAATGAAAGCATCTCCCTAGTGACCAATCATCAAATATTAGGGACCAAAAATAACCGTATATGAAAAGTGCCAGCTGGTGGGCCTAACTATAGATTAAAATTGGACCTGAATATCTGAATATCGAGCGAACGTCAGATTTTTAGGCATGTCAAATCGAATGTTTTAATGGATATTTATGTTTGCCGAGGATGACAAGTTTAGTTCACGATCATGGTAAATTCAGTCCAATTTATTTATTTTTATAAATAATTGTTGTGCTCGCCAACTAAATTTGTGAACCATATGCTAACATAAACTGCCATAAAAAATGTTTGATTTGCCGTGCCTAAAAATCTAATGTTTAATGTTATATTTCCATTAATTTTTCTATAAACTAAAATTCTACGACATTCTTTCAAAATCCTCGAGACCAAAAGTGGTGGGAGACGAATTGGCATGCGCCAAGCCGGTTAGAATGTCCCATGTCTTTTTTTTTATTGTTGCGAAATTCCTATGTTTCTTTGACGACCTCGTCCATCAGCCGAACGCGTACCTCGCTTTCGCTTCCTCTGGTTGGCGGCGACTGCGGCGGCGTCATGGAGGTTCACACAGAGATGAAGACGACCCCTTCCCCCTCAACTCCTCCGAGCGACAGCATAGGCTCGGCCAAGTCTACCGCCAGCATCGAGGTCACAGGGGTGGAGCTACAGGTGGCTGTGATGGGCCGCGGCCCACCCTAGGATTTTGGAGCAGTCTATATACCTAAGGGTATTTAAGTGGGCCAAAAAAAAGATGGCCCAATATCACTGGCCAGCCCTTATTCTGTCGTTCAGCCATAGCCCACGAGGCCACGACCCCTCGTTCCATATCGAGGCGAGCGGGCGGGAGGGTTTTGGGAAAGTGGAAGGAAATGGTGGTCGTTGTGCCACCCACTGGCCGCCAGTGGGAAGAGTAAGCGTGCATCACGCGCGCTCGTTTCGTCTCCGCGCTAACACAGATGAGACTTAAATTTTAGCCTGGAATGGATCGGCAGGCGGATGAAAGCGGACACACGTCCGTTTGGATCTACGCGTTGCGCCGGCTTTTCTATTCGCGACGACCCGAACAGACACGTGCTGACGAAATGGGTCGGCGCGTTGGAGTTAGTTCTTTTTTTTAATATTGGCAAAGCTTGCCAAATTCATTGATCAGAAGGGGGTGTTGTCTCTGGAGTTAGTTCTTAGCGGGCGAAATATTTTCTTTAGCAGTCATTTGTTTAGTTTTTTTTAGACAAGACATTTGCTATTTAGTGTACGTAGTAAAAATAACACCAAAGTGGCCTCAGAGGAATTGGCCCGCGCATATGTCTCTGACAACCTGATCCACCAATCGAACTCGTACCTTGCTTTCTCTTCCTCTCGCTGGCGGCGGCGGCATCGATGTCCAGCGGAGACGACTCGGAGACGGAAATGAAGAGGCCACCTTCCCCCTCAACTCCTCCGAGCGACGGCGTGGACTCGGCCATGTCTACCGCCAGCATTGAGGACGACGACCATCAGGCTGTCAGCGACGACGAAGAGGAGGATGAAGACCTAGGTGAGGCTCCATGTGTATCCTGATGATGCAATTTGATCCCTGAATACATGTGTATCCTGATGCAATTTGATTCCCGAGTAAATCAGTCCTTGATCCAATAAACTTTCAAGTGACTTGAAATTACCTGGCTATTTCACCGGAGCAGTTACTACTTAAATTAGTTGAGATTGGTACTTTTTTTTCCTAACCTGGTTTAAGTTTCTTGAATTGAACCATAGTGCAGTTCCTTCCAGATCATATACGCGGTGACCATGTTTGTAATATAGGCATTTTTGTCTTGAGAAACATAGATTCCTATGCATGTATACAGCCATGTGGCTTGCAGTTGGTTTAACAGATAAGCTTTCTCAAGTGATTCATCAAGGGATTTTAAACCAACTTATGCTATATCGCATATCAATAATAGGTGGTGCTTCTACTTGGCCTAAACTTAAGATCCTTCTTCTATGAATATATCGATACTCATGCGTATTCTAGAAGAAGAAAAAAGTAATATCCTTCATTTTGTTCTATTGACTTGATTATTTTAATGTTTTTTCATGCAGAGAAATACCAACCTTTTACCGTTGATGATTTCCCAAGGGTTAGTAATGAGTTTGATGAGCAATCTGATGCTGTGTTCCAAAATCCTGATATTCAACTTCGAGGCCCTTCGGCAATGTTTCTTTTCCGGGCATTCAACAATCCCCTTGTTGAAAAACACAAGCATTTCTTCGGTAGCCAATATCAACTCTATGATGAGTCTGAAGGTATATATATTTTTATAAAAAATGATTAATTTCAGTTGTGGCATACTCTTACTAATTTGAAATCTCTGATTAATTTCAGTTGTGGCCATACGTCATATGAGCATATTCTTACTAATTTGAAATCTCTGTATATGTCACATGCTTCCTTTATTGTTTTCTCAGTCAATGTGAACAACAATGTTAGGGCCATTGATTGCTCACACGGTTGCCATTGTTTACGAGCGGCGTGCTGCAGTTCATTGATCTCAAAATTGCTGGTTATCGCCACGTCCAACCTGGATGTGCCAATATATTTGGTTTTTTCGCAGTACGTGAGAATGCTGAACCTTTGCGCAACTATGTGTACAGGCGTGGGATTGACAATTATGAAGCTGTAAATGTGAAGCGGGATACGGTAGTTCTGCAAACTTGCATCTTTCTACCTGCATGCTTTTCTTTATCACACCAGATTTAGTCGGTGTTCTTGCAAGTTTGTGCTATGCATGTTTTATTTGTACGTTTAGTACATGGCTCATCCAGCACCAAGTTCGGTAGAGGATCCTTGTGATCACTTTGTTTCGAATTTTTTATTTTAAATTAGGAAGGTATCTTTTAGCTTGGGCATTCAGCCAGTTAAGACATATGATCTATGATTTGTTACCTATATTGTATTGTAGGACCTCTATACAAAGAGGACCCTCTATGAGGAGTAAAGCAAGCAAGAATTGGATGATTAATTTTTCTATCTTGCCCCAGGTGCAAGAGCCTCTCCCGAACCATAGCACACAACACATGTTAATCAATGACACAAGATATTAATAATCTGTATTTTTGGGCATCATTCAAACTCTTCTTTAATGTGCAAGCTCAAACTTATCTTTCATTCACTGGGCAACTTTCAAAGTCAGATGATCACTATTAAACAGAACACTTGTCTTTTTCTATTCATGCACATGTGGTGATGATATGCCATCAATTCCTAGTAACTAATGAGTATGAACTATTTATATGATGTAATGCTTGTTGATCCTTAATGTAGGGCATTGCACATTTATCGCTGACTAGCCCTGCTCGATGTATTCACATGGGAAGCCGTGTGTTGTTTGAATTCAAGCTTTCTGTACGGACTGATGACCAGCCAGAAGATGGGCCAAAAGATGACCTTCTGATTGAAGGATGTACCGAGTTTACTGAGTTTACGAACATGTACAAAACAAGACCATTCATCGAAACTCGGCGTCTGTATGGGGAAAAGTGTGGATTGGATATGAAGTTTCTGGTGTTGTGGAATGCAGTTCAAGCAAAGGTTGATGTTGAGATACTTCATGCTCCTGTCGATGGCCTTAATCTGAATCTTTATGCGAAGACGAGTGGCTTCATAGATGTGATCCGCCTCTTTTCTGGAGTTACAGAATCAGGTTGCAGAATGAGTTCGGTCGTAGGAGTGATGAGATACAGTTACCTTATTCTTTGTATCGAAGGATCCCCGAAAGATGGTGGTTTTTCTCAAGAGCTGCCGTGTTGTATGTGGGAAGGTCGATTTGGTTCGGGTATCATGGAATAGTGCATGAAGTGGTGTATCTTCATGATTCCACAAAAATTTCTGTCAAGGTTACCTGGAAGGCTGTTAAGAGTTTACATGACTTGGAACACTGAGGACCGGAAGAATCTGCCATGTACGCTGCATCTTATATTATTCTGTTTACAATATTTTATCTTATGTACCATCAAATTTAAACATTTTGTGCATCATGTGAAGAAGAAGAATACGGACATAAGCAAAACTCGTACATATAACATGTGCATTTAGTTAGCTTGTGCAAAAGAGAACGTCAAGTGAACACACAAACTAACTGCAGGATATTAATCGTACAGAATATCAACCGAGTAGTAGACAATACATAGAGTGGTTCACTGCAATCTTCACTAAGTAATGAAGCATAGTAATGGAAATAGTGCTAGCAGTAGACTCCATTTCATACAACGAGCGGACTGATTAGTGAGGTACTAACCCTTCAGTTCTTCATTTCTTGCTTTTGCTTCTTCACTTCTTGCTTTTGCTGCTGCTGGCTCTGCCTTTGCTGCTTCCTGTGGTGCCTCCCTGTCCAGCCAAGGATTTATCCCACATTGTCCGGCACAAGATTCGGAAACCATTTTAACCTTCTTCACCACCTCCGAGGTCTCATGTGAGATGACAATTCTTCTATCATTCTTAGTTGCATCAGAAAAATTTCGCTGGTATCACACCAGCTAGTTATCAGTTTTCCATTCGAGTCCCCAACCACACCGTCCTCCATACGGGTCAGTAGGCGCTTCACCAAATTTTCCACATCAGGGAAACGTGGCCCTTCGAAGAACATGACTATTAGCACAGCCAAAGCCTCCTTATGCTCGGACGTGACCTTTTTGTTCTCGTCCTTCCCAAGAGTAGCCAAAGCAGGGAAGGCATGGAGCAACCGATGAAATCCCACCTTTAGTGCTTCAACTTTATCTCCACCAGACAGCAAATGTGGATACTGTCCGTCGGTATGAAGTGATGTAGAGCCCTTCATCATCTTGGTTGGCATCTTGTCAATCTCATATCTGCCTCCATTGTTAGTAACAATCCCCCTGAACCAAGCCTGGCATTTAGTAGCCACCAGAGAGAGGTTGTACTGGCCATCTGTGATTTTAATCACATACACCCCACGGCTTGTGTTATCTTCGCCCGGAGTGACAGGAACAGTTGTCTCCTTTCCACCATCAACGATTGTAAACTTCACATCGGTGGTATCCATAGCAGCTCTAATATCCTTCACACACTTCTCGTAGTTCTGAGAGAGCTTGTGTATGTTTCCCATCTTAAAGGTGGCAACCGGAGAAGGGATATTCTGTATACACAATTAAACATGATTTAGTATAATTACATCTATACAGAAGATATTGTGTTTTTCATATGGTGCACCATGCACATTTGATTATCATCAAAGTAACTAATGAAGGCAGCCATGGGGAATATTGTCTCTTAAGATCTACACACATTTTTGTACTAAGACGGAGTGCTTATGATAAGAAGGCATGCATATTTCAGTAGAGGTAGCTAGTAACACCTACGTCAAGGATGGGTGCAGCTTCTTCAACTATCCCTTTTCCTCTGTTCCCTGCCATTGCGCCTTATCTTTGAACTGCCGATGTTATAGCTGCACCCACAAGGAGAAAATATGTTTAAATTTCACTCATGATAGATCATAATATGCAATCCTTTCAAGCAAGATCACATCAAGTGGCTAGGAATAAATATCAATATAATGATAAAATATAACCGTAAATGTCATATTCAGTTTATCATATATTGAAACAACCATATGTGCTAATAAAAGTACAGAAAATTTCTCATACACTATACAAACCGAAAAAGGACGTAAGAAAGCTTGTAAATCTTACAAGTCACAGAAAATTCACCCATTTGTTTTCTTGTAGTCGTTTATGTTGAACTTAGAAAGTTGATTTTATACGAAACTCCCTCTGGACATGTTGAAGATATTTTTGTAGCGATTTGTCCATGGACCATAAACTTGTTATATGAAGTAATAAAAACCATATACTACAGAAAAAAAAGTAGCTGCGTCTGTCCTTCTTAAAAGTTTGAATTAACTCACACCACAACAAAAGTAAATATATCTGAAATTCTGAATACACAGTTTGAATCATCATAATGGTCATTCCTAACACTTCAGTGGCAAACTTAACCATTTCACTATAGAATACACTAGGCCTGCAAATATGCTCCCACAAAATTTAGTTACAAGAGACATCTCACTTGTGAAGAAGGAACATACAGTGAGCATATAGTCATAAATAAGAGGATTGATAATCCTAAAGAACTTGGCTACTTAAGAAGATGAATACGAGCATACTGAAAGATAGTAATAATTTTCTTGTATATGGACACTCACAAGAATTCCAACATCATATATATATGGGAAATTATACTAATTTCAGCCAACAATGTTGAAAATGTAAGTTATTGAAATATGCACTCTGTGAGCATACAAGTTGAACAAACATTTCTTATCAAAAGAAGCAATATGCAATGAAGCAGTTAATTAGTTAGCAGCAGTAGCTTGAGAGATCACATGTAGGCCAGGACAAGAACTGACCAACTGCAATACACAGTAGCAGAAATCACCCCCGAAAGCAATACATACATGTATCAAGAGACGCATATATTCACAAGTTTAAAAAGTAGCATATAACACCGATCTCAGTCAGCTAAACAAGCTAGCAGCAGAAGAAAATTGAGAGTTCCTCTGACTAAGATGTTGGCAAAACTGATTGCAGCTCATCGATTTTTAGCTGCAGAGAATAGTAGCAGCAGTTTCCTAATGATTTACATGCACATGTTCATTTCTGTCCTAGTGGGGAACTGGGAATAAGTGGCTAGCTAGGCACATTTTTAGTTAACGAAATTACTACAATGGATGATCAAAGGGATGGCCTATAAGCCCATTCTCAGTTTAACATACATGTGCTGGAAAAAACAAACATAATTTCTGTGCAGACATAAAGAGAATAGGATGTAAGGTAACCGTTACTGAATGTTACATTGTTACTTGTCACAGAAAATTTCTGCCATTTCATTTTCATGAAGTCATTTCAGTTAAACCAAAACAAAAGATAAATGATTGTATAATTCCGTACCTGTGGTGGCGTTGATCTGTTTTTGAAGAGCCGGCCTGCAGTAGCAGTACACCACCCTGATTAGTATTCAAACTTGGTAAAAAGTGTTGTAAAAAATCTGCTGTTTCTCTTAGTTGATTCTGATTTTTTATGTTTGTATAAACTGAATCTTTTGTAGGCCATTGGCCTCTTTTTTCCTATCAAAGGATGGGTCCGGGGAGGTTTACTTCCTAGAAGTACAAAAAACTGCTGCTGTTGAAAAGTTGGTTTAAGTTCGGGGCCAACTTTGCAGCCATCTGATCAGGAAGATCGACATAAAACAAGTACTTAGATGCAGCAAGGGTACACATTAAGTGGTAAGCTAAAAATCCCCAGAGCAAAAGTTTCAAATAAAAAGCACATGTACCACTCATAAAAAAATACATAATTGATCCAATAAAATCTTCAAGTAAAAAACCAAAAATCCGCATAATGCCCAGTTTAACATAATAATGAAGAAAGGCACAAAGTTCAAGCTCACTATGTGCCTGAAAAAATAAAGATAGTTCCTGCACAACTATGAGCAGAAGTGGGTGCAAGAAAACTAAATGTCACTGCTCAGAGAAAATTCGCCGTTTTGTTTTCATGAAGTGGTTCCGGTTGAACCAAAACAAAACGATAAATGACAGTATAAGTTCCTACCTGTTCTGGGGTCGATCTGTTCTCGAAGAGCCGGCCTGCAGTAGGATCGAGTAAGATACCTCCTTAGTCTTCAAACTTGTAGAAAGTGCTGCAAAAAAATTGCTGCTGCTGTCAAAAACTCGGTACAAGATTGAGCGCAAGTTGCAGCAATCTGATCATCAGCACAAAAGATTACTTAGATGCAGCAAGGTACACATAAAGTCGCAAACTAAAAACCTCAAGACGAAAAAGTGGCAGCCAAAAATTAAGGTACTTCAAAACTGCTAGTAAAAAAGACAAGATCGAATCTGCATCCTCGCTCTGCTGGGATATCCTAAGCAACAGCATATGGTCACTCGTAAGCAAAGAAAGTAGCCGACGCGAGATGATAGAACGAACGAGGACGACCATGCATGCATGGCCCAAAGCTCGCCATGCATGCCTTAAAGGCTTAAACCCTTCTCTCTCTGTCTTTCGTTCTTCTTTTCTGGATCAGGGGCGAGCAAGTGAAGGAACCAGGATGAACTACTCTACAACGTCAAGGCCCTCGACCGTCTCCTCCACCTCGATCTGCCTTCTCTTTTTCTTTCTCTTGCCTTCCTTTTTCCGGGTCAGGGGCGAGTGAAGCGAGCAAGGCAAAGAAGTGCTTCTGTATTTGTAGAGAGAGAGAGAGAGATAGAGAGAGGACAGTCGCGTTGCACACTAGCTAGTACTCCTACTGGTTCACAGGTGCGTCACACACACACACACACACACACACACACACATGCCTGCTAAACCCACCGACCAGTGTTTCCATTAATATTTGCAATCATTTGGAAAAAGGTAACCTGTATGTGCACAATATATCTGCAACACATAACGATGCATGTGCATGCATCCTTGAACGAGTGATTGTGATGCTTGCTACCTGCATGTACGTACGTACGTATACGGTGTCATGCATGGCTAGATAGCTACGTACGTACGTACTTAGTGTAGTGAACTAGTGATCATGCTGGTGGAAAGAAATACAAAGTTAGCTAACACTGCACTAGTGCCTCACCTTAAACATGCATGTTGGTCTAAATTACTCGTAGTTCACAACAGATAAAATTATAATGAATTAATGCACGTTGAGGACTAGTACTACAACAAACAGCTTAACAGAGCCTCTCGTTGGCTGTCCGCAAACAATCTCAAACTCCACTAATTTTTATTCTCTCTCTAAATCTAATAAGTTCGAAAGCAACCAACAGCCTAGCTAGCTACTACGTACTACGGGATGAATCGATCCAGGAGCACTCAAGTGCATGCATGCCTTAAACCCCTGTTCACACTGCTACATATGAGCACAACATATATATATATATACCACTCAAGTGTCGAACTCATCACTATATATATGCGTGGTCATTGATCATACATATAACTCCTTTTCCGACACAAATTTTTAACACAAATTAAAGGGGTCGGACCAATTAAATCACCTACAAGCACGTTAGTTTAACACATACATCTGCTGGAAAAAATGCAAATATAAAGAGGAGGAGCATGCATATGTATGAAAAGGTTTGTCCATTTTACTTTCTTCAAGTCGGTTAGGTTGAGGTGTAAATATAGAACAAATGATAATAATGACGTCCTGGCGACCTGTTTGCGATGAGACGGCCGGACGGCCTGCACTAGCGGTACAGTAGCACACCACAAGAGAGCAAGTCGCAAACCAAAGCCCGCCGTACGTACACGTACAGCCCTGTTCATCAAGAGAAGATCTTAGACGCAGCAAAGGTATAGAGCAAGTGTCAAGTAAAAAAAGATCAGCAAGAAAAGTGGCAAACAAAAATCCTGAAACAAAGAAGTGGCACATAAAAAGTGGCAAGCCGATCGCCACCATGCATGCATGCAGCATCCGTATGATGGATGCATGTTCCCCCGACCCTCCGCGGGCGCCGGCTGCAGAGAACGAAAAGACCAAGAACTGACAAAAAGAAGAAGAAAAACCTCCTCCTCAAGCGACCGTATGAACTAGCAGTAGTAGGCCACCGTAAGTGTACTATCTTGGTACAAGCTCGATCTGCTCATCAAGAAAAGTTCATCGATGCAGCAGGGTACAGATCAAAAAGAGTTTGGCAAGCAAAATCCTCAAACAAGAAAGTAGCTCGTCAAAACTCCTCCGTGTGAACTAGCAGTACGTAGTAGGCCATGCATGCAACCATCCATACGCATGATACTGCCAAAGGAGAGCACACATACGTTCAACTTCCGCAGGGAACGATCGACTGTGAAACTGGGTAGTGATGACTAGCAAAACGAAGAAACTTGCCCGCGGCAGAGTCACAGGAGGCCGAAAGAATATGCAGGGACGAAGAGCAAAACGGAAAAGAACGCAAGTGAGAGGAAGAGGAAAACCAAGAAGGAGAAAAGAGAGACCACCACCTGCCGGCGCTCCCTTCGGCCGCTCGCCGCGCAAGCTCAGCCGGTGATCTCCGGCTCTCTCCCTCTTTCTTTCCTCGACCTTCACCTCACACCCCCTCTTTCTTCTTCACTTTAGGGCCGAGGAGACGAGAGTGAAGGGCGTCTAGGGATGTATATGCTGTTGCTCTCTCTCGCCTCACCTCCCTCTCTCACCAGCAGCGTGTGCTTTTTCCAAAGATTCCACGTCGTTTTCAGAGGGTTAGAGAGTGCATGCACAGCTTTTAATTAAGCAGGACGTACGTAGAATGCATGCACAAGTATCGTATACACTGGAGTACGTACTAGTAGCCTATATATAGGTGGATATACTAATAGTTCCAAGATCGATAGAGAGATACTAGATTTTAGTAGACGTAAGAGTATCTCCAATGCCAGCCCCGAATTGGACACCGTATCCGTCCACGGACCGATGGGAATCAGTCAGAAGCCGGCCATCCAAAGGTAGCCACGAAATGTCCAGTCACATTCCGAACTGTATTTAGTGGAAAAAAAACTTGATGCAAATTAAACAAACCAGACGATATTAATTCAAACTTGGATAACTTCTACATAAAACCGGATGATTTTCATCTAAACCGGAGCACATTTGTTACATTCTCGACATAATTCAACTAAACCCTTTTCTAACCTAGTCTAAATGATCACCGACGTCCTTTTCCATGACATGTCTTATCCATGTCCGGCAACAAGCTCATCGGACAACCATGGGCTCCGGAAAGTGAAGCTTCAATAGGAAGGGGAGAGTAGCCTCCACCTCCCGCGAAGCGGGCAAGCGGCTAATCGGTCGATGATGATGAGACTGACAAGCTTAGCTTCAACGAGAGGGGAAGAGTAGTGGCCTCCGTCTCCGCGAAGTGGGCAAGTCACCGATTGTGTGGCCTGGCAAGACGGTGGCATGGCCTTCTTGGGACCCAAGCGTCGGCGATCTCCCATGTTTTACTCTTCCTCGATATCGGCAGTGGCGATTGATGAAGTCATGTACCTAGGGTATGGTCATGGACCTGTCCAAGATACCCTCCCCAAGGACATCCTTAAGAATAAACTGCCTTCCAGTCGACCTGGTAGAATTCCACTCGACGGACTCAAAGACACTCGACCATGAAGACCCACTCGACCACCAGGAGTTCAAGAACCACCCGGTGTCCAAACGGTCTGTAATTAAGTAGTCTTTATGGTCATGATGACACTTTATGTAGGGCGTTACCAGTACGCCCGACCTTAATGTACCTTTAACCCTTCACTACGTGGGCTGGCTGGGGTCCTGGCGCACTCTATATAAGCCACCCCCCTCCACAGGTAGAAGGGTTCGCACCCCTGTAATTCATACGCATATAATCCAGTCGACCGCCTCCGGGCTCCGAGACGTAGGGCTGTTACTTCCTCCGAGAAGGGCCTGAACTCGTAAAACTCGTGCGTATACAACTACTCCATAGCTAGGATCTTGCCTCTCCATACCTACCCCCCATTCTACTGTCAGTCTTAGAACCACGACAGTTGGCGCCCACCGTGGGGCAGGTGTTCTAGCGATTTGTTGGAGAAGTTGGGATTCTTTCGATCTCCTACATCATGGTTTCAGGTGGAGTTTTGGTCGAGGGTCGCGAGATCCGTCTCGGTGCGCTCACGTTAAATGCGCCGGCGACTCCGCTTAACCCGAGGCTCCTCTCGACGTTGACGCGCTCCCCGTCCGCGGGGCAACGCACTTTCGCGCGTGCGTTCGCGGCGTCCTCCCGCGGCAACCGTCGACCCAGTATGGGTCGGTTCCTATGTCGTCCTCACTCCCAGTCTCCCGCCGGCGCAAGCGCTCCGATCGGTCGAGGCTTCCGCGGTGGGTAAGGCATGCGGTGGCTCGCCAGTCAGCCATTCCCCAAGTTGCGGCAATCGAGCCCGATGAATCTCTCTACGGCCTGTTCGATCTGTCGACTGGCTCCGCAGAGACTGCATCCGAGTGCGATAGCAGCGATCCGGCAGCAGAGGTTCTGATGGTCGACGGACCACGCAGTCCTCCTGGATTCCCCCGCACCGACGGAGGCAACGGTGGAGGCGATTCGGCCAAGCTCACGAAGAGTACCAACCCGAGCCCCTAACTTCGCTGCAGAGGGAAGAACTTCGCCACCGAAACATGGATGCGCTTCACACTCCTATCGTTGGAGAAACCCCCGAGGCTCGTGCCTTGGAGGATGCGCGCTTGGCTAACCTGGCCGAGCGCACTCGGAGAACCTCCAGCGAGTTCTTGACGAGCGCCGCGATCACGGGTTCCAGAATCCAGTCGACGTCAACTCTTTCCACAACCAACTCAGGTATATCGAACTCCGATTCAGAATTTAGCAGCTGCAGCCCGTATAGCAGAATCGATCCAGCCTTCCCAGTCGGAGGCAGGTAGAGGTTTGCAACAGATCAGAGATTTACTCCGGGCAGCTGGGGATCAAAATTCAGTCGTATCACAGTCACGGAACAGGATTCACAGCAGATCCGTCGCTGCGAATTCAGTCCAGTCGGCCCATAGTCCGAGATCGCCCCCGAGGCGTGAGGAACGTGGAGGCCGGCGCGATGATCAGTACAAGAACCGCGAGCCGTATGAGCACCGATTCGATCGCAATGATCGACGTCGAGTGCCTACCCCTCCCCCAAGGGGTGGATCATACGCTCCTCGACAGCAAGATGATGACGCCTTGACAAAGGTCTTTGGCGGAGATTTCAATCGACCCAGAGAGCCAGGCTTTGATGCGAGATCCATTATCGTTCAAGGTTTGGTCAACAGGAACAGAGCTCACCGAGAAGGCCATGACAGAGATGTTCCCTCCAGCAACAGAGTTCATGTCTCAGGGCCGGAGTGTTTTAGCAAGGCCATCAGAGCCGCAGTGATTCCTCCCAACTTCAGGTTGGCGATTGGAGTTAGTAAATTCACCGGTGAGTCCAAGCCTGACACTTGGCTTGAGGACTACCGAGTGGCTGTCCAGATTGGCGACGGCAACGATGAGGTAACCATGAAGCACTTGCCTCTTATGTTGGAGGGTTCGGCCAGAGCATGGTTGAATCAGTTAGCACCCAGCAGTATTTACACTTGGGAAGATCTTGCCCGAGTGTTTGTCAGGACATTTGAAGGGACTTGCAAGCGACCAGCAGGGTTGACAGAGCTACAGTCGTGTGTGCAGAAGTTGAATGAAACTTTGAGAGATTACATCCATAGATGGATCACCTTGCACCACACAGTTGAGATGTGTCTGATCACCAGGCAGTCTGTGCTTTCAAGGAAGGTGTCAAGAATAGAGAGTTGAGTTTGAAATTCGGTCGGACAGGAGATATGACCCTGAGTCGGATGATGAAAATTGCCACCAAGTATGCTAATGGTGAAGAAGAGGATCGACTCCGGAGTGGTAAGTACAAGTCAGCCACTAATGAAGCCGGCGGAGGGAACTCCAGTTAGAAACAGAAGCGCAAAGCCGAGCCAGTCGCCCCTGGAGAAGCCTTGGCTGTGACCCCAGGAAAGTTCAAGGGGAAACCCAAGGGTCCGTGGAACCCCAAGAAGGTAAAAGACCAAGATGGGAATGATGTGTTGGACTTGCCATGTCACATTCACACGAAGAAAGATGAAGAGGGTAAACTCATTTACCCGAAGCATACCACTCGACAATGTCGGCTCTTGATTCAGCAGTTCCAAGGGAAGCAGCCCAAGGATAAGGAAAAGGAGTCGGACAAAGTTGAGGACAAGGAAGATAGTGACGGTGGATACCCCCAGGTCAATTCCACCCTGATGATTTTTGCTGACGTTGAAAGTAAAAGTCGATTGAAAGTTATCAACCGAGAAGTGAACATGGTCGCTCCGGCGACGCCCAGTTATCTGAAATGGTCTCAGACCTCCATCACATTCGACCAGTCTGATCATCCGACACACATTGCCACTCCTGGGAGGCAAGCGTTGGTGGTCGATCCAGTCGTCGAAGGTACTCGGCCCGACCAAAGTTACGATGGATAGTGGCGATGGTTTGAACATTTTGTATGCAAAAAGGCGTTGAAAGGGATGGGCATTCCGATGTCCGGACTCAGCGCCCGACAACATGAGCTTCCATGGAGTCATTCCCGGAAAGAAGGCTGAGTCACTCGGCCAAATTGCTCTCGATGTGGTTTTTGGTGACAGCAAGAATTTTCGTAAGGAAAAGTTGACCTTTGAGGTCGTGGATTTCCAGAGTGCTTATCACGCTATTCTGGGGAGGCTAGCATATGCGCGTTTCATGGCTCGACCATGTTATGTGTACCTCAAGCTAAAGATGCCAGGTCCCAAAGGTGTGATCACTGTCACTGGCAATCGGAAAAAGGCAGAAGAGTGTTTTCAGAAAGGCTCTAAGATCGCCGATGCTCAGATGGCAGTGGTCGAGCTGCAAGAATACCATAAAACTGCAGACCCGAGTGATTTGTTGCGAGCCAAGAAGCCCGCCACGGAGTTAGCATTTCAGTCGTCCGGGGAGACGAAACCGATTCATATTCACCCGACTGATCCCAATGCTGCTCCGACTCACATCTCTACAACACTCGACTCCAAATAGGAAGAAGCGCTCATCCGGTTCCTCCGTGAGAAGCTGGGACATCTTTGCATGGAAGCCTCACGACATGCCGTGTTCCTGTGGGCTGAGCATCGTCATGAAGTCGACTCAAAAGTCAAACCTGTCAAAGAACATCTTGACGGTCCGCCGTTCGTAAGAGAAAGGCCATAGGTGAAGAGGTGGCTCGGCTCTTAGTAGCAGAGTTCATCCGAGAGATTTACCACTCCGAGTGGCTCGCCAATGTTGTCATGGTCCCCAAGAAGGACAAGTCACTGCGCATGTGCATTGACTTTAAACATATCAATCGGGCCTACCGAAAGATCATTTTGCTCTCCCCCGCATCGACCAAATAGTCGACTCGACTGCGGGATGTGAGCGGTTGTCTTTTTTAGACGCATATTCCGGATACCATCAGATCCGTCTGTATGGACCCGACGAGATTAAAACAGCTTTCATCACTCCATTCGGGTGCTTCTGTTATGTCACCATGCCATTCGGCCTCAAGAATGCCGGAGCCACGTTCATGAGGATGATTCAGAAGTGTTTACTCACTCAAATCAGTCGGAATGTGGAGGCTTACATGGATGACATTGTGGTCAAGTCACGGAAAGTTTCTGACCTGTTGGCTGACCTTGCTGAAACATTTGCCAATCTCAGGAGGTATGATATCAAGCTTAATCCATCAAAGTGCACATTCGGAGTTCCTGGCGGAAAGTTACTCAGTTTTCGTTTACGAACGAGGAATTGATGCTAACCAGAAAAAGTTGGCACTATACTCCGAATGAAACGCCTGTGTGTGTGCGATGTCCGAGAAACTTCTTTGGATGCTTGGCGCTTTAAGTCGATTCATCTCTCGCCTCGGTGAAAAGGCATTGCCTCTTTACCGATCGATGAAGAAGTCGACAAGTTCGAGTGGACTCCTGAAGCTGATGCAGCGTTTGCAGAGCTCAAAGCTCTGCTCTCCACCCAGCCGGTGCTTGCTGCCCCAATCAGCAAGGAGCCGTTGCTGCTTTACATTACTTACGGTCGAGCGGGAAGAGGAAGGAAATGCCTTCAAAGTTCAGCGCCCAGTATATTATCTTTCTGAAGTGTTAACCCCATCAAAGCAAAGATACCCTCATTATCAGAAGCTTGTGTATGGGATTTATATGACCGCGAAGAAGGTTGCTCATTACTTCTCTGATCATTCCATTACAGTCGTCCGACGCCCCATTATCGAGATTCTGCATAATGTAGACGAATCGTCGAGTGGCGAAGTGGGCGATTGAACTTCTTCCCATGATATCAAGTTTGAGGCAAAGAAAGCTATCAAGTCCCAAGCAATAGCAGATTTCATCGCCGAGTGGATTGAACAACGATTCTGACCCAAGTTCACTCGAACCTTTGGACTATGTTCTTTGATGGTTCCAAGATGCCGAATGGTTCGGTCTTTGGGGTAGTGTTGGTTTCCCCGAGGAGATAAGCTCAGAATCGTGCTCCAGATTCACTTTGATTCTTCCAACAATGAAGCGAGAATCTGAAGCACCTTTGTTGTATGGGTTGCGTATGGCCATTTCACTCGGCGTCCATCGCCTCATGGTTTATGGTGACTCAGATCTGGTGGTTAATCAGGTGATGAAGGAGTGGGACGTCAGAAGTCCAGCCATGACTGGCTATTCTAATGTAGTGAGGAAGCTAGAGAAGAAGTTTGAGGGGTTAGAGCTCCATCATATACCCGGTGAAAAATCAAGCTGGCGATGATTTGGCAAAGATAGGGTCCAAAAGGGAAGCCATTCCCGGTGATGTGTATTTGGAGCACATCCGCACACCGTCGATTCAGAGGATCCTTTCACCAAGAAGCTCCACAGCCAAAAGTGCCACCGATCCGGTGAAGTTGAGGTCCCAGCAGTGGTCGACCTGATCATGGAAGTCGTGGTCATCACTCCCAACTAGACAGTACCGTACATCGCGTATATCCTGAGGAAAGAGCTCCCTGAGAACGAAGAAGAGGCTAGACAGATCGTCCGCCGATCCAAGGCCTTTACTATGATCAAGGGACAATTATTCAGAGAAAGCGTGACTGGAGTCAGCCAGAAGTGCATAACGCCAGAAGAAGGTCGGATAATTCTTGATGATATCCACTCGGGGACCTGTGGTCACCATGCGTCCTCTCGGACCATCATGGCTAAAGCATATCGAGCGGGTTTTTACTGGCCAAAGGCAAATGAAATGGCAAAGGAAATAGTCGACAAGTGTGAAGGATGTCAGTTCTACTCCAATATGTCACACAAACCCGCCTCAGCGTTGAAGACCATTCCCCTCGTCTGGCCTTTCGCTGTTTGGGGGTTGGATATGATCGGACCGTTGAGAACTGGCAGGAGTGGTTTCACTCATTTGCTCGTGGCAGTCGACAAGTTTACGAAGTGGATCGAAGCTAAACCTATCAAGAACCTTGATGCGTGCACTGCTGTCAGTTTCGTCAGAGAGTTGATATTCAGATATGGAGTTCCGCACAGCATCATCACTGACAATGGATCAAATTTTTTCCGACAAGTTCAAAGCCTTTTGCGCCTCTCAGGGCACGCGAGTCGACTATGCTTCAGTCGCTCACCCCCAGTCGAATGGACAAGCGAGCGAGCAAATGGTCTAATTCTCAAAGGATCGAAACCTCGATCGATGCGTGATCTCAAGCATGCAGCAGGAGCGTGGGTTGACGAGCTTCCGTCGGTTCTTTGGGGATTGAGGACCACTCCTAATCGGTCGACTGGGAGAACTCCATTCTTTATGGTTTATGGAGCTGAAGCAGTTCTGCTGAGTGACATGCTTCACAATGCGCCCCGAGCCGAACTCTACTCTGAAGCTGAAGCGGAGCAAGCCCGGCAAGATGCGTCGACCTCCTTGAAGAGGAGAGGAGATGGCCCGATCCGCTCGACCATCTATCGCCAGGACTTGCGTCGATTCCATGCTAGAAATATGAGGAGGCGAGCCTTTCAAGAAGGGGATTTGGTCCTCCGAGTGGATCAATGTAAACCACACAAGCTCGCTCCTACTTGGGAAGGTCCCTTCATCGTCACCAGAGTTCTTCACAATGGAGCTTACCATCTTTACAACGTCGAACGTCAGATCGATGAGCCTCGAGCTTGGAATGCGGAGCTGCTCCGCCCCTTTTACACTTAAGAACTCACTCGGGTGAGATGTAATAAAAGTACCTCTGTAGTTTGTTTATCTAAATCAAGAAAGTTACAATTTTCCCAGTGATTGTCATTACTTTTTGTTAGCATTCCCCCCCAGTGGGTGGCTTAGCTGCGAATCCGTTTTTCCTAAGTTTGTAAAAAAAATCCTTACCGAGTGGCGAGCCAGCCTCCCACTCGGGGTTTAGCTGCGAATCCGTTTCGCCTAAGTGTTTTAAAATCCTACCGAGTGGTGAGCCAACCTCCCACTCGGGGGCTTAGCTGCAGTCCCAGTACTCGCCTAAGTATTGAAAAATCCTACCGAATGGAGAGCAAACCTCCCACTCGGGGGCTTAGCTGCAGTCTCAGTACTCACCTAAGTGTTTTAAAATCCTACCGAGTGGTGAGCCAGCCTTCCACTCGGGGGCTTAGCTGCAGTCCCAAGACTCGCCTAAGTATTGAAAAATCCTCCGAGTGGAGAGCAACCCTCCCACTAGGGGGCTTTGCTGCAGGCTCGGTTCTCGCCTAAGTGTTTTAAAATCCTACCGAGTGGTGAGCCAGCCTCCCACTCGGGGGCTTAGCTGCAGTCCAGTACTCGCCTAAGTATTGAAAAATCCTACCGAGTGGAGAGCAAACCTCCCACTCGGAGACTTAGCTGCAGTCCAGTACTCGCCTAAGTGTTTAATACAATGTGCGCTTCACAAGGACGACGAGGTGCAGGTCGACTGTTACCTTCTCCTTTGGAGCTACGCCATCAGAAATCCTACCGAGTGGAGAGCAAACCTCCCACTCGGGAGCTTAGCTGCAGTCCAGTACTCGCCTAAGTGTTTTAAAATCCTACCGAGTGGAGAGCAAACCTCCCACTCGAAGGCTTAGCTGCAGTCCAGTACTCGCCTAAGTGTTTTAAAATCCTACCGAGTGGAGAGAAAACCTCCCACTCGGAGGCTTAGCTGCAGTCCAAGTACTCGCCTAAGTGTTTTAAAATCCTACCGAGTGGTGAGCCAGCCTCTCACTCGGAGGCTTAGCTGCAGTCCAGTACTCGCCTAAGTATTGAAAAATCCCATCGAGTGGAGAGCAAACCTCCCACTCGGGGGCTTAGCTGCAGTCCAGTACTCGCCTAAGTATTGAAAAACCCTACCGAGTGGAGAGCAAACCTCCCACTCGGGGGCTTAGTTGCAGTCCAGTACTCGCCTAAGTATTGAAAAATCCCACCGAGTGGAGAGCAAACCTCCCGCTCGGGGGCTTAGCTGCAGTCCAGTACTCGCCTAAGTATTGAAAAACCCTACCGAGTGGAGAGCAAACCTCCCACTCGGGGGCTTAGCCGCAGTCCAGTACTCGCCTAAGTAAGAAATCCATCCCAATCCGCAAGGACGACGAGGTGCAGGTCGAATGCAACCTTCTCCTTCGGAGCTGCGCCACAAGTACAACATGCAGTCCATCCCAACCCGCAAGGACGACGAGGTGCAGGTCGACTGCTACCTTCTCCTTCGGAGCTGCGCCACAAGTACAACGTGCGGACCACCCCGATCCGCAAGGATGACGAGGTCAGCCGCAGCCTGTACTTCATCCCTACCTGCAAAATCGATGAAGTGCAAGTCGACTGGATAGTCACCTCAAAGATGCTGCTCAAGCGTTGAATTATACTCCGAATGAAAAGCAAAGTTCGCATCGTAGGTAAATAAAAGCACGCTCGGTGATAAACCAAATTCGAATAAACGTCCTACGGATTCGAAAGTGCTCGAGTGTTAAGCCCGTTAAAGTTTATCGGTTACAAAACCACTCGGCATTCCGAGGCAAATTTAAGGCAGGGCGTGGAAGTTTTTTACTCCTCAGGTGGAGGACTGAAAGGAGCCACAAACTGGTCAAGGTTGATTCCATCAGCAATTCGGGTGGCAGCGGCGATGAAAGTCTCCATGAAAGATCGGAAATCGTACTTCTTGGTATTGGCAACTTTGAGGGACGCCAGCCTTTCCTCCCGCGCCTCCTTGCAGTGGACACGAACAAGAGACAAAGCAACATCGGCACCGCACCTGGCAGAAGACTTTTTCCACTCTTGCACTCGACTTGGGACCTCATTCAGTCGAGTCATTAAGGACTCGAGGTCATTCTGGAGCGTCTGGTTTGGCCAGAGTGTTGAGCCGATCCGTGACACCACAGCTTTCAGTCGAGCTAGGTAATCCACCACACCAGCAATGCGAGACTCCAGTCGGAGCACGTTCATAGCAGCTTCATCATTCACGGGGGATTTGATGGGGTCCAGGCTTGTCTCCACTCGACTGGTCTCCTCTTCGAAGTTCGATGCAGATTCTGTAAACACAGCTCGGGTTCAAGTTAACAGTTCTATGATCAGTCGGTGATAACTAGACAGTCGGGTAAAAGGGATTACCTTCGAGCATGAGGAATAACTTTTTGGCGAGCCCTCCCAGATAAGTCTCCAGATCATTCCTTTTTCCCGCCAGTTCGCCAGCCTTGTCAGTCAGAGCAACTTTGTCATTCTTCAGTCGGCTAACCTCCTTGTTGGCCGCGTCGAGAGCAGCCTTCAGTTGGGTGTTCTCCTCTTCGAGTTTGCCGACTGAGACCAGTTTCTCTTCCGCAAGCTTTGTTTTCTCCAAAGCCGCCTTCTGTGCCTCTGCAAGGTCTTGGTCCTTCTTCTTCAGAGTCTCCTCCAGTTTGTCTGCAAAATAACAACAAGCCCAGAGTTGAGAATGGGTAGAAGGATAAAGACAGTCGTCAAAAGCTCTCACCAGCCATACCTTTGGCATCGTCTCTCGCCTTTTGCAAGTTCTCCTGAGCAAGCTTCAAGTCAAGGTTGAGCTGGATCTGTTTGTTCTCCAATTCGGTATAGCGGGCCACGAGCTCGCAAGATTTCTGCGAAGAGTCAACCGACAAAACATCAAAGACAAGTCACTTCCGAGTGACTAAAGAAAAAATCGTAGCATTTCTAAGACTACAGTCGAATCAAAACATTCGACAGTAGTCTCGGGGACTACACCCAGTGGGTGCACTCGGCGTGCCCCCACCGGTTTTACTAATTCGGTTCGATCACGACCGAAAAGAGCCAAAAACAGTTCCTAAGACTATAGTCGATCGCCCACGATCCACCATAGCCTCGGGACTACACCCAAGGTGCACTCAGAGTGCCCCCACCGGTTCCAAAGATCCATTCAACATGGCCCAACCAGACCGAGTGAAGAAGTTCAAAGTATAAAGACTATAGTCGACTGCCCACAGTCCACCATAGCCTCGGGGACTACACCCAGTGGGTGCACTTAGCGTGCCCCCATCAGTACAAAAATTCAATCGACACACCTGCCCAAAGGTGTACAGATCTGATATGGAAATCTTGAAGAAGAAATTTCAGAAGCATATCCTAATGTAACAAGCAGCGACCAACTTACTTGGACATTGCTCTGAAGAGCTGAGCTTGCGTCATAAGCTGCCTGGCTGGCCTCCCGGACCACCTTCACTTGCTCCATCATGATTCCTGCCTGGCGTATGGCCTCCTTAGCAGCACTCACTTGGTCTTCCGGGACGTGGTGTGTTGCAAAAAGGGAAGGCGGGTCAACAGTCGACGACGAAGGCCGGACACTCGTCAGCGGCACAGCAAAAGTCACAGAAGCCCGAGTGTTGTCGCCTCCCTCGTGAACCAGCGTCTCAGGCAGTGATACAACTTGAGTAGCCTTGCCAGCAGGCACTTTTTGTCCTTTCTCCTCCTCGCCGTGTTTCATCGTCAGCCGTGTGAGATCAATGACATGTGGTGGAACTACGGGAAAGATTCAAAGGTAAAAACAGAAATCCAATCAACCATAAAGCGAAACTGCAGAGATCATACCAAGGTTGGAGGTGGCAGCATCTTCCATGTCCTGATCTTGGTGCTTAGCTGAAGTCTCGGAGGTGGCCGCCCTGCAGATTTCAGAAATCAATTGATCAGTCAAAACGAGTCGACCAAAAGTACACCCATGATAAACAGAAAACACAAGTTCTGTTGATTACCCGGAAATGGTGGGAATGACCATCTTCATCTTGGGCAGGGCCTTCATTGGCTTTGATGACGTTGCTCGGGGTTGCTTCGGTGGTTTCTCAGTCGGCGCTGGGGAAGTCGTCCGAGGGCGTTTTGTCGACCGCCCAACGGGCGCGACAGCCTTTCCGCGCTCGACCGCCGGGTCATGCGTCAGCTTGGACCGCCTTTCCGAGTGAGGAGGATCCACGTCTTCCTCCTCTTCTTCCTCCTCCTCCTCTTCATCAGAGCTGTCGTTTCCCTCGCCCTCCTCTCCGTCGGACTCCCATTCCTCCTGGCTTTCGCCTCCGCTTCCTTCTTCTTCTTCGACTTGTTCTTGCGCCCCGTTGGGCATCGAGTACATCTCAGTGGTGATCTAGAAGAACAGCAAAGCAAAACGAAAGTCAGTCGGCCGATCCACGGTGGAACAGAGCAAATGCAACAGGATCACAGTCGGAGATAAATGGTCATACCTTGTCTGGTTCGTAAGATTGGTCGAGTGGTGGGATCCTCCTGGCTCCACGAGGGTTATCCTTGTTCCCTGTGATGGCGGTCATCCACCTCTCCAATGTGGCGTCGTCGACCTCCTCTGGGTGGACCCGAGTGGTGTCGTCGGTACTGCATCACAGCCACATCGGGTGGCCTCGGTATTGGAGCTGTTGAATGCGCCGTCGAAGGAAAACCTCCAGAAGATCCATGCCGGTCACTCCGTCGCGAATGAGTTGGACTACACGCTCCATCAACAACTTAACATGGACCTTCTCCTCAGGAAGCACCTTCAGAGAGGATGGCTTGTTCACTCGATCCATGGAGAAAGGAGGGAGCCCACGACCGCCTCAAGGCGTCGAATCGTCTTGGCAGTAGAACCAGGTCGACTGCCACCCTCTAACTGAATCGGGGAGGATCATGGCCGGAAAGGCACTTTTTCCCCTCATCTGGACCCCAAGACCCCCACACATCTGGATTACTTGGGTTCTTTCATCATTTGGACTAGCCTTCTTCACCGTCTGAGAGCGACAAGTGAATATGTGTTTGAAGAGGTCCCAGTGTGGCCGACAGCCCAAGAAGTTTTCACATAGAGACACGAAAGCAGCGAGATAGGCAATGGAGTTGGGTGTGAAGTGATGGAGTTGTGCTCCGAAGAAGTTCAGAAAACCCCGAAAGAAAAGATTCGGAGGTAGAGAAAATCCGCGATCGACATGGGTGGCTAGAAGGACACACTCACCCTCCTGAGGCTGCGGCTGCCACTCCGTTCCCGGAAGCCGTGCTGACCCATGGGGGATCAGTCCCTCGTTGGCCAGGTCGTCGAGGTCCTTCTGGGTGATGGTCGAGCGGATCCAATCCCCCTAGAGCCAACCTTGCGGCAGGCTGGACCGCGATGAGGATCCGCCGACTAGTGGCTCTCCCCTTCGCCTTCGCCGTCGCCTTCTTCGCCCGCTCCAAGGCCGCCGTCTTCTCCTTCACCATTGTCGCCGGCGGAGCAAGAACAGAGCAGCCGCGCTAAGCGGGTTACGGGCGCGGCGGATGAATCTGAGGACGGGAGAGGGGAAAATGAGGGAGCACTGTTCAAAAGACCCCCGCCCGATGCCTTATATGAAGCCGCTTCCGAGTGGCTGACTGGTAGGCCCGGGCAATCCTCACAATCTCAAGAATAGCCGCAAGACGCGTACGTGGCGAAAAAGGTGGCACGGAAATTGAGGCGCCCCGCTTTATCCCATCCGAAAGGCGGCCTTCTTCGCTTCAAGGCTTCCCAAATTCGGATCCCGCAAAATCCGCTAACAAAGCAGAAAGCAACTTGTCGACGGCAGATTTCCTCCGATCCGTCAGCCGAAATCTCCAAGTTCCTAAAGTTCACTCGACAGATGTAAAGAATGGATCAAGGCGACCGAAGAGAAGTTGACACCATGACTAAAAGGTCACTGATCCAGAGTAAAACACACTCGCAACACGAAAAACAGGTCGGAAAGATTATCAACTCCTTCCTCACTCAAACCTCGATCCATTCGGGGGCTAATGATGAAGTCATGTACCTAGGGTAGGGTCATGGACCTGTCCAAGATACCCTCCCCAAGGACATCCTTAAGAATAAACTTCCTTCAAGTCGACCTGGTAGGATTCCACTCGACGGACTCAAAGACACTCGACCATGAAGACCCACTCGACCACCAGGAGTTCTAGAACCACCCGGTGTCCAAACGGTCTGTAATTAAGTAGTCCTCATGGTCATGATGGCACTTTATGTAGGGCGCTACCAGTAACGCCCGACCTTAATGTACCTTTAACCCTTCACTACGTGGGCTGGCTGGGGTCCTGGCGCACTTTATATAAGCCACCCCCTCCACAGGTAGAAGGGTTCGCACCTCTGTAATTCATTCACATATAATCCAGTCGACCGCCTCCGGGCTCCGAGACGTAGGGCTGTTGTCGGTGTCAAAACCGGCGGATCTCGGGTAGGGGGTCCCGAACTGTGCGTCTAGGCGGATGGTAACAGGAGACAAGGGACACGATGTTTTACCCAGGTTCGGGCCCTCTTGATGGAGGTAAAACCCTACGCCCCTGCTTGATTAATATTGATGATGTGTGTTACAAGAGTGGATCTACCACGAGATCAAAGAGGCTAAACCCTAGAAGCTAGCCTATGGTATGATTGTTGTTCGTCCTATGGACTAAAGCCATCCGGTTTATATAGACACCGGAGAGGGCTAGGGTTACCAGAGTCGGTTACAATGGTAGGAGATCTACATATCCAGACGCCAAGCTTGCCTTCCACGCCAAGGAAAGTCCCATCCGGACACGGGACGAAGTCTTCAATCTTGTATCTTCATAGTCTTGGAGTCCGGCCGATGATGATAGTTCGGCTATCCGGACACCCCCTAGTTTGGAACTCCCTCACTAGCCCCTGAACCAGGATTCAATGACGACGAGTCCGGCGCGCATGTTGTCTTCGGCATTGCAAGGCGGGTTCTTCCTCCGAATAATTTATAGAAGATTGTGAACACCAGGATAGTGTCCGGCTCGGCAAAGATAAATTCCACGCACCACCGTAGAGATAATAATATTGCACAAGTTCAATCTGCTGACGTATTTAGTGGCGTGACGTCATGCCATTACCAAGCCTTTACTCGTTTTTATTAGTTCCACCTCCGTGCGTTTAGCGAGGCGGTTTCCTTGGCACGTCTTGTCAAAGCAGAGATCGTGTTCCCCTTATTCCGGGATTCCCATCAATACGGACGTGGGTAACCCAACCGCGCCATTGATTGTGACGCTTGGGAGACAAGCGAGTTTTACCAGGCCGGTGGGGACACATGTTTTCGTCCACCCATATTAGGGGATAAAGATCAAACCCTTTTACCTGCGCCTTCTTCCTCCTTGGCTTATCCACCTCCGCGAACTCGAGCTCCAGCGCCCAAGTCCGCACTTCTTACCTCAACCTTCTCCAACTATGTCCGGAGCGGGAGGCAAGTGGATGGCCTCCTCCGTCACGGAGGGGCAGATCCAGAAGCTGCGCGACGCCGGATATTTGTCCAACAACATCGCGCATCGGCTCCCCGACGAGGGAGAGCTCGTCCCCAACCCCAGGCCCCATGAGAGGGTAGTATTTCTTCCCCATTTCCTCCGCTGGACTGGGCTTCCCGCTTCATCCCTTTGTCCGGGGGCTCATGTTCTACTACGGCCTAGATTTCCATGATCTGGCCCCGAATTTCATCCTCAACATCTCGACGTTTATCGTCGTGTGCGAGGCCTTCCTCTGCATCCAGCCCCACTTCGGCTTGTGGCTCAAGACCTTCAGTGTCAAGCCGAAGGTTGTGAAGGGCAGCCAAACGGAGTGCGGAGGCGCCATGGTGGGTAGGATGTCCCACGTTACGTGGCTGGAGGGCACTTTCGTGGAAACCATCAAGGGGTGGCAATCGGGGTGGTTCTACATCACCGAGCCGCGTGACTTGATTGGGCAAAGGCCTCCGAATTCAGATCTGGCATCCCTACACGGCTCACCTCCGGAAAGAGAGTGACCGGATTTGGGGGATTCGGAGGAACCGACCGACTCCAAGCCTGTATCCGTAAGCTGGTGGACAAGAAGCTCAAGCTTGTCAACGTAGTCCAGTCATGCTCATCCACCGGATTCTCCCGTGTCGCCGACGGGCTTCAACATGTGGGAGTTTGATCCGCGCAGCACCGGACCTGGCGGGCTCTTCGACACTACGTCACGAAGATGTATGGAAGGTGCTGTTCAAGGGCGCCGAAGCTCGCATCCGCCATCAAGATCGCGGATTCCGCCGCAGCGTCCAGCCGACGAGGTAAGTGATTTCACCACTTGTTTTCCATAGTTTGGCTCTATGCGGGATCTAAACTCCCTTTACCTTTGACAGGAATGGTCGGGCGAAGGCGAACGGACTATCTGTCCCGCCCCATTGCCGAGGACCCAATGGACGCCCACCTAACGGGTTAGCCTGGCTCCGGCACTCCCACGTGGTGCCGGAGAAGAAGGCCAAGAAGACGCCACGGGACTCGGAAGAGTTCCTTTCAGGTGCTATCGGATGATGAATCCGGCCGACTCCTCCCACCAAGGCGAGGAGGAGAAGAAGAAAGCCTCTCCCAGTGGGGAGGGAAGAAAGGAAGGCCTCCCCAACAAGGGAGGCCAAGGGTCCAAGAAGGAAAAACTCTTCCCCGGACTGCTCCGCCAACGCCAAAGGATTTGACGACGAGGACTGGCCTCCAAGGGCCAAGCCCCTGGCGAGATCGTAAGTATCCGGACTCCCGAATAACTTCAAAGTTTTTTTCTTTTCGCCACATAATGTCTTTCTAATGCCGCATACAACCCTGTAGTCCGCCCAAGGATGATCTTCCCGTTTCGTCGAGCGGGTCCTTGGTTGCGTCGGATATGGATTCCCTTCCGACTGCCTCCACCCCCCGTGCCGCGGACGACGCCGAGGTGGGATCCCAGGAAGGGACCCACCAGGAGGAGAAGGCCCCGGAGGTGTCACATGACACCCTCCGGACTTTGCACGGACTCAGCCCGGAGGCCACAGTGGCTCCGAATCCGTGAGCGACCCCCTTCGTAAGAAGGGCAAGATCAAGCGACGCCGCTGCCTCCGGCCCAACCGGAGGTGCCGGATAATTCTGCCGGAGGCACTCAACGGCGCCTCCATCGAAGAGGAACACCGCACCGTTATGAGTGCGGTGATTCGTATGTTCAGCTCGCCAAGAGCGGGCTGACTGAAGCTTCGCAGCAGCCTTCTAACAAGTGCTTTGAGGTAAGAATTTCAATATATGTAAAATGGTACCGCATAGACAGTAGCCCCTGATGCTCGGTTCGGTGTTCGGAAAGAAAAGCCGGACTGAGGATCTTTAGAAAGATAAACGCATGAGTCATAAAAAATATGTCAATATGGGATTGCAGGCTATGCCGCCGACCTCCAAGACCGATCGCTGGAGGTCAATACTTTGAAGGAAAACCTCGAGCGGTCCGAGAACGAAGCTCGCCATGCCAAGAAGCAGCTCGAGGAAAAATAAGGTGAGTAATACCTTATGAAAATTGTACCTTATAGAAAAGGATTTGGTTGCAAGAAAAATGACAAGGATAACGTGGGTATTGTAGGGGCCACTAACGAGGTGGCGACCCTGAAGGAGGCGGTGGCCGCGGCCAAACGTAATGCGGCCACGGAGCGCAGCGAGCGAGAGAAGCAGGAGGCGCCGGTGGCGGAGGTACAACAAGAGCTCCAGGATCTCGTGAAAAAACATGAGATCTTGGAGCGTGACTCGAAGACTCGAGAGTTTGAGCTTGCAACGGCTCTTGAGAGTGCCAAAGCCACTAAGGCCGAAGCCTACAAGGCCCTCCAGGAGGTTGAGGCGGTGAAGAAAATAGCAGCGGGTAAGGCATTTTTCATGCAAAGTAAGCATGTGAGTGTTAATTACATGTTGCTTACCCGAATTCGGAGCTCTCCAGAGCTGCGTTCGCAGATCTTCGCAGCGCGCGTCCGATGTTGCCGCATTCTATCGGGCCGAGGAGGGAGCTCGACGGAGAAGGTGTTCTGGTCTCGATGTCGAGGCCGGACATCCGGTGCCCTTTAGCGACCAGCTGAAGCAGCTGGTCGAGCTCCACAAGGCGGCCGAACAGGCCATGAAGGGCCTCATAGTTCGGCCGTGGCCTAAGGAGGCCATGCACAGGAGCTACTTCGCCTGGTGCGGCGGTGATGGATGTGTGCCCGTGGGTAGAAGTCATCAAGCATTCCGCTTGTATTGAGGGTGCCTGCCGGCCCTTGCCCACAAGAAGGTGCACTGGGGCAAGATGGATGCCCAGGAGCTCGTGACGGACCCGCCACCAGAGGGGAAGGAGCATCGCACGCCCGAGATGTATTATAAGAGTGTGCTGAAGGGCGCCCGCACTATTGCGGGTGAGTGCTCCAAAGATGTAATATTTGAGTAGACTCGCATTTTGTTATCCTGCGCTGAAAACTTAGTTCATATGCGCTTAAGCAACGCTTGTTAATTTAAAATATTACCTTCTGTGCGGCTGTTTATCAAATCTGAGAGATGGCAAGTCGTCGACTTCAGCCCCATGCCACGAATGCTGGGGTGTTCGGGATAAACTTGAGCGCTCTTGTTCCCATTTTTGGGTCAATCTAGGGAGGCGTTCAACACAGCGAACAAGGCAACCGGACTTATAATGCTTGAACACTCTCACTTAGCCATAGAATTCTATAATTTTAAATTTCGGCGAAGCCCCTAGTCTTCGGAAGGTCAATTTGGGGCGCTATCCACGCCTTGGCCGGACAGTATCCAGCTCCTCGCTCTAAGCGGCATAAGTCTTTAAGGACTCGCAAAAAACCTCTCGAACAGCGACCGGCTCTCGCCTCATCATGACGGTCAGTTTTAGCTTTCTCCACTGAGGCGTTAACCCAGCTCAACTGGGGCGGAATCGAGTGGTTCTCCAAGTGCTACCTTAGCCGATATAACGGAACATAAGGTACCAAAACATGGGAGCCGGGCAAACCCAACTATTGACCCAAGACATGATTTGGAGCCGATGCATATAGTGCTATAAGTTCGGGGTGCCGCACTTGTGAAAGTGTTCGGACTCATCATACCATAATGCGGGAAATATAAGCCCCTGGTGTATATTAGCCGTACCAAAGTGTACGGATGCAACATGCCGTGAATGAACATATGTATGAAAAAGAAATGCAATTATAAGCAAAAAGGTGCTGCATTGTTTTATTCAATAAGTGCTGCTACGAATGCAGAACGATACAAATAGTGCGATAAGCAAGGTATGGGACTGTTAAACATGTCCCCATCCGTGGGTAGGCTGCAGATTGGTGTATAAAAATGCTCGTAATGGAGACCACCAGATATTCGTTGTAGCCTTTATCCTTCCTCGGCTGTTGCATCGTGAGTTCGGCAGTCTCACTGCCGGACAGGCCTCCGACAAATGGAGTCGTGTGGGTAAAAAGTAAAAGGTAAAAAGAAAAGAAAAAGGAACGACACACTTGAGAGCCCCTGGTGTGGTTGAGCCGCAGTCTGGGTTTATCGTGGTCGTGCCCCTCTCCCCATGCCCATGGTATCTTCAGAGTGTAATGGTGTACGCGAAGGACCTGCTTTGACGTTTCGCAGGAGCTGGGGTTGGGGCCGCACTGCTACGCGTGCTCGGAACGTGCCAGGTGGTCTTGTTGTAAGTTACTCCGGGCGCCGCTTAGTTGTGTCCGCCGCTTAACGTCAACTCGAGAATTGCCTTAAGAGGCTGCATTGCACTTCGCCGCGAGAGCTGGCCAGATGTTCCTCCGCGCGGAGAGAACGCTCAGTGTTTCCGTTGACCGTGATGACTCCTCGAGGGCCTGGCATCTTGAGCTTGAGGTATGCGTGGTGCGGCACCGCTGTTGAACTTTGCAAACGCTGCACGTCCGAAAGCAAGGCATGATAGCCGCCGCGGAACGGGACTATGTCAAGATTAACTCCTCGCTTGGAAGTTATCCGGGATCCAAGACCACTTCCATTGAGCTCATACAATTGGCTTCTACACTGTATGATGCCTTTAAAGGTCGCTTTTGGTAGGTTTAATCCTTGAGGGTCTATGCCCATTTTGCGACCGTATCCGGTAAAGCAGGTTCAGGCTGCCGCCGTCCATCGGGACTCTCGTTAGGTGAAATTCATCGACGATTGGGTCTAAGACCAGTCTGGCCGAATCCGCCCGTGGCGGATCTTTGGTGGGGTGGTCCTTCGGTCAAAAGTGATCGGGCAGGAGGACCATGGATTGAACTTCGGGCAACTAGCTCCATCACGTAGACATCCTCGAGTGCACGCTTCCGCTCCCTTTTGGGTATGTGCTATGATATCATGTTCACCGTCCGCACTGTGGGAGGAAACCCTTCCGTCCTCTATTGTTCGGCGGTTGGGTCTCGTCCTCGCCATCGCTATGCAGCCCTTGTCATTGTTTTGGGCAATTAACTTGCTCGCTTGCTTGAATACCCAACAGTCCCCTGTTGGTGTGGTTAGCTGGCTTTTCGGGGTGCCGTGTATCCGCACAAGCGGTCGAGTATTCGGTCCAAATTGGACGGACCCGGAGTAGTTCTTTTGAATGGCTTTTTTCACGACCGGTTTAGAGCCTCCGAATCCGCATTGATTGCCGTATCCTCAATATTGTCGCCAAGCACGCGGCGTTTGTTTTTGTTACGACGCGGCCTGCCATTTTGGTCTTGAAGTCCGGACTGCCAGAATTTTTGCTGAGGTTGTTGCTGCATGCTAGCCAGCTGTCCTCACCCGCGCAGAAGCGGGTCATGAGTGATGTGAGGGCTGCCATGGATTTCGGATTTTCCTGTCCTAGGTGCCGGGCAAGCCACTCGTCGTGGATGTTATGCTTGAAGGCCGCGAGGGCCTCCGCATCCGGACAGTCGACGATTTGGTTTTTCTTGGTTAAGAACCGTGTCCAGAATTGTCTCGGCCGATTCGTCTGCTGCTGAATTATGTGGCTTAGGTCATCAGCGTCGGTGGTCGCACATAAGTGCCACGGAAGTTATCGAGGAATGCGGCGTCCAGGTCCTCCCAGCTCCCAATTGACTCACCGGCAAGCTGTTGAGCCAATGCCGGGCTGGTCCTTTAAGCTTGAGGGGAGGTATTTGATGGCGTGAAGATTGTCACCGCGGGCCATGTGGATGTGAAGGAGATAGTCTTTGATCCAAACCGCGGGGTCTCACAGCCATCATAGGATTCAATATTGACGGGTTTAAACCCTTCGGGGATTTGATGATCCATTACTTCGTCTGTGAAGCATAGTGGGTGTGCGGCGCCTCTGTACTGGGCGATATCACGACGGAGCTCAAAAGAGCTTTGTCTGTTTTGTTCGGCCCAGCCGGACTTATCGCGGTCCGCGCGACGGTTGTCGCCACGCATCAGGCGCCCACGCGATCCATAGATCGATCTTGATTGTCTTGCCTTGTCCTCCAATATATCTCGCAGGTCCGGAGCGTTCCCATGTGGCTGTGCTTTTTGAGCGATGCCGGGGTACGGTTCTAGTGAAGGGCCTAGAGGCCTCTCTCTCGCGACCACGGGGTGGTCGGTCAGCCGTATTGTCTCCTGGTGATGCGGGTTCGTAAGCCTCCTCCTCTAATCGGGGGAGCAGCTTGCGCTTAGGGTAGCTTTTGAGGGGCGCTCGAGCTCAGGTTTTTCGCCGCGAGGACTTCAGTCCATCCGCCGGCTAGCAGATCCCGATCAGCTCTAAGTCGTTGCTGCTTTTTCTTGAGGCTGTTCGCCGTGGCCATAAGCCCGCGTCTAAAACGCTCTTGTTCAACGGGATCCTCAGGCACGACGAATTCATCGTCGTCGAGGCTTGTTTCGTCTCCGGAGGGAGGCATATAATCCTCTACCTCTTCTTCTGCCGCTCTCTCGTGAGGGCTGGCGTCTCCATCCTCCCCGCTACCGGATCTTGCCGAGTGGATTATCTTCAAAGACTGTCCGTGTATTGTTATCTCCGGTGCCGGAATCTTCATTCTTGCTTTGGCGGGATTTAGAGCGGCGCCGCTGACGCCGGCGCTTGGGCTGTTTCTTGGAGGGGTCATCCTCCTCTGTTCCTTTGCCATTCCCATCCTTTGGGATATCCACCATGTATATGTCATATGATGAGGTGGCTTTCCAGTGCCCGGTAGGCGCTGGTTCTTGTTCGTCTCCGGCATCGTCATCCATACCGTCGATGTCTTCGGAGTCGTAGTCTAGCATGTCGGTTAGATCGTCGACAGCGGCTACAAAGTGGGTGGTGGGTGGGCTTTGAATTTCTTCGTCGTCCGCATCCCAACCGTCGACCGCAGTCCGCCTGTGGCTCTCCCGATAACGAGAGGTACTTTAGCGAACTCAAGATGTCGCCAAAAGGTGAGAGTTGAAAGATGTCCGCCGCGGTGAACTCCATGACCGCGCCCAATCGGATTCGATCGAGGGGGCGCTGGATGTTCAAGTCCGCAAGGAGTCCGCACCTCGGAGTCGCGAGCTTTATGAGGGACAAGATCAGTGTTCGGCTCTATCGCCAGAGAGGTTGCAGCCCCGAGGCGGTGTCTAGCATTCCGTCCCGATCTGCGCAGCCGACTCGAATTGAAGATCGGAGCGGTTCGAGGGCCTCCAGTGGTACTGTCCGGCTGCAGAGCTAAATCATGCTCGTCGTGACAGTGCGGCACGCTCGGCTGTGGCTCGACTTCATCGAGGATCAAGTCCCCGCGGATGTCAGCCGTGAAGTTCAAACTTCCAAATCTGACCTGACGGCCATGGGCGTAGCTTTTGATCTGCTCCAGATGGCTGCTTAATCGCCCGCAGCGGCCGCCGAATCTGAAGATCTGTCCGGGAAGAAAAGTCTCACCTGGATCGCATCGTTGATGATGGTCGAAGAAGCCATCGAGCCTATCGGTGATTTACGACAGTGGAACTCTCAATGAGAGCACCAATGTCGGTGTCAAAACCGCGGATCTCGGGTAGGGGGTCCCGAATCGTGCGCCTAGGCGGATGGTAACGATAGACAAGGGACACGATGTTTTACCCAGGTTCGGGCCCTCTTGATGGAGGTAAAACCCTCACGCCCTACTTGATTAATATTGATGATGTGTGTTACAAGAGTGGATCTACCACGAGATCAAAGAGGCTAAACCCTAGAAGCTAGCCTATGGTATGATTGTTGTTCGTCCTATGGACTAAAGCCATCCGGTTTATATAGACACCGGAGAGGGCTAGGGTTACACAAGTCGGTTACAATGGTAGGAGATCTACATATCCAGACGCCAAGCGTGCCTTCCACGCCAAGGAAAGTCCCATCCGGACACGGGATGAAGTCTTCAATCTTGTATCTTCATAGTCTTGGAGTCCGGCCGATGATGATAGTTCGGCTATCCAGACACCCCCTAGTCCGGAACTCCCTCAGCTGTTATTTCCTCCGAGAAGGGCCTGAACTCGTAAAACTCGTGCGTATACAACTACTCCATAGCTATGATCTTGCCTCTCCATACCTACCCCCCATTCTACTGTCAGTCTTAGAACCACGACAGCGATGGACATGCTAGCCTCGTCGCCATTGCGTTGGGGCGTGGCCTACATGGAGCGGGTGACGTCGTCGATGACATCGTCAAATTCCTCTTTCGCCGTGTCGATTCCCGCGAACATGGCTTCTTTCTCTGCCTGCAGAACGCGGTGCCACCATCGCTCACGGCGGATGTTGTGGGCAGCGTGGTAGAAAGGAGCAGCACTTCCACCGCGATGCCAATGCCGGTGAGTTGCACCTCCACGAGCCCCGTGCCAGTGCGTTGCTCCTCCGCGAGCCGATCACGGCGATTTGCTCCTCCGCAATCCAAAGGTTTCGCCGAGGTGGAGGTTGTACCTCTAGTTGGCCTGTGCCTGCCAGAACGTGGCCTCCCCCTCTTCCCACACCATGTTGGTATAGTGTTCCCACGCCTCGCCCATGGTGATGCCTGCATGGACATGCGAGAACGGTGGCGCCGGCTCGTCGCCGGCCGTCTCTTCCATTGGATCCTCCGCAATGCTGGCGATCTCCTTCTTTTGTTCATTTGTCGGCGATCTTGAGGCCGTGGCGGGTGTGGTGCAGAGAGGAGATAGGGAGTGGAGAAGTTGGTATGCGGCCGTTGCTGGGTCTGGTGTTTAAATAGACGACGGATGCTAGACCAAGTGGCGAGGTGTTTAATGATGATCGGCAGACGGGCGGACAGGTGGCATTCGCAAGCAAGCATCGGAGTAGGTTCCTCATCAACCGCGCATGTTTAATGTAGGGAGGCAAATGGACAGGTGTTGTTTGAATGTGGCGAGAAGGCGCGTGCATGGGGAAACGACACGGGTGGCGTTCTCGGTCGATGCGCCGCTTCAATGTTGGGTTAAGTGAGAGGCCGCGTCCACTCTGGGCCGACATGAACGCGACGCTGACGCTCTGGAGCAGCGTTGACCGTTTGGGGCGGGAAAGTAAGATAGCATGGGAGAGGGTTTTGGATGGAGGAGGCTTGCCAAAATTGTATAGGAAGGTCATTTCCTGTACGTTGCCATCATACTTTTTTTTGAGGGTAACAATTGCCGCATTTATTTAAAACTCAAACTCCGGAATGTCATCCGCGATTACAGAAAGAACAAAGTCTGGGGGGACCCTAACCACACCTTACACAATTCATCACCAACCCCTACTTTAGCTCATTTATGCACCGACAATATTAGTAGATCGCTGGACCCAAGAAATTTTGTGCTCGACGAAAGACCCAAGCAGGGCTTTCACCTCCTCAATCCAGGGCCCGTTAGCCGACAGATTCCTCGCTGGATGTTTGAGCATATTCACCACAGCTTGGGCATCCATCTCCAAATGAACCCTTGTTGCGTTCATATCTGCGGCTAACTGCAAAGCCGTCGACACGCCAAGACCTCAGTTACCTCAGGATCCACAATGTTTGGGAAAAGATGACATGTAGCTGCCAGAAATGCATCATTGTGGTCTCTCAGAACTGCTCCTCCTCCTCCTTTCGCACCAGATTTTGACACTGCTCCATCTGAGTTTACCTTAACCCATCCCTCGTCAGGAGGCTCCCAGCGATGTGGTTCTTGCCTAACAGGCGGACCCATCTTTTGTGGATGTATCTCCCTCCATTCCGTCATGTGGGCACAAACTGAGCTCATTATTTCATGTGCTGTGGCGATCGGCTTACCATCCCTAGCATTGTTCCGAGCGAGCCACAACCCATACAAAGAATGCACCATAACTTCTCGATCTTCCTCAGATGCCCCAGGAAACCAATCGAGGAGCCAGCGAGCTAGAGCGCTCTGGGAGTCCGTCGTGCACGGTGGGATCGCCACCACAACTCCCTTCTCTGAGCGCAAGAGCTGCCAGAACCTAACTGAATGTTGACACGCCCAAAACCGGTGATAGTTGGATTCTTCTCTACCACCGCAACTCCCTTCTCTGAGCGCAAGAGCTGCCATCATACTTGGGCGGTGCTTTGTCACTTGTTTTTACGGTGCATGGCAGTTGGCAGGGGGGAGAAACCAGAAATGCTGAACGTACCGGCAGTTTCTACGGACTCACTCCTACAGACAGACGTGCCCCTTCCTAATTCGCCCCCACCTCCTGCATTTCACGGTGGAGCCCATCTCCCCCAAATCAGTACATGCCAATGCCATCTCACCCTGTAGCTTCTAACCCGTAAAACTTGGGCGTAAGTCACTGAGAAAGCATCCTTTTTATCCAAAGATTCCACACGTTGATTATAGAATGCATGCATACCTTTTAAGCAGGACGTACGTACGTTGACTGCATGCACAAGTATCGTACTGGAGCTGGAGTACTATGTAGTCCGTATAAGTGGATACTTTAGAGGCGATGCAAGCAAAGTTTGAACCAAGATTTTAATACATGCAAATGAATGTGCAACTCAGTGCAGCTTGTTGTCTACTACTCGGGTCGATCTATCAACACGCTCTTAGTCGTAGTGTGTGTAGCACTGTAGTCTAAGTCTCCATCGCGATCAGCTAGTGGTGCAAGAGAGGGTCGGTTCGACTTGTGCCAAATATATCCTAGCTAAATTTGGTAACTGAGCACTGTCCGACTCTGGCCAGCGTGATTCCCTTTGGCAGGGGCAGGGCTATCTAGACGCGTAGGACGTCATGGAGCGTGCATGCCCCTGTTGACTAAAAAGCAAAGATATATATTTAGGGATCCTAACTAGTATTAGTAGATACTAGCATGCTGATCAAATAATCTAGCTTGTCTCTACCATGTACATGTGTGAATACTCGGCACCACCGTACGTGTTAAAAAAAACAGTTTTCCTTTTAGGTTTTTTTACAGGAACAGAAGAACCTACAATCTTTTTCCTGTGTGATTTTCGTACCTTTTCTTTTTCTATTGGGTTCTTCTGCTCCGTGACAGGGGAGAGCGAGCAGGGAAAGAAAAAGTGCTTCTGTATTTGTAGAGAGAGAGAGAGAGAGAGAGAGAGAGAGAGATGGAGAGGAGAGTTGCATTGCACACTAGCTAGCTAGCTAGTACTGGTTCACAGAGGTGCGTCACACACATGCACGCTAAACCCACCGACCACTGTGCTTCTGTATATGTGCACAATATCTATAACACACAACGATGCATGTGCATGCATCCTTGAACGAGTGATGGCGATATGCTTGCTACCTGCTGCATGTATATATACCCCCCATGCATGGCTAGCTAGCCACGTACGTACGTGGTGTAGTGGAAGAAAGAAATACAAAGTTATAGCTAGCACTGCACCAGTGTCTCAGCTTAGACATGCATGTTGGTATAAATTACTCGTGGTTCAGAAATATAAAAAAAAAACACTAATGCACGCTTGAGTACTACTACTACTACTACAAGCAGCCTCTCGTTCCCTGTTCACAAACAATCTCAAACTTCACTAATTTTTATTCTCTCTAAATCCAGTAAGCTAGATAAAAGCAACTAACAGCCTACTACGGGATGGATCCAGGAGCACTCAAGTGCATGCATGCCTCTTAACCCCCCGTTCACACTGCTATGAGCACCACTGTATATATGCGTCATTGATCATACATATATAAGTACTCCTTTTCTGACAAAAAAATTCAACACAAAGGGGTCAGGCCAATAAAAGCACCGGTGCCTTGTTCGTACCGTGCATAGCATTTTCGAAGGGAGAGGACTATCTGTTTTCTCCATGTCGTTTTCAGAGGTGGCATCTGTTTTCTCCATGTCGTTTTCAGAGGACCCTGCTAGAAACTGCATGCAAGCGATTCTATCATTCTATGTGCGTGCCTTCAAGCAGGACGCAAACTGCATGCATGAGTACGTACTCTACGTACGGACTGGAGTAGAGCTAATTAACTAGTGGTATATATACCGCAGCTACGTAGATAGGCGATGCATGCAAACTTTGAAATAATATTTAAAAGGGTGTAAATGAATATATGTAACTCATTCTTGCCAAGGTTGATTTGTCTACACACGGGCTTTTTGTAGAGATATAGATGTGTAGCACGTACTGTGTGGTCTAGCTAGTCTCGACCACGGTAAGCCAAGCGGTACAAGAAAGGTTCGGTTTATAGCACACACCAGAAATGAAGCACCAGATACTACTACATATCCCAGCTAAACTTGGTAACTGCGCACTGGTCTGATCCCTGCCGCCCGGCGTGATCTCCTTTGGCAGGGCAGGGCTAGCTAGACGCGTACGACGTCATGCAGCGTGCATGCTCCTCTTGACTAACGAGCAAAGGTGTCTAGGGATCCTAGCTACTTCCGGTAGCTAGATGCTTGCTGATCAATCTACCTTGAGTAAAAAAAATTGGCACAACCATACGTGTTTGCTAAAACTAGAAGAATAAACACAATCTTTTGTTCTATAAACATATCTATTTCACCTAACCGGCCGTGTCCAATCAACATAATATGTCGCAAAATTACATTTTTGACTTCACCAAGAGGCTGTGCTTCCATGTCAGTGGATAAGAATGCCATGTAGCTAATCACGTAGAAGATTTGCATGCACAAGGTGTTAAATGTGACTCGAGGCCTATCTTGCATGTGGTCAGGATATTTAGACCATACACATATTGCTCCTCTTTCTTGTGCAAATAAGAGTTACTACTTACGTGCATATGGGCTCGTCCGGATCGGTTCAGTGCACCATATTCCATGTTACACACAAGAATCTCGCAATGGGGTTAGCTAGGGCGGTTTGTTAAACTAATGTCTAGGACCCATTCGTCTGGCGGGCACAAAATGCATAGTAATGCAACATATTGTGCCAAATATGGGTGGTCAAGCATGTACCTGCGTGGAATATACAACAAAAAGGTTTGGCCACGAAACTTAGTCGGTAGAACAGTGACATCTCTTGTTCATGTTGCGCGCATTCATACATGCAACCAGCAACCAGTCCGCAAACGTACCGTTGCCAAAGGCAAAAAAAGAAGTAATTTGAGCACCCGCTTCCCTATCGTGGCTGCTGAGCGCCGGTAGATGGGAAAGAAACCTGGACAGCATTTGTAACATAGGCATTGAAAAGAAACAATGCACCGGGCCGGGCACCAGCTTTTCCTGGACGTGCGATGTGGCATGGTAGACGGTACCACTCTTACGAGCTTTGCACTGTGACTCGCCTCAAACTAACTTTTGGTACAGGTGTAGTGCAGTCCTCGAAAGCAATTGGTTATCCTTCTGCTTTGTACTACAACGGTACGACTTGGGACGTTGTTGCCGGTGCAAGCTGAATACATGACCGAAACAGATGGGATCATGGGAGCTTGTTGGTGGGATTTGTGGGGTCCGAAGACGTGGTCGGCTCTCGCACGATCGAGGGAGTGAGCCAGGCTATGAAGCTACGTGGAAGCCTCCGGAGGACTTGCTTGTGACCGAGGACTTGCTTTTGGAGGGAAAATTATCATCAAAGAGATCTAAGTATGGCCCTTATTTGTGTCGAAAAAGGCTTTCTTTTTTTAGATAAAAGGCCATAGCCCGACTTTATAGATAAAGCCACCAGGCAGAGTTAACATAGACCCAAACAACCAGCACACGATCACAAAGTATCAATCGAGAACACCAAGAGGAATGTCTAAGTACATGGCTCCCAGGCCAGTACACGGCACGCAGGCCGGAGGAAGAACAGATAACGAAGCAACACAGCAACGCCTACGGGCCCGCTTGGACTGGAGAGATGAAGATAGCAGAATTTCGGATCTTGGCCAACATGGCGACAAAAGCATCCCTGTCCTCCTTCTTAGTCAATAATCTCCACTGCTGCAGAAATATACAAGTCTTAAATAAGCAATCAACAGGCTTAGCATGGAAAACATGTTCGATAGTAAATTTATTCCTTGTCGTCCACAAGGACCAGCACATGGCAGCAAAGCCAACCCAAAACAATCTCCTCTGGGCCCCAACCAAAGAATTAGCCGAGGCGCGCAAGTCAGCGAAGGATGTCGGAGCCCAGGACACATGCATCCCGGATCTGACGCAACACCAAAACAGCTTAGCCAAGACACAGTTAAAGAAAATATGAGGTGTATCTTCTCTCATTCCACAAAGAGCACAGCAGTCAGAGCCCGGACCATTACATTTACGAATTTGATCACCCGTAGGTAAACGCCCACGAGAGGCTTGCTGCAGGAACACCTTAATCTTAGGGGGGATATGAGCTCTCCAAATCCACTTGAATTTGGAGGTGGTGGATCCCGCAATGAGCTTGCGATAGAGAGATTTAACCGAGAAGCGGGCTGAGGGGGAGTGGGGCCACACAACTGTGTCTTCCTCCTCCGAGAGCGAAGGGAAGAGGGCAGCAAGGCGCTGCCAATCTTCCAACTCTTCGTGAGAGAGAGAACGGCGCAGCTGTAGGTCCCAATTATTCGACGCAAGCTCAAAGATAGAGATCTCAGGGTTCGGACAGTAGGAGAAAAGAACATGGAAAGTACTGGCCAGCGAGGAAGACCCGCACCACCAGTCGAGCCAGAACCTGGTAGATTTACCGTTACGAACGACAAACTTGACAAGGCCTTGAAAGATAGGCCGGAGTTTCACAAGGTCCCGCCAAAACTGAGATGCCCCGGAGGCACGGGCAAACATAGGACTACAGGAGGGGAAGTATTTCGCCTTTAGGATGCTGAACCATAGAGGCTTGTCTTGGGGGATGGTCATGATTTTCCACCACCATTTGATGATCAGACATTTCTTCATAACAAGAGTGTTAATGATGCCCAGCCCCCCAAGGCGTTTGGGCTTACAGATGAGGTCCCATTTAACCAAGCGATACTTGCACTTGTTATCAGTCGCGTTCCAATAAAAGGCCCCTCTATGTTTGTCAAAACCAGCATGAGTGCCCATTGAAAGGAGGTAGAATCTCATCAAGAACATAGGGAGGGAGGAGAGGCAGACATTAATTAAGTCCATTTTGCCTGCCTGAGTGTTATATCTGCCCCTCCAGGGCATCACACGATTACCTACCTTGGTCACCACAGGGGCGAAGTCCTTGGCATAAAGTTTGTCAAAAGTAATAGGCATACCCAAATACTTAATAGGGAAAGAATCCAAAGAGCAATTTAGTAAGCGAGCCACCCTTAAAGCTTCGGTGCCTGAGACACCAGTGACAATAACTTTGCTTTTAGAAAAGTTAATCTTAAGCCCCGAGAGAGCTTCGAAACAAAGGAGAAGAAATTTGAGGTGGCCAATGCAGAGATCATTTAGTTCCACCAAGATGATTGTGTCGTCAGCGTACTGAAGGTGCGTAACACCTTCCGGAATGAGGTGGGAACTAACCGGAGAAATATGGCCGCCTCCTCAGCTTTAGATAGGAGTTTAGAGAGGGCGTCCGCAACGAAGTTAAAAAGGATGGGCGAGGCCGGGTCGCCTTGCCGCAGACCCTAGAGTTCTTAAAGAAGTTACTAATATGACCATTAACATTAATGGCAGTATGACTCCCCATGACCAACTGCATGATTCGGTGCACCACCCCACTGTCAAAGCCTTTAGCTAGGAGGACTTGTCTCAGGAAGCCCCAGCCATCAATCGTAGGCCTTTTTCGAAATCTAGTTTGAGAATAACTGCCTTGTTCCCAGATTTGTGAATGTCATGAACGATTTCGTGGAGACAGAGAACTCCATCCAGGATGAAGCGACCCTTGATAAAAGCAGACTGAGTATGAGAGAGGGTGCGATGGGCCACCGGGGTAAGGCGAGTAGCCAGACATTTGGCTGGAAACTTGGCAAAGTTATTGATGAGCGCGATAGGTCTAAACTGAGAAATTAAATCAGCACCCTTAATCTTAGGGATAACAGAAATAACCGCATAATTAAGCCTGGAGATATCAACTGTCCGTTATGACCGGCCAGGTCTATGGCCGCCGTAGGCCCACAGGCCAGGCTTAGGCCCAAGTTATCTTAGGTTTATTTTCAGATTATGGTTATATATACAAGTTGTAAGACTATTTTGAGAATCAAGCAATAAGACTATTCTATTGCCCGGCTCCCAGAGGAGCCGGAACCCTAAACCCTAGCCGCCTCCTCCTCATTGCGCCGCCGCCCCAACCGCAAGGACGGCGCCTCGCCGCCGGCCGGCGCCCAGCCGCCTTCGCCTCCTCCCTCCTTCCCAGATAGCCCACGCCCAAGGCAGGCAAAACCCTAGCTCCTAACACCTTGGTATCATCAAGCTCAGGTTCGACTATGTCTTCACCACCGCCATCGCCGTCGCCGCCAGCCACCACCACCGCCGCCAGCATCACCTCTCGCCCCGGGGCCGCTGGGTCTCCTCCCCGGCGCATCCACCGGCCTGCCGCCGGGCACCACCACCGAGCCGCCGCCGTCTACATCACCGATGCCGACCAACTACACCCCGGAGGCCATGGCGGGGGTCCTCAACGATCTGGTGCTCGCGGTCCAGGGCATCCGGCTCTTCCTCGCCCGGCCGTCGAGCCGCCACGCCACCCAAATACCTGGCGCCTTCCCGCCGGCGCTTCCGTGGTACTCGGTGCGGCCGCCCTCGCCGGCGGCTACCCGGCACCAACCGTCCGCCGCCCAGCGCCCGGCTTACGCCTGGGCCGGTCCAAGAATCACAGCATCGGCCGCCCCGCCTTTCGCCCCACTGGCCCAAGAGTCACAAGGCGTCGGCAGCGGCCGCCCCGGCACCGTGGCCGGCCTGGCCTGCCCCGGTCCCCTCCGCGCCGGCCGCCCCGGTTCCCACGCCACCGCCACCTAGCACCGGCCCGAGTCAGGTCCCTACCGGGGGGCTCCCGATTCAGCACGTCGTTCCCTCGCCGCTTCTCCGATTCCTCGCTTGGCTCAAGCACGTCCTCACCACCGGTCTACACGGAGGCCGGAGACCCGTCGGTACCCATGCCGCAAGACGGTGCGCCGCCTCGGCTCTCCGCATCGATGAACCGGTACATCGGGCGCTGCTGACCCGACACCACCGCGTTTCGCCCGGATCGATTTCGCCACCTATGACGGTTCGGAGGACCCCTTAATCGGTTAAACCAAGTGTGATCGCTTCTTCCGGGGCCAGACACCGGCGTCCGAAGACTTGGCTCGCGTCCTACCACCTTCGGGTGCCGCCCGGACATGGTACTACGCTCTCGAAGCGGGATGAGGCGGCATGCCCCCACAGGATCGTTAAGCGAAGCTGTGTCTCCTTCGCTTCGGACCTCCACGGCGCGGCAGCCGCTTGTCCGAGCTGGGCCGCCTACCCTTCACCTCCACAGTCCAGGATTTCGCCGACCGCTTCCAGGCTCTGGCATGTCACCCTCCGGGGGTGACGGCTCTACAGCGGGCGGAGCTCTTCGTCGGTGGCCTTCCTGACCACCTCCGCGTGGACGTCGAGATGAAGGGCCCCCAGGACCTACAGACGGCCATGTACTACGCTCGGGCGTTCGAGTAGCGCGCCCAGGCCTTGACACGGCCAGCAGCACCTCGGGGGAGCCGCGTGCCTCCACGACCTTCGCCAGCCGTGGCCGCTTCTTCAGCCGTCTCACCGACGACCACACCGGCCGCAACGCGGCCCTTCCGGCGCCTTTCGCAGGCTGAGCAGCTCGAGCACCGCCGCTGAGGCTGTGCTTTAACCGTGACGCGCCTATGCCCCGGGCCATGTCCGCCGCGCCTCTTCTACTTGGAGACCGTCGACGAGGCGGAGGACGCTGTCATCACCGAGGAGGGACTTCGGCGACCCAGAGCCGCCACGGACGCTGGCACCACGCTTCGCTACTGCCGCACGCCCTTGTCGCCTCACTTCACGCTGCTGGCCGGCATCCGCAATGAGCGGACTATGCTTATTCGTCCACGATCCACGGCGAGACTCTGGTGGCTCTTTTGGACACGGGTTCTACACATAACTTCCTTCCGGAGTCTACTATGCGGCGTCTTGCCCTACGGGCCGCGGGCGGGGAGCAGCTGCGTGTCATTGTCGCTAATGGTGACCGCCTCCGCTGCCATGGACTCGCTCGGGACGTTCCCATTACTATCGGTGACGAGCACTTCACCATCACTTGTGCCGGCATCGATTTGGGCTGTTTCGACTTCATCCTCGGCGTCGACTTTTTGCGGACTCTCGGTCCCATCCTGTGGGACTTCGACGCCCTGACGATGACCTTTTGGCGCATGGGCCGCCGTATCCGGTGGGAGGGCATTGGCGGCACCCCGGCGTCCCCCCCACTCCAGCTAGCCACGGCGACCACGGAGGCCGAAGCGTCATTGTTGGATCACCTCTGCAGCAAGACGGTGATCTTTTGAGGAACCCCGGCCTTCCGCCGGCCCGGGTCTACGACCACCGTATCCATCTCCTGCCGGGCTCGGCTCCGGTGGCCGTACGGCCCTATCGGTACCCTCAGTTGCAGAAGGACGAGTTGGAGCGGCAGTGCGCACTCATGCTTGCCGCCGGCATTATCCGGATATCGACATCCCCCTTTACGGCACCGGTTCTTCTCGTTCGCAAGTCGGACGGCACTTGGCGCTTCTGCATCGACTACCGTGCCCTTAATGCTCTCACACTTAAGGATAAGTTTCCTATCCCAGTGGTCGATGAGCTCCTGGATGAGCTCCATGGGGCGCGCTTCTTCACCAAGCTGGACCTCCGGTCGGGGTATCATCAAAAGCGCATGCATCCCGACGACATCGCCAAGACGGCGTTCCGGACTCATCACGGCCACTTCGAGTTCTTGGTGATGCCCTTTGGCCTCTCCAACGCCCGGCGACATTTCGTGCCTTGATGAATGATGTCCTCCGCCCTACTTACGCCGGTTTGTGCTCGTTTTCTTTGATGACATTCTTATCTACAGGCGCCTCTTGGGCGGAGCACCTCCAAAGATGTGGCCATCGTCTTCAACGAGCTTCGGGCGCATCATCTTCATCTTAAGCGCTCAAGTGCTCGTCGGGACACCTTCGGTCGCTACCTCGCCACGTCATCTCGGCCGAGGGGTGGCCATGGACGCCGACAAGGTGGCGGCCGTCGCCGCTGGCCGATTCCGCAGTCCCCCGCTGGCTCTTCGCGGGTTTCTTGGCCTTGCGGGGTACTACCGAAGTTCATCCGGAATTTGGGCTCATCGCGGCTCGCCACGCGCCTACCTGTCAGCGACGCCTTCTCTTGGGATGAGGAGGCCACGCCTGCATTTGAGGCCCTCAAGGGGCCCTTACGACGGGACCCGGCCCTACAGATGCCGGATTGACCTCCCTTCACCGTTGATCGCGACGCCTCCGGTGCGGGGTTTGCGCGGTCTTGCATCAGGGCGATGGACCCCTCGCCTTCTTCAGCCGTCCGTTCGCTGCACGCCATCTTAAGTTGGCGGCATATGAGCGTGAGCTTATTGGGTTGGTGCAGGCAGTACGCCACTGGCGGCCCTATCTTTGGGGTTGTTCCTTCCGGATCCGCACGGACCACTACAGCCTCAAATTCATGCCGGATCGAGGCTCTCGACGGTCCCTCAAAGCACCAGTGGATCAAGAAACTCTTTGGCTTTGATTTCACCGTCGAGTACCGCCGGGTCGTTTTAACACCGTCGCCGACGCTTCTGTCCCGGCGTGACGCCCGATGTGGACGACGGCGCGGCCGTTGGGACGGCCTTCGCATCATCACCAGGCCCTCTTTCGCCCTCTTCGCCGACATCCGCCAAGGCGACGGCGATCAAGGGCCGACGCCCTCCTCTTGCAAAGAAGAACCGGCGGCGGGCGAAGCTGGAGGAGCTGTGGCGACTAGCCGACGGCTGCTTCTCCATGGGCGCCAGATCTTCGCCCCGACGACGACGATCTTCGCGGCCCGGTGCTGCGTCTCGCCCACGGGGCGGGCCATGAGGGAGTGCAGAAGACGCTCCACCGCCTCCGCGCCGACTTCTACATTCCAGGCGATCGTGCCCTGGTCCGTGATTGGGTACGATCTTGTGTGACGTGCCAGCGCAATAAAACGGAGACGCTGCGCCTACCGGCCTGCTTCAGCCCTTGGAGGTTCCATCTCAGGTTTGGGCCGACATCTCCATGGATTTTATCGAGGCCTCCCAAGGTGGGTGGCAAATCCGTCATTCTCACGGTGGTCGACCGCTTCTCCAAGTATGCTCATTTCATCGCCTTGGCCATCCATATTCAGCGGCATCTGTAGCAAGGGCCTTCTTCGATGGCATTGTCCGTCTCCACGGGTTTCCTTCTTCGATCGCCGCGATCGGGACCCGGTGTTCACGGGCCATGTATGGCGCGACCTTTTCCGGATCGGGCGGGCGTGAAGCTCCGCCTCATCGCTTTTCCACCCTCGGACGGACGGCGATGCGAGATTGTTAACAAGGTGATTGCCATGTATTTGCGTTGTGTTACAGGTGATCGACCTCGCGCATGGGTGGGATGGCTCTCGTGGGCGGAGTATCGCTACAACACCTCTTTTCACTCCGCCTTCAGATTTCACGCCCTTTGAGGTGGTGTATGGTCGGCCGCCCCGCCGATCTTGCTGTCGATGCGGCCTCGGCACGGACCGAGGCGGCGGGAGCTCTTCAAGGAGCCGTGATGAGATGCTTATGCGGAGGTCCAAGAACGACTTCTCCGAGCCCAGCAGTTGGCCAAACGATACTATGATGGCCACCATCGCGAGGTGGAGTTCGCGGTGGGCGATTGGGTCCGCTGCGTCTACTTCACCGCTCTCGCAATCGTTGGACCCACGCTGAAGAAGCTCGGGCCCCGTTATGCCGGACCCTTTGCTATCACCGGAACGCATTGGGAAAGTGGCGCACTGCCTTCAGACTTCCGCCGGGCGCACGCGTTCATGATGTCTTCCATGTCGGGCTGCTCAAGCCATTCCGCTGATGATCCACCCATGGCACCACCGGCCCTTCCGCCGGCCTCGGATGGGCGTCTCCTGCCTGCACCGGAGAAGGCACTCAAGGCCCAGCTGCGCCGCGGCTCCTGGTACGTGTTGATTCGGTGGGCGGGTCTACCGGAGGAGGACGCTACTTGGGAGCAGCGCGAGGAGTTCCACCAGCACTACCCCGACTTTCAGCTCGAGGACGAGCTGTTTGCGCAGGCGGGAAGAGATGTTATGACCGGCCAGGTCTATGGTCAGCCAGAGGCCCACAGCCGTGCTTAGGCCCAAGTTATCTTAGGTTTATTTTCAGATTATGGTTATATATACAAGTTGTAAGACTATTTTGAGAATCAAGCAATAAGACTATTCTATTGCGGCTCCCGGAGGAGCCGGAACCCTAAACCCTAGCCGCCTCCTCCTCATTGCGCCGCCGCCCCAATCAAGGACGGCGCCTGCGCCCGCCGCCCAGGCTCCAGCCTTCGCCCTCCTCCCTCCTTCCCGTATAGCCTACGCCCAAGGCAGGGCAAAACCCTAGCTCCTAACACCAGGCAGTAGCCTTGAATAACTTCGCAAATCAGGTTTTTAAGAATAGGCCAAAACTTTTTAAAGAAGGGGATAGAGAACCCATCCAGGCCAGAGGCAGAGTTAGGATTAGCCTTCCTAATAGCAGAAAAGATCTCCTCTTCAGAGTAGGGGATCATCAGATCCGAGTTTTTCTCCGAAGAAACCAAAGACCCCTGGATCCAGAAGTTAGGAGATAGCCTGAACCCCTGGTCAGGCTTGGCAGAGAGAAGGGAAGAAAAGAAAGAGACCACATGGTTAAGTATGACGCCCTGGTCAGAGGTTCGCACCCCATCAATAATCAGGCTATCAAAAAGGCTTTCGTACCGCTTTATAGATAAAGCACCGATCAAGCTATATATATGACATTACAACCAAGAAAACAAAGAAGAAATGAGAAAGCTACAAGAAGCTACTCCCTCCGTCTGGAAATACTTGTCATCAAAATGGATAGAAAGAGATGTATCTAGACATATTTTAGTTCTAGATACATCTTTTTCTATCCATTTTGGTGACAAGTATTTCCGGACGGAGAGAGTAAATCACAAATAACGGGATCCGAATGCACCAAGAACAAGCTGAACATCGAAGCCCTCAGCGACCCTAGATTTTGCCATTGATGTAACGAAGCCAAGGAAGCAAACCGCCGCCGTAGTAAGACCACGCCCCGTCAATTCTCATGTGGAAAACACTACTGGCCGACGATCCTCTTCTCCTTACGAAGAGGGCCACCCTGCCCTCTCCTCCCGGATCGAGGGACACTACACCATCGGCAGGTAGGGCGCCTCAACCTTGGGCACGCGTGGGCAGGACCAGCAGGTTTCCTGAGATATGATGACAAGCATGGACCTCATTGTGAATTTAAACCTTGACATTCTCACCACTTCTGACAAAGAACGTGACAGCCACAGCAAGCCGCTGAGCAGGAACACCGCTGAATATACACTCGCGACTAAGAAAACAAGAACCCACGCCGAAACCTTGACCATCACCTCCATCGTCCCATAGCGGCGCCTTGAGGAAGAAAAGCGACGCCGGAGTGCCATCGCTGGCCAATCCTAATATTTTGGGCTTTCACCCAGGACACGAAGGTGGAGGGCGCATGATGGATCTCGATGCCACCTACAGGAAGGGGAACGATGCTCGGGGAGTTACCGACATCGTGCCCACCTAAGCAGGACAAGGTATTCCCCCGATGTAGAGCCCCTAGCCCCCAACTCCCCCAACCAGCCGCCAGATCCGACCGACGAAGGTCGCCGGGATTTCAAGCCAGCGGGTCAAGGTGAGGAACGAGAGCAGGACTGCCGGTTTCAGATCGGCGCCAAGGCGAGATCGAGCTGGAGCCGCAAGAGAGATGGGATGATGGAGGGTGGAGGCGAGATGCAATCGTGGGGATTGCCGGCGGGTTAGAGCATCTCCAGCCCCGCCCTTTCCCAGACGATTTTTTTGCGCCGGCGCTGAAAAAACGGCCCAGTCACGTTTCCAGGAGTCTGATTTTTGCCGGCCTGGGCCGAAATCAGCGCCAGAACCTGCACCGAACCCGCGCTGGGGGCGCCCGAAGCGCCAGTGGTGAGTGGTTTTAGCGAAAAAAGCCGCGGGCCAGCTGCGTCGGCGACACCGCCGTCTTCCCCACCGTCTCGGTTCCCGCGGGGAATCAATGGCAAGGCTGCTGCTGCCGGTCAGCCTTGCCATTGATTCCTCACGGGCGGCGCGTCACGGGACGGCGCGCCGACGCCTCCCCTCCCTCGCATGCGTACACACGGGCGCGGCGCGGCTATATAAGCCGGTGGCCTCGCTCACCTGTGGCCACACCAGCCCATCCCTCGCCGCCGAGCTATACCTCTCCCGAGCGCCGCAGCCGAGCCTTCCCTCTCCCTCTCCTGAGCGCCGCTGCCCAGCCCCTCCCTCTCCCTCCTCGATGGCGGCGTTTCCCGGAGATTTGTGGCGGCGGCCAACGGCTTCGCCGCCAGACGCCCGAATGTGAGCAGTCCTGGCTCCTATTCCAGGTGAACATCCCAGCGCCGCCGGACATGTGCGCCAGGCCGACGGGCTGGAGGCTCAGCAACGGGGGAGTGCCCATTCCCCCGTTGCCCGACGTCGTGGCCAAACCCGCCTACTTCGCCGAGGAGGTCGACGCGCACCTCCCTCACCGACGCCCGACGCTTCCTCCCCCAGTACGCCGCTGACAACCATGCGGCTTGGGCGGCGATTGAAGCGCTGCCAGCAGCAGATGAGCGTCCCACCAACGGCGCGGCGGTGGTCGGCGGCTCAAGAACAGCGAGGGCGCCACACTGGTGGCGTCCCGGCCGACACTCGAGGTCGTGGCCGACGACTCGAGGGCGGCAACGACCAGCGTTAGCGTACCAGCGAAGCGGCCGCCCGGCGCGACCACCGACGCTGCGACGGGCCATGGGCGCCAAGGAGGTTCGCTCCTCCTCTTCCTCCTCCTCGTGTTTCTTCCTCGCACTCCTCCGCACTCCGCGCACTGCTGGCGTCAAGGCCGAGCCAGCGGAGACGCCGCCGGCAGTGCACTCGCAGCGCACGGCAGATCGCTATCAACGAGGGCGGCCGGCGCGCCTCCTCGTCGGCTCCTCCTCCGCGCTTCGTCAAGCCAAAGACGGAGCCGGGCTCGCGCCGGTGAAGGCGAGCCGGGCTCGCCGCCGTGAAGACGGAGCACAGCGAGGTCGAAGCGACGACGACGCTGCCTTGAATGGGCACGCCAGACTCCCTCAAGATGGCGAGGGCGCCCGGTCGCCGCCTGCGGCGCTTACGGGCGCCGCCGGGGCCGCGACGAAGGAGGAGTTGTCGTCATCGACGACAGCGACGACGACGATGCGCCGCTGCCGCCACCAGTCCGCCATGGCGACGCCGGGTCCAGCAGGGGCGCCCGCGTCAAGGAGGAGAAGGCCGACGACAAGGATGGCGGCGACGACGACGACTACTCGATGTTCGGCCAGTTTCTTTTAGATTAGTTTATTATATATTTGCCATGTAATGAAAATCGGCGAACTTTGTCGAAATATATGCCCAAGTAGGCTGAAATTTGTCGTGTTTAGCCGAACTTCGCCGAACTTTGCCGAAATTTGCTATACATTTTTGTTTTTTAAACGCGCCTAAAGGCGGCCCTGGTGCCAGCGGCTGGGGACCAACTCGCTCACAGGCCCATTTTTTATGCCGGCTCATCCCTAAGCGGCGATTTTAGGTGCCCCCTGAGGGGCCAACGGCTGCAGATGCTCTTAGGAGCTTGGTGGGCCTCAGGGAGTGAGATGTTGGGAGGGGTCGCTCTACAGGTTTAGATATATCTTTACTTGGTTATTCCAGTCAATTGAAGCCTAAAACAAAAAAGTCCTAAGTAAATTAAGTTTTTGAGAAGTAACAACTGAATTTCTTTTTTGGTGAATTTTGCTCTAGTCTCGGTTATTTCGGGTCAATTTTTCGTCCTTGGTTAATATGCGCACCTCTCGCTAGGAGAGCTCAGAATAGTTGTCTCTTGATGGGCCCGTTGTAAGTGGGAGGAGGAAGTGTGCACCACCATGTAAAAGGATGACCGAGTAGCAAGTACCTAAAAGACTCGACCGCGTAGCGAAGCACGCCCTACGCTTCTTGGTTTTGTAAGATTACGAACAGAGGCATTTTTGTACATAAACATTTAGGGTCAAATGAAAGACGTCCCAATATAGATTAAGCTCAACCTGGCCATGTACGAACTTGACATGATATACGGTAGCCATTTGTATGTGTATTTCAAACTTGGTACCTTTTGTTTTGTATTCCACGCAAGCACATGCGTAATCACCCGTGTTCGGCACAATATGTTGCACTATGATTGCATGTGTGGTGGTTTGAGGAATGGGCCCCACTTCTCAGCTAACCCCATTGCGGGTCCTTGTCTAACATGGAATATGGTGCACCAAACCGACTAAACTCCCTTCGTCTTTGAGAGAGTATACTTTCAACTTTGTTGGAGGGCCAAACTATCACAAAGTTTAATCAAGTTTGTGTAAAAATATGTCAATGCTTGTGAAAGCAAATAGGTATATGACGAAAATATATTTTATTATGAATCTAATGCTACTAATTTGATGACATAAATGTTGGTCTATTATTGTATATATACGGTCAAACATAAAAAAGTTTGACTTTCCAATAAAATTAAAAGTACACTTTTTTAAGGACGGAGAGAATAAGTAGCAACTCTTCTTTGCAGGAGAAAGCCGAGCAATATGTATATTGCATAAGATCCTGACCACATGCAAGATAGGCCTTGAGTCACATTTTACACCTGTGGATGTAAATTTCTACTACATTCGTCCGGAAATAATTGTCATCAAAATGAATAAAAAGGATGTATTTAGATTTATTTTAATTTTAGATACATTCCTTTTTATCCATTCTCACGATAACTATTTCCGGACGGAGGGAGTACGTGATTAACTATAGCCTATAGGGTTTTCTTTTCCGCTGACAGGAAAGCACACCCTCTTGGTCAAGTCCATGGAAATCACACAGGAAAAAAAATGCAATTTAACTACATACTCTATATAACGTGTGGTTCTGTGAAACGTATTGAACAAAAAGTTGTGTTTATTTTTCTGCTTTTCTACAAACACGTATATATGGTGGTCCCGAATTTTCACACATGGTAGAGACAAGCTAGATTAGTGACCAGCATGCTAGCTACTAGCGCTACTGGTACTCACTCCGTTTTTTTAGTCTACATATAAAATTTAATTAAAGTCAAACTTTATTAACTTTGATTAAATTTATAAAAACAATTATCAAGATTCACAATATGAAATCAATATTGTTAGATGCATCATGAAATTAATTTTCATATCATATAGCTTTAGTATTGTAGAAGTTGATATTTTTTTTATGAAGTTGGTCAAACTTTACAAAGTTTGATTTTGACCAAATCTTATATGTAGACTAAAAAACGGAGAGAGTACCAGGTCTGATGTGGTGGTAGCTTCGCTTTTCAGTCGATCAACATGAGCATGCACACGCTGCATGATGTCGTACGGGTCTAGCTAGCCCTGCCAAAGGAAATCACGCCGGCCAGGGAATAGATCAGTGCTCTGTTACCAAGTTTAGCTGGGATATTTATTTATTTTCTTAGAGCAGCTGGGAGATATATTTGGTGCTTTGTTTCGGGTGTAAAATTCAAACCGACCCTCACTTCCGCCAATAGCTTATCGCGGCCGAGACGACCCGAGCCCGACGGCCAGGCCGCCATGGAGTAGTAGACAAAAGAAACTGAGTTACACAATCATTTGTATTTATTAAGAGCGTCTCCAATACTGTCCCTCAAACTATCGCATACGATTCAGCTATGTTTTGTCATCCAACACAGATCTATATTAGTCCGCAGATCAATACAGACGTGTTTTTTCCGCAAACCAGAAACAAACTAGGATAGAGGGCTTTGCGGGCGTCCAGACCGCTGCCACGCCCACTTCTAATTACCGTGGCCCACCCAAAAAAACCTCCCTCGCACGCACCCTTTCTCGCCCAAGCGGTTAGCGCGCTCCACAATCTGTTGGCATGGGTCCCAGATCAGAAGAAAGGGGAACGGATCCAACAAGAACTGAACTAAGAGGTTATTTTGAGGTTGCATGAGAGAGAGAAGAAAGAAGGAAAATCGAGAGATCGAGTTAGGGTTACTAAAGATATTGGATTGACGAGCGGGCGACTGCGATGGCGATTGCGGGGACGACGCCGGCCTCCGCCGCCTCTTCCCCGCCCCCCGCCTCTCCCGCCATGCCCGGCCATGGCCTCGCGCTGGCCGGTGCGGCCGCCCTCCTCCTGTCCCCTCGCCCCTCGGCCTCCTGCCCTGTCTCGTCGCCCTCCCTTCCTCTGCCCTCGTCCGCCTCTGCGACAGCTTGAAGTTAGGCCCGACTGGCGGCGAGGAGGACTGCTGACGCCGCTTGTGTTGCCGCTGGCTGCCACGGCCTCTTCGCCGCTTCGGTGACCGGTTGGCGGCGGCGGTGGCGGCCGCCGAGTCTGTGTCCGCCCGGTGCCCTCCTCCCCTTCCCTCCCCTACCCTTGCGAGTGCGGCGGAGGCCCACCATGCACCACCTTCCCCTCCGCCGTGGCCGGTCGTCGTGGACGAGGGGCCCGAGCGCGAGCTTGGGGGGTGGCCGGTCGGTCGGAGTTGGGGCGGGCAGCGTTTTCATGGCGCTCTCCCTCGCCGGACTTCCCATCAAGTGTGCCGGCGTCGGTTGCGGGTCCCTTGGCCGGCTCGGCTTCGACCGGGTCGTCTCTCGCGGCTGCAAGTTTCGGCCTTTCCGGCCATCGGCGGTTGCGGCGGGCGACGCCCCGCCGCCGGCGGCGTCCTGGCCTCCTAGGGGGGAAACCCTACTCCCTCCCCTCCCTCGGTCGGGTTGTGGGTTGGGCCTAGGTGGGCCGTCGACACATGTGGCTCGGCCACCCCGCCCCCCCCCACTGGGCCTGTGGGAGGAGGTGGGGATCCTGGACCGTCCCGGGCCTCTCCCGTTGGGCCTGCCCTTGCTGGGCCGCCTCTCCCCTTGGCCTCTGCGATCGGGCCACTCTTAGAGCGCGCCCCTGCCCTCCCGCTAGGGCTTGACCCATCTCCCTCCCTCCCCACCCCGACTCCCTCCTTCCCGTCACCGACGCCACCCTCTCCCGCCCCGCCCTCCCGCACGCCGTCTCGGATCCCTCCCGCCATGGCTCGCGAGCAAGGCGATGGTGCCCCTCGGCCTAAGCGGCGTGCCGATGGCCGGGATGGTGGGGCGGCCCAAGCTTCGCGCCGTCCCTCGCTGGATGGTGCTCGCCGGGAGGCCGAACTTCGCGATTCAATGCTCAAGGACAAGGGGGCGGTGTCCGCGTCCGAGGGGGGTGCTAACTCTTGAGCTTGCGTTGGATTTCCTTGAAGAGGAAAGGTGATGCAGCACAGTAACGTAAGTATTTCCCTCAGTTTTTGAGAACCAAGGTATCAATCCAGTAGGAGACTACGCGCGATTCCCTCGTACCTACACAAAGCAAATAACTCCTCGCAACCAACACGAATAGGGGTTGTCAATCCCTTCACGGTCACTTACGAGAGTGAGATCTGATAGAGATGATAGATAATATTTTTGGTATTTTTGGGTATAAAGATGCAAAGTAAAATAAAAGGTAAAGTAAAAAAGCAAAGCAATAATAAAGCGTAGGAAGATTAATATGATGAGAATAGACCCGGGGGCCATAGGTTTCACTAGTGGCTTCTCTCAAGAGCATAAGTATTTATAGTGGGTGAACGAATTACTGTTGAGCAATTGACATAATTGAGCATAGTTATGAGAATATCTAGGTATGATCATGTATATAGGCATCACATCCGAGACAAGTAGACCGACTCCTGCCTGCATCTACTACTATTACTCCACTCATCGACCGCGATCCAAAGCATGCATCTAGAGTATTAAGTTCAAGAAAACAGAGTAACGCCTTAAGCAAGATGACATGATGTAGAGGGATAAATTCATGCAATATGATAAAAACCCCATCTTGTTATCCTCGATGGCAACAATACAATCGTGCCTTGCTGCCCCTCATCCTTTGGGAAAGGACACCGCAAGATTGAACCCAAAGCTAAGCACTTCTCCCATTGCAAGAAAAACCAATCTAGTAGGCCAAACCAAACTGATTATTCGAAGAGACTTGCAAAGATAACCAATAATACATAAAAGAATTCAGAGAAGATTCAAATATTTTTTATGATAATCTTGATCATAAACCCACGATTCATCGATCTCAACAAATACACCACAAAAAGAAGATTACATCGAATAGATCTCCACGAGAGAGGGGGAGAACATTGTATTGAGATCCAAAAAGAGAGAAGAAGCCATCTAGCTACTAACTATGGACCCGAAGTTGTGAGGTAAACTACTCACACTTCGTCGGAGGGGCAATGATGATGTAGAAGCCCTCCACGGTGGATTCCCCTTCCGACGGAGCTCCGGAACAGGCCCCAAGATGGGATCTCGTGGATACAGAAAGTTGCGGCGATGGAATTAGGTTTTTGGCTCCGTATCTGATCTTTTGGGGGTACGTAGGTATATATAGGAGGAAGAAGTACGTCGGTGGAGCTTCATGGGGCCCATGAGGGTGGGGGGCGTGCCCTAGGGGGTAGGCGCGCCCCCCTATCTCGTGCCCACCTCGTGGCTTTCTTGACGTAGGGTCCAAATCTCCTGGGTCATATTTGGTGAGAAAATCATGTTCCCGAAGGTTTCACCATTTGGACTCCGTTTGATATTCCGTTTCTTCGAAACAACTTTGAAATAGGCAAAAACAAGCAATTACGGGTTGGGCCTCCGGTTAATAGGTTAGTCCCAAAAATAATATAAAAGTGGAAAATAAAGCCTAATATGGTCCAAAATAGTAGATAATATAGCATGGAGCAATCAAAAATTACAGATAAGTTGGAGACGTATCAGGCATCCCCAAGCTTAATTCCTGCTCGTCCTCGAGTAGGTAAATGATAAAAAAGAATTTTTGATTCGGAGTGCTACTTGGAACAATTTCAATGTAATTCTTCTTAATTGTGGTATGAATATTCAGATCTGAAAGATTCAAGACAAAAGTTCATATCATAAAAATAATAATACTTCAAGCATACTAACTAAGCAATTATGTCTTCTCAAAATAACATGGCCAAAGAAAGTTCATCCCTACAAAATCATATAGTTTAGTCATGCTCCATTTTCGTCACACAAGAATGCTCTCATCATGCACAACCCCGATGACAAGCCAAGCAATTGTTTCATACTTTAGTAATCTCAAACCTATAAACTTTCACGCAATATATGAGTGCGAGCCATGGACATAGCACTATGGGTGTAATAGAATATGATGATGGGGGTTATGTGGAGAAGACAAAAAAGGAGAAGATCTCACATCAACGAGGCTAATCAATAGGCTATGGAGATGCCCATCGATTGATGTTAATGCAAGGAGTAGGGATTGCCATGCAACGGATGCACTAGAGCTATAAATGTATGAAAGCTCAACAAAAGAAACTAAGTGGGTGTGCATCCAACTTGCTTGCTCACGAAGACCTAGGGCACTTGAGGAGGCCCATTGTTGGAATATACAAGCCAAGTTTTATAATGAAAAATTCCCACTAGTATATGAAAGTGAAAAACAAGAGACTCTCTATCATGATGATTATGGTGCTACTTTGAAGCACAAGTGTGGCAAAGGATAGTAACATTGTCCCTTCTCTCTTTTTCTCTCATTTTTTTGTGGGCTTCTTTGGCTTCTTTTATTTTTGATAACCTCACATGGGAAAATGGTCTAGAAAATGATGATCATCACACTTCTATTTATTTACAACTCAACGATTACAACTCGATACTAGAACAAAGAATGACTCTATATGAATGCCTCCGGCGGTGTACCAGGATATGCAATGAATCAAGAGTGACATGTATGAAATAATTATGAACGGTGGCTTTGCCACAAATACTATGTCAACTACATGATCATGCTAAGCAATATGACAATGATGAATGTGTCATGATGAACGGAATGGTGGAAAGTTGCATGGCCATATATCTCGGAATGGCTATGGAAATGCCATAATTGGTAGGTATGGTGGCTGTTTTGAGGAAGATATAAGGAGGTTTATGTGTGAAAGAGCGGATCATATCACGGGGTTTGGATGCACCGGCGAAGTTTGCACCAACTCTCAATGTGAGAAAGGGCAATGCAGTACCGAAGAGGCTAGCAATGATGGAAGGGTGAGAGTGCGTATAATCCATGGACTCAACATTAGTCATAAAGAACTCACATACTTATTGCAAAAATCTACAAGCCATCAAAACCAAAGCACTACGCATGCTCCTAGGGGATTGATTGGTAGGAAAAGACCATCGCTCGTCCCCGACCACCACTCATAAGGAGGACAATCAAAGAAAACCTCATGTTTCAAATTTGTTACATAACGTTTACCATACGTGCATGCTACGGGACTTGCAAACTTCAACACAAGCATTTATCAAATTCACAACTACTCAACTAGCATGACTTTGATATTATCACCTCCATATCTCAAAACAATTATCAAGCATCAAACTTTTCTTAGTATCCAACACACTCATAAGAAAGTTTTTACTATTTTTGTATACCTAGCATATTAGGATTATTAAGAAAATTACCATGCTATTAAAGACTCTCAAAATAATCTAAGTGCAGCATGAGAGATCAATAGTTTCTATAAAACAAATCCACCACCGTGCTCTAAAAGATATAAGTGAAGCACTAGAGCAAAACTATATAACTCAAAAGATATAAGTGAAGCACATAGAGTATTCTAACAAATTCCAATTCATGTTTGGCTCTCTCAAAAGGTGTGTACAGCAAGGATGATTGTGGTAAACTAAAAAGCAAAGACTCAAATCATACAAGACGCTCTAAGCAAAACACATATCATGTGGTGAATAAAAATATAGCTCCAAGTAAAGTTATCGATGGAAGTAGACGAAAAGAGGGGATGCCTTCCGGGGCATCCCCAAGCTTTGACTTTTTGGTGTCCTTAGATTATCTTGGGGGTGCCATGGGCATCCCCAAGCTTAGACTCTTGCCACTCCTTGTTCCATAATCCATCAAAAGATTTCACCCAAAAGTTGAAAACTTCACAACACAAAACTCAACAGAAATCTCGTGAGCTCCGTTAGCGAAAGAAAACAAAAGACCACTTCAAGGTACTGTAATAAACTCATTCTTTATTTATATTGGTGTTAAACCTACTGTATTCCAAATTCTCTATGCACTACAAAAAAATACACTTCCGTGATGATACGTGTTTGTCACAGTAGGTTGCATTTTTTGTCATGCATGTACATCCATCACGATTTTATGACAGAATCAAGATAGTCATACCTGTGCTGTCGTAGAAGTGTTCCATGACATTACCAAAATTATCATCATGGAAGTGTCCACTTCCACGACGATAAATCCCGCGTCACAGAAGTGCTTTCGTCAAGGGTGACCGACACGTGGCATCCACCGTAATGGAACGCCGTTAAGCTATCGGGTCGGGTTTTGGATTCGATAACCCGTTAACAGCCCCGACCAATGGGGATTTTCCATGTGTAAAATCATCATTAGCTGGAGGAAACACGTGTCGGCTCATCGTTGGGACAGATGTCATCCACTCATTGGACAGAAGGCACCTATGGTACGTCGACACGTGGCACGGCCCAACAGAGGCCCATTCCTGTGAAAAGGCCGGCCCGTTTGACTTGGTCAAAAGGTGACGGGCCGGCCCATGGAAAGCCTGTTAATGTCCTGTTCGCATATAGCCCATTTACAGCACGCTAACCCAAGGCCCGTTACAACCTATCCGAATTAGGCCCAGTAGCGTCATCTGGGCCACCCAATATGATTCCAACCCGTTTTCACTTCTGGCCCATGTATGGCCCATGATGTCTTTCAGCCCATATGAGGCCCTATGTAACTCTTGGCCTATTAACGGCCCATGGTGAAACTGGCCCGTAATGAACAGTGTATCACTTTACACCCATTAACGGCCCGTGAAACTGGCCCGTAATGAACAGTGTATCACTTCATACTCATTAACGGCCCGTTATTCCGTTGGGCCGTTTCCAGCCCATGTTATCTTTCGGCCTTCTTGGAGCCCATTTATTCTTGGGCTCATTTCCAGCATTCGTTTACTTACGACCCGTTACTATCATTTTCTGCTTGTGGGACAAATTCAGCCCGTGGTTACAGTCGGCCCGTTTGTGGTTCGTTGTCGTTGGGCGTTTTCATAGCGTCATGAAATACGACCTATTAACGATGGCCCGTTATGGTCGGCCCATGAACGGACGATTCCAACTCTAGCCCGTTTACGACCATAATGCGGCCTGTTATTGGCCCATGTTATCATACTGCTCGTATAAGGCCCATTGATGATACGGCCCGTAGAAGGCCCATTGTTTCTACGACCCGTAGAAGGCCCACTTTTTCTACGGCCTGTAGGAGGCCCAGTGTCACTACAGTAAATATTAGCCCATGGTTATTGTAGCCTAGTTGAAAAAAATAGGTTATTGCAGCCACTAGCAAACCGCGGAAAAATAACTGTAATGACTACAAGCAAACAAATAAACAAGACAACAAGGAAATAAATAAGCAAGCAACTTACGCTAGGCTATCACGGCTATCACATATTACATCCACTGGGCATCAAAGTTTGCCACCAGTGCAAATAAACACGCTGACAAAAGAATATACAAAAGCGAGAGCACTTGAAGGCACTAGGCACAGCAAGCTCGGGCCCATAGCGGTGAAGAAGCTGAGTAGACCTCGATTGTGTCAGCGATAGATGCATCAACACTAGATTTAAGGCATGATGGTGCGCGGCGATCCTCTGAAATCTTCATTGCATCTTTGACTTCAAGTCGGAGTGGTGAAGCAAGCCTTTCCGCTTTAAGTTGAGACCGAAGAAGTCGAACCGATTGAGGCGGTATTTGCCGCAGAGGTTGTCTCACACCTGGCGATGAGTAGCTTCAACTCACATCTTCATCAAGATAGGACCTTGGGGTCATCTCGCTATCCTCAAGATGGTTTGGCTCACTATCTTCCCTAAAGTTCACTTTGGCATAAGAGATACGACTACGAAAGAGAAACAAGGAGACACGTAACAGGTTTCACAATTATATTAGCAAATAAATGGATCTGTTCTGCATAAGGAACATGTTTTTACAACTACAATTTGAAGCTGGTAGTTGTTGCAAACATCCAATCAGATGTAAACAGCAAAGCAAACAGCAGTGGAGGAAATGATGCCTATCCAAATCTATACTAGAACAAAGTTTGAAGGCTTGAGAAGGATGAACTTACATTACATGTTAACACGGGCTGGTAAAGCCCTTCTCCATGTTGATGGAAGGATAATTCAATAAATTCCCCAAAGAAAATTCTTTATAAGCGTTGCCATTATTCTACATTTTGCAAAGAGTAAATATAGATCAAATAATATTGGAAGAAACAGAGGATAATGAAGCTCGGTGCGGTGATGATACACAATCAAATAGCAATTAATTAAGTACAACATTACAAGGCAAAAGGGAGAGAGGTCTTGACAAGAGCAATGCAGAGCCCATTATTGTTTTGAGATCGTATGATCCTTTGAGCAAGGAGATTCATCTGAAATTAGTTTTCATACAAGAGAGAAGGTAAGGCACAAGCAGAAATTTAGGAGTTCAAATTTTGAATTGATATCATAGACGATGCGACCTTTGGGCTCCCGGCAGTTCTAATAGGGGTTTGGCCCTTTGGAGTAGGGGTAAAGTGTGAATGCAGTTGGGCCTGTATTTTCTGTGGCTGCTGATCTATCTGATTTAACAGGTAACACTACCTTTTCCAAATACCTAGTTTGTACTCCTTGAGGATCTGCACTCACCCTCTTCCTTTTGGAAATCTATTACGAAAGAACAATATTTGACTGGAAAAACATAGTGTGACGACACATGGAATAGGTACAGAAAATGGATAGGTATGGCATATAATCATATATGATGCTTAAACTAAGCAGATGGTGTAACAAAGTAGAAGTAATGCAAGAGGTCAGATGCAAAATATGTGCGACCAATACAACTTTGCTAAGTTAGAGCAAGCACCTTGATGGGTGAATAAGATAGGCCATCCTCCACCATGCCAAGTTTGTTAGCCAGTGGATTGTTCCGCAATATTCCCCTCGTGCGCCCATTCTCGTATTCATTTTGATAATGTTCAATATCTGACATGCATGAAAACATAAAAACAAGTGAGATTTTATTTGTAATGCAGAAGTGATTCTAATCCAATCGCCTCCTGTAAACCCCTTTGTGCTATCTCTGCAATTCTTTTAAAAGATGCCATGCATGCTGTAATTTGTTGTCTGCATTAATATAATGTGGCCTACTACTCAAAATATGAGAGCTCCAGTGATGACACTTCGCAGATGATAGCTTCAACATATAGTAAAGAAGAACACGTCGACTGACCTATGATTAAAAATATACTAAGGAGAACAACTCGACCGACCAAATGATTGCAAGAGAAGAGTATCATCTTAAAGAAGAGCAAGCAGATTGAAGATATTACAAGTCTTTCAATACAATGTCGGTTGGCCACCCATGATGAACTAGAGCACACATAGAAATACTATTCTTTCCGGTCTCTCCATATGTGGCTCACATGCATTTCGAAACTAAAGTAGGAATATTTAGCTCACCAATTAAACATCTCTCAGTTTTACTAATATCAGCAATAATATCGAGATATGAATTTGTACAACTAAGCTTGTTTAGCTCGATGGGTGGAGCAGTGCTATTACGACACGAACCACGTAGCTGATTGTGGTCATCATAAAATGGGGAAAACATAAGCATGATGAGTACATTGTTGACCGTGGCAGTTAGATGGCAGATCTGAAGCTGCAAACCGCGCAAAGGGTAGTTAGCAACTGATGTTTGCTTTGAAATAACAACTAAGATTTGGTATGGACAAGAAAGTATGGTCAACAAGTGACAAAGAAATGCAATTATGTTGTCTCTCTATATGTCGCGACATGCATTTGGAAACTCAAGTGGGACCTTTAGCTAACCAATTAAATGATTTGGGTTACTAATATCAGTATCATATTACAATCATATATGAACAACTAAGCTTTCAAATTCTGAGTGTTGTGTTGTTTAGCTTGAAGGGTGGAGTAATGCTAGTACGACAGAAAGCACCTCGAGATCATAGTAGAGTAGATAAAAGGGAAACCCTAAGCATCAAGAGAAAAATTAGGAAAGTGGAACTAGCTGGACGATTGGGTGGCACACATGCTTTTCAAAGCGAATATAGGAACATTAGGTGACCAATTAAGCGTTCTCTGTTTCTTGATATGAGCATCATATCAGATTCGTATTCAACACGTAAGCTTTGGGTTGAGGTCTTGAGGAGCAGTGCTAGCACGACCACGAAGCACCTCACGATGATGGTAGTGAATATAAAGGGGAAACCATAAGCTTTACGAGTATAGTGCCCGTGCCATGGCGGATCTGAAGGTGCAAACCGGACAAAGCTACTTCGCAACCAATGTTTGCTTTCAACTAGCCACTATGATTTGATACGGACAAGAAAAGTACAGTAAACAAATAACTATCTATTTTCCGGTGAGATCAATAACTTAAGCACATATGGAAGAGTACTACCTCTCTTGCGGCGCCGTGTATGCCTATCTTGTCGTTGAGGGTGCTGCGGGTGCGATGGCTGTCGGCAGCGGGGAAGAAGTCTTTAGACGGCAGACGGCCGGGTCGGGGGATATATCCTGTTGCCGTGGATGAGGCGGTCGTAGGAGCGGCAACGGCAAGGTGGACGACGGCCCGATGAAGCGAGAGGAGGCGATGAAAGGATCCTGGTCCAGCGCCGTGGATGAGAGACGTCCATCTCTTGCAGTGGACGACGGGTAGGGGTAGCGGCTCCGGCAAGGTGGAGGATGGGGTGGCGGACGGAGGAGGAGGCTGGCCGCGATCACGGAGGTTGTCGTGCCGCCGCCGGTGTATGCATGGGGAACTGGAGGGGGGGGCTACAGTGTATTGTACTCCCTTGGATCTTTTCCGGGCAAACTTTGGGACGCGCTTCTCTGAAATGGGGGAAAGTTACGAACTTATCCCCCGTTTAAAATTTCGGACATCGCGTCGGTTGGGGATAGGACGGTAATCTCGTATCTCCCAAATATTTGCCGGTAGCTATTTCGGGCGAGGAGAGGGTGTTTTGCCGCGCACGGTTGGCGCCCACGGTGTATGAACGGGGCTAACAGGTAGGGAAGTTGTGTCACGTCTGATGGAAGTTACACATCTGCCCCTATTTAAAATATAGCCTACATCGATTTCGGACAAGGAGAGTTTGTTTTGCCGCCCACCGTGTATGAATGGGGAAATGGAGGAAGAGACACATGTCTTTCGGACGAGTTTGAATCAAATGTGTTTTGCATACGTTTGGCGCCCACCGTGTCTGAATGGGCTCGAGAGGCCGTCGTGTCACGTCGATTGAAGTTACTAGTCTACCCCTATTGACAGCGGTGTAAATCCGATTCGATAAGGATGTCAAGTGTCGCTAGACAGTAATTTCCATCTCGCAAACACTTGCTTGGGCAGCCCACAAATTATAGTGGGTGTTTAGCCGCCGTTCAAAACTTGGGAGAATTAGCATTCACGTTTTCCACAGGACCGGCAAACTAAATTCAAATCCAATTTGTATTCGATTACGAATATCCATAGATAATTATACGTTTTGTTATTTATTTCTTCAAAACCACAACAAAGATTTATTCCACCTTTATATATGATTATGATTTAGAAATGCCGTGATCTTGAATTCAGTAGGTTGGATACACTCTGATTCAAAGCAGTTATTTCATCCAGTACAATATGCTCACACGAAAAATAGTTCACCTTATGTCAATCATACAAGTATTGAGGATTACCTCGCCTAAATAATTCGGATCATTACAACACATGGACAACATAGGGGGTCTTGCAACATAATCCATTCAGAGACATGACACACATGCAAGTACAATAATCTAATGACAATTTCAACTGGTATCTAAAGAAGAACCGGGATTACCTTGGGCTTCGGATAAGCGAAACAACAGGACCTCCTCCGTCTTCAAATGCAACATTCTTACTTCCTCCAATTCTTGGGTTGCTTGCATAATGCGTGCCGCTAATTCCGTAATTTCCAGCGTCAAGATAAAGATTACCTCATTCATGGCAGCCACACCATCTCTTTACGCCTCGAGTAGAGCCTCAAGAACTATAATATCTGTACTCGATCGCTCTCCGTGGTGTTTCCTCTAAACTGCTACCATCTGGTAACATGGATGGCGCCTTTGCTTCCACAAATAGATTACGGGGTTGTACATTGTGTCCTAGTGTGAGCGGCATCCTGAAAGGTTTCCATGGACATAAGTAAGAGATAGTTATCGTATGATCCAGGTAGTAAGCTTACATGGTAAACGACGGACGAATTATTGCCGAGCATGGCAAACTATATTTAAATGGTTCGAAGCAGCATCAGCCGAAAAGAAATTAAAATGGTATGAAACTAGGGATGTAAGTGGCAAATAAACGACATCCGCCATTCCCATCTAGTTAGTTTTGCTACCTCCTAGTTCATTTTCCTCAAAAAACAAAAACTCTTTTGAACTATCATACCACTAGTGGACTTTAATCGGGATTAAACGGGACCCAGTTTGCATCCCTAGTTGAAAGGGAGTGTACAACCACTATATTTAAGTTGCCAAGGAATCTAAGCAGTTGAAATAATCTGAGAAAGCACTTAATAGTGTGGCCTCATATAAACTACGAAGACAGTCTTGTGATGAAGTTGAGAGGAAAAGTTAAGGACTCAAATGAAATAGGCATGCATTTCTTTACGATAGCATAGCGAGCCTTCTTGACATATTGGCCAACTCGGGTATATGGTAACAACAAACAAGCATTCGAATCAAGCAATACAACAAAGCAGACAACTGAACTATTTGTAATTCGGTAGGATTACACGTTGAGGGCACAAGCCAAGAAAGCAGCCCACTCGCATTACATTTCACATGTACTAAAACACACTAGCTTACCATATGTCGCTATGAAGCCTGGCTGCTGTTGCAAATCTAGTTGTTGTAGTTTATTCTGCACCATCTATTTAGGTAAACTTAATTTTAATCGCATGCACTGGTCCGAATTGATCATCAATGGTTCATCTAAACTAATGAAAGAAGGGTGCGTGCATACACAACAATATATTTGCTTCCCTCTATTTTTATGCTTGTTCGAGGTGCCAACCCCAAAAGAACAAATATTTTGCTTGATGGGGTTGGCAGCTCCATAATTAATAGAAGCATCAAACTAGTCATGCAACTTAGTAAGATCAAGAACACACAAACAAGTAATGAACAGAGGCTCGGAGCAGTGATGTAATAGCTAGTATCAGAAAAAGTAGGGTAAAACGAACAAAAAGCAGCGGAACCACATGCTAGTTTGCTGATGTGTAATTAAGCATAGAGAACATTAAGCAGTCTGATGGAACCAACAGGTGGCATCAGAACAAAACTAAAGCATATTACCTATATGTGCACTGGTATGTAATTTAGCACATGTAACATGTTCACTACTAGAAGTATGGCCTACAGGTGCAAGCAGAATAACGCGTCTCATGAAAAACTGAATGATGCCCTGAAGAAATTCAAAGGTGCGGTGCTTATGCTAGGAAAGTGAACGTAGGCGCTGGCCGTTGGATAATAGTACCTGATTCTCAGCGGCGTATGGGTATCGTTGTCATACTTGATAGCTAAGGATCGTCGATGGTGCTCGTGTTGCGGTTGAGTTTGGGCGGTATGTCGCCCGTCGTGAAGCGGCTCGGTTACTCTGATTGCGGGCGCTGCCGACATACAAGAAAGCTCATCTGTGGTAAGTGAACAGTTGCACGATAAAGAGAAAAACCGAAGGACTACAAATCGAAATAACTTTGATGAGGCTGCGGCGTCGGTAAAGCAGGGCGGTGGAGTTGAATATGGCGTCCGTGGAGCGGGTCCGGTCAAAGGGCCGAAGGCTTGGCGGTAGCGTTATGCAGTGCTTTTGGTGAGGCAGATCTGTTGCCGCAGACGAGGGCTTGTATGAAGGGCCAGTGAAGAAGGCGGACGAGGGAGTCGATGAAGGGCCTACGTTGTGGTGGGCGAGGCACCGGTTAAGCAGATCCGATGCGGTGGACCATGATGGCGGTCAAGGAGATCTGGAGCGGTGGACAAGCCAGTCGCTGAAGCGGCTCCGATGAAGTGGTGAGTTGGCAGTTGGGGGTTCCAAGGTGCGGAAGGTAGATCCGGCGGGGTGTGAGGTCCACCGCTGCGGCGGAGGACTAGATTCGGCGGCTTGCCGTGGTTGGGGGGGTCGTGGAGGGGAAGGGGAGGGTCTCTGGGGAAGAATTATGGGGGCAAAGAGGGGAAAACAATGGAGTTACCAAAGCAGCCCTTTTCCGTTCATGTCGCAGGGATAAAACAGGAATATCGCAGGGCTAAACTTTCGGGTGCGTGTTATTTCGATGTGAGCGGGAAGTTTGAAAGATTTTGGCGCCTAAAATTATAAGTATTCTGCTCTCGTCTGACCGACTATGATATCATGGCCGACAATTTGTTGTTTGTTTTGCACGCAAAAATGTGCAAGTTTTGAAAATCAATGTCTCCAACTCGAAACTTAGATTGTCCATTCAATTCAAATATGGATCATTGAGCTACTACAAGCAAATACCATCATACGGTCCAATTCAAATGAAATTCCAAATGTGTTTATCCTAAATATGATGACCAAAGCAAAAATGTGTATGTGTATGAATAAAGTGAATGATTATAAAGTTTGAACATGCCCATATGTGTATATCTCTAGGTTTGATATATGAATTTGAAATCACGAAATCGGCTTAAAAATATACCTCCGTTTAAATGAATTACAAAAGCTAATGATGGAGTCGAATTCCAAAATTCCAATCTTAGGTTTGTAATTCTGGTACATCAAGGTATATCACGCGTGTTCAAAAGTATCGTTATCTCATAGTACAAACTGTGAAACAAATTGATCAACCATGAGTGCACAATATCTCAATTACGCTAAAGTCCCTCAAATATAGACACCTCACTATTTATCTAAAGTCAACCCCCCCCACCACCACACACACACACACACACATAGAGAGAGAGAAGTCGTTCTCTCCCCCAAACACCAACACATGAGCACATTAACACCCCTCTCTTGTAAAGTCCGGACCCCAACATAGGTCTCTATCACTTTGTCTCTCGGGCATGCACACATCTCTTCCCTCACTCTCTAGGTCTCCTGCTAACTCTCTTACCCAAGCACATGCACTATGTAGAGTGTATATTTCCCATACACACAAAATGTCGCCCCCAAACGTCCATCTCCCTAGTTCCCTCACTCTCTAGGTCTCCTGCTAACTCTCTTACCCAAGCACATGCACTATGTAGAGTGTATATTTCCCATACACACAAAATGTCGCCCCCAAACGTCCATCTCCCTAGTTATGTGGTTCTCGCGCACTCACCTCACACACCACCCCCACTGCAAACAAGCACACTTTGTCTCCTTGTGCACCACTCTCCTCTTTCTATCTCTCCCACATGGGGACCCGTGACTCCTTCCCTGTATACATATATGTTGTGACTCTTTGCATAGCTCCCTAATGTATAATCGTTCTTGATTTCGCACATTATTCTCTACACCATCTATTCTAGATCTCTCATGAAGTCCCTATCACACACACGATGACTCGCTTCCCTTGTGTCTCCGTTCATAGGCCAATTTCGGACAACATCAACATTGTCTCCCTATCTATACGCCATTTATGGACACAAACGACCCCTCTCGCCCCCTCTCTTCCTCTCTCTCTCTCCGTCGCTAGCTCTCTCTTTCTCTCACTCTCACATCCCTCTCCCACACACACACTCGATGTCTCTTCCAAATAGTCTGCTCCCCCGCACCGTGCTATCTCGCTACTACACATGTCACACCATTCCCCTTCCCTTATACTAGGTTTACATCATCAATGGTCTCTCTACTCCACATACACTCTCTCCTGTCACACACACAAACGCTGCACAAACACACACAGACACGCACAAACACCCATTTATCTGGATCCTCATCTCTCCCCATGTCCGCATGTGTATCTCACACACTCACTCTCTAATTATGTATATGTGTCTCCACGTTACACAACACAAAGCCCCATGTACATGTCTCTCTCTATCCTCCACACACATAGACACAAAGAATCTGTTATCATTGCCTCAGTCTCTAACATATCACTCTCTCTCTCTCTCTCTCTCTCTCTCTCTCTCTCTCTCTCTCTCAAACACGCTCAACAAGGGTTTCCCAGGAATAACTTACCGTCTATTCATCAACAATCGTGGCAGATCTGGCGAACATGAGGCGTGAAAAATAATAAATCTACACGTGCTTAGACCACCTAGTATGACTACTAGGACTAGAGCAAGCCAAAAAGCGGCTGCCGTCACCCCCCCTCCTTGTCGTGACGGGAAAATCTTTGTTTTACACAGTCGAGAAGTCATTGTGCTAAGGCCCCACTTGCCGAGGCATTGAATAGAATGTAGATGCTAGTTTACAGAAGCAAGTATCGATAATACGTTTGTATCTCCATACTTATATTTCTTCTCTTACAAAAAACCGAGTTGGTGATGATGGTACGTGTGCCATCTTGCAATATAGACCGTCCGATCAGATCTATATCTGACGGATGGAAATTAAACTAAAAGATACCCGCAGCCCTCTCCACATTTGCAGACAAGGCCTTCCCTCGTTCATCCTTATCTCCAACAAACCTCATTGTTGAGCAATTAAGAAAGGAAGCCTCTAGAACAAAGCTGGCCTAGTGGCGCTGCCCGGCGTCGTCAATCCCCATGCCTCCGCTCGGTCAGACCACCAACCACCACCACACCCCACTCCTCTTCACCTTATCTTATATTTCTCGAGATATCATTAGTTTTTACACATGGGATTACTCCGCAAGGGTCAATCACAACAAGTGTTTTATAAAAAATCCATCTTGATGTTCCGTGCAATGCACGGATCTTGCTAATACTCCTACACAAGACTAAGTTGGTGATCTTTGGTGTATACGCCATCATCGTTTCGACCATTAGATCTACATCTAACGATTGTGAGGTAAGTTGTTGCCTTTTCTCACCAACATCCCACTTGTCTACCAATTTGCAGAAAAAACCCATAATTAGTATCTTAAAACCAACCACATCCCTCCCTGACCTCACCAAAACAGCCCAAGGAATATTTTCTAATTGAAACATAATATATCTCTAGTGAGTTATGTATTTCAATTTTTGGGTGTTTTGTACCAAGTTTGTGAATAAGTATTATTCTAATTATGATTCGTTACCGGACATGAACATTGCTAGTATTTTCAACCATGCATTTTTTTCCTAGTATTCCATAGTTTCGAGTTTTCCATCAAGATATTAGTCACTCATGGTTGATACTTACTTTCAATCATGTACACATATGCACTATGTAACTGGCCTTGCTTATTGGCTTCCAAAGCTTAACTTTCACTCCTACTTACAATATGTAGAGTATTTAACAAAAAACTACCACTTTCAACCAGCCCTAGGAAGAATCTATTGTACAAAAAAAGCAAAAACATACCCAAAATTTCTTAATCCACGCCAAAAACTACTACCTAGTACTCCTACCAATTAGGTTCGTTTAAACCCATTTATGGTAGGTTGGCCCACACGTCCGTCTTGTGAGGCAGCTTAAACCAACACATTTTGTTTGACCGTTGACACGAGGGACCCACATCTGGCCTTCTATCCTGTTATTCCCCCTCAAATCATTATTTTTCCTGAACATTACTTCAAACAGTACTGATGCGTGTTCGTCGGTGGCGCCGGTGATGAGCGAGTTGGCTGCCACTCCGCCGGATGGGCCGGACGCCGCGCTGGCCTCCGCACGGGTTGGCAGGCTGGCCCGAGCGTGACCCATGAGCGAGCAAGCCGCCACCCTGGCCTTCGCTCGAGCCGGATGGCTGGCCTTAGCACGGCGCGCACGAGCAAGCCGTTGCGCTGCTATGCCAATCTAGCTAGCAAACCTTGCGCACAAGCGGTGGGCCAGCTATCTTGGCTACCTAGCGGCCCGCGAGCCGGACGGAGGCGGCATCCGGGCTGCCACAACATGGGCTCCGCTTTTGGCGGCGGTTTTGACCTGCCTTCTGCCGTGGCGGCGGTAGCTGCGTCCCATGGCCGAGGATGACTAGGTGGGCCGGGCGGAGGTAGGAGGTCACTCGAGGATTTTTTTTTGTAAGAGCATGTACAATGGTTGATAAGGTAGTCTTATCTTAAGTCTGCCACGTATGCAAGTGGTAGTAGTTTCTTGGCATTTTAGTGGTTTCTTGCAGTATTAGGGGTTTCTGGTAAGGAACAATGTACGTACTACTAGCGACAAAAGGCGATTCTAGGTTGCGTTGTACTCCAACGAGTACTACTAGTGGTCGCGGGAGTGTATACCTCGTTTTGTGGGTTCGATCTCGGCCGAACGCACGGCGACCTTTTTAAAAAAAATAGTAGTACTACTACACTTTGCTGCGAGCCAATATTTTACACGGGTAGTTTGAGTTTTGAAGTCAAACGGACGTGCGGCCCCACAATCTGGGTGCACTGGACAGCCTAGCCACGTGAACGGGTTTTCCTTCGCAGCATCCCGTGGCTCGCGTGCTCGCCCTAGCCACACCTCGCTTGCAGCTTCCTCATCAGCTAGTAGAATATTTAGGTCTCCTTTGGTTTAGAGGAATCTTGTAGGAATTTCATAGGATAGGATTTCTATAGGAAAGTTCCTTTAGAGCCCTTTGGTTTGTAGGAATTGAATCCTATTTCTATGGAGGAATTCTTCCTATCCTCCACATTTCATAGGAAAATAAACATTAGCCTAGACTCAATGGAAAAAATCCTATGATGTGAATCAAAGGGCATCTCCTTTCCTATTCCTACTCATAACATTTGAGATACATGTCATCTCATTTCCTATGACTTTCCTATTCCTACGATTTTCCTACCCTATGAACCAAAGAAGGCCTTAAACTAGCTCCTCCCAATTACGCCCGAGGAGCCGGAAAAGCCTGGCGGGGCATTGGGAACTGTGCAATATGGCTCTGTATGTAAAGTGCTCTACTACTACTCTGTAGCTTGTGGCGCTGCATGCATGGACTTCACTCCATTATCGGCTCTACTATAAAAGAAATTCCTCTTGACATGTTTTTTTTGAAACGGAGGCAAAAGCGAAAAGCCTAGTCTCGCTGTATCAAATAACTCAAATGTTCTGCCCCCGCAGTAACCGTCGCTAATAAACAGGCTGCTAGTGTGTGCGTGAGAGGAGCGGCTAAGTAGGCCAGCTATGTGAGAGGAGCGGCTGAATAGAGCATCGAGAGTACCCACTAGGCCACTATGCAGGTGTACTTCCCCTGCATTGATAGTACAGCGATGGTTCTAGAGAACAGTAGTACCCTCCACTTCCAACTGTAGCTCCTTGGCCCTGAGATTCAAGAGTTCAAAACTGGTGCACTATACTAGACTAGAATAGAAGTACAGTACATCGCACTACTAGTTTAGAAAAGTAGTACTAGTATCACTTTCTGATGCAATCGTACTCCTCCATCACATAATGTAAGACGTTTTTTGACACTAGTTGGCGTGTAAAAAAATGGCAAAAACATACCCAAAATTTCTTAATCCACGCCAAAAACTACTACCTAGTGCCAAAAAATTCTTACTAGTGCTATTATTTACAGTTTAATGCAATCCCATAACGTTCCATAATGCTAGTACTTAGTAGTAAATAATAGCCTCTCCCCTTCGCTGAGGAACGATCTACAGTTGGAAGGGACGAGGCCCTGCGGTTACTACGCTCTTATCTCCTCCTCGCCAGTTCCCCTCCCCCTGAAGAGAAGGCAGTTCGTCGCTGCTCCCATGGATTCACCAGGCGGATCTCCTCCTCGTCGGGGCTCGGAGACCTTGGACGACGATCCTCTGGGAGAAATTGTACGCCGCTCCGACGTCCTCACCACTGCAAGTCTCGGTGCTTCCTGCACCAACTTTTTCAAGACGCTGGTTAAACATGCTTGGGAAATGGCCATGCTTGTTGGTCCTCCATGCGTCATCGAGGAGTAGGTTTTTCTATGGTTCAATCCTTTGATCAGTCCACCGCTCCACAGCCATGGTTGCACGTTGACTCCGCTAGAGTTGCCGGCGTTGAGAGGTAGTCGGATTTTGTCGATGAGCAGGTCGATGTGGAGTTTGATCATGTAGTACTTAGTTATTCCATTTCCATCCCGTAATTTCTCCACTGCCCACCGTCTTATATATAGGTGCAGGTCGGTGCCAGCGAAGATTGGCTTGCATACCTCCGGCGGATACCACCATCATTTTGCACAACATCCACAGCCGGCGGGCCGTTTGAGACCCCTTCTCCACCATTGGGATCGGCCTTCCGGACTGGCTGGGCTTGAATACGTATGATGATGCCTACATGAGATTGAAGAAGATAGCAATTGCGGACCCGCCGACAAAGCGTCGCGGCTACGACGATTACTATCTCATTGCGGTGTTCGACATAAGGATTGCCATCAATGCAAGAGGCGAACGGCAGAGGGTGGCGCGATGTTGGCGGCGGCAGATTTGTACCCCTACATCGTTCGAAGATGCCGTGCGCCATCTAGGCCGCATCTTCGTGGTGACAAGCCGAGGACTTGTTTCATCTGGTTGCCATCCTACGATGCAGGGAGATTACAAAGCGGAATGCACAAACCATCATTTGCATCCCTAACGGTACTCCATTATTTTGCAGAACCGGTCATCCCCGATCAAAATAAGATCGCCGATCCTGGATGTGCATTTGCATCCGCGATTCGGTCTAACACGGAACCTTGTAGCTGACTTTGGCATATTGGGATCGACTATCTTAGCGATGCGTTACCCATGGTACCACTGATGTGCAACATGGTCACACAATCTACCACGATCGGACCGTCGCCATCTACCCAGGTATTCCATTTTTTTAACCCTCTCGCCTTCTCTTTCATTGTTGCACTAGTAGTATACTTAGTAGTACTAGTAGGAGTACTTTTTACCTTGGAGGATGCGTATAGCTAGCTAGGCCCTTGAATACTTGAACCCACTAGCTGCCACCATTTTTGTTTTTCCATGTCTTACTATCTCATCCATGTAGCCAAGAGTGGCTATATATAATAAGCCGATTATTTTACTTCCTCTATACCGGAGTAGTACTATTTGCTTTGCAGTATTCTTGACCGCCATATTTGAGCACAACATTATTATGCATGGACCTTGACTATATGCGTCACCATGTGTCCAGATCTGGGATGCCGCGTGTACCAGATGAACGGGGCTGAGTTCGTCCCATTTGATGGTACATGGGTGCCGAGGAACTCTCTTGGAGAGTACTCGCTTTTCATCGGGTACAGCTACCCCATTGTGAAGCGGATGACACCTTCCGTGCACGACACGGAAGGCCTGCCGTTCATGAAGCATGGTTGTGTCTTGATGCGCACCGCCCGGATGAGCGACATGCTTTGGGACACACTATCCCTGATTTATGCCGCTTCAGCTTGGATGAGTCTCCATCGTGTGGAACCAGACTAGAAAGCTGCGACAATGATTCCGTTGCCCACCGCTATGGATCGTGCCATCCATGAAGAACACACAGGGATGGAACACGGAGGAGGACATGTAGCCCATCTATAACGTGTAAGTGGAGTACGGTAATTGTGAGCAGTAGCGCCGTGAATATATGTAGACTAGTCGTGCACAAATTTATCACATGAATTGGAGATGAACTTGTGTGGCATACTGGCATTTGTCCTTTAGAATTTATTACTAGTAAATGTGTTATGTGTACGTGCAACTTGTGGTTGTTGCACAGGCTCCAACATGCTCTTTGAGAAAAAAAGGTGGCACAGCTTTGGATATACGTGACGTGGCGGCATCATACAGTAGCATCGTTCGCTATAGTTGTAGTACACTCCTACTAGGACGACAACTCCTATAAAACCTTGCGCTTGGCTCTTTGCCTCTTCGGGAGGTTCAAAAGTTCGTACTCGTGTGAACCTTGCACATGGCTCTTCGCCTCTTCGGAAGGTCCAACAATGATGATACTACAATACAATATGCTTCTGGCAATCTGACACCGATTGAACTGCTGCACGTCCACCGTGAGGGCGAGGGCGAGGGCGAGGGAGAGGGAGAGGAAGAGTGCGCTGTAGTCAAAACCCTCTCCTCGTCCTACGAACCACCGCGCGCGTGGGCGAGGGAGAGGCATAGTAAGCAAGCTTCTCCTTGTTCGGTGAGTTGACGGGACACATCAAAGCAGTACTAGTACTAGTAGTAGTCCATACCGCGTCCTTTCCGATTAATACGGCTTAATTTGAAACGAGAAAAATACACTGGCGGTCAACGTATGTAAGAATACGCTCTTTACGGTCACTATATATAGTATTGCCTCGATTATATGATCACTAGCTCATCGTAGAGCACCGTATTGCACCCTACTGACCGGCCACATAGTCGACATGGCACTTTGTTGACTGGTTAAATTGTCACCTGGTTTCTGGGTCCCACACATGGGTTAGCGAGCAAAGAAATCAGTTAAACAAAACTTTACGCAGGCGCGACACGAGTCCAACCCTTGCGCCTTAATCGCCGGTTGTGTATGTGAGTGCATGCACATGTCCTCCTCGGTCTTCCAACAAAGAGTGTACATCGGCTATAAAACAAAGAGTGTAGTAGTACATGATGTACATCTACACTTCCAATGCATTTAGCCTTTAATCTAAATCGATATTGATTGACTAATGCACCAACTTGTGCTATAGGTATAGGCTACATGTCTATCCTTAATTACAGCATGCAACGGCCTTCATTTAATCTTCTTATCTCAATGGTCGCATGCACACGTAAGTCTGCTAGTTTTGGGCGTTAATTATACCCTAGTCAATGTGTAAATCTCTAAATGTACAGTCTTTCACGGACTTAGGGAGTAGGTTGAGCACTTGATCGTGTGCGTGTGTATTGCGTCGTGTGCTGTGTGCCGCATGGGTGCGTGAGTGTTGCGTGCGTCCATGTGGAGTACGTGTGAGTGTTGCATGTTGCATGCATGCATGCATGCATGGGGCTTACTCCCTCCCATTGACATGTTCATATTTCAAGCTTCCTCTGTTCCCTCCATATGGTGATACTCCATCTGTTCCCAAATAGTACGGAGTAAAAGCCTCCCTCAGTTCCCAAATACGGAGTATTTGTCTTTCTACAGATTTCAACAAGTGACTAGGTACGGAGCAAAATGAGTGAAGTGAGCATAGAGGCATAGGGATACTATAAAAAGGAAGTCCTCGCGATCCATTATTCCCCATCTCGGTCAGAGAGAACTATTCAACTAGTCTTCGCAGTGAAGTGACAATATACGCTACAGCAGATGGGACACGTAATTAATAAGCTGAACCGGCGTGTTGGTGTTACTAAATCAGCCTTACCCAGTACTGCCATCATGTTTGCCCGGAGCAACGCGCTTCAAGAATACGCCCACGCACCTATGTCCTCCATTAACCGACATATGGGCCCTCTTGTGGTAGACCCACATGTCATCGGTGTAACTATTTACACTCAAGGGCGGTGCCTATATCCTGGTAGTAGTATTAGTAGAATTGAAATTTAATGCACTTTCTTCCCCGTCTTCCACTCTTCTTCCTCCTCTCTTCTTCTTCCTCCTCTCTTCCCCATCGTCGGCCACACACCATTTACCCCGCTCCTTTGCTTTCGCCGCCCGCACCATCTTCCTTGGTAGCTCGCTGCGTTCCATATCCCCAGCTCCTTTGCTTTCGGCCACACGAGGAGAAGCTTCTTCTTTCATCGCCGAATCCACTTCCCACTGGCTCGCAGCACCGAAAACCCCAATGGAAAAACCGATCGACATGCAGAGCCGCGATTGGAATTCCCTCCCTATGTTCTCTTGGAGCAGATCTGTAGTCGTATGGACCTACTCAAGACCGTCCCTCCGCCGCATGCTCGGTGTCTTTGTACCGTCTACTGCCTCGCAACCGCCGGCTCTTTTCAAGACACCACCTTTGTCGACGCCCGATCCTCGCAGGTGGCCCAGACACCGACTTGACAATCCTACGGAGGTTGCCGTGGTGCCCCTCGACATGCTACCACTACCCGTCACCTGTCCTTCATGCGCGGCCACTCTTTGGCGGGCATGAAGGCCAACTGGATCGTCCTCATCCACCACACCGGTAGTCCGTGGCGTCTCGTGGATATCTACACCCAGCGAGAGATCAGCCTTCCATCGTTGGATACGGCCGCCATCGAGCCTCGCGGCCCGCCGGATACTCCTGCCTACTACGCACAAGACGCGTCAAGCTTTTGGCTCGACCTCTGTTTGCAGAAAGTTGTAATCTGCGAAGTGCCCACACCATCAGAAGACTACATGGATTACAAGCTCATTGCCTTGTTCAACATGGGATTAGTCTATCTGGAATCCGGTCGCCATACATGGTTATGGCTCATTGAGGGAGTTCCGGACTAGGGGGCGTCCGGATAGCCGAACTATCATCATCGGCCGGACTCCAAGACTATGAAGATACAAGATTGAAGACTTCGTCCCGTGTCCGGATGGGACTTTCCTTGGCGTGGAAGGCAAGCTTGGCGATACGGATATGTAGATCTCCTACCATTGTAACCGACTACGTAACCCTAGCCCTCTCCGTGTCTATATAAACCGGATGGCTTTAGTCCATAGGACGAACAACAATCATACCATAGGCTAGCTTCTAGGGTTTAGCCTCTTTGATCTCGTGGTAGATCCACTCTTGTAACACACATCATCAATATTAATCAAGCAGGACGTAGAGTTTTACCTCCATCAAGAGGGCCCGAACACAGGTAAAACATCGTGTCCCTTGTCTCCTGTTACCATCCGCCTAGACGCACAGTTCGGGACCCCCTACCCGAGATCCGCCGGTTTTGACACCGACATTGGTGCTTTCATTGAGAGTTCCTTCCGTATGCGTCACCGATAGGCTCGATGGCTTCTTCGACCATCATCAACGACGCAGTCCGGTGAGACTTTTCTCCCGGACAGATCTTCAGATTCGGGCGGCTTCAAGACCGCGGGCCGATTAAGCAGCCATCCGAGCAGATCGAAATCTACGCCCGGCCGTTAGGGTCAGATTTGGAAGTTTGAACTTCACGGCCGACATCCGCGGGACTTGATCCTCGATGGAGTCGAGCCACAGCCGAAGGCGTGCCGCCTTCACACGGCGCGAGCATGATTTAGCTACTGCACTGGACGGTATCACGGAGGCCGCTTTTCGAACCCGCTCCGATCTTCAATTCGGAGCCGGCTGCGCAGATCGGGGACGGATGGCTAGACACCGCCTCGGGGGCTGCAACCTCTACGGTGATAGAGCCGAACACTGATCTTGTCCCTCATAAAGCTCGCGACTCCGAGGTGCCGGACTCCTTGTCAGACTTCGAACCTCCCGCGCCCCCTCCGATCAAATCCGATTGGGCGTCGGTCATGGAGTTCACCGCAGCGGACATCTTTCAACTCTCACCTTTTGGCGACATCTTGAGTTCGCTAAAGTACCTCTCGTTATCAGGAGAGCCCTGGCGGACTGCGGTCGGGGCCGGTTGAGATCTGAGACGACGAAGAAATTCAAAGCCCACCCACCACCCACTTGGTAGCCGCTGTCAACGATCTAACCGACATGCAGACTACGACTCCGAGGACATCGACGGTATGGACGACGATGCCGAAGACGAACAAGAACCAGCGCCTACCGGGCACTGGAAAGCCACCTCATCATATGACATATACATGGTGGATATCCCAAAGGATGGGAATGGCGAAGGAACAGAGGAGGATGAACCCTCCAAGAAACAGCCCAAGCCCAGCCCGTCGGCCAAGCCGCCATTTAAATCCCGCCCACGGCAAGAATGAAGATTACGGCATCGGAGATCACAATACACCGGACAAGGTCAAGACAATCCACTCCAGCAAGATCCAGCGTAGGAGGATGGAGACGCCAGCCCTCACGAGAGAGCGGCGAAGAAGAGGTAGAGGATTATATGCCTCCCTCCGAGACGAAGCAAACCTCGACGACGATGAATTAAATGCGTGCACGAGGATCCCGTCGAACAAGAGCGTTTTAGACGCAGGCTTATGGCCACGGCGAACAGCCTCAAGAAAAAGCAGCAACATCTTAGAGTTGATCGAGGATCTCGCTGGCCGACAGATGGACTGAAGTCCTCGCGGCCGAAGAGCATGAGCTCGAATGCCCCTCCAAAAGCTACCCTAAACGCAAGCTGCTCCCCTGATTAGAGGAGGAGGCTTACGAACCCGCATCACCAGGAGACAATACGGCTGATCGACCACCCCGTGGTCGCGACAGAGAGGCCTCTAGACCCTTCACTAGAACCATAACCCGGCATCGCTCAAAAAGCACACAGCCACAGGGGAACACTCCGGACCTGCGAGATATATTGGAGGACAAGGCAAGACAATCAAGATCGATCTATGGATCGCGTGGGTGCCCCACGGTACGTGACGACAACCGTCGCGTTGGACACAAAGAAGTCCGCCGGGCGAACAAAACAGACAAAGCTCTTTTGAGCTTCGCCGTGATATCGCCCAAAGATGCAGGGCGCCAAGACACCCACTATGCTTCACAGGCGGAGTAATGGATCATCAAATCCCGAAGGGTTTAAACCCGTCAATATTGAATCCTATGATGGCACAACAGACCCAGCGGTTTGGATCAAGACTATCTCCTTCACATCCACATGGCCCGCGGTGACGATCTTCACGCCATCAAATACCTCCCCTCAAGCTTAAAGGACCAGCCGGCATTGGCTCAACAGCTTGCCAAAGAGTCAATTGGGAGCTGGGAGGACCAAGCCGCATTCCTCGATAACTTCCGGGGCACTTATGTGCGACCACCGACGCTGATGACCTAAGCCACATAATTCAGCAGCCAGACGAATCGGCGGAACAATTACGGACACGGTTCTTAACCAAGAAAAACCAAATCGCCGATCGTCCGGGATGCGGAGGCCCTCGCGGCCTTCAAGCATAACATCCATGACGAGTGGCTTGCCCGGCACCTAGGATAGGAAAAGCCGAAATCCATGGCAGCCCTCACATCACTCATGACCCGTCATACTGGTGAGGACAGCTGGCTAGCACGCAGCAACAACCTCGGTAAAAATTCTGGCAGTCCGGACTTCAAGGACCGAAATGGCGAGCAGCGTCGTAACAAAAACAAACGCCGCGTTAACGGGCGACAATATTGAGGATACGACAATCAATGCCGGATTCGGAGGCTCTAAACCCGGCCGTGAGAAAAGCCATTCAAAAGAACTACTGGGTCCGGCCCAATTTGGACCGAATACTGATCGCTTGTGCGGATACACACTTCCCGAAAAGCCAGCTAACCACACCAACAGGGACTGTTGGGTATTCAAGCAGGCATGCAAGTTTATTGCCAAAAACAATGACAAGGGGCTGCATAGCGATGATGAGGACGAGACCCAACCGCCGAACAATAGAAGACAGAAGGGTTTTCCCCCCACAGGTGCGGACAGTGAACATTATATACGCAACGCACATACCCAAAAGGGAGCGGAAGCGTGCACTTAGGGATGTCTGCGATGGAGCCAGTTGCCCAGTTCAATCCATGGTCCTCCTGCCCGATCACTTTTGACCGAAGGACCACCCCACCAAGCATCCGCCACGGCGGATTCGCCAGACCGGTCTTAGACCCAATCGTCGATGGATTTCACCTAACCGTAGTCCCGATGGACGGCGGCGAACCTGAACCTGCTTTACCGGGATATAGTGCGCAAAATGGGCATAGACCCTCAAGGATTAAACCTACCAAAACAACCTTTAAAGGCGTCATACCAGGTGTAGAAGCCAATTATGCGAGCTCAATTACACCGGAAGTGGTATTCGGATCCCGGATAACTTCCGAGCGAGGAGTTAATCTTCGACATAGTCCCGTTCGCAGCGGCTATCATGCCTTGCTCGGACGTGCAGCGTTTGCAAAGTTCAACGCGGTGCCGCACTCGCATACCTCAAGCTCAAGATGCCAGCCCTCGAGGAGTCATCACGGTCAACGGAACACCGAACGTTCTCTCCGCACGGAGGAACATACAAGGCCGCTCTCGCGAAGTGCAATGCAGCCTCTTAAGGCAATTCTCGAGTTCGCCGTTAAGCGGCCGGACACAGCTAAGCGCGCGAGTAACTTACAACAAGACCACACGGCACGTTACGAGCACGCCAGTAGCGATGCGGCCCCAACCCAGCTCCTGCGAAACGTCAAAGCAGGTCCTTCAGCGTACACCATTATGCTCAAGATACCATGGGGAGAGGGGCACGACCACGATAAACCTGCATCAAGCGGCTCAACCACACCAGGGGCTCTCAAGTGTGTCGTTCCTTTTTCTTTTCTTTTTACCTTTTACTTTTTACCCACAGGACTCCGTTTGTCAGAGGCCCTGTCCGGCAGCAGACCTGCCGAACTCATGATGCAACAGCCAGGGAAGGATAAAGGCTACAACGAATATACAGGTGGTCTCCATTACGAGCATTTTTATGAACCAATCTGCAGCCTACCCACGGAGGGGACATGTTTAATGATCCCATACCTTGCTTATCGCACTATTTGTATCGTTACGCATTCGTAGCAGCACTTATTGAATAAAACAATGCAGCACCTTTTTGCTTATAATTGCATTTCTTTTTCATACATATGTTCATTCACGGCATGTTGCATCCAGACACTTTGGTACGGCTAATATACACCAGGGCTTATGTTTCCGCATTATGGTATGATGAGTCCGAACACTTTCACAAGTGCGGCACCCCGAACTTATAGCACTATATGCATCGGCTCGAATCATGTCTTTGGTCAATAGTTGGGTTTGCCGGCTCCCATGTTTTGGTACCTTACGTTCCGTTATATCGGCTAAGGTAGCACTGGAGAACCATCATGATTCCGCCCCAGTTGAGCTGGGTTAACGCCTCAGTGGAGAAAGCTAAAACTGACCGTCATGATGAGGCGAGAGCCGGTCGCTGTTCGAGAGGTTTTTTGCGAGTCCTTAAAGACTTATGCCGCTTAGAGCGAGGAGCCAGATACTGTCCGGCCAAGGCGTGGATAGCGCCCCAAATTTGGCCTTCCGAAGACTAGGGCTTCGCCAAAATTTAAAATTATAGAATTCTATGGCTAAGTGAGAGTGTTCAAGCATTATAAGTCCGGTTGCCTTGTTACATTGTGTTGAGCGCCTCCCTAGATGGACCCAAAAATGGGAACAAGAGCGCTCAAGTTTATCCCGAACACCCCAAAGACTTTCGTGGCATGGGGGTGAAGCGACGACTTGCCATCTCTCAGATTTGATAAACAGCCGCACGTAAGGTAATATTTTAAATTAACAAGTGTTGCTTAGCGCGATATGAACTAAGTTTTTCAGCGCAGATAACAAAATGCGAGTCTACTCAAATATTACATCTTTGGAGCACTCACCCGCAATAGTGCTGCGCCCTTGACACACTCTTATAATACATCTCGGGCGTGCGATGCTCCTTGCCCTCACGGTGGCGGGTCCGTCACAAGCTTCAGGCATCCATCTTGCCCAGTGCACCTTTTGGCGGCAAGGGCCGCCGGGCACCCTCAATACAAGCGGAATGCTTGATGACTTCTACCCACGGGCACGCATCCATCGGCCGCCGCAGGCCGGCAAGTAGCTCCCGGGCATGGCCTCCTTAGGCCACAGAACTATGAGGCCCTTCATGGCCTGTTCGGCCGTCTTGTGGAGCTCGACCAGCTGCTTCACCTGGTCGCTATAAGCACTGATGTCCGCCTCGATATCGAGACCGTAACACCTTCTCCGTCGAGCTCCCTCCTCGGCCCTAGAATGCGCCAAGATCGGACGCCGCTGAGGAAGATCTGCGAACGCCTCTGGAGAGCTCCGATTCGGGTAAGCAATGTAATTAACACTCACATGCTTACTTTGCATGAAAATGCCTTACCGCTGCTATTTTCTTCACCGCCTCAACCTTACGGAGGGCCTTGTAGGCTTCGGCCTTAGCGGCTTTGGCACTCTCAAGAGCCGTTGCAAGCTCGAGACTCTCGAGTCTTGAGTCACGCCCAAGCTCTCATGTTTTTAACGAGATCCTGGAGCTCTTGCTGTACCTCCGCCACCCGCGCCTCCTGCTTCTCTCGCTTCAGTGCGCTCACGCGGCCGCATTACGTAGGTCATGCCACCGCCTCCTTCAGGGTCGCCACCTTGTTAGTGGCCCCTACAATACCCACGTTATCCTTGTCATTTTTCTTGCAACCAAATCCTTTTCTGTAAGGTACAATTTTCATAAGGTATTACTCACCTTCTTTTTCCTCGAGCTGCTTCTTGGCATGGCCGAGCTCGTTCTCGCACTGCTCGAGGTTTTCCTTCAAAGTATTGACCTCCAGCCAATCGGTCAGAGGTCGATGACAACCTGCAATCCCATATTGACATATTTTTATGGCTCATGCGTTTATCTTTCTAAAGATCCTCAGTCAGGATTTTCTTTCCAACACCGAACCGAGCATCAGGGGCTACTGTCTATGCGGTACCATTTTACATATATTGAAATTCTTACCTCAAAGCCTGTTAGAAGGCTGTTGCAGGCTTCGGTTAGCCCGCTCTTGGCGAGCTGAACCTTCTGAATCACCGCATCATAACAGTGCGGTGTTCCTCTTTGATGGAGGCGCCGTTGAGCGCCTCCAGCAAATTATCCGGCACCTCCGGTTGGACGGAGGCAGCCGGCGTCGCGGTCTTTCCCTTCTTACGAAGGGGTCGCTCGCCGGACTCCGGAGCCACTGTGGCCTCCGGGGCTGAGTCCGGTGCAAAGTCCGGGAGGGTGTCATGTGACACCTCCGGGGCCTCCTCCTCCTGGTGGGTCCCTTCCTGGGATCCCACCTCGGCGTCGTCCGCGGCATCGGGGTGGAGAAGCGGTCGGAAGGAATCCATATCCGGCGCACCCAAGGACCCGCCGGCGAAATGGGAAGATCATCCTTGGGCGGACTACAGGGTTGTATGCGGCATTAGAAAGACATTATGTGACGAAAAGAAAAACTTTGAAGTTATTCGGGAGTCCGGATACTTTACGATCTCGCCAGGCTTGGCCCTTGGAGGCCGATCCTTGTCGTCGTCACATGGCGTTGGCGGAGCAGTCCGGGAAGAGTTTTTCCCTTCTTGGACCCTTGGCCTCCCTTGTTGGGGAGGCCTTCCTTTCTTCCCTCCCCGGCTGGGAGAGGCTTTCTTCTTCTCCTCCTCGCCTTGGTGGGAGGAGTCGGCCTGATTCATCATCCGATAGCACTGAAAGCGGAACTCTTTGGAGTCCCCGTGGCCGTCTTCTTGGCCTTTTCTCCAAAGACCACGGGTGCCGAGCCAAGAGCCCGTTAGGCGGGCGTCCGCTGGGTCCTCTGGCAATGGGGCCGGACAGATAGTCCATTCGGCCTTCGCCAGCCATTCCTGTCAAAGTAAAGGGAGTTTAGATCCCGCATAGAGCCAAACTATGGAAAACAAGTGGTGAAATCACTTACCTCGTCGGGCGCTGCGGCGGAATCCGCGATCTTCGATAGCGGATGCGGAGCTCAGCGCCCTTGAACAACACCTTCCGGACATCTTTGTACATAGTGTCGAAGAGCCCGCTCGAGAGTGCAGTGCTGCGCCGGATCAAACTCCCACAGGTTGAAGCCCGTCGGCGCACGGGAGAATCCGGCGGATGAGCATGACCTGGACTTCGTTGACAAGCCCGAGCATCTTGTACACCAGCTTCTGGAGACAGGCTTGGAGTCAGGTCTGCACCTCCGCATCCCACCAAATCCGGCCACTCTATTTCCGGGAAGTGAGCCATGTAGGGATGCCAGATCTGAATTCGGGGGCCGCTGCCCAATCAGGGTCACGCGGCTCGGTGATGTAGAACCACCCCGATTGCCACCCCTTGATGGTTTCCACGATGTGCCCTCCAGCCACGTAGCATGGGACATCCTGCCCACCATGGCGCCTCCGCACTCCGCTTGGCTGCCCTTCACAACCTTCGGCTTGACACTGAAGGTCTTGAGCCCTGGCGAAGTGGGTGCGGATGCAGAGGAAGGCCTCGCACCACGACTATAAACGCCGAGATGTTGAGGATGAAATTGGGGCGGATCATGGAAATCTAGGCCGTAGTAGAACATGAGCCCCGGACAAAGGGATGAAGCGGGAAGCCCAGTCCATGAAGGAAATGGGGAAGAAATACTACCCTCTCATGGGGCACAGGATTCGGGACGAGCTCTCCCTCGTCGGGGAGCCGATCTTGGCGATGTTGTTGGACAAATATCCGGCGTCGCAGCTTCTGGATCAACCCCTCCCGTGGACGGAGGAGGCCATCCACTTGCCTCCCGCTCCGGACAGAGTTGGAGAAGGCTGAGGTAAGAAGTGCGGACTTGGGCGCTGGAGCTCGAGTTCGCGGAGGTGGATAAGCCAAGGAGGACGAAGGCGCAGGTAAAAGTGTTGGATCTTTATCCCTTATATGGGTGGGACGAAAACATGTGTCCCCACCGCCTGGTAAAACTCGCTTATCTCCCAAGCGTCACAATCAATGGCGCGGTTGGGTTACCCATGTCCGTATTGATGGGTATCCCAGAATAAAGGGAACACGATCTCGCTTGACAAGACGCGTTAAGGAAACCGCCTCGCTAAACGCACGGAGGTGGAACAAATAAAAACGAGTAAAGGCTTGGTAATGGCATGACGTCAAGCCACTAAATATGTCAGCAGATTGAACTTGTGTAATATTATTCTCTCTACGGTGGTATGTGGAATTTATCTTTGCAGAGCCGGACACTATCCTGGTGTTCACAATCTTCTATAAATTATTCGGAGGAAGAACCCGCCTTGCAATGCCGAAGACAATATGCGCCGGACTAAATCTGTCATTGAAGCCTGGTTCAGGGCCTCTTGAGGAGTTCCGGACTAGGGGCGTCCGGATAGCGAACTATCATCATTGGCTGGACTCCAAGACTATGAAGATACAAGATTGAAGACTCCGTCCCGTGTCCGGATGGGACTTTCCTTGGCGTGGAAGGCAAGCTTGGCGATACGGATATGTAGATCTCCTACCATTGTAACCGACTGCTGTAACCCTAGCCCTCTCCTCGGTGTCTATATAAACCGGATGGCTTTAGTCCATAGGACGAACAACAATCATACCATAGGCTAGCTTCTAGGGTTTAGCCTCTTTGATCTCGTGGTAGATCCACTCTTGTAACACACATCATCAATATTGATCAAGCAGGACGTAGGGTTTTACCTCCATCAAGAGGGCCCGAACCTGGGTAAAACATCGTGTCCCTTGTCTCCTGTTACCATCCTCCTAGACGCACAGTTCGGGACCCCCTACCCGAGATCCGCTGGTTTTGACACCGACACTCATCATCAATCATGTTGAGGCAACATTTCTGTCTGATGTTATAGTGCACGATGGCATCGTTTACGCGGTCGACGCACAGATTGGCTGCCTATACTGGTGGAATCTATCGTCGTGTAATTGTTCTATCTCATCTCATCTTTACCTTGTGAATACGACTGCCTGTTCATTTGTTACAAATTTAGAATGCATAGCATGTCTATAACCACATCATTGCTATATGTTCCTCTCATTTCCTAGATTTTTATGACCACACATGTTATTGTTAGAGTTGATATGAGAAAAATTGGCATCTAATGATTGTTAGAATACATATTATGAGCATAACATCATGATTGCTATATGTTACTCTCGTTTACAAGATTTTTATAACAATGCATGTTATTGCTTAGAGTTGATATGAGAATAGTAGTAGTAAGTGCTATGGTAGAATATGAGTAGGCGCTGTCATAGCTGTTTTCCTCTCATTGTTACATGATGTTTGAACCATGACATGTTGCTAGAATATGAAAGCCATTGGCTTCATTTTTTAACTTGGGGTATGATTATGACCACGGCATTACAATTCTCTGTCTATGATATGTGTCACTGTTATAATAATCTTAATTCCACACATACTCTGAACATGATTGTTTATTTTTGTCCTTTTGGTCTCCAATTTGAATTGTTGCAGCAGACGAATGCTACCGGCCTTCATGATTTCAGGACCTGGAATCATACCAGCCGATGGGTGCTGGTTTATCGCTCGTTCAGCTGACCGTGGTCATTTGATGCTCATTCGCACGTACCAAATTGACCAAACCATTACATCAAACCACATGCAGTACAATATGTGGGGCGTTCGTGACATTGTGGCTATGGCTGCTTCGTGTTCGAAAAAGATCCCAGCTCTGTTGGGCTAGGCGTATTCAACTGGAGGCGGGTTTACACCCTCGGCAACCACTCCTTGTTCCTGGGGCTCAATTATCCGATCATCCAACCAATCATCGATCATATCACCGGCGATGATTACTGTGCTATGCAACTTCCATTCGCGAGGGGGGCTGTGTTTACACATCATACCATGGGTTTCATGAATCACCGTATCTAGAGATTCGTCGACACAGCTTGTTGCCAGATAATATTCAGTGTGTGAAAGGCATCAAGCTTCCATGCCATGGATGGATTTTGCAAACCCGACATGCGGCGATGTGGTTCATGCCAACAGCAAATATGCACAACTTGATTCGTACGATATCTAGACTTCAGCCATGTGATTCTGCCGCGTAGCACGACCCTCTTTTGTTGGATATTATGTATCGTTGTTAGTTTGAAGCACTCCTCTGGTTTGAAGGATAGATACCTTCACGGGATCAAGTGCATCCTAACTCACCTGCGTGGGATGTACCGATAATGATGATGGAGATGTCATGCGAAGCTATATATATATATATATATATATATATATATATATATATATATATCAGTTAGGCTTCAAGTGCGTACTTGTTAGTTAAACCTATGTATAAATTGTGACACTAAATACGACTAGTAAGTAGTACAGTAGCAGTACTAGTATACGTCGGTCAAATTATTCATCATGTCCACACATTGAATTGATGTGACAACACGCTGCGCGTGAGGTGACACAAGAATCCCTGCGGCGTGTTCGGGTATTCTGGACTTCAGATTTGGAGTACCACTTATCTGTCGAAATCTTTGATCATTCACTTAATACAGTCGATTGATCATACATTGAGTACCATATAACTAGAATTACCGATGCAAGTCGAAGAAGGATTGGCCGATGCTGCCGGCTGGCGTCAAGTTTGATCCCACGAATCAGGAGCTGATCGAGCACCTTGAGGCCAAAGTGAGTGCTGACAACGCGAGATTTCAGTCTCTCATCGATTTGTTCATACCAACGATCGACAGCGAGCACGGCATATGCTACACCCAACCTAAGAAACTTCCAGGTAAGACACCGATCAGCCGTCTACTTGCACAAACATATTCCTTTCTTTATAGCTCTATTTTCTTTTTAGACGCAGACCTGGTGAAGCAATTACAATTTGACAGTTAATAAAAAGTGAAACAAGTGGCGCAACATGCCAAAGATGTTATGAAAATGCCAACTAGGTACACTAAAACCTGTATTCCACAATACTGCAGGTATCACACTGACTGGCCTAAGGAAGCATTTCTTCCAGCGCAATTCCAGGGCGTTCAAAAGGGGCACGTGGACGCGTCACAAGATACAGCCGGAGCACGGCATGCACGCGATGTGGCACAAGACCGGCAATACCTTGCCGGTGATGGTCAACGGCCGGCAGACGGGCAGTAAAAATGGTTCTGGTGCTGCACACCAACAAGAACTTCGACCAGCAGAGGACCAACTGGGTGATGCACCAGTACCACCTCGGGGACCTAGAGCAAGAGAAGGAGCGGGAGCTGGTCCTCTGCAAGATTTTCTACCAGACGAACACTAGGGCCAGGAGTAAAAAGATTATAAGTTAGTTTGGTATTGGTAGTTGTACCACCTTGTCATCCGCAAGTTGGTATTGTTGTTAACGATCTTTTGGTATGAACTTGCATTTGCTTCTAACCATCATGCCGAGGGTCGACGTGGATATAAAGCTAAATCATTTTTCGAAACGAATTCTCGGGCACCTGATTTTTATTTGATGGGTAGCATAAGCACCCGCCGTTCGAATTCCCAGTTCTGCAGTTTTTTTGAAACAAGTGCATGCACTTATTATCACGATAAAAAAAACAATATTCGTATGCATCCCGATTATCGATGCATGCTTGTAGAATTCTCTCGTTTATTGAGCACGTATATTATTTTTTCAGGTCGAGCAAGTTTCAACTGGGCTGTAGACTGCCCAGGGTTGGTTTTGTTTTTAACAGGCCCAGCCCATGACGACAACGGGGCACAAAGATCCAGCAAGTATCCACTGGCCTGTGGCCCGCCAGCGTTAGTTATATTTTGTCTTACAACATCCGCAGACAGTTTTTTTACTAAATCAAACACACAGCCCAGTTCTATTTTCCTCTTGAAATGCATGTCCTACATCCGTTTTCTAATCTCTACCTATAGTTTTACTAGTTCATATACATGTATCATTATATTGAAAACACATAAAATTCCCTTTTCATATTTACATCCTTATTTTTGTTGTTTTTTCCCACCCAACGCTGATTTTTTACCACTGGTTTTCCCTTAAACCAACTCAATTGTCCCACGTCTTATTTGCTTACAAAAACAAAACGATTTTTTTGGCAAATCAATAAGTTCTTAAAAAAATGTTTATCATTTCGGAATTACAACAGTTTGGACTCCACCGAAATATGCAAAATAAGGTTAAACTTTTTGACTGTGGTCCTGGGCAGAAAATGGGCTGTAATAAATTACTTAAGAATTAGCAAATGGGCTGCAAATTATAAAAAATAGCAAATGGGCTGCAAATTATAAAAATAGCAAATGGGCTTTATGTTGTCTGCCACAAATTTGGAGGCTGACTTGTGGGCCTACACAAGGTTTCTTAAAAAAGAAACTTAGTCAACAATCAACTCTACCAGCGTCAGACCGTTAGATATCAATCTAACGGCAATCATGCTTCTTCAGTCTCTGATCTTCCTGCCCAAACCAGCGCCGTCGGAACCGCCTGCTCCCGCCTCCCGTGGCTGGCGGTCTTGCCAGGCCTCACGGCCCCATCATACTCGCATCCCTGGCCTGTCTATCCCTCTACTCACCCACACCTCCTGTTATTTTCGCGACAAGCAGCTAACCAGACGATCAACCCTCGTACTCTCCACTGCGTGGGCAGCCATCTGTCGTGTCTTCACCCGGCTCGTGTCGTTCCTTCAGAGGCCTCGCCGTCGTCCACCGCCCTGGTGCTCTCAACGCGGCGTGGTCAACGATGTACATCCAACGGCCGTAGTGCTTCTTCAACCTCTGGTCTTCTTGCCCCAGCCGCCCAAAGCAGCGCCGGTCGTGCCGCATGCTCCTGCCTCCCGTGGTCGGCTGTGCTGCCACGGAGGCCTCACCGTCCCCATACTACTCCCACCGCTGGCCAGGCCATCCCTCCACTCACCCACTCCCCCTGTTATTCTGTGGTGACGGCAGCCTCACACCGCAGCCAAACCAGTGAACCCTCGTACTCCTCTCCGCGTGGGCATCCACTGTCGCGTCTTCCCCGGCTCCGCGTCGTCCCCTTCCTAGGCCTCGCCGTCGTCCACCGCCCTGGTGCTCTTGGCGCGGCGTGGTCAATGTGGGCAACGATCGACTTCCATCGGAAGAGTACTGTACGTGGAGAGGCTGACAGCTGGGTCCACGGCAGCCGCAAGGAAGTGCCTCCTTATTACGCGCAAAATAATTATTCCAGCACCTGACAGCGAGGACCCACCGGACAGGCCACCGTATTTCATGAAAAAACGTTTCCCCACATTGCTAGACCCACCGGACGGGCCACCGTATTTTTGCGAAAAAGTTTGCCCTCGATCATTGGGACCCACCAGACGGACCACCGTATTTCGCGAAAAAAACGTCCCCCCCGCTGTCAGCTCGGACCCACCGGAAGTGCCTCCTTATTACGCGTAGAAAAATGAATACTCCCCTGCTAGCTGGGACCTACCATGGTGGGAGGCTGACTTGTGGGCCTACTAAGTTGACGGGGACAGAGGGCTTTGTCAACTTAGTCAATATGAACGATTCTAGCTCCAGTGACCGTATGATGTCCATCCAACGGCCGTCATGCTTCTTCAATCTCTGCTCTTCCTGCTCCAGCCGCTCAAACAAGCGCCGACGGGACTGCCTGCTCCCTCCTCCCGTGGCCGGCTGTGCTGCCGCGCAGGCCTCACCGCCCCATCGTACCCCCATCGCTGGCCTAGCCATCCCTCTACTCACCCACACCTGCTGTTATTCTCCGGCGAGGGCAGACGAACCAGTAAACCCTCGTACAGTCGTACTCCCCTCCGCGTGGGAAACAACTACCGAGTCTTCCATGCCTCCGTGTCGTTCCCTTCCTAGGCCTCGCCGTCGTCCACCACCCTGGTGCTCTCGGCGCTGCGTGGTGAACGTGGTTAAGGAACGGCTTCCATCGGATGTGGACTATACGTGGAGAGGCTGACAGCTGGGTCCACGGCCGCAGCAAGGAAGTGCCTCCTTATTACGTGCAAAATAATTATTCCTCCACCTGACATCTGGGACCCACAGGAAGGGCCTCTGTATTTCGCATAAAAAATGTGCCCCCGCTGACATGTCGGACCCACCAGCTATCTTCGCACGCAAGGAAGGGCCTCCTTATTACGCACAAAAAAAATGAATACTCCCCACCTTAACCGGAACCCAAAGCATAGTGGGAGGCTGACTTGTGGGCCTACCAAGTTGACGGGGACGGAGGGCTTTGTCAACTTAGTCAATATGAAGGAGCTATCTCCTGTTACCATACGATGTTCATCCAACGGCCGTAGTGCTTTTTCAACCTCTGGTCTTCTTGCTCCAGCCGCCCAAACCAGCGCCGGTCGTGCCGTGTGCTCCTGCCTCCTGTGGCCGGCTGTGATGCCGCGGATGCCTCACCACCCCCTACTACTCCCACCGCTGGCCAGGCCATCCCTCTACTCACCCACACCCCCTATTATTCTGTGGCGAGAGTAGCCTCACACCGCAGCCGAACCAGTGAACCCTCGAACTCCTCTTCGCGTGGGCATCCCATTGCTGCGTCTTCCCCAGCTCGAAGTCGTCCCCTTCCTAGGCCTGTTCGCCGCCCACCGCCGTGGTGCTCTCGTGGCGTGGTCAACATGGTCAAGGAACGACTTCCATCGGACGTGGATCTGTATGTGGAGAGGCCGATACCGGGTCCACGGCCGCAGCAAGGAAGTGCCTCCTTATTACGCGCAAAATAATGATTCCTCCACCTGACAGCGGGGACCCACCGTACGGGCCACTGTATTTCATGAAAAAAATGTTTCCCCTGACTGCTGTGACCCACCAGCTACATCTTCGCATGCAAGGAAGTGCGTCCGGGCGAAAAAAAACGATTCGCCCCCCTGACTGCTGGGACCCACCAGCTACATCTTCGCACGCAACAAAGTGCGTCCGGGCAAAAAAAAACGATTCGCCCCCCTGACTGCTGGGACCCACCAGCTACATCTTCGCACGCAAAGGTAGTGCGTCCGGGCAAAAAAAAAGATTCACCCCTTTGACTGCTGGGACCCACCAGCTATATTTTCGCACGCAAGGAAGTGCCTGACGGTCGGGACCCACCTGGTCGAAGCGTACGTAGCGTTGTCATTCTGGTCGCGAGTGTGTACGTACATACTGGTTGTTGTAGAGGCGCGCACGTATCGTAGTAGAGGCGCGCACGTAGCATGTACACATATGTACAACGGCCATGGTGCAAGAAAGAAAATACGGCCACGGACGTACATACGGGCAGGGTCTCGAACGCCTACTTGCGCATACGTACGGCGAGGGCTCGTGTACATGGCTGGGTCGGAACGGAGAAACGACGTCATTGTCGTGTTCATGGGGAGGCAACGGAATGCGTCGTGTTCATGGGGAGGTGAGGGAGTCCTGGACTAGGGGGTGTCCGGATAGCCGAACTATCACCGTTGGCCGGACTCCTGGATTATGAAGATACAAGATTGAAGACTTCGTCCCGTGCCCGTATGGGACTTTCCTTGGCGTGGAAGGCAAGCTTGGCGATACGGATATGTAGATTTCCTACCATTGTAACCGACTCTGTGTAACCCTAACCCCATTCGGTGTCTATATAAACCGAAGGGTTTTAGTCCGTAGGACGAACAACAATCATACCATAGGCTAGCTTCTAGGGTTTAGCCTCTCCGATCTCGTGGTAGATCTACTCTTGTACTACCCAAATCATCAATATTAATCAAGCAGGAGTAGGGTATTACCTCCATCGAGAGGGCCCGAACACAGGTAAAAATATCGTGTCCCTTGTCTCTGTTACCATCCGCCTAGACGCACAGTTCGGGACCCCCTACCCGAGATCCGCCGGTTTTGACACCGACATTGGTGCTTTCATTGAGAGTTCCTCTGTGTCGTCACCTTTAGGCCCGATGGATCCTTCGATCATCAACAACGACGCGGTCCAGGGTGAGACTTTTCTCCCCGGACAGATCTTCGTATTCGGCGGCTTTGCTGCGGGCAATTCACTTGGCCATCCGAGCAGATCGAAGCTACGCCCGCCATCGTGTCGATTCGAGTTTGAAGTATAAAGGCGGCGTCGCGGAGACTTGATCTTCGACGGATTCGAGCCACAGCCAAGCGCGCCGCCTTTGTCTCGATGGGCATGATCTAGCTCTGCCGCGAACAGTGTCACGGAGGCCGCACCAGACGTGCTCCGACCCTTAGCTCGGAGCCGACTTCGCCGATCGAGGACGAGTGGTTGGACACCGCCTCGGGGGCTACGATCTCTACGGCGATTGAGCCGAACACCTTCCCTGTCCTTTGCAAAGCCCATGATTCCGAGGTGCCAGACTCCTCTCCGGACTCCGAACCTCCCGCGCTCCTACCAGTCGAATCCGATTGGGCGCCGGTTATGGAATTCACCGCTGCGGACATCTTTCAGCACTCGCCCTTTAGCGACATCCTGAATTCACTAAAGTCTCTCTCTTTATCAGGAGAGCCCTGGCCGGACTATGGTCAGGAAGGTTGGGATGCGGACGACGAAGAAATTCAACGCCCACCCACCACCCACTTTGTAGCCACTGTCGATGATTTAACCGACATGCTTGATTTCGACTCCGAAGACATCGACGGTATGGACGACGATGCAGGAGACAACCAAGAACCAGCGCCTATAGGGCACTGGAAGGCCACCTCGTCATACGAAATATACATGGTGGACATCCCAAAGGATGGGAACGGCGATGGAACAACGGAGGATGACCCCTCCAAGAAATAGCCCAAGCGTCGGCGTCAGCGGCGCCGCTCTAAATCCCGCCACAGCAAAAACGGTGATTCCGGCACGGGATATAATAACACCCCGGACGGTTGAAGACAACCCTCCAGCAGACACAGACAGAGGAGGGAGAAGCCAGCCCTCATGATAGAGCGGCAAAGCGGAGAGGTAGAGGGCGACAATTATATGCCCCTCCGAAGACGAGGCAAGCCTCGACGATTTACAATTCGTCATGCCAGAGGATCCCGTCCGAACAAGAGCGTTTTAAACGCAGGCTCATGGCCACGGCAAGCAGCCTCAAGAAAGAAGCAACAGCTTAAAGCTGACCAAGACCTGCTAGCTGACAGATGGACCAAGTCCTTGCGGCGAAGAGTACGAACTCGAACGCCCCTCAAAAGCTACCCCCAAACGCAGCCGTTGCCTCGATCGGAGGAGGAAGCACCCGCGTCACCAGCGCCGCGACATGGCAGACCGGCCACCCTGCGGTCATGACAGAGAAGCCTCTCGGCCCTCCGCTCAAGCCACGCCCGGCCCGCTCAAAAAGTACCAAGGCACGGAGAACGCGCCGGACTTGCGTAGATATCTTTGGAGGATAAGGCAAAGCAAACAAGATCGATCTACAGATCGCGTGGGCGTAACGACTCGGGATGATTAACATCACGCCAGATACAAAGAACCCCGGCCGGGCGAACACAAAGAGACAAAGCTCATATGAGCTACGCCGTGATATAGCCCAATACGTAGGCGCCAGCACACCCACTATGCTTCACAGATGAAGTAATGGATCATCAAATCCACGAGGGCTTCAAACCCGTAAACATCGAATCATACGATGGTACCACAGATCATGCGATGCGGATCGAGGACTATCTCCTCCATATCCACATGGCCCGTGGTGATGATCTACATGCCATCAAATACCTCCCACTCAAGCTTAAAGGACCAGCTCGGCATTGGCTCAACAGCCTGCCAGCAGAGTCAATCGGTTGTTGGGAGGACCTAGAAGCCGCATTCCTCGATAACTTCCAGGGCACATATGTGCGACCACCAGACGCTGATGACCTTAGCCATATAATTCAGCAGCCAGAAGAATCGGCCAGACAATTACGGGCGCGGTTCCTAACAAAGAAAAAATCAGATCGTCGACCGTCCGGATGCGTAGGCGCTTAGCAGCCTTCAAACACAACATCCATGACGAGTGGCTAGCCCGGCACCTAGGACAGGAAAAGCCGAAATCCATGGCAGCCCTCACCACACTCATGACCCGCTTTTGCGCGGAGAGGACAGCTGGCTAGCTCGAAGCAATAACTTGGCCAAACACCACGGTAGTTCGGATACCAAGGACAGCAATGGCAGGTCGGCGTCGCAATAAGCATAAACGCCGCGATTAACGGTGACAATGTCAAGATACGACAAAGAATGCCGGATTCGTGAGGCTCTAAACTCGGTCGTGGAAGAAGCCATTCAAAAGAAATACCCGAGGCCCGGCCCAACTTGGACCAAATACTCGATCGCTTGTGCCAGATACATGGCACCCCCAAAAAACCAGCCAACCACACCAACAGGGATTGTTGGGTGTTCAAGCAAGCACGCAAGCTAAACGCCGAAAACAACGACAAGGGGCTGCACAGCAATGACGAGGAAGAGCCCCGGCCGCCGAACAATAGAGGACAGAAGGGCTTTCCCACACAAGTGCGGACGGTAAACATGATATACGCAACCCACATACCCAAAAGGGAGCGGAAGCATGCACTAAGGGACGTATATGCGATGGAGCCAGTCGCCCCAAAGTTCAACCCGTGGTCCTCCTGCCCGATCACTTTTGATCAAAGGGACCACCCCAGTAGCATCCGCCACGGCGGATTCGCAGCGTTGGTTCTTGACCCAATCATTGACGGATTTCACCTCACTAGAGTCCACGATGGATCGGCGGCAGCCTGAACCTGCTTTACCGGGATACGATTGCACAAAATGGGCATAGACCCTCAAGGATTAAACCCACAAAGACGACCTTTAAAGGCGTCATACCAGTGTAGAGGCCAATTATGCGAGCTCGGTTACACTCGAACTGGTCTTCGGATCCCCGGATAACTTCCGGCGAAGAGTTAATCTTCGACATAGTCCCGTTCATAGCGGCTATCATGCACTTTGCTCGGACGAACCGCATTTCGCAGTTCATCTGCGGTGCCGCTCGACGCATATCTCAAGCTCAAGATGCCAGGCCCTCGAGGAGTAATTACGGTCAATGGAAACACCGAACGCTCTCTCCGAACGGAGGAGCATACGGCGGCCCTAGCGGCGGAAGTACAAAGCAGCCTCTTGAGGCAATTCTCGAGTCCGGCTACTAAACGTCCGGACACCGCTCAAGCGTCCGAGTAACCTGCAGCAGAAGACCGCCTGCACGTTCCGGAGCATCGCAGTAGCAATGCGGCCCCAACCCCAGCCCTCGCGAAATTGCGAAGCCGGTATTACGCTGGCATACATAACTACGCTCTGGAGATACCATGGGCATAAGGGAGGGCACGACCACGGCACGCCTGCACGCGGCTCAACCGCACTGTGGGCTCCGATTGTGTCATTCTTTTCTTTCTTCTTTTCTCTTACTTTCGGGACTCCGTTTTCCGAAGCCTGCCGGGCACTAGCATTACCGAACTCACGATGCAACAGCCAGGAAGCAGAAAGCTACGTCGAATGTCCGGTGGTCTCTACTACGAGCATTATACCTGTTTTACATACCATCCCGCAGCTTACCCCTGGAGGGGGACATGTTAAATAGTCCCATCCCTTCCTTATCGCACCATTTGTATCGTCCTGCTTTCATTGCAGTATATTTTGAATAAACAATACATAGCTTCTGCTTATTATTGCGTTCCCTTTCCTTTTTTTTCCCATATATGTTCATCTATGACATGTTGCACCCGTACACTTTGGTACGGCCAATACACCAGGGGCTTAAGTACCCCAAAGAATGGTGTGATAAGTCCAAACACTTTCACAAGTGCGGCACCCCGAACTTATAGCATTATATGCATCGGCTCTGAATCATGTCTTGGGTCAATAGTTGGGTTTTGCCCAGCTCCCATGTTTTGGTACCTTACGTTTCATTATATCGGCTAAGGTAGCACTGGGAGAACCACTGCGATTGTGCCCCGGTTGAGCTGGGTTGAGCACCTCAGTGGAGAGAGCTAAAACTGACCGTCATGATAGGGCGAGAGATGGTCGTTGTTCGAGAGGTTTTTTCGGGTCCCTAAAGTCTTATGCCGCTTAGAGCGAGGAGCCGGCATTGTCCGGCCAAGGCGTGGATAGCGCCCCGAACTCGGTCTTCCGAATACAAGGGGCTTTGCCGAAATTTAAAATTATAGAATTCTGTGGCTAAGTGAGAGTGTTCAAGCACTATAAGTCCGGTTGCCTTGTTCGTTGCGTTGAGCGCCTCCCTCGAAGGACCCAAGAATGGGAACAAGAGCGCTCAAGTTTATCCCGAACACCACAGCACTCGTGGCATGGGGGCTGAAGCCAACGACTTTTCGTCTCTCAAATTTGATAAACAGCCGCACAGAAGGTAATATTTTAAGTTAACAAGCGTCGCTTTGTGCATATGAACAAGTTTTCAGCGTACAGGATAACAAATGCGAGTCTATTAGAAAATTACTTCTTTGGAGCATTCACCCGTTATAAGGCGGGCACCCTTCAGGACGCCCTCATAATACATTTCAGGCGTGCGATGCTCCTTGCCCGGTGGTGGTCCGACCTTCACAAGCTTCTCACCGTCCAGCTTGCCCCACTTGCACTTTAGCAGGCAAGGCCCTCTGAGCACCTTCAATGCAGACGGAGCGCTTGATGACTTCAATCCACGGACAGACGGCGTCCACCAGCCGCGCACTAGGCCGAAGTAGCTCCTGTGCATGGCTTCCGTTAGCCACAACCGAACTATGAGGCCCTTCATGGCGGTTCGGCGACCTTGTGGAGCTCGACCAGCTGCTTCAAATGGTCGCCTCGAGGCACAGATGTCCGGCCTCGATATCGAGACCGAACACCTTCTCCGTCGCGCTTCCCTCCTCGGCTCGGTAGAAAGCGGCAAGATTGGACACTGCTTGGGCAGATCTGCGAATGCTCTGGAGAGCTCCGGATTCGGGTAAGAAACAGATAATTCACCATCACATGCTTCCTTTCCATAAAGAATGCCATACCAGCCGCTATCTTCTACATCGCCTCCATTTCCTGGAGGGCTTATTGGGCTAAGGCTTAAGCGGCTTTGGCACTCTCAAGAGCCAAAGCGAGCTCGGACTCTCGAGTCTTGAGTCACACTCCAAACTCTCGTGTTTTTCCACGAGAGCACAGAGCTCTTGCCGCACCTCCGCCACCCGCGCCTCCTGCTTCTCTCGCTCGGTGCGCTCCGCGGCCGGACTGTTTTCGGCCTTGGACACCGCTTCTTTCAGGGTCGCCACCTCGTTCATGGCCCCTGCAATACTCACGTTATTCCTGTCATTTTTTGCAACCAAATCCTTTCTATAAGGTATTACTTTAATAAGGTATTACTCACCTTCCTTATCCTCGAGCTGCTTCTTGGCAAGGCCGAGCTCGTTCTCGGACCGCTCGAGGCTCTGCTTCAATGCATTGACCTCCGTAGTCAGTGCGGCAGTGGTCAGCAGCCTGCATTCCCATATTGACATACTTATGTTAGACTCTGTGTATATCTTTTTAGATCCTCGGTCCGGCTTTTCTTTCCGACGCCGAACTAAGCATCGAGGCTACCGTCTATGCGGTAATATTTTTACATATTCTAAAACTTACCTCAAAGCACATTAGAAGGTCGGCATAAGCTTGATCAGCCCGCTCTTGGCGGACTGAACTTTCTGGACCAGCGCACTCATGATAGTGCGGTGCTCCTCGTCGATGGAGGCGCCATTAAGCGCCTCCAGCAAGCTATCCGGTGCCTCCGGTTGGACGGAGGTCATCGGTGTCACAGTCTTGCCCTTCTTACGAAGGGGCCACTTGCCGGACTTTGGAACCACTGAAGGTTCCGGTACAGAGTCCGGCACAGGGCCGGACTTAGAGCCCTTGATGGCCACTCCTCGTCGTTGTCGACGTTGGTGGAGAAGTCCGGAGGAAGGGTCCTTCCTTTCTTGGACCCTCCGGCCTCCTTAGTCGGGGCGGCCTTCCTTTTCTTCTCTCCCCCCGCTGGGGGAGAGGCTTCCTTTTCCTCCTCCTCGTTCTCAAGAGAGGATTCAGCCTCAGAGTATGACAGTACCTGGCGCCGGGAGCTCCTTCGAGTTCCCGTGGCCTCCTTTTTGGCCTTCTTCTCCGGCACCACGTGAGGTGTCGGAACCACCAGCCCCGTCAAGCGGGCGTCCATTGGAGTCTTCCGGGCAAGGAGCGGGACAAGTTAATCTGTTCGACGTCTTCAGCCGATCTGTCAAAAGGTTAGGGAGTTTTAGATCCCGCATAGAGTCAAACTATGAAAAAGAGTCTCATAAAGGGTAAAATAACTTACCTCGCTGGCTTGACCTTTGCGGCGGAATCCGCGATCTTCGGTAGCGGATGCGGGAGCTTCGGCGCCCTTGAACAGCACCTTCCAGGCATCTTCGTACGTAGTGTCGAAGATCCGGCTCAAGGTCCGGTGCTGTGGCGGATCAAACTCTCACAAATTGAAGGCCCGTTGCTGGCATGGGAGAATCCGGCGGAGGAGCATAACCTGGACTACGTTGACAAGCTTGAGCTTCTTGTCCACCAGGTTTCGGACACAGGTTTGGAGTCCGGTCAGCTCTTCCGAGTCACCCCACGTCAGGCCCGTCTCTTCCATGATGTGAGCCGTGTGGGGTAGCCAGATCTGAATTCGGGGGCCGCCGCCCATTTGGTGTCGCGCGGCTCGGTGATGTAGAACCACCCCGATTGCCACCCCTTTATTGTCTCCACGAAGGAGCCCTCGAGCCATAGAACATTGGGCATCCTGCCCGCCATGGCACTCTCCGCAAGACTGTCGGCCGCCCACTATCTTCGGCTTGACGCTAAAGGTCTTCAACCATAAACCGAAGTGGGGCTGGATGCGAGGAAAGCCTCGCACCTGACGATATAAACGTCGAGATATTGAGGATGAAGTTTGGGGCCAGATCGTGGAAATCCAGGCCGTAGTAGAACATGAGCCCCCGGACAAATGGGTGAAGTGGAAAACCTAGTCCACGGAGGAAGTTGGTGAGGAACACCAGCCTCTCATGGGGCCTGGGGGTGGGGATGAGCTGCCCCTTGTTGGGGAGCCGACACGCAATGTCGCCGGACAAGTATCCGGCCACCCGCAGCTTTGTGATGTGCCCCTCCGTGACGGAGGAGGCCATCCACTTGCCTCCCGCTCCGGACATAATTGGAGAAGGTTGAGGTGGGATGTGCGGACTTGGTATTTGGAGCTCGAGTCTTGCGAAAATGGATGAGCAAAAGAGGAAGAAGGCGTAGGTGAAAAGGTGGATCCTTATCCCCTTATATGGACGGACGCAACTAAGCGCCCCCACCAGCCTGGTAAAACTCAGTTATCTTCCAAGCGCCATAATCAATGGCGCGGTTGGGTTACCCACATCCGTATTGATGAGGATCCCGGAATAAGGGGACACGATCTACGCTTTGACAAGACGCGTGCCAAGGAAACCGCCTAAACGCTAAACCGAGGTGGTATAGTAAAAACAATTCGAATAAAAACTTGGTCGTGGCGTGATTACACGCTCCGGAATACGTCAGCAGATTGATTTTGTGTAAATATTATTCTCTCTACGGTGTTATGTCGAAATTATTTTGCAGAGCCGGACACTGTCCTTGTGTTCAAAATCTTCTATAAAGTATTCGGAAAGGAACCCGCCTTGCAATGCCGAAGACAATATGCACGCCGGACTCGTCGTCATTGAAGCCTGGTTCAGGGGCTACTGAGGGAGTCCTGGACTAGGGGGTGTCCGGATAGCCGAACTATCACCTTTGGCCGGACTCCTGGATTATGAAGGTACAAGATTGAAGACTTCTTCCCGTGTCCGGATGGGACTTTCCTTGGCGTGGAAGGCAAGCTTGGCGATACGGATATGTAGATTTCCTACCATTGTAACCGACTCTGTGTAACCCTAACCCTATTCGGTGTCTATATAAACCGAAGGGTTTTAGTCCGTAGGACGAACAACAACCATACCATAGGCTAGCTTCTAGGGTTTAGCCTCTCCGATCTCGTGGTAGATCTACTCTTGTACTACCCATATCATCAATATTAATCAAGCAGGAGTAGGGTATTACCTCCATTGAGAGGGCCCAAACCTGGGTAAAAATATCGTGTCCCTTGTCTCCTGTTACCATCCACCTAGACGCACAGTTCGGGACCCCCTACCCGAGATCCGCCGGTTTTGACACCGACAGGAGGCAACGAAATGCGTCGTGTTCATCGGGAGGCAACGGAACGCGTGGGAGACAACCGGCTTGGACGGAACATGCGATGGAAACGAGGCCTGGCGTACCGCAGAACAGAGGAAACGGCCTTGTGTTCGACCGGCCACGTTCGAAACGGGGTCCTGTTGATTGGGAGGGGTCTGGCGTACCGCAAGACGGCGAAGAAAGCGGACCTCCCTACGGTCGAAACGGGCTCCTGTTGATCGGGGAGGCGTGTGGCGTACCGCAAAAGCGGAGGAAAGCGGACCTCCCTACGGTCGAAATGGGGTCCTGTTGATCGGGAGGTGTGGCGTACCGCAAAGCGGATTTAAACGCACCTCCTACGGTCAAAACGGGGTCCTGTTCATCGGGAGGGGTGTGGCGTGCGCAAAAGCAGGACTCCTCGGGATACATGTTCATCTCCACCGTCGACCTCCTCCCACCGCACGGGCTATCGTCGACCTCCTCCAGCCTCCACGGGCTCCTCGTTCATCCAGCCTCCACCGCCGCTACTCCACCGCCATCGCTCAACCACCCTCCACCGTCTCATCGCTCATCCAGCCCTCCACACCATGGGGTCCTCTTCATCCAGAAGCAAACGCCATCGCTCACTGTTCATCCCAGAGGCGGCATTGATCGGCTTCAGTTAGCAGCAGTAGCGAAGGAATCACTCGATCGGGTTCAGTTAACAGCCATCGATCGATCGCTCGGGTTCAGTAACGCGTAGCTAGCAAAGGTAATCGCCGGGTTCGATTAGAGCCAACGCCTACACACGCTGCAGCGTCGTGTAATACGAGAAAGCAGCGCATCGCTTCGCCCCCGACCTCCCACCGTGAACCGCAACTCCCGAAATCCCCCTCAATTCTACCATGGTTTTTCCGTCATGGACGGCCCAAAGAATGTCATGCAGCTGCGTCTCCGGCCCGCCCAGGACGAAAAGCCCATTTTCTGTCATGATTTTTTGTCATAGAAGTAGGAGCCCACCACATCTATGATAATACCGGGTTTTGTCACAATTATCGTCATAGAAGTTTCATATGTATGACAGAAAAAAGTTTCCAACCGCTTATTGCAAAGAGTAATCAACATATTCATGCGGTGAATATTTCCGCTAACGTTCTTAAGAGGTTCAAGAGACTTTTGTAAATTCTTAGTAACTTCACAATTTTTTTCAAGAACTTGTGTCTCTTCCTGAATAGGATGAGGCCCCTTTTGTTGAGGTAGTGTTCCCACTATACCTTCTATAATTTCAAGTGCAATATGGGGATCAATTTCAATAAAATTGCCTTTGGCAACGCAATCCAAAAGTTGTCTATGAGACATATTTAATCCAACATAAAAATTGCGAAGCAATATTCTCAGATTTACTTCAAAGGTACAATTACGATAAGACTCCATTATTCTCAACCAGGCATCTTTTAAGTTTTCTCCTTGTCTTTGTTTGAAGTGAAAGACTTCAAGCTCAGGGGACAATGGAGTGGATAAGGAGCTAGCCATAACGACGAGCAAGCGAGGAAAAGGCAAATGGAAAAGAGAGGGCGAATAAAACGGCAAGGGTGAAGTGGGGGAGAGGAAAACGAGAGGAAAATGGAAAATAATGTAATGCGAGAGATAAGGGATTGTGATGGGTACTTGGTATGTTGACTTTTGCGTAGACTCCCCGGCAATGGCGCCATAAATTCTTCTTTCTACCTCTTGAGCTTGCGTTGGATTTCCTTGAAGAGGAAAGGTGATGCAGCACAGTAGCGTAAGTATTTCCCTCAGTTTTTGAGAACCAAGGTATCAATCCAATAGGAGACTACGCGCGAGTCCCTCGTACCTACACAAAGCAAATAACTCCTCGCAACCAACGCGAATAGGGGTTGTCAATCCCTTCACGGTCACTTACGAGAGTGAGATCTGATAGAGATGATAGATAATACTTTTGGCATTTTTGGGTATAAAGATGCAAAGTAAAATAAAAGGTAAAGTAAAAAAGCAAAGAAGTGATAAAGCGTAGGAAGATTAATATGATGAGAATAGACCCGGGGGCCATAGATTTCACTAGTGGCTTCTCTCAAGAGCATAAGTATTTTACGGTGGGTGAACGAATTACTGTTGAGCAATTGATGAAATTGAGCATAGTTATGAGAATATCTAGGTATGATCATGTATATAGGCATCACATCCGAGACAAGTAGACGGACTCGTGCCTGCATCTACTACTATTACTCCACTCATCGACCGCTATCCAGCATGCATCTAGAGTATTAAGTTCAAGAAAACAGAGTAACGCCTTTAAGTAAGATGACATGATGTAGAGGGATAGATTCATGCAATATGATAAAAACCCCATCTTGTTATCCTTGATGGCAACAATACAATACGTGCCTTGCTGCCCCCATCACCGGGAAAGGACACCGCAAGATTGAACCCAAAGCTAAGCACTTCTCCCATCGCAAGAAAAACCAATCTAGTAGGCCAAACCAAACTGATAATTCGAAGAGACTTGCAAAGATAACGAATCATACATAAAAGAATTCAGAGACGATTCAAATATTGTTCATAGATAATCTTGATCATAAACCCACGATTCATCGGTCTCAACAAACACACCGCAAAAAGAAGATTACATCGAATAGATCTCCACGAGAGAGGGGAGAACATTGTATTGAGATCCAAAAAGAGAGAAGAAGCCATCTAGCTACTAACTATGGACCCGAAGGTCTGAGGTAAACTACTCACACTTCATCGGAGGGGCTATGATGATGTAGAAGCCCTCCATGGTGGATTCCCCTTCCGGCGGAGCTCCGGAACAGGCCCCAAGATGGGATCTCGTGGATACAGAAAGTTGCGGCGGTGGAATTAGATTTTTCGCTCTGTATCTGATCGTTCGGGGGTACGTAGGTATATATAGGAGGAAGAAGTACGTCGGTGGAGCTTCATGGGGCCCATGAGGGTGGGGGCGCGCCCTAGGGGTGTAGGCGCGCCCCCTACCTCGTGCCCACCTCGTGGCTTTCTTGACGTAGGGTCCAAGTCTCCTGGGTCATATTTGGTGAGAAAATGACGTTCCCGAAGGTTTCATTCCGTTTGGACTCTGTTTGATACCCCGTTTCTTTGAAACACTGAAATAGGCAAAAAAACAGCAATTCTGGGCTGGGCCTCCGGTTAATAAGTTAGTCCGAAAAATAATATAGAAGTGAAAAATAAAGCCCAATATGGTCCAAAACAGTAGATAATATAGCATGGAGCAATCGAAAATTACAGATACGTTGGAGACGTATCAGGGGGTTGGCGTGGTGCTAACCCGCGGGATCGCTCGCCGGAGCAGTGGCGCGGCCGCGGCTGCGACCGGGACCGCCGGTCTTCGGCTCGCCGCTCTCTGGCTCACTCTGGCCGCTCTGAGGTGTCCCCCCCCCCCCGCCCCCCGCGGCGCTACGATCCCCTGTGTCGCCAGGCGCAATTTCCGTCTTCTGGTCCCAACAATCGCAATGGGCGAGGTGCCTTTGCGAAGAAGAAGAAGAAACGCGTGGCGAATCAACAAGCCGCGGCCGTGTCTGCCCCGGCATCCTCCATCTCCAGCCCCCCACTGTGCCTACGGTGGCGAACCCCCGTCGGCCCCGACGGTGACGTGCTTCAACTGTGGGGTGGAGGGGCACTGCCAGATCGACTGCACTCGGCCGCCCTCTTGCTTCAAGTGCAAGCACGCCGATCACCCCGCCGCGCTCTGCCCAGACCATCTGGCAACGGGGGTTCTTGGCCTCTTTGGCTACACACTGGATGATTTGGGCTTCTTCCAGATGGATCTCCCAGTGCCGGCGGCTTCCTCCTCCCTGACTGCCCTCATCTCAGTCCTAGATGGCAAAAAGGCGTCCCCGGGGATCACTGCTGAAGAAATCCGCCACTTGTTCAAGCCGGATTGGGACTGGGAGGTTGCTCCCATTTCTGATCAGGAGTTCACTACAGTCTTCCCTGATCCTGTCAGCCTCCGCTATGGCACCCACAGTGTGGAGTTAACGCTAGCGCTTCATCAGCTGAAGGTGCGCATATCGCTGCCTTCGGTGGATCCTCTCGCTGTGGCCTCTCTCTCCACCGTGTGGGTTGATAACCCACAAGTGTAGGGGATCGCAACAGCTTTTGAGGGTAGAGTATTCAACCCAAATTTATTGATTCGACACAAGGGGAGCCAAAGAATATTCTCAAGTATTAGCAACTGAGTTGTCAATTCAGCCACACCTGGAAACTAAATATCGACAGTAAAGTGTTTAGTAGCAAAGTAGTATGATAGTAGTGGTAACGGTAACAAAAGTAACGGAAGCAAGAGTAATATTTTTGGTGTTTTGTAGTGATTGTAACAATAGCAACGGGAAAGTAAATAAGCGTAAACCAGTATATGGAAAGCTCGTAGGCATTGGATTGGTGATGGATAATTATGCCGGATGCGGTTCATCATGTAACAGTCATAACCTAGGGTGACACAGAACTAGCTCCAATTCATCAATGTAATGTAGGCATGTATTCTGAATATAGTCATTCATGCTTATGGAAAAGAACTTGCATGACATCTTTTGTCCTACCCTCCCGTGGCAGCGGGTCCTAATGGAAACCGAGGGATATTAAGGCCTCCTTTTAATAGAGAACCGAACAAAGCATTAGCACATAGTGAATACATGAACTCCTCAAACTATGGTCATCACCGTGAAGTATCCCGATTATTGTCACTTGAGGTTGTCGGATCATAACACATAATAGGTGACTATAGACTTGCAAGATAGGATCAAGAACACACATATATTCATGAAAACATAATAGGTTCATATCTGAAATCATGGCACTCGGGCCCTAGTGACAAGCATTAAGCATAGCAAAGTCATAGCAACATCAATCTCAGAACATAGTGGATACTAGGGATCAAACCCAAACAAAACTAACTCGATTACATGATAAATCTCATCCAACCCACACCGTCCAGCAAGCCTATGATGGAATTACTCACGCACGGCAGTGAGCATCATGAAATTGGTGATGGAGGATGGTTGATGATGACGACGGCGATGAATCCCCCTCTCCGGAGCCCAGAACGGACTCCTGATCAGCCCTCCCGAGAGGTTTTAGGGCTTGGCGGCGGCTCTGTATCGTAAAACGCGATGATTTTCTTCTCTCTGATTTTTTTCTCTCCGAAAGCAAATATATAGAGTTGGAGTTGGCGTCGGAGGGTCTCCAGGGGGCCCACGAGGTAGGGGGGCGCCTCGAGGGGGGCGCCCCACCCTCGTGGGATGTGGTGTGGCCCCCTGGTCTTCATCTTTGGCGAGGATTTTTTGTTATTTTTTCTAAGATGTTCCGTGGAGTTTCAGGTCATTCCGAGAACTTCTATTTTCTGCACATAAAACAACATCACGGCAATTCTGCTGAAAACAGCATCAGTCCGGGTTAGTTCTATTCAAATCATATAAGTTAGAGTCCAAAACAAGGGCAAAAGTGTTTGGAAAAGTAGATACGACGGAGAAGTATCAACTCCACCAAGCTTAAACCCTTGCTTGTCCTCAAGCAATTCAGTTGACAAACTGAAAGAGAAAAAGAAAAACTTTTACAAACTCTGTTTGCTCTTGTTGTTGTAAATATGTCAAGCCAGCATTCTAGTTTTCAGCAAAGTTTATGACTAACCACATTTGCAATAACTCTCAGGTCTCATGTTTACTCATATCAATGTCATAATCAACTAACGAGCCATAATAATAAATCTCGGATGACAACACTTTCTCAAAACAATCATAATATGATATAACAGGATGGTATCTCGCTAGCCCTTTCTAAGACCGCAAAACATAAATGCAGAGCACCTTTAAAGATCAAGGACCTGACTAGACATTGTAATTCATGGTAAAAGAGATCCGATCCATAGCCATACCCAATATAAATTAACAAGTAATGCATGCAAATGACAGTTCGCTCTCCAAATAGTGCTTTTAATAAGAGGGTGATGACTCAACATAAAAGTAAATAGATAGGCCCTTCGCAGAGGGAAGCGAGGATTTGTAGAGGTGCGAGCTCGATTTTGAAATAGAGATAAATAATATTTTGAGCGGCATACTTTCATTGTCAACGTAGCAACTAAGAGATGGCGATATCTTCCATGCTACACACATTATAGGCGGTTCCCAAACAGAATGGTAAAGTTTATACTCCCCCCTCCACCAACAAGCATGAATCCACGGCTTTCTCAAAACAACGAGTGCCTCCAACATACATCAGGTCCCAAGGGGAGTTCTGTTTGCAATTATTTTGATTTAGTTTGCATAAAGCATGGGACTGGGCATCCCGGTGACCAGCCATGTTCTCGTGAGTGAGGAGCAGAGTCCACTCCTCCTGAGAATAACCCGCCTAACATGGAAGATAAGGACAGCCATAGTTGATACATGAGCTATTCGAGCATACAAAACAGAATGTTTATTTGAAGGTTTAGAGTTTGGCACATACAAATTTACTTGGAACGGCAGGTAGATACCGCATATAGGAAGGTATAGTGGACTCATATGGAATAACTTTTGGGGTTTAAGGGATTGGATGCACAAGCAGTATTCTCGCTTAGTACAAATGAAGGCTAGCAAAAGACTAGGAAGCGACCAACTAGAGAGAGCGACAACAGTCATGAACATGCACTAAAATTAATAAACATTGGATGCAAGCATGAGTAGGATATAATCCACCATGAACATAAATATCATGAATGCTATGTTGATTGTTTCAACTACATGTGTGAACATGTGCCAAGTCAAGTCACTTAAATCATTCAAAGGAGGATACCACCCCATCATACCACATCACAACCATTTTAATAGCATGTTGGCACGCAAGGTAAATCATTATAACTCATAGCTAATCAAGCATGGCATAAGCAACTATGATCTCTAATTGTCATTGCAAACATGTTTATTCATAATAAGCTGAATCAAGAACGATGAACTCATCATATTTACAAAAACAAGAGAGGTCAAGTTCATACCAGCTTTTCCCATCTCAGTCAGTCCATCATATATCATCATAATTGCCTTTCACTTGCACGACCGAACGATGTGAATAATAATAAGAGTGCACGTGCTTTGGACTAAGCTGGAATCTGCGAGCATTCAACAAACAGGAGAGAAGACAAGGCAATATGGGCTCTGGTTAAATCAACAATAAAGCATATAAGAGCCACTTCAACAATTTAATCATGGTCTTCTCCTATCGACCCCCTAAGAAAAGAAAAGAAATAAAACTATTTACACGAAAAAGCTCCCAACAAGCAAAAGAAGAACGGGAAATATTTTTGGGTTTTCTTTTTAATTGTTACTACTACAACAGGAAAAATAAACTAACTAGAAGCTATACTAATTTTGTTGTTGTTGTTTTCTTAAAGTTTATTAAACACACAAGAATAAAGCAGGAAAAGGGAAATAAACTAGCATGGATATTACAGTGAAAGAGTATGAGCACCGACATATAGCAATGAGTGTGTGTGAACATAAATGTAATGTCGGTGGGAAATACGTACTCCCCCAAGCTTAGGCTTTTGGCCTAAGTTGGTTCATTGCCATGGATGGCCTGGCGGATATCCATAGTTGTAGCTGGGGTCGTACTGCGATGCAGCGGCTATCGCCTCCTGAGCTGCAGCGTGGCGTTGAGCTGCCTCCGCCCTCCTCTCGTACTCATCTGCCTCCTCTCTGGTAATAACATATCTTCCTTTTGTCTGAGAATCAAAGAAGGCAGGAGCAGGAAGAGTAATACGGACAACATGCCGTTTGTTAAAGATTAGTCGATACTGGAGAGGTCGTTCAGTCCTCTCAACAAAATGATGGGAAACCATAGAATCAAAATCTAAATAAGTAGGGGGTAACTCCATATCACCCTCACGAATGTCTATCTCAAGAAAATTAGCTAAGCGGGTTGCATAAATTCCTCCAAAGAAATCTCCGTTATATCTATTAAGATGCAACCTACGAGCTACAATGGCTCCCATATGATAAGATTGGTCTCCCAACACAGCACTCCTGAGAATGCTGAGATCAGGGACACACATGTGACATGCTTCATCCTTAGTGAGGGAGTCCTGGACTAGGGGGTGTCCGGATAGCCGAACTATCATCTTTGGTCGGACTCCTGGACTATGAAGATACAAGATTGAAGACTCCGTCCCGTGTCCGGATAGGACTTTCCTTGGCTTGGAAGGCAAGCTTGGTGATACGGATATGTAGATTTCCTACCATTGTAACCGACTGTGTAACCCTAACCCTATTCGGTGTCTATATAAACCGAAGGGTTTTAGTCCGTAGGACGAACAACAATCATACCATAGGCTAGCTTCTAGGGTTTAGCCTCTCTGATCTCGTGGTAGATCTACTCTTGTACTACCCATATCATCAATATTGATCAAGCAGGAGTAGGGTTTTACCTCCATCGAGAGGGCCCGAACCTGGGTAAAAACATCGTGTCCCTTGTCTCCTGTTACCATTCGCCTAGACGCACAGTTCGGGACCCCCTACCCGAGATCCGCCGGTTTTGACACCGACATTGGTGCTTTCATTGAGAGTTCCTCTGTGTCGTCACCTATAGGCCCGATGGCTCCTTCAATCATCAGCAACGACGCAGTCCAGGTAGAGACTTTTCTCCCCGGACAGATCTTCATATTCGGCGGCTTTGCACTGCGGGCCAATTCGCTAGGCCATCTGGAGCAGATTGAAAGCTACGCCCCTGGCCATCAGGTCAGATTTGGAAGCTTGAACTATACGGCCGATGTCCGCGGAGACTTGATCTTCGATGGATTCGAGCCACGGCCGAGCGTGCCGCACTGTCTCGATGGGTACGATCTAGCTCTGCCGCCGAACAGTGCCCTGGAGGCCGCACCTGTGCCCGCTCCGACCCTTAATCCGGAGCCGGTTTTGCCGATCGAGGACGGTTGGTTGGACACTGCCTCGGGGGCTGAAACTCTACGGTGATTGAGCCGAACACCATCCCTGTCCTTTGCGAAGCTCGTGATTCCCAAGTGCCGGACTCCTTTCCGGACTCCGAACCTCCTGCGCCCCGCCGAATCCGAATCCGGCGCCGATTATGGAGTTCACCGCCCATGGACGTCTTTCAGACTCGCCCTTTGGCGATATCCTGAACTCATTAAAGTCTCTCTCTTTGTCGAGAGCCCTGGCGAACTACGGTCGTGGAGGTTGGGATTCGGACGACGAAGAAATTCAACGCCCACCCACCACCCACTTTGTAGCCACTGTCGATGATTTAACCGACATGCTCGACTTCGACTCCGAAGACATCGACTGTATGGACGACGGTGCCGGAGACGATCAAGAGCCAGCGCCCACGGGGCACCGGAAGGCCACCTCGTCATATGACATATACATGGTGGACATCCCAAAAGATGGGAATGGCGATGGAACAGCGGAGGATGACCCCTCCAAGAAACAACCCAAGTGCCGACGTCAGCGGCGCCGCTCTAAATCCCGCCACAGTAAAAACGGTGATTCCGGCACGGCAGACAATAATATCCCGGACAGTGCCGAAGACGACCCCCTCCAGCAGGACTCAGCACAGGAGGAGGGAGAAGCAAGTCCGCACGACAAAGGTCTGCAGCGTAAAGAGAGGTAGAGGACGATAATTATGCGCCCCCCTCCGAAGACGAGGCAAGCTTCGACGACGACAAATTCGTCGTGCCAGAGGATCCCGTCAAACAAGAGCGTTTTAAACGCAGGCTCATGGCCACGGCAAGCAGCCTCAAGAAAAAGCAGCAATAGCTTAAAGCTGACCAAGACCTGCTAGCTGACAGATGGACCGAAGTCCTTGCAGCCGAAGAGTACGAACTCGAACGCCCCTCCAAAAGCTACCCAAAACGCAAGCTGCTACCCCAATTAGAGGAGGAAGCACACAACCCTATATCACCAGCACATGATGCGGCCGACCGGCCACCCCGTGGCCGCGACAGAGAAGCCTCCCGGCCCTCCGCTCATGCCACGCCCCGACGCCGCTCAAAAAGTACCAAGGCACGGGAGAACGCGCCGGACTTGCGAGATATACTGGAGGATAAGGCAAAGCAAACAAGATCGATCTACAGATCGCGTGGGCGCCCAACGACTCGGGATGATTACCGTCACGCCGGATACAACAACCCCGGCCGGGCCGAACACAGTAGACAAAGCTTGTATGAGCTACGTCGTGACATAGCCAAATACAGAGGCGCCGCACACCCACTATGCTTCACAGATGAAGTAATGGATCATCAAATCCCTGAGGGCTTCAAACCCGTAAACATCGAATCATACGATGGTACCACAGATCATGCGGTCTGGATCGAGGACTATCTCCTCCATATCCACATGGCCCGCGGTGATGATCTACATGCCATCAAATACCTCCCACTCAAGCTTAAAGGACCAGCTCGGCATTGGCTCAACAGCTTGCCAGCAGAGACAATCGGTTGTTGGGAGGACCTGGAAGCCGCATTCCTCGATAACTTCCAGGGCACATATGTGCGACCACCAGACGCCGATGACCTTAGCCATATAATTCAGCAGCCAGAAGAATCGGCTAGACAATTCTGGATGCGGTTCCTAAGAAAGAAAAATCAGACTGTCGACTATCCGGATGCAGAGGCGCTAGCAGCCTTCAAACACAACATCCGCGACGAGTGGCTAGCCCGGCACCTAGGACAGGAAAAGCCAAAATCCATGGCAGCCCTCACCACACTCATGACCCGCTTTTGCGTGGGAGAGGACAGCTGGCTAGCTCGAAACAACAACTTGGCCAAACACCCTGGTAGTTCGGATACCAAGGACAACAATGGCAGGTCGCGTCGCAACAAGCATAAACGCCGCATTAACGGTGACAATGCTGAAGATACGACAATAAATGCCGGATTCAGAGGCTCTAAACCCGGTCAGCGGAAGAAGCCATTCAAAAGAAATACCCAGGGCCCGTCCAACTTGGACCGAATACTCGATCGCTTGTGCCAGATACATGGCACCCCCGAAAAACCAGCCAACCACACCAATAGGGATTGTTGGGTGTTCAAGCAAGCAGGCAAGCTAAACGCCGAAAACAACGACAAGGGGCTGCATAGCGATGACGAGGAAGAGCCCCGGCCGCCGAACAATAGAGGACAGAAGGGCTTTCCCACACAAGTGCGTACGGTGAACATGATATACGCCACCCACATACCCAAAAGGGAGCGGAAGCGTGCACTAAGGGACGTATATGCGATGGAGCCAGTCGCCCGAAGTTCAACCCATGGTCTTCCTGCCCGATCACCTTTGATCGAAGGGACCACCCCACTAGCATCCGTCACGGCGGTTTCGCCGCATTGGTTCTTGACCCAATTATTGACGGATTTCACCTCACCAGAGTCCTGATGGACTGCGACAGCAGCCTGAACCTGCTTTATCAAGATACAGTGCGCAAAATGGGCATAGACCCGTCAAGAATCAAACCCACAAAGACGACCTTTAAAGGCGTCATTCCAGGTGTAGAGGCCAACTGTACAGGCTCCGTTACACTTGAAGTGGTCTTTGGATCCCCGGATAACTTCCGGAGTGAGGAGTTAATCTTCGACATAGTCCCGTTCTGCAGCGGCTATCACGCACTGCTCGGGCGAACCGCATTCGCAAAGTTCAATGCGGTGCCGCACTACGCATACCTCAAGCTCAAAATGCCAGGCCCTCGAGGAGTAATCACGGTCAATGGAAACACCGAACGCTCTCTCCGAACGGAGGAGCATACGGCCGCCCTTGCGGCAGAAGTGCAGAACAGCCTCTTAAGGCAATCCTCCAGTCCGGCCAATAAACAATCGGACACTGTCAAGCGCGCCCGGAGTAACCTACAAAGAAGACCGCTCGCACGCTCCGAGCAAGCGTAGTAATGCGGCCCCAACCCCAGCCCTCGCGAACTCGCGAACCCAAAGATTACGCCGCACGTAATTGCGCTCTGAAGCACCATGGGCATAGGGGACGGGCCACGACCACGGCATGCCCAGAATGCGGCTAGACCGCACTAGGGGCTCCCGTTTGTGTCATTCCTTTTTTTTAACTTTCAAGACTCTGTTCTCCAGAAGCCCTGTCCGGCATTCGTGCCGACTACAAGATGCAACAGCCAGGGAAGCAGAAAACTGCGTCAAGTGTCCAGGTGGTCTCTATTACGAGCAGTACACCTGTTTTACATACCACACCGCAAACTTACCCCTGGAAGGGGGACATGTCAAAAGTCCCGTACCTTGCTTATCGCCAAATTTGTATCGTTCTGCTTTTATTTGTAGTTTCTTTTGAATAAACAATATATAGCTCTTGCCTAATATTGCATTCTTTCCCATTGTATATGTTCATCTATGACATTGCGCAACAGTACAATTTGGTACGGCCACCACACCAGGGGCTTATGTACCCCAAAAACATGGTGTGACAAGTCCGAACACTTTCACAAGTGCGGCACCCCGAAATTATAGCATTATATGCATCGGCTCCGAATCATGTCTTGGGTCAATAGTTGGGTTTGCCCGGCTCCCATGTTTTGGTACCTTACGTTCCGTTATATCAGCTAATGTAGCGCTGGGAGAACCACTGCGATTATGCCCCGATTGAGCTGGGTTGAGCACCTCAGTGGAGAAAGCTAAAACTGACCGTCATGATAAGGCGAGAGCCGGTCACTGTTCGAGAGGTTTCTTCGAGTCCCTAAATACTTATGCCGCTTAGAGCAAGGAACCGGCATTGTCCGGCCAAGGCGTGGATAGCGCCCCGAACTCGGTCTTCTGAATACTAGGGGCTTCGCCGAAATTTAAAATTATAGAATTCTATGGCTAACTGAGAGTGTTCAAGCATTATAGTCCGGTTGCCTGGTTCGTTGCGTTGAGCGCCTCCCTCGAAGAACCCAAGAATGGGAACAAGAGTGCTCAAGTTTATCCCGAACACCCCAGCACTCGTGGCACGGGGGCTGAAGCCAACGACTCGCCATCTCCCAAATTTGATAAACAGCCGCACAGAAGGTAATATTTTAAATTAACAAGCGTTGCTTAGCGCATATGAACAAGTTTTCAGCGTACAGGATAACAAGTGCGAGTCTATTCAAAAATTACATCTTTGGAGCATTCACCGCTTATAAAGCGGGCACCCTTCAGACGCCTCATAATACATTTCAGGGTTGCGATGCTCCTTGCCCGGTGGTGGTCCATCCTTCACAAGCTTCTCACCGTCCAGCTTGCCCCAGTGCACCTTAGCGCGGGCAAGGGCCCTACGGGCACCTTCGATGCAGACGGAGCGCTTGATGACTTCAAACCTTGGACAGGCATCCACCAGCCGCCTTACCAGCCCGAAGTAGCTCCCATGCATGGCTTCCGTGAGGCCACCCCAACTATGAGGCCCTTCATGGCCTGTTAGCGACCTTGTGGAGCTCGACCAGCTGCTTCAGCTGGTCGCTCAGGGGCACCGGATGTCCGGCCTCAGCATACTGAGACCAGAACACCTTCTCCGTCGAGCTTCCCTCCTCGGCTCGGTAGCGGCAGCGTCGGACACACTGCGGGGTAGATCTGCGAATGCTCCTGGAGAGATCCGGATTCGGTTAAGTAACAGATAATTCACCTTCACATTCTTGCTTTGCATAAAAAATGCCTTACCCGCCGCTATGTTCTTCATCGTCTCAATTTCCTGGAGGGCTTTCTGGGCTTCGGCCTTAGCGGCTCTGGCACTATCAAGAGCTGAGGCGAGCTCGGACTCTCGAGTCTTCGAGTCACGCTCCAAACTCTCGTGTTTTTCCACGAGAGCCTGGAGCTCTTGCCGCACCTCCGCCACCCGCGCCTCCTGCTTCTCTCGCTCGGTGCGCTCCGCGGCCGCACTGTTTTCGGCCTTGGACACCGCTTCTTTCAGGGTCGCCACCTTGTTCGTGGCCCCTGCAATACTCACGTTATTCCTGTCATTTTTTGCAACCAAATCCTTTCTATAAGGTATTACTTTAATAAGGTATTACTTACCTTCCTTGTCCTCGAGCTGCTTCTTGGAAAGGCCAAGCTCGTTCTTGGACCGCTCGAGGCTCTGCTTCAATGCATTGACCTCCAGCATGATCGGTCTTGGCAATGATCGGCAGCCTCCTGCATTCCCATATTGACATACTTATGTTAGACTCCTGTGTATATCTTTTTAGATCCTCATCCGGCTTTTCTTTCCGAACGCCGAACTAAGCATCGAGGCTACCGTCTATGCGGTAATATTTTTACATATTCTAAAACTTACCTCAAAGCCCGTTAGAAGGCTGGTACAGGCTTGATCAGCCCGCTCTTGGCGGATCGAATCTTCTGGACCACCGCACTCATGATAGTGCGGTGCTCCTCGCTGATGGAGGCGCCGTTAAGCGCCTCCAGCCAATCCGGTGCCTCCGGTTGGGCCGGAGGTCATCAGCGTCAGCGATCTTGCCCTTCTTACGAAGGGGCCGCTTGTCGGACTTCAGAACCACTGAAGGTTCTGGTACAGAGTCCGGCACAGGGCCGGACTTAGAGCCCTCCGGGGTTTTGCCCCCTTTGCGCCTGGAGTCCGGGAAGTCGCCTTACGGCGCCTCCTGGACCACCTCCTCCTGGTTGGGCCCCTTTTGGGACTCCACCGCGGCGTTGTCTGCGTCACGAGGGGAGGAGGCGGCCGGAAGTGAAGTGCTATTCACATCCGACGAATCCAGGGACCCGCTCGACGAAGCGGCAAGCTTGTCCTTGGGCGGGCTACATGGTTATATTCGGCATTAGAAGACGCTATGCGACAAATAAAAAGTCATTAGTTATTCTGGAATCCGGACACTTACGATCTCGCCAGGGGCTTGGCCCTTGATGGCCACTCCTCGTCATTGTCGACGTTGGTGGAGAAGTCCGGAGGAAGGGTCCTTTCTTGGACCCTCCGGCCTCCTCAGTCGGGGCGGCCTTCCTTTTCTTCTCTGCCCCCGCTCGGGGAGAGGCTTCCTTTTCCTCTTCCTCGTTCTCAGGAGAGGATTCAGCCTCAGAGTCTGACAGTACCTGGCGTCGGGAGCTCCTTCGAGTTCCCGTGGCCTCCTTTTTGGCCTTCTTCTTCGGCACCACGTGAGGTGCCGGAACTAGCAGCCCCGTCAAGCGGGCGTCCGCTGGGTCTTTTGGCAAGGGAGCCGGACAGTTAATCTGTCCGGACGTCTTCAACCGATCTGTCAAAGGTTAGGGAGTTTTAGATCCCGCATAGAGTCAAACTATGAAAAAGAGTCCCATAAAGGGCAAATAACTTACCTCGCTGGCTTGACGCTGCGAGAGGAATCCGCGATCTTCGGTAGCGGATGCGGGAGCTTCGGCGCCCTTGAACAGCACCTTCCAGGCATCTTCGTACGTAGTGTCAAAGAGCCGGCTCAAGGTCCGTTCTTTGTGCGGATCAAACTCCCACAAATTGAAGGCCCGTTCTTTGGCATGGGAGAATCCGCGGATGAGCATAACACGGACTACGTTGACAAGCTTGAGCTTCTTGTCCACCAGGTTTGAACCACGAGTTTGGAGTCCGATCAGCTCTCCCAAATCACCCCACGTCAGCCCGTCTCTTTCCATGATGTGAGCCGTGTGGGGAGCCAGATCTGAATTGGGCCACCGCCCATTGGAGTCGCGCGGCTCGGTGATGTAGAACCACCCCGATTGCCACCCCTTTATTGTCTCCACGAAGGAGCCCTCGAGCCATAGAACATTGGGCATCCTGCCCGCCATGGCACCTCCGCACTCTGCCTGTCGGCCGCCCACTATCTTCGGCTTGACGCTAAAGGTCTTCAACCATAAACCAAAGTGGGTGTCGGTGTCAAAACCGACGGATCTCGGGTAGGGGGTCCCGAACTGTGCGTCTAGGCCGATGGTAACAGGAGACAAGGGACACAATGTTTTTACCCAGGTTCGGGCCCTCTCGATGGAGGTAAAACCCTACTCCTGCTTGATTAATATTGATGATATGGTAGTACAAGAGTAGATCTACCACGAGATCAAGGAGGCTAAACCCTAGAAGCTAGCCTATGGTATGATTGTTGATGTTGTAGTTGTTGTCCTACGGACTAAAACCCTCCGGTTTATATAGACACCGGATAGGTTAGGGTTACACAGAGTCGGTTACAATGGTAGGAGATCTACATATCTCAGACGCCAAGCTTGCCTTCCACGCCAAGGAAAGTCCCCTCAGGACACGGGACGAAGTCTTCAATCTTGTATCTTCATAGTCTTGGAGTCCGGCCGTGACGATAGTCCGGCTATCCGGATACCCCCTAGTCCGGGACTCCCTCAGTAGCCCTTCAATGACGACGAGTCCAGCGCGCATATTGTCTTTGGCATTGCAAGGCGGGTTCCTCCTCCGAATACTTCATAGAAGGTTTTTAACACAAGGATAGTGTCCGGCTCTGCAAAACAAGTTCCACATAACACCGTAGAGAGAATAATTTTTGCACAGATCTGCTGACGTATTCCGCCGCGTGACATCACACCACGGCCAGGCCTTTATATGAATCGTTTTTACTGTTCCACCTCAGCGTGTTTAGCGAGGCAGTTTCCTTGGCACGTCTTACCAAAGCATAGATCGTGCCCCCTTATTCCGGGATTCTCATCAATACGGACGTGGGTAACCCAACCGGGCCGGCCTGCCTCCTCTATCGGCGAGTCCTAATCGACCACGGGTGGGCTCTTGGTATTCAACCTCTTTATAATGAGACCAAGGCCCTCTTCTTGTTTACACCCTCCATCGAGTTCGCCTCGCGCTTCGAGTTCCAGCACCCAAAGCTTCAGATTCAGGCGCTTCGGACTTTCGACGATGTCCGGATCCAACCAACACGGCCGATGGATGTCTTCCTCTCATCACGTAAGAAGATGTGCTAAAGCTGCGAACGCCAGTACCTAACCGGGCGAGATCTCGCATAGGCTGCCCGCCTGTGGCAGGTCATTCCCACTCCTGAGCCCGGCGAGAACGTGGTGTTCATGTCCCACTTCCTTCGGGGTTTAGGCTTCCCGACGGATCCCTTTATGCAGGGGCTCATGTTTTATTATGGGCTTGATTTCCATGACTTGAATCCGGAGTCCATCCTCCATATCTCGTCATTCATTGTTATATGTGAGGCCTTCCTCCATATTACGCCCCATTTTGGATTGTGGCTCAAGACCTTCAAGGTGGAGCCAAAGATGATCGAGGGGCAACAAACAGAGTGCGGAGGGGCGGTCATAAGCAAATGTGCCGATGCTCCGTGGCCTGAGGGCTCTTTTCAAGAGGAGCTTGATTTGTGGCAACGAGGGTGGTTTTATATCACCGCTCCTAGGGGCACCAAATGGGCGGTGCTCCTGCCTTCCGCCAGTCCACCACATGGCCGGCATCATGGGTCAACAAGGGCTCGACTGGGGCCGCCCAAGGACGTTCCCTTGCTGCAGGCCGTGATTCGAGACCTCCAGAAAGAGGAATCAATCTGGTTGCGATGGTGCAGGTTATGGTGATCCGCGCCTTACGCCTCGCAAACGTCGCCCCCTCCGCCTGTGGGAATTTAATCCGGAGGGACCACGAGCTCTCCAAAATTTTATGGGCACGACGCCCATGGAGATGTATAAACTGTTCTTCGGATCACAAGAGAAGTGTCCGGATTTGACCGAGGATGCAGGACCAAGCTGCAATCGCCCGGATACTCAAGTAAGTAGTCCTGTAACCGGACAAGTTGTTCCTTCATTTATTTTATATATGTGCCCTTTAAAGGAGCTGTTTTTTGAACAGGAATGGATGGCCAAGGCAAAGTTGATAAGGTGTCCGGTTCCCCTCCCAGAGACCACGCCGGATCCCATGCTGACCAAGATGTTGAAGGTCGCGCCTTTTAAAGAAGGCGAAGGGGGGAGCGGGGAAGCAACTGCCTTTATGAAGGAGGCCATCGAGGAAGGAGGGATTAAGAGTCCCGCCTCTCGAGGAGAGAAGAGGACCGCCGGAAGATCCGGAGGTCAAGGCCTCAAAGAGGGAAAGGGATCTTGACTAAGAGTCCGGCACCGGGAAGTAACCCAGTCGCATTATTTCCCCAAGGAGATCAGCCCTCCAGCAAGCCGTAAGTTAAAAATAAGGGGTCTTGTAAATAAGGAACATCCCTGTATTTATTTATGAAGATAACCGAAATTGTACCTTGTAGTTCGGACCTCAGCCCTTCTCAGCAGAGCTCGTCTTGAGGATCTTCTTCCGGAGATGATGGAGAGCGAAACGCCTCCACTTGCCGCACCCTCATGTGAAGCACACGACCCAGAGGTGTCGTCGCGGAGGGTTCCCCCAAGTCCGGCGAGGCCGGAAGGTCCGGCGCCAGGTGGCGTGCGGTCGAAGGAGCTGAAGGATCTGCTCGGGCGAGCGGCTATTTCAGAGGATCACCGTGCTCGAATGGGTACGGTGATTGAAAGAGTTGCATCCGCGGAGAGCGGATTGCATGAAGCCGTCAGAAGCTTACTGACGGGGTTTGAGGTACGTAAAATGTTGTACCTTCGACAGCTTATGCATATAAAATGCGCTCAGATAGATAGTAGCCCCTGAGACTCGGTATGTTGTCAAAATTGACAACGTGCCGAGGATCAAATTCTCAATTATAACATATCGCCGCGCCTAAACAGGTGGCGGGGCGTCCGGAGGCCAGCCGGACTGATGAATATGAAGAACTAATGCGGCGACTTGACGAGGCGGATGCGGACATCACGCTGATCAATAAATGGTTCGACGAGTCACAAGGTATGTGACTTCTATGCGGACACCTGGTAAGGGGGCCTGACGCCCGTGTCTTACTATTCGTATGCTTAATGCAGATGGTGCCGCTGCCGTGGAGGAGCTGCGGGCGGAACTTTCCAGAGCAAAAGAGTAGGCCCGAATCAATAATGCGGCTGCTTTAAGGGCAGCCGAAGGGCTAGAAGCCGAACGGGCTGCGCAATGCCGAAGCAAAGAGGAAATGGCCGATATGGCCAAAAAGTTAAGGAATACTACCGATCGCTGCGAGGTTCTTGAAAAAGAACTTCAAGCGGAACAAGAGGGCCTAAAAAAGGCCGTCGCCAAATCCAAGAGTGCCCAAGCGGTGTTGAGAGCTGCCAAGGAGGAGCTGAGTCAGGTCGGGGCAATTGCGGCTGGAAAACCGTTTCTGCTGCGGAGAAAATACACAGATCCAAAGTATGCTCAATTGGATAAGTTGTGGAGTTCGGAGGATGCTTATCTTGACTTGGCGGGCGAAGCGCCATGGACGCGGTTGAGCACTTCCAGGCCAAAAGGCACGTATGGGAAGAGCTATATTGGTCTCAATTCCATAGTCCGGATCGTCCTTCCGTCATTGACCGATCGGTTGGCCGAATGGGCCGAACTGAATAGGTTGTCCGGCTTTGCCATGAAGCATGTCCTGACCCACTTGTGGCCGGGCGGACCCCAGTCGAAGAGCTATTTTGGTTTAGTGCAGCAGTTCCTTGGTGCGGTGCCGCGTATCGACAAAATGAGGTGGTCGGCGTGTATTGAGGGAGCGTGGATGGCTCTTGCCCGTGTCAAGACATACTGGGCAGAGATGAAGGCCACCGATGTTGCATCCCAAGATTCGGACAGAAGCCGAGTACCTGCCGAGCACTACTTTGAAGAAGTCCTACCGGGCGCTCGTTTAATAGAGACGCAGCGCTCAAGGATATTGCGCTTAGATGACATGTATGATCTGTGAAAACAATGTTTCAATATAATATAAGAGCTTTTATACTTGTGCGTTCAAGTAGTAAACTACTCCCTATGCGGCTGTTTATGTATATGTGTATATAACCGAAAGATGGCAATCCTTGGCTTTCAGCCCCCACGCACATAGTGCGGGGTGTTTGCAAAAATAGCGCTTTTTCACACTTAATCCAACGTCTTGGTCCTGTTAAGGAGGTGATAGCGTAGCAAACCAGGCAACCGGACTATAATGCTTTATCACTTTCACTTAGCCATAGGAGTTCGAGGGTGGGGCTACGATATAGCCCCTTGGGGCACCGCACTCGCCCTCATTCGGGGTGCGTATGTGCCTGACCGAAAACCGGTCCTTCGTTAATGCGGAGGAATCCTAAACATTCCTGTAAGTCATCGAGTGGTTCACTAGTCTCTCGCTATATCATGACAGTCAGTTTTCGGCTTTCTCCACTGAGGTGCTCGCCCGGCCGAACCGGGGCACAATCGCAGTGGTTCTCCTGGTGCCGCGTTAGTCGTGAAAACGGAACGTAAGGCAGCAAAACACAGGAGCCGGGCAACCCAACATTTGACCAAAGACATGATTCGGAGCTGATGCATATAAGTCCTAACTCGAGACGCCGAATACTCCCTAAGGTATTTGGTCTTTATGTAAATGGGCAGAATAATGCCCTAAGCCCCTGATGTCCAGTGCACGCCGCAAAGATTCTCGATGCGGTCAATGCCAAAACACCAGCCTCCTCCTCGGTTATAGTAAGGAACCGGGGATGTATATCAACAAGAGACAAGAAAAAAGGTTTACGCAGGTCTTAATCTGAAAAGAATCCTTGCAACGGGTCCCTCTTGCACGTCTGCGCTGTGTCTCCGTTGTGCAGTATCCTCGGCGGGTGTAGCACGTTGTTCATCCGTAAAAGAGAGGAACTTAGTTTTAAAAGAAAAGGATCGTGCAAAGTGTGTACTTAATAGTAAATAAACAAAGTATTGTTCAAGAAGTGAATAAGGTTGAGCTTTATTGTCTCTTATTATACATGCATGCAGCCCCTCATATGGAGGTGTGCATAGTAGGCGCCGGACTCGTCTAACCGTGTCCAGAGAGTGAATGACCAATTCAGGTTCTTTGCCTAGTAGAGCCGGATAGCTGTGGGGCTGTCAAGGCAGTCTCCCATTTTCCGTGCTCGAGTAACACTTAATACTTCCTTTTAACGAGATGATGTCGCGTGGACCGGGCATTTTAAGTGTTCGAGATGCATAGTGCGGTATTGCGTTAAAGCGGGCGAAAGCTTCGCGTCCCAATAGCGCTTGATGGCTGCTTTTAAACGGGGCGATATGGAAGAGTAACCTTTCGCGACGGAAGTTGCCGGATGAACCGAACACAACTTCTAGCAGTATGGAGCCCGTACAATGGGCATATGGGCTTGGCATTACTCCTTTAAAGGAGGTGTTGCTACGGCGAATTTTGGTTGGGTTTATCCCCATCCTGCGGATTGTGTCCTGATATATCGTGTTTATGTCATCGCCGCCATCCATGAGGACTCGTGTAAATTGGAATCCGTTGATTATAGGATCCAATATCGTGGCAGTCCATCCTGCGTTCGGATATTTCTCGAATAGTCCCGATGGTCGAAGGTGATTGGTTTTGACAATCAGGTAGCGGCGCCTTTAGTGGGCGCCGCTCTGTTTTTCCCTTTGATCACGTGAAGTGAGTTTACGATTTTGACCTCTTGTGGGAAAGTCTTTTGTTTTCCGGGGCTCTGCTTGTGGTGCTCGTCGTCATCTTCACTTGGTGTATCGAGCCCCTTGTGTTCGGCGTTCAGTCTGCCGGACTATTTGAAGACCCAACAATTTCGGTGGGTATGGTTAGCAGGCCTCCCAGGAGTACTGTGTATTTGACATACCTTGTCCAGGATTTTGTTGAAGTTGGATAGCTCATCGCTATTGTCTTTAAGGGGAAGTCTTTTGTTGTTCTGCCGTGAGCTTTTGAATCCGGCGTTGACTGCCCTGCTTTTTGGACTGTTCCTTTTAATCCGGTGCTGGTACTTGTTGCGCCGTGGTTTCCCATTTTCATCCCTGATTTCGAATGTACTTGAGTCGCTGGTGCTGCATCTTGCTAGCCAGCTATCCTCTCCCGCGCAAAAGCGGGTCATGAGGCTTGTTAGTGCGGCCATTGTTCTTGGCTTTTCTTGGCCGAGGTGTCTGGCAAGCCATTCGTCTCGGACGTTGTGTTTGAAAGCTGCTAAGGCTTCGGCGTCCGTAAAGTCGACTATTTGGTTCTTTTTAGTGAGGAACTTGTTCCAGAATTTCCGGCTGACTCTCCGGCTGTTGAGTTATGTGACTTAGATCGTCTCAGATCCGGAGGGCGGACCTAAGTCCCTTGAAAATTTGCCCGGAATGCATCCTCGAGCTCTTCCCAGCTTCCAAGGGGATTTTCGGGGCGGCTCTTAAGCCAATGCCGAGCTGGCCCTGTGAGTTTCGGGGGGAAGTATGTTATGGCGTGGAGATCATCTCCTCTAGCCATGTGTATGTGGAGGATGTAATCCTCAATCCGCACTCGTGGTCTGTTGTTCCGTCATATGCCTCTATGTTTACGGGTTTGAATCCACCGAAATTCATGATCCGGCACCTCGTCGGTGAAACATAGGGGTGTCTGGCGCCCCACATATTTGGGTGTGCCGTGATCTTCGAATTTTGGCGTGTTGCATTGCTTTGACGAGCATGCTTTCTTGGCCCATAGATGGACCTAGTCGGGCCATCCTTTTGATGTGAATCATTATGCGGATCGCATATTGACTTGTGTCTTGGCACCATTCGCCGCTCTCTTCTTCTTGTGAGGTCGTCCATCCGACCGGTGGCTTTCTTGCTTTTTGATTGTGGGGGCTCTAAGGCCTCCTCGTCAATTCGGGCAGTAGCTTTCTTTTTGGGTAGCTCTTTGTTCGGGCGATCGTCAGCCAGTACTTGTTCATGCGGTGCTGAATACTTTGCTCCATCTGATCCTGAGTGCATCTTCCGCTGTTTTGAGCTTCCGCTTCTGATTTTTCAGTTACGCCAGCGATTTGAGCCTTTTCTCGGAGGTCGCCTTGCTCCAATAGTTTGTCCGTCGCCGATCGTCCGGACTGTTGTCTTCGCCGGGACAGATTGTTTATCCACGTTGTCTTGTTCAGCGATTGCTCAATAGCTTGTTCGTTGTCCACCGGTTCGCCCTGCTTTATGTCCGGTCTTTGTTGAGGCGGACTTTGTTCGGGCGTTTACGTTGTCGTTTGACTGCTTTTCGAGGGATTTATCCTTCAGAAGGCCCCGTTGTTCCTCGCCTACATTTCCTTTAGGTGTGTCCACCATGTATACATCATGAGATGAGGTGGTTGTCCAGCATCCTAGAGGTGCTGGCTCATTGTTTTCTCCTACATCATCGTCCATACCGTCGATGTCTTCGGAGTTGAAGTCGAGCACGTCGTGTATACTTTCGATAGTGGCTATGAAGTGGGTGGTGGGTGGGCGTTGAATTTCTTCGCCGTCAGCATCCCAACCTTCCTGACCGTAGTCCGGCCAGGGCTCGCCAGATAAAGAGAGAGACTTTATTGAATTCAGGATGTTGCCAAAGGGCGAGTGCTGAAAGATGTCCGCGGTAGTGAACTCCATGATCGGCGCCCAATCGGATTCGATTGGCAGGGGCACGGAGGGTTCGGAGTCCGGAGAGGAGTCCGGCACCCTGGAGTCGAGGTTTTCGCAGCGACGGGGATGCAGTTCGCTCGATCGCCGTAGAGATTGTAGCCCCGAGGCGGTGTCCAACCACTCGCCCTCGATCGGGGAATCCGGCTCGGATTAAGGGTCGGGCCGGATCTTTGATGCGGCCTCCGAGGCCTTTGACCGGCTGCAGAGCGAGATCATGCCCATCGAGACAAAGGCGACACGCTTAGCTGCGGCTCGAATCCGTCGAAGATCAAGTCCCCGCGGATATCTGTCGTATAGTTTAAACTTCCAAATCTGACCTGATGGCGGGCGTAGCTTTTGATCTGCTCCGGATGGCCAAGCTTAATTGGCCCACAAGGTAAAGCCGCCGAACACGAAGATCTGTCCAGGGAGAAAAGTCTCACCCTAGACCGCGTCGTTGTTGATGATCGAAGGAGCCATCGGGCCTATCGGTGACGACACAGAGGAACTCTCAATGAAAGCACCAATGTCGGTGTCAAAACCGGCGGATCTCGGGTAGGGGGTCCCGAACTGTGCGTCTAGGCGGATGGTAACAGGAGACAAGGGACACAATGTTTTTATCCAGGTTCGGGCCCTCTCGATGGAGGTAAAACCCTACTCCTGCTTGATTAATATTGATGATATGGGTAGTACAAGAGTAGATCTACCACGAGATCAAGGAGGCTAAACCCTAGAAGCTAGCCTATGGTATGATTGTTGATGTTGTAGTTGTTGTCCTCACGGACTAAAACCCTCCGGTTTATATAGACACCGGATAGGCTAGGGTTACACAGAGTCGGTTACAATGGTAGGAGATCTACATATCCGTATCGCCAAGCTTGCCTTCCACGCCAAGGAAAGTCCCATCCGGACACGGGACGAAGTCTTCAATCTTGTATCTTCATAGTCTTGGAGTCCGGCCGTGACGATAGTCTGGCTATCCGGACACCCCCTAGTCCGGGACTCCCTCAGTGGGGCTGGATGCAGAGGAAAGCCTCGCACACGACGATAAACGTCGAGATATTGAGGATGAAGTTTGGGGCCAGATCATGGAAATCCAGGCCGTAGTAGAACATGAGCCCCCGGACAAATGGGTGAAGTGGAAAACCTAGTCCACGGAGGAAGTGGGTGAGGAACACCACCCTCTCATGGGGCCTGGGGGTGGGGATGTGCTGCCCCTTGTTGGGGAGCCGACACGCGATGTCGCCAGACAAGTATCCGGCCTCCCGCAGCCTTTCGATGTGTCCCTCCGTGACGGAGGAGGCCATCCACTTGCCTCCCGCTCCAGACATGGCTGGAGAAGGTTGAGGAGGGATGTGCGGACTTGGGTGCTGGAGCTCGAGTGCGCAGGAATGGATGGGCAAAGGAGGAAGAAGGCGTAGGTGAAAAGGTGGATCCTTATCCCCTTATATGGACGGACGAAGCTATGCGTCCCCCACCAGCCTGTTAAAACTCGCTTATCTTCCAAGCACCGTAAATTAATGGCGCGGTTGGGTTACCCACATCCGTATTGATGAGAATCCCGGAATAAGGGGGACACGATCTCTGCCTTAACAAGACGTGCCAAGAAAACCGCCTCGCTAAACGCATTGAGGTGGTACAGTAAAAATGATTCGAACGAAGACTTGGCCGTGGCGTGATGGCACACTGCGGAATACGTCAGCAGAGTGATTTTGTGTAAATATTATTCTCTCTACGGTGTTATGTGGAAATTATTTTGCAGAGCCGGACACTATCCTTGTGTTCAAAACCTTCTATGAAGTATTTGGAGGAGGAACCCGCCTTGCAATGCCGAAGACAATGTGCGTGCCGGACTCGTTGTCATTGAAGCCTGGTTCAGGGGCTACTGAGGGAGTCCTGGACTAGGGGGTGTCCGGATAGCCGAACTATCATCTTTGGCCGGACTCCTGGACTATGAAGATACAAGATTGAAGACTCCGTCCCGTGTCCGGATAGGACTTTCCTTGGCATGGAAGGCAAGCTTGGCGATACGGATATGTAGATTTCCTACCATTGTAACCGACTCTGTGTAACCCTAACCCTATTCGGTGTCTATATAAACCGAAGGGTTTTAGTCCGTAGGACGAACAACAATCATACCATAGGCTAGCTTCTAGGGTTTAGCCTCTCCGATCTCGTGGTAGATCTACTCTTGTACTACCCATATCATCAATATTAATCAAGCAGAGTAGGGTTTTACCTCCATCGAGAGGGCCCGAACCTGGGTAAAAACATCGTGTCCCTTGTCTCCTGTTACCATCCACCTAGATGCACAGTTCGGGACCCCCTACCCGAGATCCGCCGGTTTTGACACCGACACTTAGCATTTATGCACCTACCGATGAAGAGAGCAAAATAATGTATAGCAGGAAAGTGAATGCTCCCTATAGTGGCTTGCGTTATATCTCTAGATTCCCCCACAGTTATACTAGCAAGAAAGTCTCTAAATTCAGATTTACGGGGATCAACAATACTACCCCATTGTGGTAGTTTGCAAGCAAAAGTAAAATCCTCTAAGTCCATGGTATAAGATTTGCCATAAAGATCAAACATGACAGAAGGAGAATTACGCGAAGATGAAAACTCAAACCTCCTCACAAACGAGCTAGTGAGATCATGATACTGTGGGCATTTGCCTGTCTCGAAATCCACAAGACCAGCGTTACGCAAATATGCATTAAATTTTTTTTTGATTCCCGCTCGATCCATAAAATTTTCCGAAGGCCATTCACAGGGCCTCATGGGAGCGTCCCTTGGGGGCTCCTCATTGGCATCGCGCATTGCAAGCCTAGGGCCTTGCTTCCTTGAAGAACCACCTTGGAACATCTTCCTAAACATATTGTTTTCTCTGAAAATTTTCTGAAATTTTTAGTAACTTAAAACAAAAGTGAACCAACTTCAATAAAATTGATAGCAACTACTCCTACAAGTGACTAGAGCCTATATCAAGCATTAGAACTACTTGGAACCATATAAATTTGACATGCAAGCTCAAGAACATGGTCACCTATGCAGCACAAATTTGCAATGAATAAAGCACTAGAACAAAAACTAATTGGACCAACGGAGGAGTCACATACCAAGGAACAATCTCCCCAAGCAGTTTTGTGGGAGGTGCTTTGAGCAAGGAGGTCAAAAATCACAGCAACGGGGGCTGGAACTCGTGCTTGAGTTGGTTTTTCATGTTTGTGGGAGGAAGAAGAAGAGGATGGGTGCAGGAATAAGTGGAGGAGGGCCACCGTGGGCCCACAAGGCAGGGGGGCGCCCAGGGGGGTAGGGCGCGCCTCCACCCTCGTGGCCAGGTGGCAACTCCCCCCGTGGTAATTTTTGCACAGTAAATCCTCAAATATTCCCGAAAAAATCACATTAAATTGGCATGGCATTCTGAGAACTTTTATTTTTTGGATATTTTTATATTGCACGGATAAATCAGGAAACAGACAGAAAAATACTATTTTTACTTTATTTCAACTAAATAACAGAAAGTATAAAGAGGGTACAGAAGGTTGTGCTTCTAGTTTCATCCGTCTCATGCTCATCAAAAGGAATCCACTAACAAGGTTGATCAAGTCTTGTTAACAAACTCATTCTGATTAACATGGAACCGGAGAAATTTCGAATAACATATGTTACCTCAACAGGGATATGCACATCCCCTATAATAAGAATATCATATTTCTTCTTGACAGTAGGAAGAGGAAATTCAAAACCTCCAAATATAATCGATGGAATTTTTCCAATAGAATTGATGCTATAAACTCTAGGTTGTTTCCTCGGAAAGTGTACCGTATGCTCATTACCATTAACATGAAAAGTGACATTGCCTTTGTTGCAATCAATAACAGCCCCTCCAGTATTCAGAAAAGGTCTTCCAAGAATAATAGACATACTATCGTCCTCGGGAATATCAAGAATAACAAAGTCCGTTAAAATAGTAACGTTTGCAACCACAATAGGGACATCCTCACAAATACCGGCAATTATAGCAGTTGATTTATCAGCCATTTGCAAAGATATTTCAGTAGGTGTCAACTTATTCAAATCAAGTCTATGATATAAAGAGAGAGGCATAACACTAACACCGGCTCCAAGATCACATAAAGCAGTTTTAACATAATTCCTCTTAATGGAGCATGGTATAGTTGGAACACCCGGATCTCCAAGTTTCTTTGGTATTCCACCCTTAAAAGTATAATTAGCAAGCATGGTGGAAATTTCAGCTTCCGGTATCTTTCTCTTATTGGTAATGATATCCTTCATATACTTGGCATAAGGATTTGTTTTGAGCACATCGATTAATCGCATATGCAAAAAGATAGGTCTAATCATTTCAGCAAAGCGCTCAAAATCCTCATCATCCTTTTTCATGGATGGTTTGGGAGGAAAAGGCATGGGTTTCCGAACCCATGGTTCTCTTTCTTTACCATGTTTCCTAGCAACAAAGTCTCTCTTATCATAACGTTGATTCTTTGATTGTGGGTTATCAAGGTCAACAGCAGGTTCAGCTTCTACATCATTATCATTACTAGGTTGAGCATCATCATGAACATCATCATTAACATTTTCACTAGGTTCATCTTCATTACCAAATTGTGTTTCAGCATCAGACATTCAAAGAAAATAGGTTCAATCTAGAGTATTCGGGTTGGCTAGAAAATAGGTGAGGGTGGTCCTTCAACAGATCTTCCTCTCGTTCCCAGGTGGCTTCATCCTCGGTGTGGTGGCTCCACTGGACTTTGCAAAACTTAATAACCTTGCTGCGGGTGACCCGGCTGGCATACTCGAGAATTTTGACTGGTTTCTCCTCGTAGGTCAAATCATTATCCAACTGAATCGCTTCCAGCGGCACAGTATCCCTCAGCGGTATATCAGCCATCTCTGCGTGGCACTTCTTCAACTGGGAAACGTGGAACACGTCGTGAACTCCTGAAAAAACCTTTGGGAAATTCCAACTTGTAAGAAACTTCTCCCATTCGCTCCAAAACTCTGTATGCTCCCACAAAACATGGCGCTAATTTTCCTTTAACTCCAAAGCGCTTAACTCCTCGAAGTGGAGATACTCGAAGATAGACTCTATCTCCGACTTCGAAAACTGTCTCCTTGCGTTTAGAATCCGCATAGCTCTTCTGCCTGGATTGGGCTACCTTGAGCCTATCGCGAATCAACTTCACCTTCTGTTCAGACTCCTTAATCAAATCTGGTCCAAACAACTGGCGGTCTCCAACTTCATCCCACAACAATGGTGTTCTGCACCTCCTTCCGTACAAGGCTTCGAAAGGGGTCATCTTCAAACTGGATTGATAATTGTTGTTGTAAGAGAACTCTGCATACGGCAAATTGTCGTCCCAACTCGATCCATAATCTAGTGCACAAGCTCTCAGCATATCCTCCAAAATCTGATTGACTCTCTCGGTCTGTCCATCTGTCTGCGGATGAAAAGCTATACTGAATTCTAGTCTAGTTCCCAAAGTTTCGTGCAACTGATTCCAGAACTTTGAGGTAAACTGGGTTCCTCTATCTGATACGATGCTCCTCGGAACTCCATGCAGACATACGATCCTGGTCATGTATATCTTAGCTAACTTGGCACTGCTGTAAGTAGTCTTCACTGGGATGAAATGAGCTACCTTCGTCAAGCGATCAACTACAACCCAAATTGAGTCATAGCCTGGACGAGTCCTGGGCAATCCCGTGATAAAATCCATGTCTAATTTTTGCCACTTCCATTCGGGTATCGGCAGTGGCTGTAACAATCCTGCTGGCTTCTGATGCTCTACCTTTACTCTCTGACATACATCACAAACTGCTACAAACTCTGCAATATCCTTCTTCATTCCGGTCCACCAGAAAGTGTCTTTCAAATCCAGATACATCTTGGTATTTCCTGGGTGAATCGAGTACGGCGAATCATGGGCCTCTTGCAAAATCAACTTCCTGATCTCCGGATCATTAGGCACGTAAACGCGGTCCTCAAACCATAAGGTATCATGTTCATCCTCACGAAATCCCTTAGCTTTTCCCTTGCTCATTTTCTCTTTAATAGAGGCAATCTCCTTGTCAGTTGTCTGAGATTTTCTGATCTTATCCATCAAAGTAGACTGTATCTCCAATGCTGCTACATAGCCTCTCGGAACTATCTCTAAACATAGTTCTCGAAATTCCTCGGCTAACTCCTTGGGTAAATCTCCGGTCATTAGTGTGTTGACATGGCTCTTGTGGCTCAACGCATCTGCTACTATGTTAGCCTTTCCGGGGTGATAATGCAATCTCATATCATAATCCTTGATGAGCTCCAACCATCTCCTTTGCTTGAGATTCAACTCCTTCATGTGAAGATGTACTTCAAACTCTTGTGATCCGTGTACACCTCACAATGGTTTCCGGCGAGAAAATGTCTCCAAGTCTTCAGTGCGTGTACTACGGCTGGTAACTCCAAATCATGTGTAGCATAATTCAACTCATGGGGCTTAAGCTGTCGTGAAGCATATGAAACAACTCTTCCCTCCTGCATAAGTACTGCTCCAAGTCCTCGACGTGAAGCGTCGCAATACACCTCATAATCCTTGCGCTGATCTGGCAGAATCAACACTGGTGATGTAACCAAACGTTTCTTCAACTCTTGGAAACTAGCCTCACATTCTTCAGTCCAATTGAACTTGGCATCCTTCTTTATTAACTCTGTCATAGGCTTTGCAATCTTCGAGAAATTCTCAATGAATCTCCGGTAGTATCATGCCAGTCCAAGAAAACTCCGGATCTCTCCAACTGTCGTAGGTGCTTCCAAGGTTGTCACAGTGACAACCTTGGTGGGATCTACTGCTATGCCTTCTCCGGATATAACGTGTCCGAGGAATCCAACTTCCTTCAACCAAAACTCACATTTGGTGAACTTGGCATATAACTGATGTTCTCTGAGCTTCTCAAGTACTAAACGCAAATGCTCCTTATGCTCTTCTTCATTCTTTGAATAAACCAAAATATCATCAATGAACACCACGACGAACTTATCCAAAAACTCCATAAACACCTTGTTCATCATGTTCATGAAATAGGCAGGTGCGTTAGTCAGACCAAATGACATAACGGTATACTCATACAGTCCATACCTGGTGGTAAAAGCCGTCTTGGTATATTCTGCTCCTGAATCTTTAACTGATGGTATCCTGATCGCAAATCGATCTTGGAAAATACCTTAGCTCCTTGCAATTGGTCAAACAAATCATTGATCATCGGCAACGGGTACTTATTCTTAATGGTCACTTCATTTAATCCTCGATAATCAACAACCATTCTCAAAGATCCATCCTTCTTCTCCACTAGAAGTATTGGCGATCCCCAAGGCGAAGAACTTGGGCGAATAAAACCTTTATCCAGTAACTCCTTAATCTGCTTCTTAATTTCTTTCAAATCTTGTGCGGGCATCCAGTACGGTCTCTTAGATATCGGCCCTGTGCCTGGCAACAGCTCAATTAGAAACTCAATGTATCTATCCGTGGCATGCCTGGCAACTCCTCTGGGAACACGTCCTGGTAATCCTTCACCACGGGTACTTCCTCTTGCACAACTCCTGATAAGGAATTTACTTGTGTCCTCTTCGGCTCATGCCGTGACACATACTTGATTCTTCTTCCTTCTGGGGTGGTAAGCAAAATCGACTTACTGGCGCAGTCGATGTTTCCTCCATACATTGATAGCCAATCCATACCTAGAATCACATCCAAACCTTGCGATTCCAGAATGATTAAATCCGTGGGGAAAACATGCCTACCTATGCTCAAAGGCACTTGAAAACATCATCGGCTAGCCATATACTCCGCTCCTGGTGAGCTTACTAGCATAGGTGTTCTAAGAACCTTGGTGGGCAGTTTGTACTTATCCACAAATCCCCGTGATATGTATGAATGCGATGCACCAGTATCAAAAAGAACGATTGCAGTAAATGTCTTAACCAAAAACTTACCTATTACTGCATCTGGCCGAGCTTCCATTGCCATTTCCATTCTGGGCTTCGGGACATTCATTTGCATAATGTCCAGTCTTCTGACACTTAAAGCAAGTGACTTGGCTCAGGTCTCTCTTGGCTGGGGTTGACGGGTTGGTGCGGTTTTGTCCGTTGCTTCCTCCATTCCCGTTACCATTCTTGGAACCATTATGATTGTGCGAGCTACCTCCTCCATGGGTATGCTGAAATTGCCTCTCGGTTTCAGGGTAAAGCGTAGCTTTTGCTGAGCTCCAGAATTGTACTTCCCTTGACCATACTTCCGCTTGCCGTTTTCAATCTGTTGCTGCTTCCCTTCAATCATAAGAGCACGATCTACCAACTCCTGGTAGTTGTTGAAAGTTGCTACCATCAACTGCATGCTCAACTCATCATTCGGTCCTTCCGAGAACTTCTCCGCTGCATCAGATCTGTAGCAACGTCATCCGGGGCATAACGTGCTAACTTACTAAAGTCCTCCACATACTGGCCTACAATGTGTCCTCCTTGGCGTAAGTTGTGGAACTCACGTTTCTTCATGGCCATAGCTCCTGCTGAAACGTGGGCAGTACGGAAAGCTTGCTGAAACTGGTCCCATGTGACAGTGTCAATAGGGTGTGTGGCTGTGTAATTCTCCCACCATGATGCTGCGGGTCCATCAAGCCGATCTGCGTCAAAACACACTCTCTCCGCATCTATGCATCCTGCAGTGGCCAGCACCCTTCCAACCTTGCGGAGCCAATCATCTGCAACAATCGGCTCAGTGCTATTGGAAAACACCGGCGGATTTAGCCTCAAGAAATGAGTCAAATGGTCAACATGTGGTGGTGGTGGTGGGCTGTTGTTGTTGTTGTTGTTGTTGTTGTTGTTGTTGTTGTTGTTGTTGTTGTTGTTGTTGTTGTTGTTGTTGTTGTTGTTGTTGTTGTTGTTGTTGTTGTTGTTGTTGTTGTTGTTGTTGTTGTTGCCTTGGTTCTGTACTAGTGCTTGCATCAAAGCATTCTGCTGCTGAATCAACTGAGTGATCTCCGGTGGGAAAACAAATCCGGTGTCGCGTCTCGGAGGCATCTGAGGGTGTTAGAGAAGATGAGAATATAGAATAGAATGAGGTCTAGTGAGAAAACACTACCCATATGCACATGAGACAAATGCAAACAATATCACTCCAATAAAATAAAACAAAGATATACAACGGTCTATCTATCGTTACAAAAGTGCTCGCACTATACTAGATACATAGGGGAAATACTACTACTGTTATGGTGGTCAACTAGAAAAACTGCTCCGATGAAGACTCCATGATATCCGCTCCAGCTTCATCAACATAGTCATCATCACTGTCTACTTCTCTGCCTGGTGCGGGTCTCCCATGAAAACTCCTAGCTTCCTGGTTAAGTCGTCATTCTTCTCCACTAGCACTTCAATTTATTCCATGTAGTCTTCACGTGTAGCCTTGAGTTCTTCCTCTAGCTCCGTGATCTTGGTCAAGGCCTTCTACAGATCCATCATGCCTGCGCACATCTGGTTCTCCTGACGTTGGATGCGCTGGTTTAACTCCTGGATAAAAGCTGCGATTGATCTATCCTTCCTGGTGCTGATCATCTCCCATTGCTCATTTCGGCGCCCACAAATCTGGTAGATAGTATCCTTGAGATCATTGCAGTAAACTTCTCCAATACGTCCCATGGTGATGTGGGCTGCCATGCTCTTTCCTAGATTCCAGGTTGGTGCATCAAAGGAAAACTCTATGGGCTCCGTGACTGGCGCGAATGTCCTTCCTGGAACTTGAACTTGAATCATCCAACGCTCCTCTTCGGGTAAAGTGGCGTTGTAGGTCCCGGTGAAGCTTGGTACTCCGATGGTCAGGTATCTAGTGACTTCCTTCAAGTGACGTCCAAAGGGTGTATCATCATCTGGTTGCATGAACTTGTTCCTTGCATCCACCATCCTAAAAGAGTAGAAAAGATGAGGAGTCAGAAATGAGAAGAAAGAGTAGTGATCTAGGGCTTTAGCTTAGTGGTCGTGTCCTACAGTCAACGTGTGCGCTGATACCATCTTGTAGCGACCAGAGCTCAAACAGTCTGACCTCTGTGCATCGTTGTCATCCTGGATCGATGTCTTGACACGCACAAGACTCAAGGATTTATAACAGAGTAGCAATCACACGCTTATTACATCGAATGTCTCAAAAGAGAACTTATTACAATAAATATGGCTTAAGGCCATCTAATAACGATAACAGCGGAAGGCTTGGAAGATAAGTGAGTCCATCAACTCCAACGGCATCACTGAGTATAGAACCACGACCTAAGGCACCTTACTCATCATCTGAAAAGTCTGCAACATGAACGTTGCAGCCCGAAAACTGGCCAGCACATGGAATATGCTGGCAATGTAACACATAGAGAGTAATATGAAAGAGTAATGCTATACTACATGCATATATGGCTGGTGGAAAGCTCTATGGTTACAATTTTACATAAAGCCAATTTTTCCCTACTGCAAAGGAATATATTTTATTTAACTATCATGGTGGTTGTTAAACATTGAGAATGGTTGACAGCATTCTCAATCCCAATTAAGCATCGTCATTAAAACCCAACAATATTAATTAAAGTAACATGATGAGATTCACATGATAATCCAAGTACTAGATACTCAAGATGTCCATAACCGAGGACACGACTAACCATGATTAGTTTATACACTCTGCAGAGGTTTGTGCACTTTTCCCCACAAGACTCGATCTCCTCCGTTAGGATTCTCGCACTACATGGTGTTTGAGAAACGGATGACCGAGACATAGTCTTTCAGAAGCGCTAGCACCTTACGAACGGGTAGACAGTTACACCTACATCCCTCTACATTTGCTAGTCTACCACTTTAAGAGTTCGCACGACCTAATCAACTATGCTAGAGCCCATAGTAGCTTGTGGCTGCACACGGAATTTTCTAGCATAAATAATCTCATGATCCCTTTGAGCCTGGGTGGCGGTCCAAAAAAAAACAGGCAATCCTGGAATACCCAGGTACCTCAATCCACCCAGATGTGTATTAAAGTTGCCACCTTAAATAAACCATTAATTAACAAACTCACATCTGTCATGGATACACTCACCCAATCCACGTCTACTAGCATAGCATGGCATAATAAGAAAACGTAGAAGTAACTCCCAAGGGTTTGATAATGAAACAGGTAATTGGTAGTACCTCAACTACTTTCCCAAAACCCACAGTTTAATTAGATCCTAATCATGCAATGTTTGAGGATTGATCTAATGCATAAAAACTGGGTATGAAAAGGGATATGATCAAAGTGTTACTTGCCTTGCTGATGATCCGCGAAACCTAGAGATTTAAAGTAGCAAGCGGCGCACTCCGGGTACTCTAGCGCAAACAAACAAGCATACAATAAGTACTCATCTAATGCAAAGGTAAAACTCAAATAAAAGATCTGACTAGAAAGTTCAACTTAAGAACTCCGGTTTGCAAAAAGAATCAAATCGAACGAAGCAACGAAAGTCAAACGGCGAAAGAAACAAGCTTTGTTTACTAATCTGGACCTAAGTCAAATTTTACAAAGGCAAAAACTTATTTGAGTTGATTATTCGGAAAGAGGGTTTCGAGACGTAACTCTAGGCGCTTGAATCGCCTGATTCTGATAAACGAGCGAAAAGTTATACTAGATCGAAAATCGGATCAGAAATCGCGATCAGAAATAACCGCGGAAAAATCTGAGAAAAAGAGAAACGACGAACAACTTAACGAACGGACGTTCGTTAACTGTAACTAAACAGTGAATGCGTTCGTTAAAACGAACGAACAAGCGAACTCGCTAAATAAATAAATAAACCGATAAAAACCAATCTAAATAATAAAAAAATGAAAGCCTAGGTTTTCTAAATAAACCGGATTGGTTTTTCTTAGAAAACCGGGGCGGCGGGCGGCTACCTCGGCTCGGGCTCTGGCGAGGTCCCGGCTCAGCGGCGGCGGTGGCGGGTGGCGCTGGTGGCGGCTCCTGGTGGCGGCGGCGCAAGGCGGCGGGCGGCGGTGAGCGGCGGCTGCGAGAGGCGGCGGCTGGTGGCGGGTGAGGAGAGGCGGCGGCTACTACTTAAAGGGGGCGGCCATGGCTTGGGAAGGCGGCCTCGGCGGCGTGCTCCTCCCGAGTGGAGCGGCGGCGGCGATCGGGACTCAGTCCCGATCCCGAGACGCTGAGGCGGCGGCGGCTGGGCAGCTCGGTGAGCCTTCGCCCAAGTCGAGTATGCGTTTTTAAAACAATTCCATGAAACTTAGAAAAATTCTAGAAAAATAAAAATATTCTAAAAATGCCAAAATAAATTTTCACCGCCTAAACAAAATATTTAGAACGAGGTGAACATTTTCTTGGCCCTAAAATGCAGTTTTGAAAACGTGCAGTTTTTCCTAAATTCAAATAAAATAGCGATAAACTCCAAAATAAAATCTTATTTGATTTTTTTATTAAACCTTCAATATTTCTTTATTTTGGGAAATTCATTTTATTCCCTCTCTCATATTTTGTAATAGAAATAATTTGAAGATAAAATATATATAATCAAATGATCCTATTTTCAGAATTTGAGAAAACTCAAATATGAAAATAACGAAATCTCCAACTCTCTCCGTGGGTCCTCGAGTTGTGTGAAATTTCTAGGATCAAGACAAAATGCAATAAAATATGATATGCAAATGATGATCTATGTATAACATTCCAAATTGAAAATTTGGGATGTTACATTAATAGAGAACCGGAACAAAGCATTAGCACATAGTGAATACATGAACTCCTCAAACTATGGTCATCACCGAGAAGTATCCCGATTATTGTCACTTCAGGGTTGTCGGATCATAACACATAATAGGTGACTATAGACTTGCAAGATAGGATCAAGAACACACATATATTCATGAAAACATAATAGGTTCAGATTTGAAATCATGGCACTCGGGCCCTAGTGACAAGCATTAAGCATAGCAAAGTCATAGCAACATCAATCTCAGAACATAGTGGATACTAGGGATCAAACCCTAACAAAACTAACTCGATTACATGATAAATCTCATCCAACCCATCACCGTCCTGCAAGCCTACGACGGAATTACTCACGCATGGCGGTGAGCATCATGAAATTGGTGATGGAGGATGGTTGATGATGATGACGGCGACGAATCCCCCTATCCGGAGCCCCGAACGGACTCCAGATCAGCCCTCCCGAGAGGTTTTAGGGCTTGGCGGCGGCTCCGTATCGTAAAACACGATGATTTCGTCTCTTTGATTTTTTTCTCTCCGAAAGCAAATATATAGAGTTGGAGTTGGCGTCGGAGGGTCTTCAGGGGGCCCACGAGGTAGGGGGCGCGCCCTGGAGGGGGGGGCCCACCCTCGTGGACTGGGTGTGGGCCCCCTGTTCTTAATCTTTGGTGAGGATTTTTTATTATTTTTTCTAAGATGTTCCGTGGAGTTTCAGGTCATTCCGAGAACTTTTGTTTTCTGCCTATAAAACAACATCATGGCAATTCTATCGAAAACAGCGTCAGTCTGGGTTAGTTCCATTCAAATCATACAAGTTAGAGTCCAAAACAAGGGCAAAAGTGTATGGAAAAGTAGATACGACGGAGACGTATCATGGGTGCAGATTCGTGGGCTTCCTCCCATCGCTCGTGTGGAGGGGGCCATGTATCTGGGGCATGTCCCGGCTCCTGGGCAAGATTGTGTCGGTTGACCCTCTCTCGCTTCTTAAGGGGCCGGCCGTTCGTGTCCACGTCAAGACCCAGGACCCCTCCAAGCTCCAGATGACCTTGCGGATGTTCTTCAACGATGCTGGCTATGATCTCCACGTCTCCATCAAAGAGGCGCTCTCTGCTTCCCCTGCGGACCCCGAGGATGGCTCGGACCCCGAGGCCGATCCGGACCTTGAGGGCGATGGCGGGCCTCCCTCTGGTCGCGATCAGCGCCACCGTCCTAGGGGTAGCTGAGGGAGTCCCGGACTAGGGGGTGTCCGGATAGCCAGACTATCGTCACGGCCGGACTCCAAGACTATGAAGATACAAGATTGAAGACTCCATCCCGTGTCCGGATGGGACTTTCCTTGGCGTGGAAGGCAAGCTTGGTGATACGGATATCTAGATCTCCTACCATTGTAACCGACTCTGTGTAACCCTAACCTATCCGGTGTCTATATAAACCAGAGGGTTTTAGTCCGTAGGACAGAACAACAATCATACCATAGGCTAGCTTCTAGGGTTTAGCCTCCTTTATCTCATGGTAGATCTAATCTTGTACTACCCATATCATCAATATTAATCAAGCAGGAGTAGGGTATTACCTCCATCGAGAGGGCCCGAACCTGGGTAAAAACATTGTGTCCCTTGTCTCCTGTTACCATCCGCCTAGACGCACAGTTCGGGACCCCCTACCCGAGATCCGCCGGTTTTGACACCGACATTGGTGCTTTCATTGAGAGTTCCTCTGAGTCGTCACCGATAGGCCCGATGGCTCCTTCGATCATCAACAACGACGCGGTCCAGGGTGAGACTTTTCTCCCCGGACAGATCTTCGTGTTCGGCGGCTTTACTGCTGCTGGCCAATTCGCAGCCATTTGGAGCAGATCGAAAGCTACACCCCGCCATCAGTCAGATTTGAAGTTTGAACTATACGGCCGATATCCGCGGAGACTTGATCTTCGACGGATTTGAGCAGCGTTGCAAGCCGCCTTGTCTCGATGGGCATGATCTAGCTCTGCACGACAGTGCCTGGAGGCCGCACCGATCCGCTCCGACCCTTAATCCGGGCCGGATTCCCCGATCAAGGGCGAGTGGTTGGTCACCGCCTCGGGGCTACAATCTCTCTGGCGATCGAGCGAACTCCATCCCTGTCGCTTTGGCGAAGACCTCGACTCGTGGTGCCAGACTCCTCTCCGGACTCCGAACCCTCCGCGCCCACCTTAATCGAATCCGATTGGGCGCCGGTCATGGAGTTCATCGCCATGACATCTTTCAAAGACTCGCCCTTTGGCGACATCCTGAATTCACTAAAGTCTCTCTCTTTATCCGGAGAGCCCTGGCCGGACTACGGACGGGAAGGTTGGGATGCGGACGACGAAGAAATTCAACGCCCACCCACCACCCACTTTGTAGCCACTGTCGATGATTTAACCGACATGCTAGACTACGACTCAAGACATCGACGGTATGGACGACGACGCCGGAGACGACCAAGACCCAAATACTGTGGCACTGGAAGGCCACCTCATCATATGACATATACATGGTGGACATCCCAAAAGATGGGAACGGCGATGGAACAACGGAGGATGACCCCTCCAAGAAACAGCCGAAGCGCCGACGTCAGCGGCGCCGCTCTAAATCCCGCCACAATAAAAACGGTGATTCTGGCACGGGAGATAATAACACCCCGGACAGTGCCGAAGAGAACCCCCTCCAGCAGGACTCAGCGCAGGAGGAGGGAGAAGCAAGTCCGCATGATAGTGCGGCAGAAAGAGAGGTCGAGGACGATAATTATGCGCCTCCCTCCGAAGATGAGGCAAGCCTCGACGACGACGAATTTGTCGTGCCTGAGGATCCCGCCAAACAGGAGCGTTTCAAACGCAGGCTTATAGCCACGGCAAGCAGCCTCAAGAAAAAGCAGCAACCGCTTAGAGCTGATCAAGACCTGCTAGCTGACAGATGGACTGAAGTCCTTGCAGCCGAAGAGTATGAACTCGAACGCCCCTCCAAAAGCTACCCCAAACGCAGGCTGTTGCCTCGACTAGAGGAGGAAGCACCCAAGTCGCCAGTGCACGACATGGCAGACCGGCCACCTCGTGGCCGCGACAGAGAAGCCTCTCGGCCCTCCGCTCAAGCCACACCCCGACGCCGCTCAAAAAGTACCAAGGCAAGGGAAAACGTGCCGGACTTGCGAGATATATTGGAGGATAAGGCAAAACATACAAGATCGATCTACGGATCGCGTGGGCGCCAAAGAACACGGGATGATTACCTTCGCACGGATACAGCAAAACCGGCCGGGCGAACACGATGACAAAGCTCATATGAGCTACGCCGTGATATAGCCCAATACATGAGGCGCCGACACCCACTATGCTTCACGAGATGAAGTAATGGATCATCAAATCCCGAGGGCTTCAAGCCCGTAAACATCGAATCATACGATGGTACCACAGATCCTGCGGTCTGGATCGAGGATTATCTCCTCCATATCCACATGGCCCGCGGTGATGATCTACATGCCATCAAATACCTCCCAGTCACCTTAAAGGACCAGCTCGACATTGGCTCAATAGCTTGCCGCCAGAATCAATTGGTTGTTGGGAGGACACGGAAGCCGCATTCCTTGATAACTTCCGGGGCACATATGTGCGACTACCATACGCCCGATGACCTTAGCCACATAATTCAGCAGCCAAGAATCGGCCGTGCAATTACGGACTCGGTTCCTAACAAAGAAAAATCAAATCGTTGGTATGCGAATGCGACGCCCTGCAGCCTTCAAACATAACATCCGCGACGAGTGGCTTGCCCGGCACCTAGGACAGGAAAAGCCGAAATCTATGGCAGCCCTCACAACCCTCATGACTCGCTTTTGTGCGGGAGAGGACAGCTGGCTAGCTCGAAGCAACAACTTGGCCAAACATCCTGATAGTCCGGATACCAAGGACAGCAATGGCAGGTCGCGTCGCAACAAGAACAAGCGCCGCATTAACGGCGATAATACTGAAGATACGGCCGTCAATGCCGGATTCAGAGGCTCTAAACCTGGTCAGCGGAAGAAGCCATTCAAAAGAAATACCCAGGGCCCATCCAACTTGGACCGAATACTCGATCGCTTGTGCCAGATACATGGCACCCCCGAAAACCCAGCCAATCACACCAACAGGGACTGTTGGGTGTTCAAGCAAGCAGGCAAATTAAGTGCCGAACTCAATGACAAGGGGCTGCATAGCGATGACGAGGAAGAGCCTTGGCCGCCGAACAATAAAGGACAGAAGGGTTTTCCTACACAAGTGCGGACGGTGAACATGATATACGCAACCCACATACCCAAAAGGGAGCGGAAGCGTGCACTAAGGGACGTATATGCGATGGAGCCATGCCCAAATTCAACCCATGGTCTTCCTCCCGATCACCTTCGATCGAAGGGACCACCCCACTAGCATCCGTCACGGCGGCTTCGCCGCATTGGTTCTTGACCCAATTATCGACGGATTTCACCTCACCGTAGTCACTGATGGACGGCGGCAGCAACTGAACCTGCTTTATCGGGATACGGCGCAAAATGGGCATTGACCCCTCAAGGATTAAACCTACAAAGACGACCTTTACAGGCGTCATACCGCGTGTAGAGGCCAGTTGTACGGGCTCCGTTACACTCGAAGTGGTCTTCGGATCCCCGGATAACTTCCGAAGCGAAGAGTTAATCTTCGACATCGTCCCATTCCGCAGCGGCTATCATGCACTGCTCGGACGAACCGCATTTGCCAAGTTCAATGCGGTGCCGCACTACGCATACCTCAAGCTCAAGATGCCAGGCCCTCGAGGAGTAATCACGGTCAATGGAAACACCGAACGCTCTCTCCGAATGGAGGAGCATATGGCGGCCCTCGCGGCGGAGGTGCAAAGCAGCCTCTCACGACAATTCTCGAGTCCGGCCACTAAGCGTCCGGACACCGCCAAGCGCCTCAAGTAACCTGCAACAAGACCACCTGGCATGATTCAAGCACGGTAGCAATCCGCCCCAACCCCAGCCCTCGCGAAATTGCGAAACTAGTATTACGCGTACATAATTACGCTCCGGAGATACCATGGGCATATGGGAGGGGCAAGACAACGGCACGCCAAGAATGCGGCTCGACCGCACCAGGGGCTCCCATTTGTGTCATTTCTTTTTTCTTTTTCTTTTTTTCTTTTCTTTTTACTTTCAGACTCCGTCTTGAGAAGTTCTGTCCGGCACTTGAATCGCCGAACTCACGATGCAATGACCAGGAAGCGGAAAGCCACGTCAAGTGTCAGGTGGTCTCTGTTATGAGCATTATACCTGTTTTACATACCATCCCGCAGCTTACCCCTGGAGGGGACATGTTAGATAGTCCCATCCCTTACTTATCGCACTATTTGTATTGTTCTGCTTCCATTGCAGTACCTTTTTGAATAAACAATACATAGCTTTTGCTTATTATTGCTCTACTTCCTTTATATATATACATATGTTCATTTCACGACATGTTGCAACCGTACACTTTGGTACGGCCAATACACCAGGGGCTTAAGTATCCCAAAATTATGTTGTGATAAAGTCCGAACACTTTCACAAGTGCGGCACCCCGAACTTATAGCATTATATGAATTGGCTCGAATCATGTCTTGGGTCAATAGTTGGGTTTGCCGGCTCCGTGTTTTGGTACCTTACGTTCCGCTATATCGGCTAAGGTAGCACCGGAGAACCATCATGCGATTGTGCCCCGATTATTCTGGGTCGAGCACCTCGGGAGAAAGCTAAAACTGACCGTCATGATAAGGCGAGAGCCGATCGCTGTTCGAGAGGTTTTTCGGGTCCCTAAAGACTTATGCCGCTTAGAGCGAGGAACCGAATTGTCCGCCAAGGCGTGGATAGCGCCTCAACTCGGTCTTCCGAATATTAGGGGCTTCACGAAATTTAAAATTATAGAATTCTATGGCTAAGTGAGAGTGTTCAAGCATTATAAGTCCGGTTGCCTTGTTCGTTGTGTTGAGCGCCTCCTAGATGGACCCAAGAATGGGAACAAGAGTGCTCAAGTTTATCCCGAACACCCCAAAGCACTTTCGTGGCATGGGGGCTGAAGCCAACGACTTGCCATCTCTCAAATTTGATAAACGGCCGCACAGAAGGTAATATTTTAAATTAATAAGCGTTGCTTAGCACATATGAACAAGTTTTCAGCGTACGGGATAACAAATGCAAGCATATTCAAAAATTACATCCTTGGAGCACTCGTCCGCTATTCGGCGAGCACCCTTCAGGAGGCCCTCATAGTACATTTCGGGCGTGCGATGCTCATGGCCCTTCGGTGGCCCGTCCGTCACGAGCTTCTCCGCATCCAGCTTGCCCCAGTGCACTTTAGCACGGGCAAGGGCCCGATGGACCCCTTCAATGCAGACGGAGCGCTTGATGACTTCAAGCCGCGGACTGGCATCCACCAGCCACTGCACCAAGCCGAAGTAGCTCCTGGGCATGGCCTCCAATAGCCACAGCCGCACTATAAGGCCCTTCATGGCCTGTTCGGTGACCTTGTGGAGCTCGACCAGCTGCTTCAGCTGGTCGCTTAGGGGCACCGGATGTCCGGCCTCAGCATATTGAGACCAGAACACCTTCTCTGTGGAACTCCCCTCTTGGGCGCGGTAGAATGCGGCAGCATCGACGACTCTGGGCAAATCTGCGAATGCTCCTGGAGAGCTCAGAATCCGGGTAAGTAATAGGTAATTGACTTTTACATTCTTGCTTTGCATAAAGAATGCCTTACCCGCCGCTATCTTCTTTAGTGCTTCGATTTCTTGGAGGGCTTTTTGGGCCTTGGCCTTAGCAGCTTTGGCACTCTCAAGAGCCGAGGCAAGCTCGGACTCTCGGGTCTTCGAGTCACGCTCCAAACCCTCGTGTTTTTCACGAGAATCTGGAGCTCTTGCCGCACCTCCGCCATGATTCGCCTCCCCTTTCTCTCGCTCGGTGCGTTCACTGAGCTTTGTTTTCGACCCACGGACACCGCTTCCTTCGAATTCGCCACCTCGTTAAGTGGCCCTGCGGTACCCATGTTATTCCTGTTATTTTTTGCAACCACAACCTTTTCCATAAGGTATTTCTTTAATAAGGTATTTCTTACCTTCTTTGTCCTCGAGCTGCTTCTTGGCTTGTCCGAGCTCGTTCTCGGACCGCTCGAGGTTCTGCTTCAATGTATTGACCTCCGCAGTCAAGGCAAAGGTCACAGCAATGCCTGCATTCCCATATTGACATACTTATGTTAGACTCCTCACAGATATATCTTTTAGATCCTTAGTCCGCTTTTCTTTCCAACGCCCGAACTAAGCATCGAGCTACTGTCTATGCGGTAATATTTTTATATGTTTTAAACTTACCTCAAAGCTTTGTTAGAAGGCTGGTACAGGCTTGGTCAGCTCTTGGCGGATTGAACTGTCCGGATCACCGCACTCATAACAGTGCGGTGCTCCTCCTCGATGGAGGCGCCGTTGAGCGCCTCCAGTAAGCTATCCGGTGCCTCCGGTTGGACGGAGGACACCGGCGTCTTACCCTTCTTGCGAAGAATCCGCTGTCCGGACTTCGGAACCGCTGATGGTTCTGGCATGGAGTCCGGACGAGGGTCGGGCTTAGAGCCCCTGGGGGTCTTGCCCCCCGCGCGCCTGGAGTCCGGGAGGTCGCCTTGTGGCACCTCCTGCGCTACCTCCTCTTGACCAAGCCCCCCATGGGGCCCCACCATGGCGTCATCCGCAGCGTGAGGCGAGGAGGCGGCCGGAAGCGAGGTACTCTCCATTTCCGACGAGCCCAGGGACCCGCTCGATGAATCGGCAGGCTCGCCCTTGGGCGGGCTGCATGATTGTTCGACATTAGAGAACACTATGCAATTATGAAAAAAATCGTGGGTATCCGGACACTTACGATCTCGCCAGGGGCTTGGCCCTTGTTGGCCAGTCCTCCTCATCGTCGTCGATGTTGGTGGAGAAGTCCGGAGGAAGGGTTCTTCCCTTCTTGGACCCTCCAGCCTTCCTTTTCTTCTCCTCCCCCGCTGGGGGAGGAGCTTCTTCTTCTTCCTCCTCGTCCTCAGGAGAAGATTCTGCTTCAGAATCTGACAGCACCTGGCGTCGGGAGCTCCTTCGAGTTCCCGTGGCCTCCTTCTTGGCCTTCTTCTCCGGCACCACATGGGGCCCCGGGCCAACAGCCCCTGGCTAATCGGGCGTCCTCCGGGTCTTCCGGCAAAGGAGCCGGACAGTTAATCTGTCCGGGCGTCTTCACCAGTCTGTCAAAGATTAGGGAGTTTTAGATCCCGCTAGAGTCAATCTATGAAAAAAGAGTCCCGTAAAGGGTAAAATAACTTACCTCGTCGGCTGGACGCCGCGAGTTGTACCCGCGATCTTTGGTAGCGGATGCTGGGGCTTCAGCGCCCTTGAACAGCACCTTCCAGGCATCTTCGTACGTAGTGTCGAAGAGCCGGCTCAAGGTTCGGTGCTGTGCCGGATCAAACTCCCACAAATTGAAGGCCCGTTGTTGGCATGGGAGAATCCAGCGGATGAGCATCACCTGGATTACGTCGACAAGCCTGAGATTCTTGTCCACCAGGTTTCGGACGCATGTTTGGAGTCCGGATAGCTCTTCCGAATCCCCCCACGTCAGGCCCGTCTCTTTCCATGACGAGAGCCGTGTGAGGAAGCCAGATCTGAATTTGGGGGCCGCCACCCATTCGGGGTCGCGTGGCTCGGTGATGTAGAACCACCCGATTGCCACCCTTTATTGTCTCCACAAAGGCACCCTCGAGCCATAGGACCTTGGCCATCTTGCCAACCATGGCGCCTCAAGACTCCTGACGGCCGCCCACTACCTTCGGCCGGACGTTGAAGATCTTCAGCCATAAGCCGAAGTGGTGCCGGATGCAGAGGAAGGCCTCACACACGTCGATAAACGCCGAGATGTTGAGGATGAAATTCGGGGCCAGGTCGTGGAAGTCCAAGATGTAGTAGAACATGAGCCCCCGGACAAATGGGTGAAGTGGAAAACCTAGTCCGCGGAGGAAGTGGGGGAGAAACACGACCCTCCCATGGGGCCCGGGGGTTGGAATGAGCTGCCCCGCATCGGGCAGCCTGTACGCGATGTTGCCGGACAAGTATCCGGCCTCCAGCAGTTTTGTGATGTGCCCCTCCTTGACGGAGGAGGCCATCCACCTGCCTCCCGCTCCTGTCATGGTTGGAGAAAGGTCGAGGTGGGATGTGCGGACTTGGGCGCTGGAGCTCGAGTGCGCGGAAATGGATAAGCAAAGGAGGAAGAAGGCGTAGGTGAAAAGGTGGATCCTTATCCCCTTATATGGACGGACGGAGCTATGCGTCCCCCACCAGCCTGGTAAAACTCGCTTATTTCCCAAGCGCCGTAATCAATGGCGCGGATGGGTTACCCACGTCCGTATTGATGAGAATCCCGGAATAAGGGGCACGATCTATGCTTTGATAAGACGTGCCAAGGAAACCGCCTCGCTAAACATGCTAAGGTGAAATAGTAAAAACGATTCATATAAAGGCCTAGCCGTGGTGTGATGTCACGCCACGTAATACGTCAGCAGATCTGTGCAAAAATTATTCTCTCTACGGTGTTATGTGGAACTTGTTTTGCAGAGCTGGACACTATCCTTGTGTTCAAAACCTTCTATGAAGTATTCGGAGGAGGAACCCGCCTCGCAATGCCGAAGACAATCAACGCGCCGGACTCATCGTCATTGAAGCCTGGTTCGGGGGCTACTGAGGGAGTCCCGGACTAGGGGGTGTCCGGATAGCCGGACTATCGTCACGGCCGGACTCCAAGACTATGAAGATACAAGATTGAAGACTTCATCCCGTGTCCGGATGGGACTTTCCTTGGCGTGGAAGGCAAGCTTGGCGATACGGATATGTAGATCTCCTACCATTGTAACCGACTCTGTGTAACCCTAACCTATCTGGTGTCTATATAAACCGGAGGGTTTTAGTCCGTAGGACAGAACAACAATCATACCATAGGCTAGCTTCTAGGGTTTAGCCTCCTTGATCTCGTGGTAGATCTACTCTTGTACTACCCATATCATCAATATTAATCAAGCAGGAGTAGGGTATTACCTCCATCGAGAGGGCCCGAACCTGGGTAAAAACATTGTGTCCCTTGTCTCCTGTTACCATCCGCCTAGACGCACAGTTCGGGACCCCCTACCCGAGATCCGCCGGTTTTGACACCGACAGTCGCTCTCCGGCTTCGGGACGCTCGGACGAGGACTCCGGGGATGACCATGGTGCTTCGCCCCGGACTGGTGCGGCGGTCCCTCCGTCCCGCTCCAAGGCCATCGCCCCGGTCCTCCCCACGGATGCTTCGGGTGAGGTGGAGGAGGACATCGCGGCGATCGCCGCTATGCTTGATGAGGCAGCAACCTTGCCTCCTGGCGCCGTCATTCCGATCTTCATGGAGGCTCAGGTATCCTCCTCCGACGGCGGCGTCAGCGACATGAGCAGCGTGGGCATGGAGGTGATGCAGGCCTCCTCTCCCCGTCCCTCCTCCCCTGCCCCGCCTCGGGATCCTTCCGGCGACGTCCTCGTCCTGCCTCCGGCCTTGTCCGAGCTGACCGGACCGGTGCCGGCCTCGGGGCTTACGACACGGGCCGCTCCTCCTCCCCCCCTCCCGCGGCCAAGCGGCACCCGCGGTCGACCTCCACTCCGGCGTCGTCGGCTCGAAAGAGCGCGCGGCTCGAGTCGGTGACCCTCTTGGTGGGTCCATCTCCCAACGCCGTGGAGAAGGTTTCCCGCCATGCAGCGGCACGGAACTTGGTGCAGGTCCGTCCTCCCATCCTACCCCGGCTCTTTTTTGCAATGATGATGAGATGATTGAGGATACTTCCTTTTCGGCTCTTGCGGGGGTTCCGTTGGGTCACTTAGCAAAAGTTGCGGCAGACTCCGCCATAGTTTTTCGGGGGGAGAAAGGTCACCCCTTAGAACAAATTGCGTCCCTTCAGGCCAAGGAGGTCTTGGAAGGTGATACGTCTCCAACGTATCTATAATTTTTGATTGCTCCATGCTATATTATCTACTATTTTGGACCATATTGGGCTTTATTTTCAACTTATATATTACTTTTGGGACTAACCTATTAACCGGAGGCCCAGCCCATATTTGCTGTTTTTTTTTGCCTATTTCGATTGTTTCAAGAAAGCGGAATATCAAACGGAGTCCAAACGGAATGAAACCTTCGAATGTGTTTTTCTCACCGAACATGATCCAGGAGACTTGGACCCTACGTCAAGCAACCAACAGGGAAGGCATGAGGTAGGGGCGCCCCCCCCCCCAGACGCGCCCTCCACCCTCCTGGGCCCCCTGTTGCTCCACTGACGTACTTCTTCCTCCTATATATACCTACATACCCCCGAACGATCAGATACGGAGCCAAAAACCTAATTCCACCGCCGCACTTTCTGTATCCATGAGATCCCATCTTGGGGCCTGTTCCGGAGCTCCTCCGAAAGGGGAATCCACCACGGAGGGCTTCTACATCATCATAGCCTCTCTGATGAAGGGTGAGTAGTTTACTTCAGACCTTCGGGTCCATAATTAGTAGCTAGATGGCTTCTTCTCTCTTTTTGGATCTCAATACAATGTTCTCCCCCTCTCTCGTGGAGATCTATTCGATGTAATCTTCTTTTTGCGGTGTGTTTGTTGAGATCGATGAATTGTGGGTTTATGATCAAGATTATCTATGAGCAATATTTGAATCTTCTCTGAATTCTTTTATGTATGATTGGTTATCTTTGCAAGTCTCTTTGAATTATTCGTTTGGTTTGGCCAACTAGATTGGTAGTTCTTGCAATGGGATAAGTGCTTAGCTTTGGGTTCAATCTTGCGGTGTCCTTTCCCAAAGGATGTATGGGCAGCAAGGCACGTATTGTATGTTGCTATCGAGGATAACAGGATGGGGTTTTTATCATATTGCATGAATTTATCCCTCTACATCATGTCATCTTGCTTAAGGCATTACTGCTTTCATTAACTTAATACTCTAGATGCATCTTTGGATAGCGGTCGATGAGTGGAGTAATAGTAGTAGATGCAGGTGAGAGTCGGTCTACTTGTCTCGGACATGATGCCTATATACATGATCATACCTAGATACTCTCATAACTATGCTCGCCTCATCAATTGCTCAACAGTAATTCGTTCACCCACCGTAAAATACTTATGCTCTTGAGAGAAGCCACGAGTGAAATCTATGGCCCCCGGGTCCATTCTCTATCATATCAATATTCTATCACTTTATTATTGCTTTGCTTCTTATTTTTCTTTTATTTTACCTTGCATCTTTATACCAAAAATACCAAAAATATTATCTATCATCTCTATCAGATCTCACTCTCGCAAGTGACCGTGAAGGGATTGATAACCCCTAATCGCGTTGGTTGCGTTGAGCTATTTGTTTTGTGTAGGTACGAGGGACTTGCGCGTGGCCTCCTACTGGATTGATACCTTGGTTCTCAAAAACTAAGGGAAATACTTATGCTACTCTGCTGCATTATCCTCTCCTCTTCGGGGAAATCCAACGCAAGCTCAAGAGGTAGCAGAAGGGTGTCTCGCGGGTGCACGGGCTCGCGAGGCGGTTGCAGCCGATGAGGTGCCCGCCCCCCCCCCCCTCCGACCCCGCGCCCGACGCATAGGTCAACACCTTGGGACCTAGTCCCCGAGGAGGTCCATGGCAGGACCCGTTCGCGGACGGCTCAGTCGCGTCGTGCCCTTAGTGCCAACTCCACAGTGGGGTCCCGGGAGGACCCCATAGGCGAGTAGTTATGTGTGCGTTATTCTGGAACCTACGGGGTTTTGGCCATGATGGCCGCCGTAGGCAGCTGATTGATTACATGCGTGATGAATCTGTGGATGTGGTAGCGATTCAGAAAATGATGCGGGTGGGTTTTTCTTTGGCCGAGCTCGAGCGCCTGAGCCGTCACTTATTCGCCTGGCACTGGTTGCCATCTAGTGGGGTGGTGGGACACTCCTGTGGTATCCTTCTAGGTGTGAAGGATGCTACCTTCGAGGTGGGATCCATGAATCATGGATCCCACCTTGTTAGTATGGAGGTGTGGGAGCGTGATGTTAACTTTAAGTAGGAGGTTATTGTGGTCTACAGCCCTGCCGATCATAGTCGATCGGCTGCCTTCCTGGCTGAACTCCACACCAAGATTGCCTCCGCGACACTTCCGGTCGTGGTTTGCGGGGATTTCAACCTCCTCTGCTCCACGGAGGAGAAGAGCAATGCACGGGTTGACCTCGCGGAGATCCGTCGTTTCAACGATTGGGTTGCAGACTTAGGACTGCTGGAGTTTGAAAGGGTTGGGGCGAGATACACCTGGACCAATAGACAAGTTACCCCAACCCTTAGTGTGCTTGACCGGGTATTTGTCTCTCCCGACTGGGAGTTGCGGTTCCCCCAAGCCTCTCTCCAGGCCATTACGCGCATCGGGTCTGACCACGTACCCCTTCTCTTGTCCTCTCGAGATGAGAGGCCACGCCCTCCACCGCGGTTTCGTTTCAAAACCTTTTGGCTGCGGCAGCCGGGCTTCACGGCTGCCGTCCAGGCTCACTGGGTCTCGGCTTTATCCGAACCCCATAGAGCGATGTTGATCCTAGATGAGTGGCATCACCTATCCAAGCGGTCTAGGCAATTCATGAAGGGATGGGGTTCTAATATTGGGAGGGACCTTTGTGTCCAGAAGGCTTCCCTCCTCGAGGAAATCCGTGCTCTGGACCTTCGCGCAGATATCTCAAAGATCTCTGCAGAAGAATGGGCACATAGATACAACCCCTAATCGCGTTGTTTGCGTTGAGCTATTTGTTTTGTGTAGGTACGAGGGACTTGCGCGTGGCCTCCTACTGGATTGATACCTTGGTTCTCAAAAACTGAGGGAAATACTTACGCTACTCTGCTGCATTATCCTCTCCTCTTCGGTGAAATCCAATGCAAGCTTAAGAGGTAGAAAGAAGAATTTGTGGCGCCGTTGCCGGGGAGGCTTACGCAAGGTCAAGTCAAGATTTGGACTCCCCACAACGAGCCATTTCTGGCGCCGTTGCCGGGAAGTCCACGCAAAAGTCAACATACCAAGTACCCATCACAATCCCTTATCTCTCGCATTACATTATTTGCCATTTGCCTCTCGTTTTCCTCTCCCCCACTTCACCCTTGCCGTTTTATTCGCCCTCTCTTTTCCGTTTGCCTTTTTCTCGATGGCTCAAGATAATACCAAATTGTGTGACTTTACCAATACCAACAATAATGATTTCCTTAGCACTCCAATTGCTCCTCTTGCCAATATTGAATCTTGTGAAATCAATACTGCTTTATTGAATCTTGTTATGAAAGATCAATTCGCCGGCCTTCCTAGTGAAGATGCCGCTACCCATCTAAATAGCTTCGTTGATTTATGTGATATGCAAAAGAAGAGGGATGTTGACAATGATGTTGTTAAATTGAAGCTATTTCCTTTTTCTCTTAGAGATCGTGCTAAAGCTTGGTTTTCGTCTTTGCCTAAAAATAGTATTGATTCTTGGAACAAGTGCAAAGATGCTTTTATCTCTAAGTATTTTCCTCCCGATAAGATCATCTCTCTTAGAAAAGATATTATGAACTTTAAGCAACTTTATCATGAACATGTTGCACAAGCTTGGGAGAGGATGCAATTAATGATACGTAATTGCCCTACTCACGGTTTGAATTTGTAGATGATTATACAAAACTTTTATGCCGGATTGAATTTTGCTTCTAGAAACCTTTTAGATTTGGCCGTGGAGGCACTTTTATAGAAATCACTTTAGGAGACGTGATACGTCTCCATCGTATCTATAATTTTTGATTGTTCCATGCCAATATTATTCACTTTCATATACTTTTTGGCAACTTTTTATATTATTTTTGGGACTAACATATTGATCCAGTGCCCAGTGCCAGTTCTCGTCATTGCATGTTTTATGTTCTGCAGAATATCCATATCAAACGGAGTCCAAACGGGATAAAAACGGACGGAGCTTATTTTTGGAAAATATGGAAAATTCCGGAAGAAAAATCCATGCGAGACGGTGCCCGAGGTGGTCACGAGGCAGGGAGCGCGCCTGCCCCCCTGGGCGCGTCCCCTACCCTCGTGAGCCCACTGTAAGGCGGTTGATGCTCTTCTTTTGCCGCAAGAAAGATAATATTCGGAAAAAAAATCTGGGCGAAGGTTTCAGGCCAATCGGAGTTACGGATCTCCATATATACGCGAAAGGGTGAAACAGAGCCGTAAATGTAACGCAAACAGAGAGATAGATCCAATCTCGGAGGGGCTCTCGCCTCCCAAGCCATGGGAGCCAAGGACCAGAGGAAACCCTTCTCCCATCTAGGGAGAAGGTCAAGGAAGAAGAAGAAGGAGGGGGCTCTCTCCCCCTCGCTTCCGGTGGCGCCGGAACGCCGCCGGGGGCCATCATCATCACCGCGATCTTCGCCAACACCTCCGCCAACTTCACCAACATCTCCATCACCTCCCCCCCCCCCCCCTCTATCTACAGCGGTCCACTCTCCCGCAACCCGCTGTACCCTCTACTTGAACATGGTGCTTTATGCTTCATATTATTTTCCAATGATGTGTTGCCATCCTATGATGTCTGAATAGATTTTCGTTGTCCTATCGGTGGTTGATGAATTGCTTTGATTGATTTAATTAGCTTGTGGTTATGTTGCTGTCCTTTGGTGCCCATCATATGAGCAAGCGCATGGATCACACGATAGGGTTAGTTGTATGTTGATAGGACTATGTATTGGAGGGCAAGAGTGACAGAAGCTTCAACCTAGCATAGAAATTGATGCATACAGGATTGAAGGGGGACCAATATATCTTAATGCTATGGTTGGGTTTTACCTTAATGAACGTTAGTAGTTGCGGATGCTTGCTAATAGTTCCAATCATAAGTGCATAGAATTCCAAGTAAGGGATGACATGCTAGCGTGGCCTCTCCCACATAAAACTTGCTATCGGTCTAGTAAAGTAGTCAATTGCTTAAGGGACAATTTCGCCACACCTACCATCACTTTTCCACACTCGCTATATTTACTTTAGTTGTGTGTTTACCTTAGCAGACCCTAGTTTTATTTTAGTGCTCTTTACTTTCTTGCAAGCTTACCCAAAAACACCTACAAAGTACTTCTAGTTTCATACTTGTTCTAGGTAAAGCGAACGTCAAGCGTGCGTAGAGTTGTATCGGTGGTCGATAGAACTTGAGGGAATATTTGTTCTACCTTTAGCTCCTCGTTGGGTTTGACACTCTTATTTATCGAAAACTGTTGCAATCTCCTATACTTGTGGGTTATCAAGACCTTTTTCTGGCGCCGTTGCCGGGGAGTCATAGCGTGGGGTGAATATTCTCGTGTGTGCTTGTTTGCTTTATCACTAAGTAATTTTTATTTGCTGTTCTTAGTTGTTCTTTATCTTTAGTTATGGATATGGAACGCAAAATACCAAAAAAATAGCTGTACTTGCTACTCATGAGGATGGGGTAACTCCTAAAACCCTCGATTCTCATTATGTGAGAAATATTATGTACTACTTTGATAATGCTGAGAAAACCCATTCAACTTTATAATGGGAGACACGTTGGATCAACGTGAATACTTTAGGGATTATCGCTCGACACAAAAAGGGAAACTATTATGGGATCAATTTATTATGTTGCAGTGGTATGCTAGACAACTATGCTTGGAATATGATTATACTTGTTGCTCTAGGATGGAGGCTCCACACCTTCCCTTTTCATGCAAATTTAATGATAATGAAACCTTAGCTTCTTATGCTAATGGTATATATGATTACTATGATGTGGAACAAATAGAAGAATTTGTTGCTTTTAAGGCTGCTTATGAAATTGAATCTTTGTTTGAAAAGTATGAAGCTTTAGATGATGATGCTTATAGGCCTGAAAATCTTGCTATACTTAGATATTGCTATGAAAATTATGAATACAATTACTATATTAACGCTTTTATGAAGAAAGTCAACGCTGTCCAAGAAGAGACTAATATTTTGCAGGAAGCTATGGAAGAAGAAATTGATGAAACTGTGAGCTCATTGGATGAAAAAAATGATGAGGAGAGCGAAGAACAAAAGGAGGAAGAGCGGATTAGCTACCCGTGCCCACCTTCTAATGAGAGTAACCCTCCAACTCATACATTTTTTAATTTCCCTTCGTTCTTACCGAAGGATGATTGCTATGATGATTGCTATGATCCCTTGAATTTGTTTGAAATATCCCTTTTTGATGATGCTTGCTATGCTTGTGGCGAAGATGCCAATATGAATTATGCTTATGGAGATGAACTTGCTATAGTTCCTTATGTTAAACATGAAATTGTTTCTATTGCACCCACGCATGATAGTCCTATTATCTTTTTGAATTCTCCCGACTACACTATATCGGAGAAGTTTGCACTTATTAAGGATTACATTGATGGGCTGCCTTTTACCATTGCACATGATGATTTTGATAGATATAATATGCATGTGCTTGCTGCTCCTACTTGCAATTATTATGAGAGAGGAACTATATCTCCACCTCTCTATGTTTCCAACACAATAAAATTGCAAGAAACTGTTTATACTATGCATTGGCCTTTACTTTGTGTGCATGAATTGTTCTTTTATGACATGAGTTAGACTTCGTCATTACATGATATATGTCACTTTGTGCTCATTACTAAATTACAAATCATTGCTAATTAAAATTGGCTTTGATATACCTTGGGATCCGGGTGGATTCACTACTTGAGCACTATATACCTAGCTTAATGGCTTTAAAGAAAGCGCTACCAGGGAGACAACCCGGAAGTTTTAGAGAGTCATTTATTTCTATTGAGTGCTTTCATATAGTTTAAAAACAACAAAAATAAAGAGGGGAACCCAAAACTTTTGAAAAAGAAAAGTGAAAGTGAGATAGACGAGCATTGTGAAAGTGGGGGACGTCCTTAAACTTGTTCATGCCCATGGGAACTTTGTGAATCTTAATTACAGAAACTTTTCAATAAAAATAATTATCCCCTTGTACAATTCCATTTATTATAAAAATAATGTGCCAAGGTTTGCCTTTAGGATGTTTACAATGCTTGTTGGTTTGTACGGTGCAGGACAGAAACTTTGGCTGTAGTGCGCGAATTTTAGTTTTTTACTGGAACGTCAAATGGTTCTGATTCTTTTTGCACTGTCTTTCTGTACAAATATTTTATTTTTCATAATTTTAGTAGAATTGTTGGGGTACCAGAAGTATGGTGGATGTTCATATTGCTACAGACTGTTCTTTTTTTGACAGATTCTGTTTTTGATGCATAGTTTGCTTGTTTTGATGAAATATCAATTTATATCAGTGGATTAAGCCATGAATAAGTTATATTACAGTAGAAACAATGCAAAAACAAAATATTAATTGGTTTGCAACAGTACTTAGAGTAGTGATTTGCTTTATTATACTAACTGTTCTTACCGAGTTTTCTGTTGAAGTTTTGTGTGGATGTAGTGTCTAATCGAGGATGTTTTGATGTGAGAAGAAGGAAGAGAGGCAAGAGCTCAAGCTTGGGGATGCCCGAGGCACCCCAAGTAAATATTCAAGGAGACTCAAGCGTCTAAGCTTGGGGATGCTGGGAAGGCATCCCCTCTTTCTTCAACAAATATCGGTATGTTTTCGGATACGTTTCATTCATGTGATATGTGCAAATCTTGGAGCGTCTTTTGCATTTAGTTTTCATTTTTCTTTTATGCACCATGCTGGTATGAGATAGTCCTTGGTTGATTTATAGAATGCTCATTGCACTTCACTTATATCTTTTGAGTATGGCTTTATAGAATGCTTCATGTGCTTCACTTATATCATTTGAAGTTTGGATTGCATGTTTCTCTTTACATAGACAACCGCCATTTGTAGAATGCTCTTTTGCTTCACTTATATTTGTTAGAGTTTGGGCATATCTTTTGTAGAAAGAATTAAACTCTCTTGCTTCACTTATATCTATTTAGAGAGATGAGGAACTGGTCATTCACATGGTTAGTCATAAAATCCTACATAAACTTGTAGATCGCTGAATATGATATGTTTGATTCCTTGCAATAGTTTTGCGATATAAAGATGGTGATATTAGAGTTGTGCTAGTTGAGTAATTGTGAAATTGAGAAATACTTGTGTTAAGGTTTGCAAGTCCAGTAGCATGCACGTATGGTGAACCGTTATGTAACGAAGTCGGAGCATGAGGTGTTTATTGATTGCCTTCCTTATGAGTGGCGGTCGGGGACGGCGATGGTCTTTTCCTACCAATCTATCCCCCTAGGAGCATGCGCATAGTACTTTGTTTCGATGACTAATAGATTTTTGCAATAAGTACGTGAGTTCTTTATGACTAATGTTGAGTCCATGGATTATACGCACTCTCACCCTTCCATCATTGCTAGCCTCTTCGGTACCGTGCATTGCCCTTTCTCACCTCGAGAGTTGGTGCAAACTTCGCCGGTGCATCCAAACCCCGTGATACGATACGCTCTGTCACACATAAGCCTAATTATATCTTCCTCAAAACAGCCACCATACCTACCTATTATGGCATTTCCATAGCCATTCCGAGATATATTGCCATGCAACTTCCATCATCATCATATACATGACTTGAGAATTCATTGTCATGTTGCTTTGCATGATCGTAAGATAGCTAGCATGATGTTTTCATGGCTTGTCCATTTTTTGATGTCATTGCTACGCTAGATCATTGCACATCCTGCATACACCACGGAGGCATTCATATAGAGTCATATCTTTGTTCTAGATATCGAGTTGTAATATTGAGTTGTAAGTAAATAAAAGTGTGATGATCATCATTATTAGAGCATTGCCCCAGTGAGGAAAGGATGATGGAGACTATGATTCCCCCACAAGCTTTGATCAAAAGTCTGTATAAAACCATATGCTTTGATCACACTATCAAAGCGTTTATTCCAACTCTGAGAGGCTTGCACCAGTCCATAAATGCATCGCTGGAGCTTGCACACTTTGTTAGCACCCTTTAGATCGATAAAACCTTCAGGTTGCATCATATACAACTCTTCTTCCAGAAATCCATTCAGGAATGCAGTCTTTACATCCATTTGCCAAATTTCATAATCATAAAATGCGGCAATTGCTAACATGATTCGGACGGACTTAAGCATCGCTACGAGTGAGAAGGTCTCATCGTAGTCAACTCCTTGAACTTGTCGAAAACCTTTCACAACAAGTCGAGCTTTCTAGACAGTAACATTACCGTCAGCGTCTGTCTTCTTCTTGAAGATCCATTTATTTTCGATGGCTTGCTGATCATCGGGCAAGTCAACCAAAGTCCACACTTTGTTCTCATACATGGATACCATCTCAGATTTCATGGCCTCAAGCCATTTTGCGGAATCTGGGCTCATCATCGCTTCCTCATAGTTCGTAGGTTCGTCATGGTCTAGTAACATGACCTCCAGAACAGGATTACCATACCACTCTGGTAAGGATCTTACTCTGGTTGACCTATGAGGTTCGGTAGTAACTTGATCTGAAGCTTCATGATCATCATCATTAGCTTCCTCACCAATTGGTGTAGGTGTCACAGGAACTGGTTTCTGTGATGGACTACTTTCCAATAAGGGAGCAGGTACAGTTACCTCATCAAGTTCTACTTTCCTGCCACTCACTTCTTTCGAGAGAAACTCCTTCTCTAGAAAGGATCCAAATTTAGCAACAAAAGTCTTGCTTTCAGATCTGTGATCGAAGGTGTACCCAACAGTTTCCTTTGGGTATCCTATGAAGACACATTTCTCCGGTTTGGGTTCGAGCTTATCAGGTTGAAGCTTTTTCACATAAGCATCGCAGCCCCAAACTTTAAGAAACGACAACTTTGGTTTCTTGTCAAACCATAGTTCATAAGGCGTCGTCTCAACGGATTTAGATGGTGCCCTATTTAACGTGAATGCAGCCGTCTCTAAAGCATAACCCCAAAATGATAGCGGTAAATCAGTAAGAGACATCATAGATCGCACCATATCTAGTAAAGTACGATTACGACGTTCGGACACACCATTACGCTATGGTGTTCCGGGTGGCGTGAGTTGTGAAACTATTCCGCATTGTTTCAAATGAAGACCAAACTCGTAACTCAAATATTCTCCTCCACGATCACATCGTAGAAACTTTATTTTCTTGTTATGATGATTTTCTACTTCACTCTGAAATTCCTTGAACTTTTCAAATGTTTCAGACTTATGTTTCATTAAGTAGATATACCCATATCTTCTCAAATCATCTGTGAAGGTGAGAAAATAACGATACCCGCTACGAGCCTCAACATTCATTGGACCACATACATCAGTATGTATGATTTCCAACAAATCTGTTGCTCGCTCCATAGTTCCGGAGAACGGTGTTTTAGTCATCTTGCCCATGAGGCATGGTTCGCAAGTACCAAGTGATTCATAATCAAGTGATTCCAATAGTCCATCGGAATGGAGTTTCTTCATGCGCTTTACACTAATATGACCTAAACGGCAGTGCCACAAATAAGTTAAACTATCATTATCAACTCTGCATCTTTTGGCTTCAATATTATGAATATGTGTATCACTACTATCGAGATTTAATAAAAAATAGACCACTCTTCAAGGGTGCATGACCAAAAAAGATATTACTCGTATAAATAGAACAACCATTATTCTCTGATTTAAATGAATAACGTCTCGCATCAAAAAAGATGCAGATATAATGCTCATGCTCAGCGCTGGCACCAAATAACAATTATTTAGGTCTAAAACTAATCCCGAAGGTAGATGTAGAGGTAGCATGCCGACCGCGATCACATCGACTTTGGAACCATTTCCCAGGCGCATCGTCACCTCGTCCTTAGCCAATCTTTGTTTAATCCGTAGCCCCTGTTTCGAGTTGCAAATATTAGCAACAGAACTAGTATCAAATACCTAGGTGCTACTGCGAGCATTAGTAAGGTACACATCAATAACATGTATATCACATATACCTTTGTTCACCTTGCCATCCTTCTTATCCGCCAAATACTTGGGGCAATTCTGCTTCCAGTGACCAGTCTGCTTGCAGTAGAAGCACTCAGTCTCAGGCTTAGGTCCTGACTTGGGTTTCTTCTCTTGAGCAGCAACTTGTTTGTTGTTCTTTTTGAAGTTCCCCTTCTTCTTCCCTTTGCCCTTTTTCTTGAAACTGGTGGTCTTGTTGACCATCAACACTTGATGCTCCTTCTTGATTTCTACCTCCGCAGCCTTTAGCATTGCGAAGAGCTCGGGAATTGTCTTATCCATCCCTTGCATATTATAGTTCATCACGAAGCTCTTGTAGCTTGGTGGCAGTCATTGAAGAATTCTGTCAATGACGCTATCATCCGGAAGATTAACTCCCAGTTGAATCAAGTGATTGTTATACCTAGACATTCTGAGGATATGTTCACCGACAGAACTATTATCCTCCATCTTGCAGCTGTAGAACTTATTGGAGACTTCATATCTCTCAATCCGTGCATTTGCTTGAAATATTAACTTCAACTCCTGGAACATCTCATATGCTCCATGACGTTCAAAACATCGTTGAAGTCCCAGTTCTAAGCCGTAAAGCATGGCACACTGAACTATCGAGTAGTCATCAGCTTTGCTCTGCCAGACGTTCATAACATCTGGTGTTGCTCCTGCAGCAGGTTTGGCACCTAGCGGTGCTTCCAGGATGTAATTCTTCTGTGCAGCAATGAGGATAATCCTCAAGTTACGAACCCAGTCCGTGTAATTGCTACCATCATCTTTGAACTTTGCTTTCTCAAGGAACGCATTAAAATTCAACAGAACAACGGCACGGGCCATCCATCTACAATAACATAGACATGCAAAATACTATCAGGTACTAAGTTCATGACAAATTAAAGTTCAGTTAATCAAATTATTAAAGAACTCCCACTTAGATAAACATCCCTCTAATCCTCTAAGTGATCACGTGATCCATATCAACTAAACCATGTCCGATCATCACGTGAGATGGAGTAGTTTCAATGGTGAACATCACGATGTTGATCATATCTACTATATGATTCACGCTCGACCTTTCGGTCTCAGTGTTCCGAGGCCATATCTGCATATGCTAGGCACGTCAAGCTTAACCTGAGTATTCCGCGTGTGCAACTGTTTTGCACCCGTTGTATTTGAACGTAGAGCTTATCACACCCGATCATCACATGGTGTCTCAGCACGAAGAACTTTCGCAACGGTGCATACTCAGGGAGAACACTTATACCTTGAAATTTAGTGAGAGATCATCTTATAATGCTATCGTCGATCTAAGAAAAATAAGATGCATAAAAGATAAACATCACATGAAATCAATATAAGTGATATGATATGGCCATCATCATCTTGTGCTTGTGATCTCCATCTCCGAAGCACCGTCATGATCACCGGCGCAACACCTTGATCTCTATCGTAGCATCATTGTCGTCTCGCCAACTATTGCTTCTACGACTATCGCTACCGCTTAGTGATAAAGTAAAGCAATTACAGGCGATTGCATTGCATACAATAAAGCGACAACCATATGGCTCCTGCCAGTTGCCGATAACTTGGTTACAAAAAATGATCATCTCATACAATAAAAATAGCATCATGCCTTGACCATATCACATCACAACATGCCCTGCAAAAACAAGTTAGACGTCCTCTACTTTGTTGTTGCAAGTTTTACGTGGCTGCTACGGGCTGAACAAGAACCGTTCTTACCTACGCATCAAAACCACAACGATAGTTCGTCAAGTTAGTGCTGTTTTAACCTTCTCAAGGACCGGGCGTAGCCACACTCGATTCAACTAAAGTTGGAGAAACTGACACCCGCCAGCCACCTGTGTGCAAAGCACATTGGTAGAACCAGTCTCGCGTAAGCGTACGCGTAATGTCGGTCCGGGCCGCTTCATCCAACAATACCGCCGAACCAAAGTGTGACATGCTGGTAAGCAGTATGACTTGTATCGCCCACAACTCACTTGTGTTCTACTCGTGCATATAACATCTACGTATAAAACCAGGCTCGGATGCCACTGTTGGGGAATGTAGTAATTTCAAAAAAATTCCTACGCACACATAGGATCATGGTGATGCATAGCAACGAGAGGGGAGAGTGTGTCCACGTACCCTCGTAGACCGAAAGCGGAAGCGTTAGCACAACGCAGTTGATGTAGTCGTACGTCTTCACGATCCGACCGATCCAAGTACCGAACGTACAGCACCTCCGAGTTCAGCACACGTTCAGCTCGATGACGTCCCACGAACTCCGATCCAGCAGAGCTTCGAGGGAGAGTTCCGTCAGCACGACGGCGTGATGACGGTGATGATGTTGCTACCAACGCAGGGCTTCGCCTAAGCACCGCTACGATATGATCGAGGTGGAATATAGTGGAGGGGGGCACCGCACACGACTAAGAGATCAAGAGATCAATTGTTATGTCTAGAGGTGCCCCTGCCCTCGTATGTAAAGGACTAGGGGGAGGAGGCGGCCAGCCAGGGAGGAGTCCTACTCCCACCGGGAGTAGGACTCCCTCTTTTCCTAGTTGGAGTAGGAGGGGGAAAGGAAGGGAAGGAGAGAGAGGAAGGAAGAGGCGCCTCCTTGTCCAATTAGGACTAGAGGGGGAGGGGGCGCGCGGCCTACCCTAGCCGGCCCTCCTCTTCTCCACTAAGGCCCATCTTGGCCCATTAAACTCCCCGGGGGGTTCCGGTAACCCCCGGTACTCCGGTTTATGTCCGAAACTCCCCAAAAACATTCCGGTGTCCGAACATAGTCATCCAATATATCGATATTTACGTCTCGACCATTTCGAGACTCCTCGTCATGTCCACGATCACATCTGGGACTCCGAACTACCTTCGGTACATCAAAACACAAAAACTCATAATACAAACGTCACCGAACTTTAAGCGTGCGGACCCTACGGGTTCGAGAACTATGTAGACATGACCGAGACATGTCTCTAGTCAATAACCAATAGTGGAACCTGGATGCTCATATTGGCTCTTACATATTATATGAAGATCTTTATCGGTCAAACCGCATAACAACATACGTTGTTCCCTTTGTCATCGGTATGTTACTTGCCCGAGATTCGATCGTCGGTATCTCAATACCTAGTTCAATCTCGTTACCGGCAAGTCTCTTTACTCGTTCCGCAATGCATCATACCGCAACTAACTCATTAGTCACATTGCTTGCAAGGCTTATAGTGATGTGCATTACCGAGAGGGCCCAGAGATACCTCTCCGACAATCGGAGTGACAAATCCTAATCTCGAAATATGCCAACCCAACAAGTACCTTCAGAGACACCTGTAGAGTACCTTTATAATCACCCGGTTACGTTGTGACGTTTGGTAGCACACAAAGTGTTCCTCCGGTAAACGGGAGTTGCATAATCTCATAGTCATAGGAACATGTATAAGTCATGAAGAAAGCAATAGCAACATACTAAACGATCAAGTGCTAAGCTAACGAATGGGTCAATGTCGGTGTCAAAACCGACGGATCTCTGGTAGGGGGTCTCGAACTGTGCGTCTAGGCGGATGGTAACAGGAGACAAGGGACACGATGTTTTTACCCAGGTTCGGGCCCTCTCGATGGAAGTAAAACCCTACTCCTGCTTGATTAATATTGATGATATGGGTAGTACAAGAGTAGATCCAACACAAGATCAGAGAGGCTAAACTCTAGAAGCTAGCCTATGGTATGATTGTTGTTCGTTCTACGGACTAAAACCCTCCGGTTTATATAGACATTGGAGAGGGCTAGGGTTACACAGAGTCGGTTACAATGGAAGGAGATCTACATATCCGTATCGCCAAGCTTGCCTTCCACACCAAGGAAAGTCCCATCCGGACACGGGACGAAGTCTTCAATCTTGTATCTTCATAGTCCAGGAGTCCGGCCAAAGGTCATAGTCCAGCCATCCGGACACCCCCTAATCCAGGAATCCCTCAGTAGCCCCTGAACCGGGCTTCAATGACGACGAGTCCGGCGTGCAGTTTGTCTTCGGCATTGCAAGGCGGGTTCCTCCTCCGAATACTTCATAGAAGATTTTGAACACAAGGATAGTGTTCGGCTCTGCAAAATAATTTCCACATACCACCGTAGAGAGAACAATATTTACACAAATCTAATCTGGCGACGTATTTCGCAAAGATGTCATCACACCACGGCCAAGCCTTTATTCGAATTGTTTTCACCGTCCCACCTCAAGCACTTAGCGAGGCGGTTTCCTTGGCACGCCTTGTTAAAGCAGTAGATCGTGTACCCTTATTCCGGATTCTCATCAATACGGTCGTGGGCAACCCAACCGTGCCATTAATTTATGGCGCTTGGGAGATAAGCGAGTTTTACCAGGCTGGTGGGAGCGCATAGTTTCGTCCGCCCATATAAGGGGATAAGGATCCACCTTTTCCATCTACGCCTTCTTCCTCCTTTGCTTATCCATTTTCGCGCACTCGAGCTCCAGCGCCCAAGTCCGCACATCTCACCTCGACCTTCTCCAGCCATGTCCGGAGCGGGAGGCAAGTGGATGGTTTCCTCCATCACGGAGGGACACATCAAGAAGCTGAGGAAGGCCGGATACTTGTCAAAAAAAAAGAGAAAGGCCAAAAAAAGAGAAGGCCCAAAAAAAAGAAAACAAAAAAATGAGAGAAAAAGAGAGAAGGGGCTATGTTACTATCCTTTTACCACACTTGTGCTTCAAAGTAGCACCATGTTCTTCATAGAGAGAGTATCCTATGCTTTCACTTTTATATACTAGTGGGAATTTTCATTATAGAACTTGGCTTGTATATTCCAACGATGGGCTTCCTCAAATGCCCTAGGTCTTCATGAGCAAGCAAGTTGGATACACACCCACTTAGTTTCTTTTGTTGAGCTTTCATACACTTATAGCTCTTAGTGCATCCGTTGCATGGCAATCCCTACTCCTCGCATTGACATCAATTGATGGGCATCTCCATAGCCCGTTGATTAGCCGCGTTGTGTGAGACTTCCTCTCTTTTTTGTCTTCTCCACATAACCTCCATCATTATATTCTATTCCACCTATAGTGCTATATCCATGGCTTGCGCTCATGTATTGCGTGAGGGTTGAAAAAGCTGAAGCCGTTAAAAAGTATGAACCAATTGCTCGGCTTGTCATCGGGTTTGTGCATGATGGGGGCATTTTGTGTGACGAAAATGAAGCATGGCAAACTATATGATTTTGTAGGGATAAGCTTGCTTTGGCCTTGTTGTTTTGAAAAGACATGCTTGCTTTATTGGTACGCTCGAAGTATTATTGTTTTTATGTCAAATGATAGACTATTGCTTTGAATCACTCGTGTCTTAATATTCATGCCATGATTAGACATATGATCAAGATTATGCTAGGTAGCATTCCACATCAAAAATTATTCTTTTTTATCATTTACCTACTCGAGGACGAGCAGTAATTAAGCTTGAAGATGCTGATACGTCTCCGTCGTATCTATAATTTTTGATTGTTCCATGACGATATTATTCACTTTCATATACTTTTTGGCAACTTTTTATATTATTTTTGGGACTAACATATTGATCCAGTGCCTAGTGTCAGTTCCTGTCTGTTGCATGTTTTATGTTTCGCAGAATATCCATACCAAACGGAGTCCAAACGGGATAAAAACGGAGGGAGCTTATTTTTGGAGAATATGGAAAATTCCGGAAGAAAAATCTACACGAGACGGTGCCCGAGGTGGTCACGAGGCAGGGGGGCGTGTCCCCTACCCTCGTGAGGCCACCGTAAGGCGGTTGATGCTCTTCTTTTGCCGCAAGAAAGATAATATTCGGAAAAAAAATCTGGGCGAAGGTTTCAGGCCAATCGGAGTTACGGATCTCCATATATACGCGAAACGGTGAAACAGAGCGAAATGTAACGCGGAAGCAGAGAGATAGATCCAATCTCGGAGGCTCTCGCCTCCCAAGCCATGGGAGCCAAGGACCAGAGGGGAAACCCTTCTCCCATCTAGGGAGAAGGTCAAGGAAGAAGAAGAAGGAGGGGGGCTCTCTCCCCCTCGCTTCCGGTGGCGCCGGAACGCTGCCGAGGGCCATCATCATCACCGCGATCTTCGCCAACACCTCCGCCAACTTCACCAACATCTCCATCACCTCCCCCCCCTCCTCTATCTACAGCGGTCCACTCTCCCGCAACCCGCTGTACCCTCTACTTGAACATGGTGCTTTATGCTTCATATTATTTTCCAATGATGTCTGAGTAGATTTTCGTTGTCCTATCGGTGGTTGATGAATTGCTATGATTGATTTAATTTGCTTGTGGTTATGTTGCTGTCCTTTGGTACCCATCATATGAGCTGCATGGATCACACCATAGGGTTAGTTGTATGTTGATAGGACTATGTATTGGAGGCAAGAGTGTGAAGCTTCAACCTAGCATAGAAATTGATGCATACAGGATTGAAGGGGGACCAATATATCTTAATGGTATGGTTGGGTTTTACCTTAATGAATGTTAGTAGTTGCGGATGCTTGCTAATAGTTCCAATCATAAGTGCATAGAATTCCAAGTAAGGGATGACATGCTAGCAGTGGCCTCTCCCATAAAACTTGCTATCGGTCTAGTAAAGTAGTCAATTGCTTAAGGGACAATTTCGCCACACCTACCATCACTTTTCCACACTCGCTATATTTACTTTAATTGTGTCTTTACCTTAGCAGCCCCTAGTTTTATTTTCGTGCTCTTTACTTTCTTGCAAGCTTACCCAAAAACACCTACAAAGTACTTCTAGTTTCATACTTGTTCTAGGTAAAGCGAACGTCAAGCGTGCGTAGAGTTGTATCGGTGGTCGATAGAAGTTGAGGGAATATTTGTTCTACCTTTAGCTCCTCGTTGGGTTCGACACTCTTACTTATCGAAAACTGTTGCGATCCCCTTTACTTGTGGGTTATCAAGACGCTACTAAACTCCTAGATAATATTATGGTTAATTATTCTCAATGGCACCTTTGAAAGATCTACTAATAAAAAAGTGCATGCGATAGAAGAAATCAATGTTTTGAGTGGAAAGATGGATGAACTTATGAAATTATTTGCTACTAAGAGTGTTTCTTCTGATCCTAATGATATGCCGTTGTCTACTTTGATTGAGAATAATGATGAATCTATGGATGTGAATTTTGTTGGTAGGAATAATTTTGGTAACAATGCATATAGAGGGAATTTTAATCCTAGGCCTTATCCTAGTAATTACTCTAACAATTATGGAAATTCCTACAACAACTCTTATGGAAATTTTAATAAGATGCCCTCTGAATTTGAGACTAGTGTTAAAGAGTTTATGAATTCGCAAAAGAATTTTAATGCTTTGCTTGAGGAAAAATTGCTTAAAGTTGATGAATTGGCTAGGAACGTTGATAGAATTTCTCTTGATGTTGATTATTTAAAGCTTAGATCTATCCCTCCTAAGCATGATATCAATGAGTCTCTCAAAGCCATGAGAATTTCCATTGATGAATGCAAGGAAAGAACCGCTAGGATGCGTGCTACGAAAGATGCCTTTATTAAAGCGTGTTCTTCCAATTTCCATGAAAATAAAGATGAAGATCTAAAAGTATTGATGTGTCCCCTATTAAATCTTTGTTTTTCAATATGATTCTTCATAATGATGAGACTGAATATGATCCACCTTTACCTAGAAGGCGTTCTAAAAATTCGGAGTTTTTAGATCTTGATGCTAAAATTGATAAAAGTGGGATTAAAGAAAGTAAAACCCTAGATGTTGCTAAACCTACTATTTTGGATTTCAAGGAATTTAATTATGAAAATTGCTCTTTAATTGATTGTATTTCCTTGTTACAATCCGTGTTAAATTTTCCTCATGCTTATAGTCAAAATAAAGCGTTTACCAAACATATTGTTGATGCCTTGATGCAATCTTATGAGGAAAAACTTGAGTTGGAAGTCTCTATCCCTAGAAAAATTTATGATGAGTGGGAACAACTATTAAAATTAAGATTAAGGATCATGAATTTTATGCTTTATGTGATTTGTGTGCTAGTGTTTCCACTATTCCCAAAACTTTGTGTGATTTGCTAGATTTCCGTGATTTTGATGATTGCTCTCTAAACTTGCACCTTGTGGGTTCCACTATTAAGAAACCTATGGGCAGAATTAATGATTTTCTTATTTTTGCAAATAGGAATTGTGTGCCCGTATATTTTATCGTTCTTGATATATATTGCAATCCTTCATGTCCTATTATTCTTGGTAGACCTTTCCTTAGAACAATTGGTGCAATCATTGATATGAAGGAAGGGAATATTAGATTCCAATTTCCGTTAAGGAAAGGTATGGAACACTTGCCTAGAAAGAAAATAAAATTACCTTATGAATCTATTATGAGAGCCACTTATGGATTGCCTACAAAAGATGGCAATACCTAGATCTATCCTTGCTTTTATGCCTAGCTAGGGGCGTTAAACGATAGCGCTTGTTGGGAGGCAACCCAATTTTATTTTTTAGTTTTTGTTTTTGTTTCTGTTTAGGAATAAATAATCCATCTACCTTCTGTTTAGATGTGGTTTTATGTTTTAATTAGTGTTTGTGCTAAGTTAAACCTATAGGATCTTCTTGGATGATAGTTATTTAATCTTGCTGTAATTTCCAGAAACTTTCGGTTCACGAAAACAATTGTTAAAAATCACCAGAACGTGATAAAATAGTGATTCCAATTTCTGCTGATCAATAAACAAATTTCCTAGGTCTTCCTATTTTGGATGAATTTTTGGATTCCAGAAGTTTGCGTTAGTTACAGATTACTACAGGCTGTTCTGTTTTTGACAGATTCTGTTTTCATTGTGTTGTTTGCTTATTTTGATGAATCTATGGTTAGTAAAATAGTTTATAATCCATAGAGAAGTTGGAATACAGTAGGTTTAACACCAATATAAATAAATAATGAGTTCATTGCAGTACCTTGAAGTGGTCTTTTATTTTCTTTCGCTAACGGAGCTCACGAGATTTCTGTTGAGTTTTGTGTTGTGAAGTTTTTCAAGTTTTGGGTGAAGTTTTTTTTTTGATGGATTATGGAACAAGGAGTGACAAGAGCCTAAGATTGGGGATTCACATGGCACCCCCAAGATAATCTAAGTACACCAAAAAGTCAAAGCTTGGGGATGCCCCCGGAAGGCATCCCCTCTTTCGTCCACTTCCATCGGTAACTTTACTTGGAGCTATATTTTTATTCACCACATAATATGTGTTTTGCTTGGAGCGTCTTGTATGATTTGAGTATTTGCTTTTTATTTTACCACAATCATCCTTGCTGTACACACCTTTTGAGAGAGCCATACATGAACTGGAATTTGATAGTTTTGCTCTAGTGCTTCACTTATATCTTTTAGAGCACGGTGGTGGATTTGTTTTATAGAAACCATTGATCTCTCATGCTTCACTTAGATAGTTTTGAGAGTATTAAATAGAATGGTAATTTCTCAATAATAATAATATGATAGGTATTCAATATTTGAAAAACTTTATTTTGAGTGTGTAGAATACTAAGAAAAGTTTGATGCTTGATAATTGTTTTGAGATATGGAGGTAGTAATATTAGAGTCATGCTAGTTGAGTAGTTGTGAATTTGAGAAATACTTGTGTTAAAGTTTGTGATTCCTGTAGCATGCACTTATGGTGAACCGTTATGTGATGAAGTCGGAGCATGATTTATTTATTGATTGTCTTTCTTATGAGTGGCGGTCGGGGACGAGCGATGGTCTTTTCCTACCAATCTATCCCCCTAGGAGCATGTGCATAATACTTTGCTTTGATGACTTGTAGATTTTTGCAATAAGTATATGAGTTCTTTATGACTAATGTTGAGTCCATGGATTATACGCACTTTTCTCACCCTTCCACCATTGCTAGCCTTTCTATTACCACACACTTTTCGCCGGTATCATATACCCACCATATACCTTCCTCAAAACAGCCACCATACCTACCTATTATGGCATTTCCATAGCCATTCCGAGATATATTGCCATGCAACTTTCCACCGTTCCATTTATTATGACACGCTCCATCATTGTCATATTGCTTAGCATGATCATGTAGTTGACATTGTATTTGTGGCAAAGCCACCGTTCATAATTCTTTCATACATGTCACTCATGAATCATTGCATATCCTTACACATCACGGAGGCATACACATAGAGTCATATTTTGTTCTAAGTATCGAGTTGTAATTATTGAGTTGTAAGTAAATAAAAGTGTGATGATCATCATTTTTAGAGCATTGTCCCAAGTGAGGAAAGGATGATGGAGACTATGATTCCCCCACAAGTCGGGATGAGACTCCGGACGAAAAATAAAAAGAAAAGAAAGAAAAGAGGCCATAAAAAAGAGAAAAGGCCCAAATAAAAATGGGAGAGAAAGAGAGAAGGGACAATGTTACTATCCTTTTACCACACTTGTGCTTCAAAGTAGCACCATGATCTTCATAATAGAGAGTCTCTCATTTTGTCACCTTCATATACTAGTGGGAATTTTTCATTATAGAACTTGGCTTGTATATTCCAATGATGGGCTTCCTCAAATTGCCCTAGGTCTTCGTGAGCAAGCGAGTTGGATGCACACCCACTTAGTTTCTTTTGTTGAGCTTTCATATACTTATAGCTCTAGTGCATCCGTTGTATGGCAATCCCTACTCACTCACATTGATATCTATTGATGGGCATCTCCATAGCCCGTTGATACGCCTAGTTGATGTGAGACTATCTTCTCCCTTTTTGTCTTCTCCACAACCACCATCCTATTCCACATATAATGCTATATCCATGGCTCACGCTCATGTATTGCGTGAAGATTGAAAAAGTTTTGAGAATGTCAAAAGTATGAAACAATTGCTTGGCTTGTCATCGGGGTTTTGCATGATTTAAATACATTTTGTGGTGAAGATAGAGCATAGCCAGACTATATGATTTTGTAGGGATAACTTTCTTTGGCCATGTTATTTTGAGAAGACATGATCGCTTTGTTAGTATGCTTGAAGTATTATTATTTTTATGTCAATATTAAACTTTTGTCTTGAATCTTTCGAATCTGAATATTCGTACCACAATTAAGAAGAATTACATTGAAATTATGTCAAGTAGCACTCGCATCAAAAATTCTCTTTTATCATTTACCTACTCGAGGACGAGCAGGAATTAAGCTTGGGGATGCCCGATACGTCTCCAACGTATCTATAATTTTGATTGCTCCATGCTATATTATCTACTGTTTTGGACCATATTGGGCTTGATTTTCCACTTTTATATTACTTACGTGACTAACCTATTAACCGGAGGCCCAGCGCAGATTTGCTATTTTTGCCTATTTCAGTGTTTCCAAGAAATGGAATATCAAACGGAGTCCAAACGGAATGAAACCTTCGGGAACGTGATTTTCTCACCGAACATGATCCAGGAGACTTGGACTCCACGTCAAGCAACCAACAGGGAAGGCACGAGGTAAGGGGGCGCCCTCCCCCCAGGCGCGCCCTCCACCCTCGTGGGCCCCCTGTTGCTCCACCGACGTACTTCTTCCTCCTATATATACCTACGTACCCCCGAACGATCAGATACGGAGCCAAAAACCTAATTCCACCGCCGCAACTTTCTGTATCCACAAGATCCCATCTTGGGGCCTGTTCGAGTCTCCGTCGGAAGGGGAATCCACCACGGAGGGCTTCTACATCATCATAGCCTCTCCGATGAAGTGTGAGTAGTTTACTTGCACCTTCAGTCCATAATTAGTAGCTAGATGGCTTCTTCTCTCATTTTGGATCTCAATACAATGTTCTCCCCTCTCCGTGGAGATCTATTCGATGTAATCTTCTTTTTGCGGTGTGTTTGTTGAGATCGATGAATTGTGGGTTTATGATCAAGATTATCTATGAGAAATATTTGAATCTTCTCTGAATTCTTTTATGTATAATTGGTTATCTTTGCAAGTCTCTTCGAATTATCCGTTTGGTTTGGCCAACTAGATTGGTAGTTCTTGCAATAGGAGAAGTGCTAAGCTTTGGGTTCAATCTTGCGGTGTCCTTTCCCGGATGTATAAGGGGCAGCAAGGCACGTATTGTATTGTTGCCATCGAGGATAACAAGATGGGGTTTTATCATATTGCATGAATTTATCCCTCTACATCATGTCATCTTGCTTAAGGCGTTACTCTGTTTTCATTAACTTAATACTCTAGATTCATGCTTTGGATAGCGGTCGATGAGTGGAGTAATAGTAGTAGATGCATGCAGGAGTCGATCTACTTGTCTCGGACGTGATGCCTATATACATGATCATACCTAGATACTCTCATAACTATGCTCAGTTCTGTCAATTGCTCAACAGTAATTCGTTCACCCACCGTAAAATACTTATGCTCTTGAGAGAAGCCACTAGTGAAATCTATGGCCCCCGGGTCCATTCTCTATCATATCAATCTTCTACCACTTTATTATTGCTTTGCTTTTTATTTTGCTTTTATTTTACCTTGCATATTTATACCAAAAATACCAAAAATATTATCTATCATCTCTATCAGATCTCACTCTCGCAAGTGACCGTGAAGGGATTGACAACCCCTAATCGCATTGGTTGCATTGAGCTATTTGTTTTGTGTAGGTACGAGGGACTTGCGCGTGGCCTCCTACTGGATTGATACCTTGGTTCTCAAAAACTGAGGGAAATACTTACGCTGCTCTGCTACATTATCCTCTCCTCTTCGGGGAAATCCAACGCAAGCTCAAGAGGTAGCAGAAGGGTGTATCACGGGTGCACGGGCTCGCGAGGCGGTTGCGGCCGATGAGGCGCCCCCCCCCCCCCGACCCCGCGCCCGACGCATAGGTCAACACCTCGGGACCTAGCCCCCGAGGAGGTCCGTGGCAGGACCCGTTCATGACGGCTCAGTTGCATCGTGCCCTTAGTGCCAACTCCACAGTGGGGTCCCGGGAGGATCCCGTAGGCGAGTAGTTATGTGTGCGTTATTCTGGAACCTACGGGGTTTTGGCCATGATGGCCGCCGTAGGGAGCTGATTGATTACATGCGTGATGAATCTGTGGATGTGGTAGCGATTCAGGAAACGATGCGGGTGGATTTTTCTTTGGCCGAGCTCGAGCGCCTGAGCCGTCACTTATTCGCCTGGCACTGGTTGCCATCTAGTGGGGTGCTGGGACACTCCTGTGGTATCCTTCTGGGTGTGAAGGATGCTACCTTCGAGGTGGGATCCATGTATCGTGGATCCCACCTTGTTAGTATGGAGGTGTGGGAGCATGATGTTAACTTTAAGTAGGAGGTTATTATGGTCTACGGCCCTGCCGATCATAGTCGATCGGCTGCCTTCCTGGCCGAACTCCACACCAAGATTGCCTCCACGACATTTCCGGTCGTGGTTGGCGGGGATTTCAACCTCCTCTGCTCCGCGGAGGAGAAGAGCAATGCACGGGTTGACCTCGCGGAGATCCTTCGTTTCAACGACTGGGTTGCAGACTTAGGACTGCTGGAGAGTTAGACAGGGTTGGGGCGAGATACACCTGGACCAATAGACAGGTTACCCCAACCCTTAGTGTGCTTGACCGGGTATTTGTCTCTCCCGACTGGGAGTTGCGGTTCCCCCTAGTCTCTCTCCAGGCCATTACGCGCATCAGGTCTGACCACGTACCCCTTCTCTTGTCCTCTCGAGATGAGAGGCCACGCCCTCCACCGCGGTTTCGTTTCGAAACCTTTTGGCTGCGGCAGCCGGGCTTCATGGCTGCCGTCCAGGCTCACTGGGTCTCGGCTTTATCCGAACCCCATAGAGCGATGTCGATCCTAGATGAGTGGCATCACCTATCCAAGCGGTCTAGGCAATTCATGAAGGGATGGGGTTCTAATATTGGGAGGGACCTTTGTGTCCAGAAGGCTTCCCTCCTCGAGGAAATCCGTGCTCTGGACCTTCACGCAGATTTCTCAGGGATCTCTGCAGAAGAATGGGCACATAGATATAACCTGGAAGAGTCTCTCATGGAGATCTACTCCAAGGAGGAAGAATTTTGGCGCCAACGCGTATCTATAAAGTGGGTGTTGTTTGGTGATGCCAACACAGCTTACTTCCAGGCTATCGCTAATGGCCGTAGGAGACGTTGCTCCATCCCCCTTTTATGGGAGGGCGGCCATCTTCTTCAGGATCCACCAGCGATTCGCGCTTTGGTGACGACTTTTATAAGTCGTTATTTATATGCCGTGTCAGGGGCGGTGTCGCCCTGGCCGACCATATCTGGTCGCATGACCAGCTAGTTTCCCCGGCGGAGAATGCGGCGTTAACTGCCCCATTTGATGCCGCGGAGGTGGAAGCGTTCGTCAAATCGATGAACCCGGCCTCGGCCCCAGACCCCGATGGGCTTCCGGTCCGCTTTTTCCGGGCCTTCTGGCCGATGGTCAAGGGGATCTTTCTGGACCTATTCTATGATTTCTCCAGGGGGACATTAGACATGTCTCGGCTCAACTACGGGATTGTCTCCCTGATTCCTAAAGTTCCAGGAGCCGCCGACATTAGACAGTTCCACCCTATCACCGTCCTTAATGTGATATTTTGGATTTTGGCTAAGGGGTACGCAACTAGGGCGGCCCTGATCGCTCCTCGGATCCACCATCCGAATCAATCGGCCTTCATGAAAGGTAGATATATTCTTGATGGGGTCCTTGTCCTTCATGAAATCATCCATGAGGTCAAGACCAAACACCTTCGCATGGTGTTCTTCAAGATTGACTTTCACAAAGCATATGATACCGTCCATTGGTCCTTCCTTCGGGAAGTATTGCTTAAACATGGCTTCGATCCCCATTGGGTTGCTCGGGTGATGCATCTAGTGATGAGTGGTCGTACGGCCGTTAATATCAATGGGGAAATCGGACCTTATTTCACAACGGGACAAGGTGTTGACAAGGGACCTGATTTCCCTTTCCTTTTCAATCTTGTGGTTGATGCGTTAGCTTCGATACTAGATTTGGCTAGGCAGGCCGGTCACATTAGGGGGATTTGCCCCCATCTTGTGGCCAATGGAGGCCTGACCCATCTCCAGTATGCTGGTGACACCATTATGATGGTGGAGGGTTCGGATGAGGATATCCGGAACCTCAAATTCCTCCTCCTTTGCTTTCAGGAGATGTCGGGCCTCATGATCAACTTTGCCAAAAGTGAGGTCATGGTGCTCGGATATTCCCCGTCAAAAGCCCAACGCATTGCCAACCGCTTGAATTGTCGTTTGGGGTCCTTTCCGACCACCTACCTTGGCTTGCTGATTAGTGACAACCGTCTACTGGAGAAAGACTTCCGCCCTATAGTTGCCAGGCTCCAACCGCGGATGGAGCCTTGGCAAGGGAGATGGCTATCCAAAGCCGCTAGAGTGATCCTGATGAACTCCTCCCTTATTAGCCTCCTGATGTACATCATGGGATTCTATAGTTTACATGAATCCCTCCATCAGGAGGTGACCAAAATCCTCTCCCGGTTCTTCTGGGCTGGCGAGAACAATAAACAGAAATACCACATGGTGAAGTGGTCTGAGATCTGTAAGCCTAAAGACCAGGGTGGTCTTGAGGTCATCTCATCCAAGCGGATGAATGTTGCCCTCCTCTCCAAATGGCTCTGGCGGATCCAGACTGAGGAGGGTGGTCTCTGGCTAGAGATTATTCACGCTAAGTACCTTCGTGGTCAACCACTGGCTTTTGCCTCTAGATCAGGCGGGTCCCAATTCTGGCAATCGGTGATCCGTCCGATGCCTGTCCTACGCATTGGGACCTCCATTACTGTGGGGTCCGGTTTTGGTACCCTCTTTTGGCTAGATAGGTGGGCTGGGCCCCGCTCATTTGCGGAGCGCTTCCCCTCATTATTCTCGATCTGCACCCGCCCACTCCTATCGGTAGCGGTAGCCTTAGTGGACTTGGGGGTTGTTGCCTTCCGCCGTACCTTCGAGGCGGGGGAACGCGAACAATGGGACGAGCTAGTCGAATGTACTGCACTCCGCTCCCCCTCCCTCGAGCCGGATACGCTATCTTGGCATCTTGAGCCAAATGGCCGCTTCTCAACTAGGTCGCTTTATCAGGCGATTGTCCCCACTCCGGGACCGGCGGAATTATCCGTGCTTTGGGAAATCAAACTCCCCCTGAAAATTCGCATATTCCTATGGCAGTGGGTTCGAGGCCGGCTACCCTCCGGCACGGAGGTTCGCAAGCGTAGCGGTCCTGGGGATGGCCTCTGCCCCCTTGTTTGGTGCCGGAAGATTGCAACCACATTTTCTTCCGATGCCCTGCAGCTCAATTCCTATGGAGTTGCTTCCGGGAGGTTGTGGGTGGCAACTGGTGCCACGATAACCTCCCGGACCTGTTTGGGGAGGCCTTTAGGCTCCCTAGCCCCCGGAAAGCCGCCACTTGGGTGGCTTTGGGGACCCTTGCTTGGACCCTGTGGTGTATCCGCAATAAGCTTGTCATCGAGCGTATGATTCCCAACCGTGCGACTGACACAATCTATAAAACGTGTGGCTTCTTACAGCTCTGGAGACCGCTTAGGAAGTGGAGCGATCGGGACATCCTTGACAACATCATTGCAGGCCTTCGATCCTCTGCAGCAGCCTTCTCGCCAGCACCACCTCCACAGCCACCCCCACCCGAGTCTGATTAGTTCTCTTTTTTCTTCTTTTTGGGGCTTGTTCCGCTGTGCCCCCAGCATGACTTGATGACTTGATTGGTACTTGTACTATGTGTTGGATGCTTGGTCGGGTGCTTTATAATATAAAGCAGGGGAAACCTTTTTCGGTTAGCGCCGCTCCAGAGCACCAGTGCCGCATTCATGTCGGCTCAGAGCGACGCGACGCGACCTCTCACTATTGCTCCGGCATTGAAGCGACACGCTGGCCGAGAGCGCCGCCCGCGCCGCTTCTTGGTGCACGCGACTCCTCCGCGTTCAAAACGGTATTCCGTCGTTCCGCCTACCTACATTAAACATGTGCGGTTGCTGAGGAACCTACGCCGGCGCCACCCGTTCGTCCGTTTGCCGCCCACCATTAACCACGCCGCCACTTGCCCTGTCATCTGACCCCTCTTTAAACTTCAGCCCCCAACCATAGCTGCATCCATCCTCCTCCGCTCCCTTTCTCCTCTCAGCACCATGCTCGCCATGGCCTTCTTGAGCTCCAAATCCATTTGGGATAGCCTCTCGTCCGAGCAGAAGATGGAGGTCGGCGTTGTGGATGTCCCAATGGAGGACACAGCTGATGACGAGCCGGTGCCACCCTCTTCGTCGGCATCACCATGGGCGAGCCTCGTGCTCACTACACCGAAATGGTGTTGCCCGAGCGACAGGCCGCATTCCAGCAAGCATAGGCGGACTAGGAGTACAACCTCCAATCTCAACGAGCACCAGAGTGCGGAGGGGCAACTCATCGCCAACAGGCCATCGCCACGGACATGGACCTAGCCGAGCAGGAGGTACTGGTCGACTCCTATCACTCCGCCTACGACAGCCGCTAAGACCGCTGGCGGTACCGCCTTCATCAGACGGAGCAAGAAATCGCCTTGAGAGATCAACGAGGCGGCGGATGAAGTCTGCAGCAAGAACGAGGACGAGGACGACGTCGCCAGCTCTGCCACGCCCGCGCTTCACTGGATCAACGAGGATGAGGACCATGAAGCGGCACGTCCGCGGGCGCCGACGACAGCAGAGAAGAGTAGGGCATGGGAGGTCCCCGATGCTTGGCTCCCAGGAAGGCCATCGCTCTTTCACTCCTGCTGAAGCCAAGCTTGGCGAGCTCATCGTCGTTGGTCGATTAGTCGCTTGTAGGCTGCGGAGGCGGAGGCGGAGGCGGAGGCGGAGGCGGAGCTTCAGTTCCCGGGGCTCATGGCCTGCCGGACATGGAGAACGAACGCCGGCGGTCATTTAGGCTAGATTATAAGTCCGGCCTAGTTCCTATGTCGAAAACTATCTGGTTTTATGTAAAAAAAATATCCAAGTATGCATACAAAGTAGTTTCATTAAATTTCGACCGAAATGTAAAGGGACATATGCGGCTAACTTTGAATGACCAGCTACCACATCTGCGGACTGATCTCCCGGTCCGAGCGCGGGTGCGGTGTCCGGTTTGCGGGTCGGCGTTATAGATGCCCTAAAATATCTTCTTTCATAGTTTGCATGTATCGCCTGCCTGCTGATATATCACTCTATCTACCTTCAAAGTATAATTAGTACGTATCCCCGGCCCCTATAGTTATTTAGTACGTATATATATACGATACTTGTGCATGCAATCTACGCACGTACGTCCTGCTTAATTAAAAGCTATGCATGCAGTCTCTAATCCTCGACCACGACATAAAGCTCGTCTTTTTTCCCCGAAACCCTAAACCCTCTGGCGGCGGCCGAGGCGATCTAGGGTTTTGACGTGGAACTCGACGTTCGGCCGGAGATTTGTCGCCAGCGCGAGGAGGGATTGACGGCTGGGACGCCGGCGATGGCGGCCCCTTGCGCGGCAGCAGGGGAAGGTTCTCAGGCGGGCAGTGACATGAGGAAGAAACTGGAGGAGGCCTTGGGGAAGCTTGACATATTTGAGGAAGAGGCGAATCCGCTTGTGCTTGATGATCGGACAGAGGGAGGATCGGGGAAGTGGCTGTTGGCTGGTAAAGTACTGCACCGGAATCCTGTTCATATTCAGACCATCACCAATGCGCTCCGTCCGGCGTGGGGTAACCCACGGGGGTTGCAGTTCCGTCCTATGGGGCTAAACCTGTTTGTGGCTGAATTCGAGAATCAACGAGATAGAGATCGAGTTTGGGGTGGATCATCGTGGCATATCAACAAGCACGCTGTCATATTGGCAGAGTTTGATGAGTGTATGAGGCCGGATGAGGTTAAGTTTGATAGGTTGCATATCTGGGCTAGGGTCATTAACCTACCCTACAATTTGAGAGATGAGCTGTGGTGGATGCCCATTGCTAAACAGATGGATACACATGCTCAGCAAGTCAGGTTCGATCACAATGGGGGGTTTCTGCGTGCAAGGATCTCCATTGATGTGAACAAACCACTTCGAAGGTGGATTTTGATAGATTCTGCAAGGAGAAAGAAGGTGGACATGTATGACATCCAATATGAACAGGTGTCATATTTCTGTTTCTCCTGTGGCAGACTGGGACACTCTGAACTTTACTGTCCGACCCCAGGTTCAAGAGATGAGAAAGGTGATCTTCCGTTTGGCCCGTCGCTTCGTGCTCCGGACGATTCAAGGAAGCAAGGCTATGAGGGTTTCCAGAAGGAACCAAAGTCGGGTGCGAACAGTAAACAAACAACGAGAAATTCTAGCACCCAAAAGGAAACCGGTGAGGAGGTGACCTCCCCACATAAGAGCAAGACGCAGCCCAAACGCAAAGAGGGACCAAATCAGGTATACAGGCCTGTGGCGAAAACTTTGCTCCTTACTGGGGGAGGAATAGAGGCAGATGGAGCTGGTACAAGTAAAAACAATGATCCAACTTCAGCTAGCAATGACACAGACGGGGAGGATTTCTTCCGTGAGCAGAAAAAGAAGAAACCTATACCGGAAAATTCGGCAGAGATCGCTCCGCGATCCTGCCCGTCCCAGTGAGTTGTTTGAGCTGGAACTGCCGGGGGCTTGGGAACCCCGAGGCAGTTCGAGAGCTTCACAGTATTGTGAAGCTAGAAGGACCCACCCTCCTCTTCGTTATGGAAACAAAGATCAATGCAAAAAGAGTTGAGGCGTTGAAGTACACTCTAGGTTTTGGAGGTTGTTTTGTTGTAGACAGTACCGGCCTTAGTGGCGGTATTGGTCTTTTCTGGTCTCGCGATGTTATTGTCGAGTTAAAGAATTTCAGTCAGTGCCATATTGACGCGGTTGTCAAAAGTAATGATCAAGTTTCCTCAATATGGCGTTTCACAGGATTATATGGGGCGCCAAGAGCTGATGGTCGACTTCAGAGTTGGCAAACTCTCCGTTCCCTTTATGCAATACCCCATGCGGCATGGTTGTGTGCGGGTGATTTTAATGGAACTCTGTTCGCTTCCGAGCACTTTAGTAAAATAGCGCGGCCGGAGAGGCAGATGCGCGCTTTCAGGGAGGTGATCGATGACGTTTCTTTGCAAGATCTTGGCTGGTTAGGGTCAGCATACACTTGGGATAATCGTCAAGCAGGCGATGCGAATGTCAAGGCCAGGTTGGATAGGTTTTTTGCAAATGAAGAGTTCAAACAACACTTTGCACATATCAGAGTTAGACATCTTCCATCGGTGGAGTCTGATCACTACTTCGTTGTGGCAGAAATAAAGTTGCATACGCCCGGTAGATCAAGGGCAAAAAAACAGTTTCGCTATGAGAATGTTTGGCAGACTCATGTGGATTATGACCATTTGGTTCAGGAGACCTGGCGGGGCATTCAAAGAGGACCTGGGCTCCAAGGGATTTCGATGGCTTTGGGTTCTTTACAGCAGACACTTGAACCATGGGGCTCCAGGGAATTCGGCAGTCTTACTCGCACTGTTCGACAACTGCAGAAGAGGCTTGATCGAATTAGGTGCGTGTCTATTGGCTCCGGGCCAACGGAGGAGGAGAAACGGATCGTGACTAAACTGAAGGAGGCGCTGCATCAAGAAGAGGTGTGCCTTACACAGCGATCCAGAGTCCCCTGGCTTCGTGAAGGGGACCGTAATACAGCCTACTTTCAGGCCCAAGCGGCACAACGCAAAAGGATCAACAAAATATCCTGCCTTCGACGACAGGATGGCTTGATCTGTTCGTCAGAAGAGGAGGACAAGATGGAGGTGCAAGCTTTTTATCAAAACCTGTATCAAACACAGGGGTTTGCGGACGCGAGCGACCTATTATCTCATGTGCCTGTCAAGGTCTCCCAGGCCATGAATGATGATCTCGATAAGCCCTACACGGCCGAATAAGTGAAGGTGGCATTATTCTAGATGGCACCTTCCAAAGCTCCGGGTGTAGATGGTTTCACTGCAGGTTTTTATCAGTGACACTGGGATTTACTAGGTGCTGATGTTACATTAGCAGGGTTGGATTTTCTCAATGGAGGAGAGCTACCAGCGGGGTTGAACGATACTTCCATCACACTGATTCCCAAGGTACGCCACCCACAGTCGATCACACAATATCGTCCTATTGCCTTGTGTCCGGTCTTGTATAAGATTGCGGCCAAAGCTATTACTAATCGATTGAGAAGCTGGATGGACTCTATCATTAGTGAAGAACAAAGTGCTTTTGTCCCAGGACGCCTCATTACAGATAATGTGTTGGTTGCGTATGAGAGTATACACACCATGAAAAGGAGGAAGAAGGGACAGAATTATTCGTGTGCGGTCAAGCTCGATATGATGAAGGCTTACGATCGCGTTGAGTGGCATTATCTGGAAGCAATACTCTTGAGACTGGGGTTCAGCATGAGTTTCACTAGATTAATCATGAAGTGTGTCTCCTCTGTACGGTTTTCAGTTCGTGTCAACGGAGAGCTACTACTTTATTTCACACCAACGAGGGGTTTTCGTCAAGGAGATCCGGTATCACCTTACTTATTTCTGATGTGTGCGGAAGGTTTTTCCTCATTGTTAAAATTCTATAATGAAGGAATTGTTGATAGGGGATTGCGTGTGAGTTACAGATCTCCATGGGTCACTCACCTATTGTTCGCGGACGACAGCCTTATCTTTATCAATGCAAACAATTTGAGTGTTATTCGTCTGAATGAAATTCTTCGAGTCTATGGTGAAGCTTCGGGACAATGTGTCAATAGAGAGAAAAGCTCAATATATTTCAGCTCCAACTCACCATCAGACTTGCGGCATCTAATGAAGGCTACCTTGAATATCCAGGTGGAGGCCTTTAGCGAAAAATATTTGGGATTACCCACCGTTGTGGGACGGATCACGAGTGGTACATTTGATCATGTCAGCGAGAGGGTGCGTTCCAAGATCCAAGGTTGGTCGGAAAGGTTACTTGCTTGTGCGGGGCGTGATGCGTTGTTGAAATCGGTAGCTCAAGCAATTCCCACCTTTCCTATGAGCACCTTTCTACTTACTAAGAAAGTTTGCAAGAGTTTGACTTCACCTATGGCCAAATATTTTTGGAGCAGCTCACTTGATAAGAAGTCAATGCATTGGGTGTCTTGGAAAGAATTGGCAACACCCAAGTGCAAGGGGGCATGGGATTTCGAGATCCACACTTATTTAACCTTGCAATGCTTGGCAATCACGGATGGCGGTTTGTGACAAGCCCGGACTCCCTCTGCGCTAGAGTATTGAAAGGAAGGTATTTCCCCGATTCTGAATTTATGCAGGCGTCAGCGCCCAAGTCAGCTTCTGCTACTTGGAAGGCGATTATAGCGGGGAGGGAAGCTTTGAGAACCGGGTTGATCACCCATGTTGGAGATGGCACTACTATCTCGGTCTGGAATGATAAGTGGATTCCAGGTACGATTAATATGACACCCGTTACACGACCACCGAACACTGACATTCAGCTAGTGTCGGAGCTTATTGATTCTCAAACTTGGTCGTGGAGGCAGGATTTGGTCAGAGAAAATTTCACTACTTCTGATGTTGCGGCCATTCTTAACATCCCTATCAGGTCGGGCGGTGGCAATGATTTCCTTGCTTGGGCATTTGAAAAATCATGCAACTACACTGTCAAAACAGCGCACCGTTCTCTTGTGACTCAGAACGAGCGTTTGGCTCTAGAGGAAGGGACGGCTACCGGAACCTCATCGAGTGATCAACAGTTGTGGAAAGCCCTGTGGAAGTTGAATGTAACTCCAAAAGTCAGAGTGTTTTGGTGGAGAGTTCTTCGAGGGATTCTTCCAGATGAAGCAACACTCAATCATCGACACATTGCGGATGCTCGTCAGTGCAAAGTTTGTCTTGCGGCAGACGAGGATCTGCAGCATGCACTATTGTATTGCCCGCACGCTCAAAGGTTCTGGAAAGAGGCCTGTGCGTGGTTTGGACTGCGGCTACCGCATCTTAACACACAATCATGGGCACGTGACATTACGTGCGCCTCATGGTTCTCTTCTCAAGATCGAGCAAGGATCACAACTATCATGTGGTCCATTTGGCATTCTAGGAACCGCATCAAGCATGGAGAAGAGGGTAGGGATCCGTTGTCTACTATGCGGGCTACCAAGGAGGCCATTGCACTCCTTCATCTTCCACACAAAGATGCGCAAGTTCTGCCTGGATTTGGATGGCGCCCGCCTGATGAGGGCTTTGTCAAAATAAACACTGACGGCGGACTCAATCTCGAGATCGGCCGGGGAGGGGCTGGGGGTGTTGCCCGGTCTCCCTCGGCCCTGCTTGGTGCATGATGCAAGCCTTACTCCGGGATCACGGATCCTCTGATTATGGAGGGTCTCTCCTTACGTGATGGTGTTCGTTTTGCTACTCTCCGAGGTTTCTCCCATGTGGTAATGGAAGTAGACTGCTTGGAGTTGGTGCCACAATTCTCGTTCTATTGTGGCCTTCTTACTAGATGAGATAGGAGAGCTTAGTTCCTTATTTGATTCTTTTCATATTTGTCATGTTAGTAGATCAGCTAATAAGGAACTTGCACCTTTGTGCAAAACGTGCTTGTGCACTTGATGTAACAGATAGCTGGATAGATGAAACTCCAAGCTTCTTGGTGACAAGCCTCTTGGCTGACTCATCCATGAATGCTTTTCCATGAATAAAGCTCTCCAATTAGCCTGCAAAAAAAAAGTCTCTAATCCTCTGAAAACGACGTGGAATCTTTGAAAAAAAGGATGCTTCCTCAGCCAGATAGTCGGTTTCTGCTCCCTGACATGCATCGTACGAACCGCTCATGAATTATGGGAAAGAGCATGCTGGTTTAACATGTGTGTGACGTCTGTGAGCTAGTAGCCGATCGGTTACCACTGGTGTGCATATGGTTACTAGTGCAACTTTGGAGCCTGACACGCCTCACATCTCTTCTTTCTCCACCCTTTCTCTCGCACACACACATACAGTCTCACACCCGAGAGAGAGAGAGAGAGAGGCAGAGAGGAGTAGCATATATCCCTATCCCCAGACGCGCATCACTATCGTCTCCTCGGCGAAGTAAAGAAAGAAGCAGCAGCGTGTGAGGTGAAGGTCCTCGGAAGAAAGAGGGAGAGAGCGGCGAGCGCGGCTGAAGGGAGCGCCGGCGGATCTGCGTAGCGACGTGAAGACAGTCAGTACCTTCATCACAGTCTGAGGTAGCTTAGCTCCGATCGAATCTCCATCCCTATTCCTTCAAACAGGTGGTAGTTTCTTTTGTCGTTCTTGGCTTTCCTGCTCCTCTCGCTGGGGTTTCTTTCCGTACGTTTTGCTGTTCATCCCTCGCTGCACTGCATATTCTTTGGGCCTTTTGTGACTTCGCCGGCGCAAGTTTCTTCGTTTTGCTTCACTCTCGATGGTTCCCTGCGCAAGTTGAACGTCGTGTGTGCTCTCCTAGTATCATATGCATGGATGGTTGCATCATGCATGGTGGCGATCGGCTTGCCACTTTTTTGTTTGAGATCTTATTTTTACTTGCACTTGATCTGTGCCCTGCTGCCTCCAAGAATTTTTCTTGATGAGCAGAACTTGTACTACCAAGACAGTACACGGTGGTCTACTACTGCTAGTGCAGGCTGGCCTGCTAGCCCTTCGCAAACAAGTCGCCACCACAGGAACGTGATTAGTAGCGACGTGAAGATGGTCGCTTGAAGAGGAGGTTTTTTTTTCTTTTCTTTTCGTCAGTTCTTGGTTTTCTCCTTCTCTGCAGAGGGTCGGGGGAACATGCATCCTTCATGCGATGGTGCATGCATGGTGGCGATGGGCTTGCCTCTTTTTTACGTGCCACTTCTTATTTTTCAAGATTTTTGCTTGCCACTTTCGATCTTTAGGGTTTTTCTTTACTTGACATTTGATCTATACCTTGCTGCATCTAAGATTTTTTTTTTCTTGATGAACAGGGCTGTACACGTACGGCGGGTTCAAAAACTTGCACCAAGTTAGTACACGGTGGTGTGCAACTTGTACTACTAGTGCAGGCCGGCCTGCTCTTCGCAAACAGGTCGCCAGAATGTAATTATGTTTATTCTTTGTATATTTTATTGTCAAAAAGAAATACATCAACCTAACCCGTGAAGAAAATAAATGGACAAATCTTTCCTGCATGCTCCTCTTCTTTATATTTGCACGTAGTATACATATGTTGTGCTCATATGTAGCAGTGTGAACAGGGGTTTATCAGGCATGCATGCACTTGAGTGCTCGTATGTAGCTAGGCTGTTGGTTGCTTTTGATCTTACTAGATTTAGAGAGAATAAAAATTAGTGCAGTTTGAGATTGTTTGTGAACAGGGAACAAGAGGTTGCTTGTTTGTAGTAGTAGTAGTACTACATGCATTAATTAATTATTAATGAGCAATTTTTATCTTTTGACGAGTAATTTAGACCAACATGCATGTTTAAGGTGTGACACTAGTGCAAATCTAGCTATAACTTTGTATTTCTTTATTCCACTCCACCAGCATGATCACTACACTACATACGTACGTAGCTAGCTCGCCATACATGAGGGTATACGTACGTGCATACATGCAGCCATGGAGGTAGCAAGCATCGCCATCACTCGTTCAAGGATGCATGCACATGCATCGTTGTGTGTTGCAGATATACTGTGCACACAGAGGTTACTTTTTCCAAATGATGGCAAATGGAACACTGGTCGGTGGGTTTAGCAGGCATGTGTGTGTGTGTGTGTGTGTGTGACGCACCTCTGTGAACCAGTACTAGTGTGCAATGCGACTCCTTTCTCTCTCTAAATCTAGTAAGATCAAATGCACTGGTACGATATTATTCTACCATTCATTTTTGTTTTGGTTCTTTTTTTTTTGGCCGGGGATTTTTGTTTTGGTTCAACCGAGATGACTTCATGAGGTGAATTTTCTCTGAGCAGTGACGTTTAGCTTTCTTGCACCCACTTCTGCTTATAGTTGTGCAGGAATTATCTTTACTAGCGGGTAGTGCGCGGCGGCACGCCGCGCCACATGGATTGCTAAACTATTTAGTTTTTTTTAATATTTGGTAAGTCAACCCTAGACTTATTCGTGGCAAAGTAGTTTGATACAAGAAAAGGGTACATCTAGTTGGTACGTTATATAAGTGATCTACAACACGTAGTGATAATGGATATTGGATGCATATAATTTCAAAATTGTTGTTCTTTTCTCAGACCTGGGATGTTGATCCTCCGGCTGAGTATATCTATGTGATGTAGTGGTATAGAGATATTCTTCTACTCTTTCTTGGTGGTTTGTTTGCTGTGTAGACAATGTTGAAGTTGTTCAATCTTGAATTCAGAGACAAACTTTTTTGAGGATCCTTGTTTGCATTGACCTTTCTTGCTGAAGGCTTGCCTTTTGTTGTTCTGTATTTCTAATTCTTCTTCCTTGGTTTTGCTCCATTCTCTTTTCATTATTCTGTATGTCTAAGTCTTCTTCGTTGGTCATTGTGCAGCTTGCTTTTTGTTGTTCTGTATTTCTATTTCTTCTTCCATTCTTATGCGGCGGCTGAGCAACTCTTGTACATTGTCTTCAGAGCATTGGCACGCCGCACTTGTACATTGTCTTCAGAGCATTGGCACGCCGCACCATAAGGATTGGTAAAATATTTGTTCTTTTTTGTAAGATTAGGTAGTTCGTGCAAAGACTTGATTTGTAGTGAAGTGGTTTATATAGAGAAAGAGTACATCTTGTCGGTACATGCATAAGAAATCTATGGTACTACGGTACATAGTGGTAGTAGCTAGTTGATACAAAACTGCAAAGCTCTCTTATATTACTTTTTACAGAGGAAGTAATTTGCTTCACGGATAGGAAGAGATCATCAACCTCTTCATGTGATGGATAAGACTTAGTAATAATTCCATACGGGATGATCAACCATGGCTTATCTATTGATCCATACAAAATAGAATATCTCATGAGAGAGTTCATGATAGAGTAATCTACATAGAGAAAAATAGAGTGCACTTGAAGAGGAAAATTCTCAAAATAGAAGGACATCAAAATGGGAAATGTTTGCAGTAAATTATCAAAAGAAGAAAAAGTAAGTACACTTGACAATGTAAACATTTAGCTAACACATGATTAACTTTCTAATTAATGAGGAGCACATTAAACAACTAAACGACCAATTTGATGTTATGTTTATAGAAAAGGCACTGCTGAATCTATATTTCGTTCATCAATACGCGTATGAACATGCAAGCAAAATAGTAGCGCGGTACCCTGAACAACCTTTTCACAATGCTTACTTCAGGACACTTGTATGCTTCCCAAGACCCAACTCCTAATCATAACAAAGAAAATGCAAATTGTAGATGACATAAGTGCAGCAAACCAAATAGAGATCAATGTAAAGCTTAAAACTCGGTCCCGGAAATCAGCAATCAGCTAAAAAATAATGTGATAAATATCGAAGTATTCCATTCTCATCTCCTATTTAGGACGTCTGGCCCCTCTTCCAGACAACACAACTGCCAGAATGCCTATGATGGCTGAGTTGGATTGAATTAACTTTTACCACATATAGAAGGTAGTCTCCATAAGTAGGCTCAAAATATTGACATGTATAGCTATACAATAGAGCTGTGGTATAAATAAATACCAATACCTTACACTGAGGGAACTTGATGAAAAAAACTTCTATGCATGCAAATTCAGAAAAATGCTCTATACATGTTCACATTAATGTCCGAAACATTGTGGGGACGAAGTTTGAATTTTTTTTCCAAGGAACATCATCAAAACCTCAAAAGAGAACAAATGGATAAATGATACATATCTTGGATATGCTCGCTATGAACCTGTAGAAGCAAGTAAAAAGACTTGAGTTAAATAAAAAATACAATAATTATCCATGAGCCGGTCGGTCGCTTCTTAGAAAAATTACCCAAAGATGCAAAAATCTATAAGGAGAAGGAATTTCCATTCACTTTCTCACCTTGAAGCCACGACTCCGACCAGGAAAAATCTGATCCCAAGGATACACAGGCAGTCCAGCTTGGCACCTGCTTACTACCTTAATCCATGTACATGTGTACCGACGCCGCGCCTGGGACTTTCGAAATAAGTATTCAAAGGGTGATAAAATATTAACACCTTCCATTCACATTTTTTAAGTGAAACGTATTCATCAAAGAGAAATTACTGGAAACTTGTATATGGGGTTCTGCAATTCTAGACATATGGACGACGTATTCTGTCTCTACGCTTACATCTTTTTTGATGTAAAATGGAGAACTAATACTGATGGAACTTATAAAGATGAAATATACCCTTCTCAAGCTACATTTCATGGGTTAATACTACAATAAATATTAGGAAAAATACAACAGGCTTAGAGTGATTATGTGGAATGGGACCAATATTTCTAGCAGTAAGACGGAATGATGGTTCAGATATATACTGACCGCAACTAAGGGAACACATACACACACCCAAAAGAATGTCTACTGTACAAACATTTGTGCACAGCAATAGCTTTTTACATTAGACAAATAATGGAAAACACAATAGAGCTGATATGAGAATCATATGTTATCATATCATGTAGTCCTTATGGAATTTATGATATAAGCTGAACATACCATTTTCTGCATATGAAGAATCACAAAAATAGAAGAGAAATAACACTACCTTGCAGACCTGATTAGACATTGATAGGTAACCGTAATTGATATTGATAACCCAATCTTCAAATGAGCATGTCTAATAGCATACAGGATGGAAGAATGCATCAAAATATGAATTCATATCAATGCAAAAGGGACCACAAAATAACACAAAATCAGGAACGAACCAACCATGCTTTTAAATTATTTGTACTTGGAAAAGATATAGCTAATACAAACTACATAACCCAAAGCAGCATTAGAAACTGCAGAAGGTAAAAATAGCAACAATCTATTAGTAGCAGCATCATTATCTCTAGTACTTTGTTCCATATGTTGCAGCAGCACTGTCCTAATTCACCCAAGCAGCAACACACAAATCGGAGCAGCAATAGCATACAACTCAGAGCAGCAAATAATTAGTAATAATCCATATTCCAGCAGTAGCCTCTCTCATATCTGAATCTCTCTAAATCCCTCACATAGCGGCATGGAAGTGGTAGCACATAACACAAAACAGTAGCGGCACACACACAACATCATCACCAGGATGTTTGTCCAAAATGCCTTTCAAATTCATTTCAAACATTCTTGAATCAATTGACCATGCTTTGTTGAAACAATCAACTCGCCGGTCTTTCATTCTAAACATTTAGCAAACAAGAGTCTGTGAGCTAACTGTAGTTTTGTTGCCTCAGAATTGTGTGGATACATCTACCAAACTAATCAAATTGCTACTCATCGATTCCTCACTACTCAAAGTATCTTGCTCTCACCATATTTTCAAGTTATAGCAAAAATGAAGCCGCTCTCCTCTGGAGACAGTGGGTGGTTTCAATTCCTCACCTTGGAGCTGTTCCTGGCCAGCATCTCATTGGGGTTCTGCTGCTGGAACACACTCGGCAGCCATACCCACTGCAGCGTGACTCCTCTAACTCCAACTGCAACCGTTGTATCCTCTCCAGCAGCTCCTTCACGTAGTCTCGTGTCTCCTGGGATCGACGTCCTGTCCATCTGCCCAAAATCAAATCTGCAAAAATAGACGCTTAGTTCAATGTACTCTCAAGATTCTACCCCCTGGGTTTGCCAAGATCGATGGTTGGTGTTTATTTACCTTGCTGGTCTTCGGTGTTGACGGCCGCTAGCATCGAGAAGGGAAACATGCAACGGCCGCTAGCATCGAGAAGGGAAACATGCAATCGCTAGATGAAGCATTCTTTCAGTTTGTGCCTGAACTTGTTAATTCAGTGTATTGGCACCATTTCATCCATGATAGTTCCCTGTTGATATGATCTAATTACTGACATGATCTAATTATTGAGTATATGTTGAATAAAACACGGCACAGTGTAAGTCGTGGGTCAAATACCTGAGGGTAAACCATGACAAACTCGAGTTCAAATAGCGCCCCTATTTGTGGGCTTCTGAATACTCAAATCCTGGCGATATGCACAAGCTCTGTCGAGCGATAAAAATACGATTAGTAACCCTCAAGGGCGTGTCCGTCCTGCAAGAAAGCATGGCATGCTGCATGGTTAAAATTGTTTCTTTTTCTGAATGTAAAATTTTTCAGAAGTATTCCTGCTAATTGAAGACAGCGTACTTCTTTTTGTTTGTTCATCACTCTAAACTTTCTCGCAATTGTGTCCAGATAAAATTTAAATGCAGCTGCAATTTATGGGTGCGCATACATTACACAAATAGTACACTCTGAATTTAAAAATCAAACAGTGATATTTTTCTGCATATACATGATTCCTCAATTTTGCATGAGATTACAGCATTTTCCAGTGCAAAAGTTGTCATGTCTCTGCTCAAATAAGTGATCTATATTATGAAAATAAACAGCTCAAAATTGAGATGAAGCAGAAGAATTTGTACGCTTAGGCTTCTTGTAATCTTTGTGGAGCCATAAAAGTAGCAAGGAAAGAATGAAGATGAATCGGAGCTGCATCTCTGCCTCATGCCTTAAATCGACTCCGGACAGAAGAAGGGACGCGCAGAAGAGAGAAGGGAGAGAATCTCACCTGGATTTGGCTGCTTCGTCCGAGGACCTCGCCGGCGAGGAGCAGGAGGCCGGCGATGACCACGAATCAGCAGGCGCGGAACCACGAGTCGGCGTCCTTCTCCGGTTGCCCGCCCCAGCGCCACAAACAGCTCCTCCCAGATCGGCTGCCCCAGCAGGAAGCTGCCCCGTTATTTCCGCGGCCCTCGACGAAGCCATGGGGCTCTACGGGTCCGGGCCCTACACCCTCGAGTCCGAAGTGGAGGCGGCGGTGGCGGCGGCCATGCTTTTTTTCTCCATTATGTCATCCTTCGCGAGCCTGGAGGCAGCAGAGGAGAGGTGGTTCGCCCAGCGAGGGCTTCTGGCGAGGCGGGCTTTTTATACGCCCATAAAGCGGTTGATGGTTTCGCTCGAGTTTTCCTGAGAGCGCACGCACGGACACGCGGAGAGTACGTGGCATAAGATCAGTCAAACGTAGATAAATCAAACGTGAAAAACACAGATAGCTCTAGAAGTGTGCAGGGAATATACCCTTTGGTTACCAGGGTTACACGCGTCGTTTTACCAGGACGTCATAAAAAAATTTCAAAAAACCGACGTGACCCTTAATGGGCATTCAATAGAAAGAAAGACGTGGTAAAAAAATCCCTGCAAGATGCTAGGTAGCTAAGAAGTAGGAACGGCAAGGAAAGCCCCAGTAACACGCGTCATTTTCTCAGGGGCTGTAAATTTTTTTTCAGAAAACCAGAAAATTCAAACCCTTACGGGCCTTGTATTCTTAGTATGTTTTCGGGTACATAGTGAGCTTGAACTTAGTGCCTTTTTTTCTTATATGTTAAACTGAGCATGATGCAGATGCAGATTTTATGATCGAGTGGTATACATGTGCTTTTTTACTTGCCAACTTTTTTGTTCTGGGGATTTTTAACTTACCACTTGATTTGTACCTTGCTGCGTCTAAGTATTTTTTATGCTCAACCAAGTTTTTCTATACCTTTGCTGCATCTAAGATTTTTTTTCTTGATGAACAGGGCTGTACGTAGGCGGGTTCAAAAACTTGCACCAAGTTAGTACTTAGGACACCGTGGTGCGCTACTGTATAGTGCAGGCTGGCCGGCTCTTCGCAAACAGGTCGCCAGAACGTACTTATTTTCATTTGTTGTACTCCTTTCGAAGACGTTTTTTCACTCTAGTGTAGTATAAAAAAAGACTTACATTATGGAACGGAGGGAGTATATTTTATTGTGTCAAAAAAAACATCAACCCAACCTTAATTTCCTACATGAGGGCTCAAAAAAACCTTTCCTACATGCATCCTCCTCCTCTTTATATTTACATGTATAATTTTTTGAGCATGTGTATCTTAAACTTATGTGCTTGTATTAGCAAAAAAAAAGTAAAAAAAATAATGTGCTTGTAGGCTATCCTTTTGATCATCCGCTGTGGGGGCGGGGCCGTTGTCGTAGTAAAAAAAAACATTCCCGCTGTAGTAATTTCCTTAACTAAAATTTGTGTCTAGCCATTTATGCCCACTAGGACAGAAATTAACATGTGCAAATAATTAGGGATGCTGCTACTATATTTTGCAATGAAAAGTTCTTGAGCTGCGATTTGTTTTGCCAATATCCTAGTCAGAGAATTTCAAAAATTATCCTAGTCAGAGAATCTCTGTAGTTCCTTCTACTGCTATCTTTATTTCGCTCAGATGCGATATACTAATTTTTAACTTGCCGATTTTATGTGTGGCTAGTGTATTGCAGTTAGACCAAGGAGTAGATTGCCTGTCCTGGCTGTTGAGAACCGTTCGTACGTGACAGCGCTCAATCTACTGCTGGTAATTAAATAACCAGTTCCTTGCATATTGCTTCTTTTGTTAGAAGAAATGATTGTTCAATTTGCATAGCATGAACTTGAGCCGAAATCGAGTCACATTTTTATAATGTACGTACGTCTTGAACACTGTTGCCTGAACTTAGAATCATTTCCTTTAAGTGTTTTTTTAGCCGAAACCGTAGAACAATTACATGGCTACATATAGCCCAAGAGTTCAACCTACACCAGTTTTTGGAAACATGAGAGAATTTAAAGGTGCTGCACTATCCAACTGGTTATGTCCTCTGCTTTCTTCGGTTTAGCCCTAAGACTAGAAGTTTCTAGACCTTCTCTGAGATAATGCTTCCAAGTTCCATAGTGAATCGGAGCTTGTCTGAAGATTTTGTCATTCCTGGTTATCCAGATGCTCCAACAACCCATAATCACAATTTCCATGGCAATATTCTGTGGAATCACACGAAGAATGAACATGATCTCATCATACGTGGAAATACCTCTTCGTTTATTGGGTAAAATCCTGTCCCAACAAAAACCAGCAAATTGACAATCCCAGAACAGATGTAGACATGTTTCCTCACATTGCTCTGCACAAAGGGCACAGTTATAATCCTCCAGATGCATGTTTCTGCGCTTGATCATGTTCCTTGTGCTTAAACGATCATGAAGCAAGAGCCAGAAGAAAATTTTATGTCTCAATCTACATGAGGATTTCCAGACCATCTGAAAGATGCAATGCGCTTGACTTGGGCCAGAAAGAGCTTTGTACATGGTCATAGAAGAGAATTTGCTGATGGCCCCATCCATCTTCCAAGTGTCATTGTCTGTTGTAATCTCTCTGTTTGTGAGAATCTCTTGTAGCTCATTGAATTGATTAAAAGCCTGGAGTGACAGAGGCCTATGAAAAAGGTGGCTAAGGTCCTCTTGCTGCTATACTTGTAACAGTGAGATTTCTTGATTGATAGCAAAGGAGTGGAGTTCAGGGTATTGAGAAATCATGGTATTGTTCATCCATTTATCTGTCCAGAACAAAATAGTGTCTCCTCTCCCAGCTTGACACCTTGAATGTGTCTTGAAAGTGTGCAGCAGTTTTAACACTGATTTCCACCAAAATGATCCAATCATTCTATCTACTGGTAATCTCCCTTGATAATAGGTTTCCCAAATAATATGGACCCAAGGAATGTCTTCTTTATTGAAAAATTTGTGTAGGAATTTCATGAGCAGTGCTTGGTTGTGGACCTGCAGATCCAGCACACCTAAACCTCCATGTGATTTTGGTTGACAGACTTTATCCCAGGAGATTAACACCATGCCTCTGTCATGGGACCCATACTTTCTCCAAAAACAGTTCATCAGGTATGAATTGATTTGTTTAAGCACTGTCTTAGGGAGCAGAAGAGTACACATGAAGAAGGTAGGCATGCTAGTGAAGACTGACTTAAGCAGAGTGAGCTTATCACCAGTAGATAACATAGTTGAGCAGCTAAGCAATATGTTTTCAATTCTCTTCAGCAAAGGTAGAAAATCTTCTACTCTAGGTTTGGTGGAGCTCAGTGGAAGACCCAAGTAAGTGTGGGGCCAGCCTCCAATCTTGCACCCAAGCAGAGCAGATAATTCCATCGTTTTATCCTGAGAAGTATTAATAGAGATCATGGTGGATTTGGAATAGTTGATATGTTACCCTGAAAATTCAGCAAAGTGCAAAAGCAAGTTCTTGATATGCTGGATTTGAGTGTGATCAGCCTGAGCTACAAGCACAGTATCATCAGCATACTGGATAATGGGAAAATTAGGGCAAGAGTTATGTTGCAGGGGTGGATGAATTAGAGCATTCCTCATGGCCTCATTCATCATACTTTGAAGGATATCAGCTGCAATCACAAAAATCAATGGAGATAGAGGGTCTCCTTGTCTAACTCCTTTCAGGCATAAGAATTGTTTCCCGGGAACACCATTGAGAAGGATAGAAGAGTGTCCAAAACCATAAATCATCTTGATCCAGTTGATCCATCTATCTCCAAAACCCTTAGCCTTGAGTGTCTGAGCGATAGTATCATGACTAAGCATATCAAATGCTTTCTCAAAATCCAGTTTGAGCATAATGAGTTCTTGCTTACTTTGATAACACTGATGAATAAATTCATAGGCCCATGCTAGACAGTCTTGGATGCATCTGTTATTAAGAAAACCATATTGATTCCTATGGACCATCTTGAGGATATAACCTTGCAACCTGTTTGCCAGCAGCTTTGTGATTATCTTAAGTGTACAGTTGAGGAGGGAGATGGGTCTAAAATCAGAGGGGCAAACTGCAGAGTCCTTCTTAGGGATGAGAGTGATGAAGGAGTAGTTAATACTTTGGAGATTCACTTTGCCAGAGTGGAAATCCTCAATTAGCTTATAAAAATCTTCAGCAATAATATCCCAACAGTGTTTAAAAAATGCAGCATTGAACCCATCTGGTCCAGGAGATTTGTCTGCTGGCATGTTATGGATGACTTTGTCAATTTCCTCTTTTGTGAATGGGCTCTCAAGAGCAGATAGATCCTCCATGGGGATCAGAAGCTGATGAAGCTGTAGAGGATTGCTAGTTGTAGCCTTTGTGCCCATCCTAGCTTTAAAAGCCCTAAAGAAAATAGCAGTTTTGGCCTGGTGATCATGGTGCTCAACCCCATCTTCATCTCTTAATACTGCAATGCTATTGTTCCTCAATTTGATGGTAGCCTTGGCTTAGAAGTATTTGGTGTTTGCTTCTCCCACCTTGACCTGTCTGATTGTGGCCCTTTGTTTCCAGTATAATCTCTGATGTTCCAAGATATCTTGAAGATGTGCTTTGATGATTTCCTCTAAGTATAGGATGTTAGAATGCTTGTGGGTCTCCACTCCATATACAAGAACATTATTATCTTTCAGCACGAATGTTCATCTTCTAATGGTAGCTAAGTACGCCCTTTAGGATGATCCTCTTAATTAGTTATAAATATATGCTCCCAGTATGTTACTCCTTCATAACTGATATCTCTGTTGTAACTAAATTTTGGGGAGCGTATTTTGGAGCATATTTGCAGGGCTAATCTATATATCTACAGTGAAACAGTTTAGTTTAATAAGAAAGTGCATTCAGAATTTCTCCAAAGAAATGTATTCGGCAATCCTCAAAAAAGGTGTATTTGGAATGTCTATTATAATATTCCCAAATTGTGTATTTATTTACTTGCAAATAGTGCTGAGACTAACATTCACCATGATGTTCCTTTTATCCGGTTGAATTGTCATGGCTGTAAATGCAGGCGATCGAATGTAGAATTGTTCTCCCCACAAAAAAAAAGAATGTATAATTGTTCTGTAGAATTGTCCTCGTAACCAGAAAACGTTTACATTGTTTGATAGGTCCTGTAGAATTGTTCTGTTAGACATGCATGCATGGATGTTGCTCTCCTTCATTATCTTGAAATTAATTCCCATTTACCACAATAGTTTTTCTTGATTGCAAGTTAATTCCAAAATTCAGGAAGACGTTGGTATTGTTGTTTAGAGTATATATTTAGCCACTAAATTATTTCGGTTTTATGGTATATGGTTCCAGCTTACGCTTTCCTTTATATATATCATTACAAACTTTATGGTCGGGAAACCTAATCACTACAAAAATTTCTTCAACATGTCCACAGGGAGTTCCATAATCCATATACAATCGAGTTTTTAGTTTAACCTAAATGACTTCAAGAAAATAAATGTGTGAATTTTCTACGACCAGTAAAATTTACAAGCTTTCTTAGGTCCTCTTTCAGTTTGACGAAATAGGGTTGCACCCCGCTATTTTTACTTGCCACTCCATGTGTACTAATTTACAGACCATTATACTTATTTTTTGAGTAGGCAACCAGCATGTTAATCTTCAGAACTGATAATTAACTATCTAGGCTCTTTCAAAAATAAAACTTTAACCACCTAGCTCGATGTAAGCAATGTTTTTGGTGATGATAGGGTACAAATTATGCAAAATAGAACAGAAACGAACAAGTGCATGCAAATCATTAGGAAACTGCTGCTAATATTCTCTGAAACAAAAAGTTGATGAGCTGCAATCAGTTTTCAGGCGATCTCTGAATTTTGTTCTACTGCTATCATTTTTGTGTGCAGGATATATTACAAGGAAGAGCATCCACGAACGATTCCATGGCAACCAGCATTCTGGAGGTATATGCAATTATTACTATACAGCACACTGATGAGTTTATCACCCAAAGATGTGGTTGCTTCTAGATTCTGTCTAAATTGTGCAAGTCATTTTTAACATAGGTTATACCAGCTCCAATTGCAACATTTGACATCAGTGATGACAACAAGTTGGCCGAGAATTACAGAACATGTGTCGAAGCCATCAGAAGTCACATGGCGAAAGAAACGGATGTGAAGTTTACTGTTACTGTAGAAGGCAAGGAGGCGACAGTTCCTGTGACTCCAAAGAAAAACCATACACCATCTGGTATGTACGTAATAGAAGTCACAGATGGCAAGAAGAGTCTGCAACTGGTCGGCACAAAATTTCAAGCATGGTTTAGGGGCATTGTGAACAATAGTGGGGATCGTTTTGAGGTTGATGACAAAGAGTCGAAGATAATGAGGAAGTCTGATTCCCTCCACACTACTGGCATGTACCCTAAACTGCTGTCATGTCAGCTTGCAGATTTCAAGTGGGATATCATCGGTTGAAGTCTGCCTTCCACACCCTGGCAACCTATGGAGAAAGACCGCTGAGCAAGGACCTCGTCAAAGAGAATGACTCCATTGGGTTATTCATTGTGATGTTGTTTGAAGGTCCCAGGTTCATTCCCATCTACAAGATCAGCTATGATGCTCTGCTTCACCTGGATAAGGAGAATACTGTTGGGCAAGACAACAGTAAACTGCTAATTAGGAACTGGGGTGATTTGAGCAAGGGTTTTTATCGACACGTGAAAGGAAAAATGAGTTTTACCCTAGACGGAAATACACCAGAGAATGTCAGGAAGGCTGCTACCACCTTAAGAATCATGTCCAGAACCGAATGGGATAAGTGGGTGGAGGAGTACGGGAGTGGCCAGAGCAGCAGCAGCAGCAGCAGCAGGTGTTAGGCTCCTTCATTAAGTGTGAAAAGTAATTTCTACTACCCGTCATTCCCTAGCCTCTATATACTATAGTACGTACTGTAGTATTGTACTCCACATTTGCATTACAGTTGTACATATATACATATATAGTACTCCATATTCGCATTGGTATATGTATTTGTATTCCATCAGCAAACCACCCATACTTGGTCAGATATATATTGTACTCCGCTTTCTTCTGCCCCTGGTACATGTATATTCATGTGAGATCTCATCTAACAACCATAGTGCCAGTTTCTAAACAAAAATAAGACATCCATATTTCTGCCTAGTCATGGTTACTTATAGTTGTCAACTCCACAGGAAATGGGAGATCTGATGTGTTGAACTTACAAGATTACGTTTAAACAAATGTAGTAGAGTTTAGTTTCTCTCACTTATCAGTTTTAAAGAATATCTCACATTTAACAGAGTATAAGACACTATACTAGTAGCAAATAGTTTTGCAGCGCAGCAACAAATCCTTTTTGTGCTTACACTAGAATAGAAGTTCTTTTCTTACCGGAACATAGAAGCTCCGTTCTAAGCATATCGGATGCGCCATTCTTCATCGACCATACTCCAAGTCACTTTCACTGAAATCGTAGTGAATTTATCAAACTTCACCTTCTCAACCACTGTTCCACGATAGCATGCATCAAATCTGCCTGTCCAGGTATAACAGGGCAGCTTCTGATCAAGACCACAACCGTCTTGAGGCGACTCTGACAAAGACCCTCTCTGGAAGACCCTTCAACGCAAACATCAAGGTAGCTATCTATCAAAACCCCCACAACAGAACTGAATCTACCACCGGCTTTTGAACGTCCACGAAACAGGCGGATAATATCCCCGAAGCCACTCGTCTTGGCATACAGATTCAGAATAAGGCCACATGCAGGAGCGTAAACTATCTCAACATCAATCTTTGCTTGAACTGCGCTGTTCAGTACGGCAAACTTCAGGTCCAATCCACACTTCTCTCCATAAAGACGTTGGGTTTCAACAAATGATGGTCTGAACATATTGCTCAACTCAGTACATCCTTCAATTAGAAGCTCCTCTTTTGGCCCCTCGTCAGGTTGGCCTTCAATCCGTATGCAAAGTTTGAATTCGAACAACACATGGTCTGTCATATTGATACCTCGAGCAGGGCTTCCCAGTGATAAACGTGCAGTACCCTGCCAATTAGGATCAACGGTTAGCTAAATTACATGTGTATGGAAATGAAAGAAAAATGATCTCTTTAAAACTGATGATGAGATTTTCATTTTACCACTAGACTGCAGATTATTAATTTTGTCACCGAGAACATCCGACATAATTAAACTGAGATACCCCCTGTTCAACCTATGGCCTCACCAAGGGTGCAAGGGTGTGTACCAACCTTGACGGTGATGGCATTCTGAACGGTCTACGGATAACTCGCCAAAAACATTCTAGATGGGATCACCCTTTTCTATTCTCTCTTTATATTATTTTTCGCAAAATGTGCTGGCCTGCTTTGCTATTATAGAGATCCCGCTCACTAAGCGTAACCCTAAAGGAACATTCACGAGCATACCCTCAACGGCATGTAGCCCCATGCCTTCACGAAGTTGGCAGGGTCAGCTTTGCCAGGCCGATCTGGTCTATCTTGTGCCTTAGCAAAGTTGGTAGGGCTGGCTTACGGGTTGATGCATGTGTCGTGCTCACTGGCGAAGTTGGTGAGTTCGGCCTTGCCAAGTTGAAGTTTCCTATCTACCTTGGCAAAAGTTGCATGCTCAACTTCGCCAGCCGATCCCCTGCCTCTGTGGACTCCGTGGCCTTCCCATGCTATCCTTGGAGCATCTCTAGCCAAACCTTCAAAAGTGTTCAACTCAAAATATTACCTTTTGAGGAGTTAAGCCACACCTAGCATAACCCTCAGCCGGTTTAACTCCTCAAAAAAAATTAGGCAGCTTGTTGTCTTATCAACAAAAATACCTCTCGTGTGGCTCCTCCATATCACTCGACACTCTCCACCCATGTGTCGTCTCCGCCGATTTCCTTACCCCCGCCGGCCACCGCACTCGCTCCTCTTGGGCCAAGTTAGATTAGCTTGCCGCTGGCGCTGCAGCCAGAACCACCCCATATCTTCACCGCTGCCTTAACCGCCACACTCTCGTGAACGAAAAAGGCCACCACTGAGCTCGGTTTTGTCCAAATCAGAACCGGCGGACGACCGAGATGCCGTAGAGCACCCAAGGATGAGTTAGGAGGCTCGAAATCGCGACCACACTGGTGAAATTCCAAAAACCGGAGTTCGGCCACGGCATTACTTTGCACCCAATCGGAATAGAGCAAAAGGCCATGCCAAGCTTATGAACGATTACTTTGCACCCAATTCAACCTATCCAGAAAAGTATTTTCGCCGGCAATTTCGGATGCACCAAAGTCTCTTTCTCAGCATTGCAGAAGTTGCTGAGGAGCACGATCCATGGTTTACACATATGAGAAATGCATCGGGAGAGATATGTGCAAGCCCATTGATGAAGTGCGTCATGGTTGTTCGAGTGCTTGACTATGGGTGTTCGGTAGACGCCATTGATAACTATGTCCGCATTGGGGAAGATTCTATCCTAGAAGCCGTTCGAAGATGCACACAAGCCGTCATTGAGATCCATGGACCAGAGTACTTGAGGGTACCCAATGATGAAGACAAGGAGACTCTTGGGTTGAGTGAAGAGCAGAGACTCTTGGATTGAGTGAAGAACGAGGATTGCCAAGGATGCTAGGATCAATTGATTGCATGCATTGCACATGGAAGAATTGTCCTACGGGATTGAGAGGTCGGTACAAAGGGCACTCCAAAGATCCAACCATCATTCTTGAGGCAGTTGCATCGGAGGATCTATGGATTTGACATTCTCTTTTTGTCTTGCATGGCTCTCATAATGACTTGAATGTGCTTTCTAGATCAGCATTGTACGCAAGGCTTGTTGCAAGAGATGCTCCTCCTTGCAACTATGTTATCAATGGCCGTCAGTACGCGATGGGCTACTACCTTGCAAATGTCATCTATCCTCCATGGGCCACATTTGGTGAAGACAATCTAGCATACTAAAGGCAACAAGATATCCCACTATGCAATGCGTCAAGAGTCCAAAAGAAAGGATGTTGAGAAAGCTTTTGGTGTGCTTCAAAAGCGCTTTGCCATTATTCCGAGTATTGGAAGCCAGATGTTCTATGGAAAATAATGACATGTTCCATCATCTTGCACAACATGATCATTGAGGATGAGAGAGGCATGCCAAAGAACTTTCAGTACATCTCCAATGGGGATCCTGTCGAGCTGGAACACAGTACGACTATCTAGCCTCCACACCCTCATCTCCTTTGCCAAGGCCTATGAACAACGACATTTTACTCCAACATCACCAGACAAGCTTTTCTGGGCCTATAAGGCCCTTGTGCCACTCCGATTCTCCCGGGGTGAATGCAGCCAAAATACCTTTCCCGCCAGCACCGCTAGCACTTGTTCGGTTGTCAACCACTCCAGGGCCAACCCTGCGATGGCAAGTTCGGCGCCTCACCCCTGAGTTGGCAGGACATCGTTGTCAGGGCCTTTGCTTCAAGTGCAACGAGATTTATGTTCATGGTCATTGGTGCACGCGGCTCTTATTCATCAAGGCTAACGACTACGACCACCACAACTGGTAGCACCCAGGGTCCCTTGGGAGGCAAATGACAACCGACAACTTACAAACAAGCTGTTTTTCAAGGAAAGGGGAAATGTCATATCGTGTTCATGCTCCAGCCAATTTATCCAAAAGTCTGAACTGATGGAGAGAGGCGGCAACATATTTTAACACTCCCCTCCACATCTAGGTTGGTTTAGCCCTTAGCCTGGGATCAATGTAGGCCACAAATATCATTATTTTTAACACTATGTTAGTAGGGTCAAACTCGAGATATCTTGTTTGGAATTCTAGATGAATTGGCTAAAGCATGAGTTCGGTAGTTATGTGGGCCGGCCCATTAGACATGGAGTATTATCCCTTAATTAGAGTCCAAGTTGATTAATCAACTTTGTTAGGAAAGAGTCCAGTAGTTTAGAGACTGTACTAGAGTTCGACTACATTTACCGGCTTGTTGGTCAAGTCTTGTCTACTCCCTCCGTCCCAAAATAAGTGTCTTGAGCTTAGTACAAATTTGTACTAGAGCTAGTACAAAGTTGAGACACTTATTTTGGGACGGAGGGAGTATTATATAAAGTGGCTGACCCCCTATATCAATAAAGTGGAGAAGAATATTGTCATTTACTTTATTTAATTTTCAGTAACTAGGTTATGTCTGTAGTAGATTCTCCCAAGGTAAGATTAAATTGTTAACCTATGGAATTTGCCTTGCTCTTTCTACATATTAAAGCATAAAAGAGGCTTGAGTAGATTGTAAAATGCCTTTGTTTTTCCTTTGAAACTCAATCCAAATGTGAAAATCCCTTCATTTTCCTATGTGTCCTTCATTTGAACCAAATGGATGAATAGTGTCACCAAATGAAAATTTCCTATTCTATGCTTTCCCCTACTTTTCCTATGAATAAGGAATAGCAACAACAACACATCCTTTCGGTCACAAGCAAGTTGGGGTAGGCTAGAGTTGAAACCCATAAGACATCGAAACCAAGTCATGGTTCTGGCAGGTGGACAGCTAGCTTCCCCTTTTTACGGACTCCTCCCTTGTCAAGTTTGGTCTACCCGACCACTCTTAAGATTATCAACATGCCTTAACTGTCTGCTACGCACCACTAGCGCTTTTGGAGGCCTGCGTTGTATATGCCCAAACCATCTCAGACGATGCTGTACATGATCATCGACCCTTTCTTGTGTGACCACATATCCATCTCAACATGTGCATCTCTGCTACAGCTAGCTATTGGACATGTCGCCTTTTAGTTGGCCAACATTCAACGCCATATAACATCGTAAGTCAAATCGCCATCCTACAGAACCTGCCTTTTAGCTTTTGTGGCACTCTCTTATGACAGACAACGCCAGAAGCTTGATGTCACTTCATCCATCCAACTTTGAGAGAAGATATCGAAAAGTGTCATTTTGAGGTACCACCTGCCCATCAAGGCTAACTTCCTCCTCCTCCTCCTCATGCCTAGTAGCATTGAAACTGCACCTCATGTGAATTCAGGGTGGGGCGGTGGCCCTCTAACTCAACTAGTTTGTTGCAGCATGGATTATGCGAGGAAATAAACTAATTCCAGGACCCTGTTAAGATGATTATCACAAACTTACAAAAACAATGCCTATCTGGAGCTTTGACGATTGACATGATGCAATTATCTTATACTTTCAGAACGAAAAAAGGTCCGAGCAGAAAGTTGCAAGCCTGTAAACCAAATTACCATTTTCCGATTCACAGCCACAGCTTCATAATTATCAATCGCGCGCTTGTAGACATAGTTGCGCAGGGGTTTGATCCGATCCCGTGCTGCGAAAAAACCAAATATTTTGGCAGGTCCAGGCTGGGTATGGTGATAGCCAGCGATTTTAAGATCAAAGAACTGCACCAAGACCATTGTAGATCGATCACAGCTATTTGAGCAATCATTGAACCCAACATCGTTAACAGTGACTGCATATTCAATAGATGAACCGTGCAATTATACTGAGATACTATATAATTGGGGTAAAAAAAGATACTACATAATCAGTGACAGAGGATAATATGATGTATGGCAGCGCGGCAACAGAAAGTAGTAGATTATTTAACAACAGAAACGTACTTTCAGACTCGTCATGGAGTTCATACTCTTCACAAAACCAATCCCTCTCTTTATCAACAAGGGGGTCATTGTATGCGCGGAAAAGAGAGAGTGGCGCAGGGCCCCGAAGAAGAAAATCAGGATTCGCATAGATTCTATAAGTCTGTTCACCACGGTCATAACTAACCCTTGGAAAATCGTCAACTGTAAAAGGTCGGTTTGTCCCTACATGCAAAATCATCGAAATAGTGAAATCAAGTAAGAACTTTGTCTAGGATGTGGACTTGCACAATCCGTACATCCCTTACTGGCATGGAAGCTAAATGTACAAGGCTAAAAATCCCTAGATGAATCACTACAGAAAGCATTGCAGAGAAACCAACTGTGATTGACTAGGCTACACTCAGTATACCTGAAAAAAAATCCACATTCATATTAAGGGTGTGTGCCCAATATCATCAAGTTAAGCACGGACCTCATGTTCAAAAGCACGATTTTATTTTCGATTATTGGATAAGTCGATATAACTAATTCAGCAAGATGTTATTTATTGTTTCTGTTTTTTTTCTCTTTGCTGTATGTTAAAGCAGGAGTACATGGATTAAAACCGCCAGGAAACACAAATCAAGTGAAATATCGATTACGGGGTTTGCCTTACATTCCTCTTCCTCGTCACTGCCGCTGTCGCCGAATGGCCATCCGGCGTGGTCCTCGTCCGCCGTGATGGACATGGCTGAATCCCCACAGTCGCTGGAGAAGTTGAGGGGGAAGGAGGCCTCTTCTTGCTGTGGAAGACTGGGCGGAGTAAAGGGTTACTGCCGGTTCACCTCGGCCCCCGTCGATCTCCGCGTCCACACTATCCACGCCGACGCAATTTCGTCGACGCCGCCTAGGCTTTAGAGGAAGAGGAGAGGGTGGTGGTTGGTAGGTAGCATTTGGGTTTATTTTTGGGGTGGGAGTAAGAATTACTGACAGATAGGTGGGTTACGGAAATGGTAAAAAGTGAAAGAAAAACGAACCGGCAAATCAATTATAATCTGCCGTCGGCGAGATTATGCTGTGCGACTGCCTCAGCGCCGGTACGGACGTACGGTCCACCTTCCTGGCAGGTTCGCAGTGCTCATTCGTCTGGGATTTTCGGGTTGGAAATGCTCGGGGCCGTGTGCGTTACACCCAATTGCAACCATGGCTTCTGGACAGGTTCCACGCCTGACTCATTCTTACGTGTTGTTGCCTTTTCATCATTATGTTTTCTTTGTTACTGTGATTTTAGTTGTAATTCAATGCGGTTTGTTTGATTTCCAATCTAACCAGCCACATCCATTTTGTTTGTTTCCTTCCATTTTATTTCTTCCTTTCAGATTTTGTATAATTTGTTTGCGAGACGTGTTGAACCTGAGAAGAATAAAAAATAAGACTGTTGGTTCAGGTTTACATCGGTCGGACCGCTGTTTCATCGTATTATTGGCAAACAAGAATCGAAATATTTAAGCAACTTTTCCAAGAAAACTAGTCAATATATACGTGTAATGCATGTTAATTTAGAAATATATTAAGTGCATGCGGATATTAAGTAGGATATTATTTGCGTGTTATTATATAATTAGTATTATATTTGGTATGAAATTAACTGCACGCTAAACGTGTTGAGCGCTTGATATTAAAGCAATCTAGGTCGTTGAATTGACATGATTTGATGGTCGAAATTAATTGGATGTGCCTCATTGGGTCTTTTTATATTCGTATAGATGACCTCAGATCAAATGATACACGTAATATCAAATGTAATCTATATTACGAATATTCATTTCTGAGCCTGAACTCATCTACACCTGGTTAAGAGAAAATTCAAAATAAATACTAACAAAATAAACAAATCCTTTTTTTGCATGAAAGATGATTTGGTGCGTGAAGTCCGCTCCAAATTTAGATCATTTGGACCTATAAGTAGCTATCAGCAAAAAAGACAAATCGAGTTAGAACAGTAGATGAACAGTAAACTGTTTCACAGACCCCAAATTTGTCATTTTCACCAAGAACTACTAAGGTGTCCAAATGAGCTAAGAATTGGAGCGGACCTCGCGCACCTAAGCTTTTTCCATGCAAAAAAGATAGATTTTTTTTAAAAAAATAGTATTTTTCTTTTGAATTTACTGTTCACCATGGGAGCACCTATTTATCTTCTACTGGCCCAGGTCCTTTCTTGGCACAAGTCGCACACCAGGACCGGTCTAGTTGTCAACAATGGCGAGAAGCCTTGGGCCGTCTGTCAGGCCTAGGTCACTGCATAACACTCCCCACCCCTTGAGGAGCGGCTTGACCCCAAGCCGTCAGAGCAAGGTACCTTCGATGAATAACGAAGGTTATTTCCAGGTATCGTGAGCTGCAGAATAATTTGCCTAGCACACCTTGATTCGAGGTCTCGCTTTTCTTCCTGGCTGGGTCACTGCACTTATATTTTCCCTTTTGAATTTGAATTTGGTTTCAAAACCAAATATGTTTCAAATTCGTTTTAGAAAATAGGAAGAGGGTCAAGGTCATCTTTTGGACCTGTGGACTTTCATTTCCTGCCAAAAAAATGCAAAACCATTTTTAATAATTCTCTTTTGATTTTTTGTTTTCAATGAATCCAACTCAGTCCTTTTGGGAATTTAATTGGCTTTGAATATTACTTGGGGCTTATCAAGAAAACTTTTACCCAAATAATACTCTCAATGGTTGGGTTCGTACCACTGTTCAAAAAATCTTCCGATTTAGCGATTTATCATCCGATTTATCGCTACTCATGGGGTGAATGATAAGATTTTTTCTTATCTTCACCGTTTATCATTTGGGCCAATTATCACTCTGACAAGCGATTTATCAGAAATCTACCGATATATCGCACCTATTCCAAACATTATGTGTGCAAAAACTATGTTTATTTGTGTTTTGTGGGCCTTGTTATGCAATATGTACCATTGTCCTATTTAGTTTGTCATTATATGAGGATTCAAAGGCTAGGAATCAAGGTAACACTTCTGTGCACTATTGTTTTGGTGTTGAATATAGCATATTTTAGTGTTGTGAACCTAAGATTTGCAAAATGGCCAATTAATAGTCGACCGATAAAATCAATTAATCGGCCGATTTCTGATTAATCTCTAATCCCGGCTGACCGAGACGCTAACGATAAGCAATATCCTCAACATTGGTTCATACCAAAGCATGCTAGGGCTTTCTCTGGTTGCTTTTGGATTTTCATCCTCCTAGGCAAACAATCAAACAACTCAAAGTCAATCATAAGCATTACTAGGCAACCACAGGCATTTCCTAGAAAAAAAATTCTCTATGAAATTTTTAACATACCAGATTTGGGAAAAATTGGGGATGTAATAAACTACCACCCTTGAAAGAGGTCTCGTCCCGAGATCCGGAGAGGCTAGAAAGAAAGGTCGGGGTTTAGGGTTATCTTAAATTCCATTTCCATGTCAAGGGTATGTTGTCTGAGCAAAGTCAATATCTCTTGCATCCTTGGGTCCTTCAATCTTTAGCAGTTCTTACTGTCTTCAAGATAATTTTATGGCTGGTAGCTCTATTTCTCAAGGCTTCCCTATTACTGGGGTCTGGTTGAGGTGTGCGATGCCTCCCGGAACTATCCTTATTTCTCTAGGTATCTTGTGTTGTAGGTTGCTATCACCCTTAAAAGAGATTAAGGTTGAAGCCTCCTGTGACTTCTTACCCCTTGGGTGCTTATACTGGTGGTCACTTCATATTCTATAATTATGGTATCATCTACCGGCTTGATAAGTCTTCCGTTCTTCTGTCTCAGTGGTTCAATCGTCCTTGTAATTCTAGTTGTGCTCGTACCATCATATATGTCATTCTCCTCCCTACGACAATTTCTTGTTTGTACCATCATATCGTTCACTCTGATAATGGCATGTCTTTCACCTCAAGATCCTTAGGCAAGTACCATCTTGTATCCATCATGTCAACACACTACCATCCTTGACTACCTATCTGATTCATGGGTAAATTCCAACAATCAATTCCCATCACCGTCTATGGTCCTGGGTGATCCTTGCTATCCTTACTTCCACTCCTGAGTCTCGCAATTCCTCATTAGGTAGTGGTCTTCCGATATGTGGATCCTTTTCGGTCGTCCAGTCGGGCTCTTACTCACCATAAGACCTATGTTTGGCAACGGTTGCCTGTACGGGGGTCACGTAGTATTCCACCTAGGTTCTTGGCTTACGTTGTTTTTCAACTATAGGTGTCTCACTCAAGAATATCCGCTCCTCGTAGCAAGGCAAATAATAAGAGTAGACGTCATGATGATCAACTCATGGCGTACCCAAATCAATACCAATTATGGGGTTTGGAAATCTTTGTAATCCTAACACTCGGTCTTCCTTATGAGCGTTCTTGAAGTCCTTCCTACTCCATGCTTCAGGCCTGGATCTTCTGAAACTCCTTCGGTCTTGTGAGGATGATGTCTAACCTTATGTCACAACTCTCATATGGCAAAATCCTATAGTGTCAGCTATCAACTATCGTTTTCTCAGCGATTCTGTTTTCCATGTGACAAACTTGTTCTGTCATCCTTAAGGTCACGTAACTCAAGTTCAGTCACACTTGTACAAATCCTTTTCGGTCTTTCATGGTGCTTCTACTCATCGGCATACCCATTACTGACACCATCTTCCTTCCTGACAAATTGGATATAACCATCTGGGTTCTGGTGCCTGTTGCACAGTGATTCTAGTCACTTTAACCAACATCCATTCATTCAGTCATTCTCTTTGGATGATTGAGGTTATGTACTCCTGATATCCTTGGTTTCTCGAGGTTAACAATATCCTAACGCAAGGTATCCCCTTAAAAATCCTTAATATCCATAACCGGGTTTCCTAACGGTCTAACTTCCATGTCCTAACTATGTTCTTCCTTCTGGAACAACAATACTTCTCTGGTAGGGGTTCCAATTGATTTTGCCCTTCGGTTTACTTCACCGTAGGGTAGTGGCTACTGTTTGTCTAACGGGTTTGATACTTCCTATTCGGTGTCTTTTCCTTTTCTGTTAACCAATATGTCTAATTCAGCCTCTCTTTTCCTTTTTAGCTAACCAATGTGTCCAATTCAGTCTTTTTCCCTTTTCAACTAACCGAGGTGTCCAATTTAGTCTCTCTTGTCTCGGTTACTGTATATGTCAATACGAAAATTTTGGGTCAACAATACTTTCATTCCTTGATAATTGTGCTAATACATATCTGATCATACTTCCATTACATCATGACTGCTACTTCTACTAACTAAACTCTAAGGATGTATCTACTACTACACATCCTCTGGCTAAAGGGTCTCCAATGGTGCTGAGTGTTGTTGACGGCTTCAGGTTCTTCCTCCTCTGGAGTTCTCACTGATTATATTTCTGAGCGTGAGGTGCACTATGGTTCTTAGTACTGGGTTCTTGCATTGGTGACTAAGTCTTTCTCACAGATCTAGTTGACCTCTGATTCTGGTCCAAAGACTTCCTCATATACGGCTCTGAATGCTGGTCTCTCTATGCATCCTTGGAACAATAGGTGGTTTCCATCAGTTAGCTAGCTTTCTGTATACGGGCCTTTCACTTATGTGGGCAGTCCTTTGTGAAATGTCCGTGCTCCTTGCAGCTAAAACATTCAACCAAAATCATGTTTCTCGAAGGTCTGACTTTCTTCTTCAGCATCCCATTCTGTCAACATGATCTCCATTTCTTGTGGGTCGAACTCTACGGTTTCGGTACCTTGCAGATCTCTTTGCTTCCTCTTACATCTCTTGAACATCGATGTTTCTCCTCCACACTGCACAACCACAATGCGGCTCTTCCTCTTCAGGGGTCTGGATTTTCTCCTTTCCTTCATTTCGTGTTGTCTCTTTTGGGGTTCACGCTTCTTCTTCCAGGTGAGTGTGGCAACTCCTTCACGCTGATCGGGAGCTATTTCTCCTTCTTAGAGTCCTTATTCCGCCTGGTACTTGGGTTACTGATCTTCCAATCTTGCTTCGTTTTCATTGGCATCATCTGTAGTTGCTAAGGTTTCCTCCTGAGTCTGTGTTGACTCCTTCAACTTCCACCTGGTTTCAAGGGCTTCTTCCAAGGTTTTCCTTCGATGTTATGCTGCCAACAGTACATTAGAGTAGTTTTCACAATGTGCTGGGACATGATCTATTCCCTCGCAAAGGAAACATGTGACTCTCTGCTACTTGTGAGCTTTGTTGGGATTTCTGAAGAGGAGAGGAGATGCAGTACAGTAGAGATAAGTATTTCCCTCATTTAAGAACCAGGGTATCCAGTAGGAGAATCACACAAAGCATCATGAACAACACCTGCACACACAAAAGCAAATACGTACTTGCACCCAACGCGATCAAGAGGGTTGTCAATCCCCTTGGCGGTTACTTGCAAGGACTAAATCTTGTAGTGGTAAATATTTAAATTGCAAAGATAAAATAAAATAAAATAAAATAGAAAATTGCAACAAAGTATTTTTGTGTTTTTATATATGATAAAAGTAGACCCGGGGGCACTAGAGGCTTCTCTCTCAAGCACATAGCATATGGTGGGTGAACAAATTACTATTGGGCAATTGATAGAAAAGCGCATAGTTATGACGATATTCAAGGCAATTGTCATGTATATAGGCATCACGTCCGAGACAAGTAGACCGACTCCTGCCTGCATCTACTACTATTACTCCACCAACCGACCGCTATCCAGCATGCATCTAAGGTATTAAGTATTAAAGAGAGTAATGCCTTAAGCAAGATGACATGATGTAGACAAAGTAAACCCAATCAATAAGAATAAACCCCATCGTTTTACCCTTAATAGCAACAATACAAATATGTGCCTTGTCCCCTTCTGTCACTGGGATATAGAGCACCGCAAAATTTAACCCATTACAATGCACTTCTCCCATTGAAGATAAATCAATCTAGTTAGCCAAACCAAACGGATAGATCAGAGAGAAATACAAAGCTATAACAATCATGCATAATAAAGTTCAGAAAAGACTCCATTAATATTCATAAACATTCAGATTATAAACCCACAATTCATCGGATCCCAACAAACACACAGCAAAAGAAGATTACATCAGATAGAACTCCAAGAACATCAAGGAGAACATTGTATTGAAGATCAAGGAGAGAGAAGAAGTCATCTAGCTACAAGCTATGGACCCGTAGGTCTGTGGTGAACTACTTACACATCATCGGAAGGGCAGCAAAGGATGATGTAGAAGCCCTCTGTGATTGATTCCCCTTTCGGCAGAGTACTGAAAAAGGCCTCCAGATGGGATCGCGGAAGAACAGAGACTTGCGGCGGCGGAAAAATTGTTTCGTGTGGCTCTCTATTGGTTTCCCTATTTTAGAGAACTTATAGAGGTGGAATTAGGTCAGACGGAGCCACGAGGGGCCCACAAGGTAACACTGCATGCCCCCAGGGTGTGCCATGTTGCCTTGTCATCTCCATGTGTTGCCTTCTGGTCTCCTCCCAAAGCTTCTAGGGTCTCTCTTATCCAGAAAAAAACCATCAAAAGTTTCGTAGCGTTTGGACTTCGTTTGGTACTCATTTCCTGGAAAACCAAAAACAGGCAAAACACAACAAGTGGCACTAGGCAGGATTAATAGGTTAGTCCGAGAAAATGATATAGAATAGCATACAATTGCATATAAAACATCCAAGATTGATATCATAATAGCATGGAACAATAAAAAATTATAGATACATTGGAGACGTATCAAGCATCCCCAAGCTTAAGTCCTCCTCATCCTGGAGTAGGTAAATGATAAAAACTGAATTTTTGATGTGGAATGCTACCTAACATGCTCATCATGTAATCTTTATTTTAGGATATGAATATTAAGATCAAAATGATTCGAATCAATATCCTATAATTTGATATAAAGACATCAATACTCAGGCATACCAACAAGCAATCATGCCTTTCAAAATGAAAATGATAAAGAACGATATCCCTACAAAATCATATAATCTTGTCATGCTCGGTCTTCCTAACACAAAGTATTAATCATGCACAACCCCAATGACAAGCCGAGCAATTGGTTCATACTTTTTAACATGCTTCAACTTCTTCAACTCCCACGTAATACATGAGCGCGAACCATGGACATAGCACTATGGGTGGAATAGAATGCGGTGATAGAGATCAATGAGGGGAGTCAAAAAGGAAGATAGTATCACATCCACGCGGCTAATCAACGGGCTATGGAGATGCCCATCAATTGATGTCAATGCGTGGAGTAGGAATTGCCATGCAACGGATGCACTAAGAGCTATAAGTGTATGAAAGCTCAATATGAAAATTAAGTGGGTGTGCATCCAACTTGCTTGATCGTGAAGACCTCGCGCATTTGCTGAAGCCCATCATCGGAATATACAAAGCCAAGTTCTATAATGAAAAAATCCCACTAGTATATGAAAGTGACAACATAGGAGACTCTCTATATGAAAAACATGGTGCTACTTTGAAGCACAAGTGTGGAAAAGGATAGTAACATTGCCCCTTCTCTCTTTTTCTCTAATCATTTTTTGGGCTCTTTTTGGCCTTTTTTCATCTGGTTCCTTATCTTGACTTGTGGGGGAATCATAGTCTCATCATCCTTTCCTTGCCGGGATAATGCTCTAGTAATGATGATCATCACACTTTTATTTACTCACAACCCAATATTACAACTCGATACTAGAACAATATGACTCTAAATGAGTGGATTTGGCAGTGTACTAGGATGTGCAATGATGCTAGCGTAACATGTATGAAATGATGAACAGTGGCTGAGCCATGAATACAATGTCAATATATGATCATGCAAAGCAATATAACAATGATTATGTGTGTCATATAAACGGAACGGTGGAAGTTGCATGGCAATATATCTCAGAATGGCTATGGAAATGCCATGATAGGTAGGTATGGTGGCTATTTTGAGGAAGATATAAGGAGGCTTATGTGTGATAGAGCATATCATACCACGGGGTTTGGATGCACCGACGAAGTTTGCACCAACTCTCAAGGTGAGAAAGGGCAATGCATAGTACCAAAGAGGCTAGCAAATTGCGGAAAGGTAAGAGTGTGTATAATCCACGGACTACATTAGTCATAAATAACTCACATCTTATTGCGAAAGCCTATTAGCCCACGAAGCAAAGTACTACTACGCATGCCCCTAGAGGGGTAGATTGGTAGGAAAATACCATCGCTCGTCCCCGACCGTCACTCATAAGGAAGACAATCAATAATAAATCATGCTCCAACTTCACAGCATAACTAGAGACTATATGTGCATGCTTCGGGAATCACAAATTTAACACCAATATTCTTACTAAACCATAATCATTCACTAGTACCTCTCACATATTATCATCTTAATATTGCAAAACTATTGCAAGGAATCAAGCTTATCATATTCAATGATCTACATCAAAAAAAGTTATTATATCCTTCTTAAATACATATCATATTAGGAACAATTTCATAACACGTGCATATTGCCATTACTATTTATTAGGCTCTCAAAATGAATCATGAGAGTGCAACTATTTCTTTAAAATATAACCATCTTCGTGCTCTAAAAGATATAAGTGAAGCACTAGAGCAACTGCCTAGCTCAAAAGATATAAGTGAAGCACATGGAGTATTCTAACAAATCGCGAATAAATGTGCTCTCAAAAGGTGTGTCCAACAAAATATGATTGTGGCTAAAAATCAAACAAAGCAAAGACTATTATAATACACGACGCTCCAAGCAAAACTCATATCATGTGATGAATAAAAATATAGGTCCAAGTAGTATACCGATGGATTGTAGACAAAAGAGGGGATGCCATCTGGGGCATCCCCAAGCTTAGATGCTTGAGTCTCATTGAATATTACCTTGGGGTGCCTTGGGAATCCCCAAGCTTAGGGTCTTGCCGCTCCTTATTCCTTCATCCATCGCGATCTCACTAAAAACTTGAAAACTTCAGCACACAAAACTCAACAGAAACTTCGTGAGATCCGTTAGTATAACAACCAAATCATAAACTTTAGTATTGTTATGAATCGATTCATATTTTATTATTACATGATACCTACTGTATTCTAACTTCTTCATGACTTATACCCCCCGATACAATCCATAGATTCATCAAAACAAGCAAACTATGCAACAAAAACAGAATCTGTCTAAAACAGAATAGTCTGTAAAGATCCGAATTATGGTCATACTTATGGAACTCCAAAAAATATTAAAATTAGTAAAATGTGGGAAATTTGTATATAAATCATGTGTAAAAAAATCAGATTAGAATCACATTCCAGTGATTTTAAAGAATTCTTGGACTAAGTACAAAAGTTTCTGTATTCTCATAGAATCAAGTCAACTATCAACCAAATAATCTCAAGGCTTTACTTGGCACAAACACTAATTAAAACATAAAAACAATAGCGCTTGTTGGGAGGCAACCCAATAGTTATCTTATCTTTTTTCTTTTCTGTTTTCAAGTGTTCACACAATAAATACATTCAATTAAAGAACAACTTTCATAATTAAAGTCCTTCTAATCCAAAGTGGTGGGAACATCACTAGCTAAAGTTTTGACCCCTTCAAACCCATTTTTATTATTTTTATCATTAAGATCATCACCCTCTGAACAATTGGGACGCCTTCTAGCTAAAGTTGACTCATATCTAGTCCCTTTTTCATCAAATTTATATTACTATACAAAGATTTAATAGGTGATACACCAATCATTTTAATATCTTCATCATGATTAGGGTAAAAATCGGGTGGAATAGCCTTTTCTAGGAATTCCCGCTTAGCTCTCAACCTAGCGGTTCTCTCTTTGCTTTCATTAATGGAGACATAGATAGCTTTAATAGACTCATTAATATCATGCTTGGGTGGAAAAAAATTAATTTAAAGATTATCCACATCATGAGCAATTCTATCCATGTTTCTAGCCATATCATCAACTTTACTCGTTTTTTCTTCCAGCATGGCATTAAAAATATTTTGGGAACTAATGAATTCTTTAATATTATTCTCAAGATCAATGGTTATCCTATTATTATATGTATTACCATAATTATTATAGGAATTTTCGGGAAATGCTATAGGATTAAAATTTCCTCTATAAACATTGTTGTTGAAATCATTTCTAGAGACAAAATTCATATCAATAGCATCATTTCTTTGCTCAATAAAAGTATATGGTGGAACATAATTAGGGTAAACATGAGCATTCTGATTAGCAACCATTTTCATAAGAGCATCCATTTTATCACTCAAAGTATTAATCTCTTCGACATAATTTACCTTCTTACTAGTTGGAGCTCTTTCGGTGTGCCATTGAGAATAATTTGTCATAATATTGTCAAGGAGTTTTGTAGATTCTCCCAATGTAATTTCTATAAAGGTACCACCTGCAGCAAACTCTAGAAGAATTATAGAAACAAAGTTTAGTCCTGCATAAAAAATTTGTATGATCATCCATAAGCTTAAACCATGAGTGGGACAATTTATTGTCATTAGTTTCATTCTCTCCCAAGATTTTGCAACATGTTCATGCTCATGTTGCTTGAAATTCATAATTTGGTTTATAAGAGAAATAAACTTAGCGGGAGGAAAATACTTGGTAATAAAAGCATCCATACACTTAGCCCAAGAATCAGTACTATTTCGAGTCAAGGATGAAAACCAAGTTTTAGCACGATCTCATAGTGAGAATGGAAAAAAAATTCAACTTAACAATATCATTATCTACATATTTTTCTTTTGCATATCACATAATTCAATGAAACTATTAAGATGGGATGCAACATCTTCATTAGGATGACCAGAAAATTGTTCTTTGATATGTCTCCAATGTATCTATAATTTTTTACTATTCCATACTATTATATTATCCGTTTTGGATGTTTTATATGCATTAATATGCTATTTTATATTATTTTTGGGACTAACCTATTAACCTAGAGCCCAGTGCCAGTTCTTGTTTTTTCCTTGTTTTTGAGTTTCGCAAAAAAGGAATACCAAACAGAGTCCAAACAGAATAAAACCTTCGCGATGATTTTTCTTGGACCAGAAGACAACCAGGAGACTTGGAGATGAAGTCGAAGTAGCCACGAGGAGGCCACAAGGACGGAGGGAGTGCCCAGTGGGGTAGGGCGCGCGCCCACCCTTGTAGGCCCCTCGTGCACCTCCTGACCCATTTCTTTCGCCTATATATTCCCATATATCCCCAAACCAACAAAGGCATCCACGAAAACACTTCTCCATCGCCGCAACCTTCTGTACCCGTGAGATATATTCTTGTTGTACCAGTGAAAGTAGGGGCAGCAAGGCACTTATTGTATTGTTGCCATCGAGGATAAAAAGATGGGGTTTTCATAATATTGCTTGAGTTAATTCCTCTACATCATGTCATCTTGCTTAATGCGTTACTCCATTTTTTATGAACTTAATACTCTAGATGCATGCTCGATAGCGGTCGATGTGTGGAGTAATAATAGTAGATGCAGAATTGTTTCGGTCTACTTGACGCAGATGTGAAGCCTATATTCATGATCATTGCCTTAGATATCGCCATAACTTTGCGCTTTTCTATCAATTGCTCGGCAGTAATTTGTTCACCCACCGTAATATTTTCTATCTTGAGAGAAGCCTCTAGTGAAACCTATGGCCCCCGGGTCTATTTTCCATCATATGAGTTTCCGATATACTATTTTGCAATCTTTTACTTTCCGATCTATAAACCAAAAATACCAAAAATATTTACTTTACCGTTTGTTTACTTTTATCTATCTCTATCAGATCTCACTTTTGCGAGTGATCGTGAAAGGATTGACAACCCCTTTATCGCGTTGGGTGCAAGTTGTTTGATTGTTTGTGCAGGTATTCGGTGACTTGAGCATTGTCTCCTAATAGATTGATGCCTTGGTTCTCAAATTGAGGGAAATACTTATCACTACTTTCCTGCATCACCCTTTCCTCTTCAAGGGAATAACCAACGCAAGCTCAAGAAGTAGCATGAAGAATTACTGGCGCCGTTGCCGCGGAGATCTACGCCAAGTCAAGACATATTAAGTACCCATCATAAACTCTCATCTCTTGCATTACATTATTCGCCATTTGCCTCTCGTTTTCCTCTCCCCCACTTCTAAAATAATTTTTGAAAAGATTTGCTTTTTCTTCGCCCCTCTTCCTTTCGTCTTCTTCGTTTGCTTTTTGTGTGCTTGTGTGTTAGATTGCTTGCTTTGTCATGATGGCTCAAGAGAATACCAAATTGTGTGACTTTTCCAACACCAATAATAATGATTTTATTAGTACTCCGATTGCTCCCGCTACTAATACAGAATGTTGTGAAATTAATGCCGCTTTGTTGAATCTTGTTATGAAAGATCAATTTTCCGGCCTTCCTAGTGAAGATGCCGCTTCCCATCTAAACAATTTCATTGATTTGTGTGATATGCAAAAGAAAAAAGGATGTGGATAATGATATTGTTAAATTGAAGCTATTTTTGTTCTCGCTTCGAGATCGTGCTAAAACTTGTTTTTCATCTTTGCCTAAAAATAGTATTGATTCATGGAATGAGTGTAAAGATGCTTTTATTTCCAAGTAATTTCCTCCCGCTAAGATCATCTCCCTTAGGAACAATATTATGAATTTTAAGCAACTTTATCATGAACATGTTGCACAATCTTGGGAGAGGATGAAATTGATGGTACGAAATTGCCCAACTCATGGTTTGAATCTGTGGATGATTATACAAAAAATTATGCCGGATTGAATTTTGATTCTAGAAATCTTTTAGATTCAGCCGCAGGAGGTACTTTTATGTAAATTACTTTAGGAGAAGCTACTAAACTCCTAGATAATATTATGGTTAATTATTCTCAATGGCATACCGAAAGATCTTCCACTAATAAAAAAGTGCATGCAATTGAAGAGATTAATGTTTTGAGTGGAAAGATGGATGAGCTTATGAAATTATTTGCTAGCAAGAGTGCTTCTATTGATCCTAATGATATGCCTTTGTCTACTTTGATTGAGAATAATAATGAATCTATGGATGTGAATTTTGTTGGTAGGAACAATTTTGGTAATTACGCGTGTAGAGGTAATTTTAATCCTAGGCCGCTCCCTAGTAATTCCTCTAATAATTATGGTAATTCGTACAATAATTCTTATGGAAATTATAATAAGGTGCCCTCTGATTTTGAGAATAGTGTTAAAGAATTTATGAGTTTGCAAAAGAATTTCAATGCTTTGATTGAAGAAAAATTGCTTAAGATTGATGATTTGGCTAGGAACATGGATAGAATTTCTCTGGATGTTGATTCTTTGAAACTTAGATCTATTCTACCCAAGCATGATATCAATGAGTCTCTCAAAGCTATGAGAATTTCCATTGATGAGTGCAAAGAAAGAACCGCTAAGATGCGTGCTAAGCGAGATTGGTTTGTAAAAACGTGTTCTTCTAGTTTCCGTGAAAATAAAGATGAAGATCTTAAAGTGATTGATGTGACTCATATTGAATCTTTGTTTTCCAATATAAATATTGATAAATATGGGACTGTAGATGAGTCAACATTAGTTAAATGGCGTCCCAATGATTCGGAGTTTTCAGATCTTGATGCAAAATTTGATAAAAGTGGGATTGGAGAGGTCAAAACTTTAAGTAGCAATGAACCCACTCTTTTGGATTTCAAGGAATTTAATTGTTATAATTGTTATTTAATAGATTGTATTTCCTTGTTGCAATCCATGTTGAATTATCCTCATGCTTATAATCAAAACAAAGATTTTACTAAACATATCATTGATGCTATGATGCAATCTTTTGAAGAAAAGCTTGAATTGGAAGTTTCTATCCCTAGAAAACTTTATGATGAGTGGGAACCTACTATTAAGATTAAGATTAAAGATTATGAGTGACATGCTTTGTGTGATTTGGGTGCTAGTGTTTCCACGATTCCAAAAACTTTATGTGATGTGCTAGGTTTCCGTGAATTTGATGATTGTTCTTTAAATTTGCATCTTGCAGATTCCACTATTAAGAAACCTATGGGAAGGATTAATGATGTTCTTATTGTTGCAAATAGGAATTATGGGTTCGTAGATTTCATTGTTCTTGATATAGATTGCAATCCTACATGTCCTATTATTCTTGGTAGAGCTTTCCTTAGAACAATTGGTGCAATTATTGATATGAAAGAAGGAAACATTATATTTCAATTTCTGTTAAGGAAGGGCATGGAACACTTTCCAAGAAAGAAAATTAAATTGAAATATGAATCAATTATGAGAGCTACTTATGTATTGCATACCAAAGATGACAATACCTAGATATATTCATGTTTTATGCCTAGATAAGGGCGTTAAACATTAGCGCTTGTTGGGAGGCAACACACACCCAATACAATGGCAAATTGTATAGGTGCACTAGTTCGGCGAAGAAATGGTGATAAAAGTGTAATATGGATGGTAGAAATATTTTTTATAATCTAAATAAATAAAAATAGCAAGGTAGCAAATAGTAAACGGGCACAAAAACGGTGTTGCAATGCTTGAAAATGAGGCCTAGGGTGCGTACTTTCACTAGTGCAACCCCTCAACAGTGCTCACATAGTTGGATCATATGATTATCCTTGAAAGTGCAATAAAGAATCACTCCCGAGTTCCTATTAGCGGATAACAAAAGATAGAAATTGTTTGTAGGGTACGAAACCACCTCAAAGCTATTCTTTCCGTTCGATCTATTCAAGAGTTCGTACTAAAATAACACCAAAGCAAATTAATATTCATAATACTCAATCCACACAAAGAACTACAAGGAGACACCAAAGTTTCTATCGTAGAAAAGATAATAAAAACGTGCATCAACCCCTATGCATAGATTACCCCAATATCACCGCGGGAATCTGCAAGTTGATTGCCATAACGTATATCAAGTGAATCAATATGATACCCCATAATCACCTCAAGTATTCACACCGCAAGACATACATCATGTGTTCCCAAATCTGAACATTCAATCCGACATGACAAAACTTCAAAGGGTAAAGATTCAATTCATCACAACAAGAGTATAGAGGGGAGAAACATCATATGATCCATCTATGTTAACAAAGCCCATGATATAGATCACGAGAGAGAGAGAGAGAGAGAGAGAGAGAGATTAAACACATAGCTACTGGTACATACCCTCAGCCTGGAGGGTGGACTACTCCCTTCTCATCGTGGTGGCCGCTGGGATGATGAAGATGTCCACCGGAGATGATTCCCCCCTCCGGCAGGGTGCCGGAACGGGTCTAGATTGGTTTTCGGTGGCTCTTGAGGCTGCGGCGGAACTTCTGATCTAGGTTAACCCCCAAGAGTTTCGGAATATTTGGGAATTTATAGTGCAAAGAGGGGGTGCGGGAGGCCACCGAGGTGGTCACAACCCACCTGGGCATGCCAGGGGGCCCTGGCGCGCCCTGGTGGGTTGTGCCCCCCTCGGGGCACCCCCCAGGTGCAGCTCTAGCCCATTGGGTTCCTTCTGGTCCAAAAAAATCTCCGTAAAGTTTCATTGCGTTTGGACTCCGTTTGATATTTGATTTCCTCTTATGTAAAAAAAACATGCAGAAAACAACAACTGGCACTTGGCACTATGACAATAGGTTAGTACCAAAAAATGATATAAAGTTGCTATAAAAATGATTGTAAAACATCTAAGAATGATAAAATAACAGCATGAATACTTCATAAATTATAGATACGTTGGAGATGTATCAGCAACCCAATTTTATTTTTGCTTTTGTTTTTTAGGTTCTGTTTTGCAATAAATAATTCATCTAGCCTCTAGTTAGATGTGGTTTTGTGTTTTAATTAGTGTTTGTGCCAAGTAAGACCTTTGGGATAGCTTACGGTGGTAGTTGATTTGATCTTGCTGAAAAATAGAAACTTTTACGCTTAGGAAAACAATTCTCATTTTTTATAGAAGCGTGCTTTTAATTTGATTATTTTTGCAGAATATTAATAAACAAATTGCTTAGGTCGTCCTAATTTTTCAGAATTTTTGAAGTTACAGAAGTATTTGAGAGTTACAGATTACTACAGACTGTTCCGTTTTTGACAGATTCTGTTCTCTATGTGTTGTTTGCTTATTTTGACTATGGTTAGTATCGGGGGGTATGAACCATGGAAAAGTTGGAATACAGTAGATATTACAACAATATAAATAAATAATGAGTTCAAAACAGTACCAAAAGTGGTGACTTATTTTCCTATACTAACGAAGCTTATGAGATTTTCTGTTGAGTTTTGTGTTGTGAAGTTTTCAAGTTTTGGGTAAGGAATTGATGGACTGTGGAATAAGGAGTGGAAAGAGACTAAGCTTGGGGATGCCCAAGGCACCCCAAGGTAATATTCAAGGAAAACCAAGAGCCTAAGCTTGGGGATGTCCTGGAAGGCATGCCCTCTTTCGTCTTCATCTATCGGTAACTTCACTTGAGGATATATTTTTATTCACCATATGATATTTTGCAATATTTTACTTTCTGATCTATAAACCAAAAATACCAAAAATATTTACTTTACCATTTGTTTACTTTTATCTATCTCTATCATATCCCACTTTTGCGAGTGATCGTGAAGGGATTGACAACCCCTTTATCGCGTTGGATGCAAGTTGTTTGATTGTTTGTGCAGGTATTCGGTGACTTGAGCGTTGTCTCCTACTGGATTGATACCTTGGTTCTCAAACTAAGGGAAATACTTATCTCTACTTTGCTGCATCACCCTTTCCTCTTCAAGGGAAATACCAACGCGAGCTCAAGAAGTAGCATTCTGTGGAACGACACCTAGGGGATCACAAGAATCCCTAATACGGTTGCCGGGGCGCAGGGTTGCGAGAAGAGCAGGGCTAGAAGACAGCACAAGGATCGTTTACCCAGGTTCGGGCCGCGAGGATGCGTAAAACCCCAGTCCTGCTTTGGTGGGTGTATTTCAGAGAGTTCTTGAGCTCTCGAACTAGCTGTGGTCAGTCGTTGTTCGAAAGAGCCGAATCCTTCTCCAGTATGCCATGGGCCTCCTTTTATAGTCGGAAGGGGATGCCACGGTGGCACACAGGAGGTGGAAAAGCGTCTGATGCCACTGAGCTTATCGCTCGTATTCTGTGACAAGACGCATTTAATGTGTAGCTTAGGTGTCCCTTGCTTTATTGAGGGCGGGCGAGGCCCGTCCGTCCGTCGCAGCTCCTCCTCGCCCGACACGCCACCTGGCGGCGATGCGTCGCGAGCCATGTAAGCGGTGGGCAGCTGAGGTGGCGCGGTGGTGGAGCCTTCACGAAGATCTGCATGCCGCCACGCAAGCGCTCGATGAGTTGGTCCGGGAGCTGCATGTTGCCACGTAGGTGCCCGCCCAGCTGGTTGGGGCTGGCAGCTGCATGTGAACGGCGGTGGAAGCTTGGTTGGCGCGGGCCTGGCGGTGGCCCCGCTGGCGTCCTTGGCGAGGGCCTTGCCGGGTGGCCCGGCAAAGGGTCTTGCCAGCAGCGTGTCACCCGACAAGGACCTTGTCGGGGTGCAGGCCTTCCTCGGCAAGGATATTGCCGAGGATCGTAAATCTTCTAATCCTCATCGATCTTGAATATGTCTTCACAAAGATCTGCATGCCACCACAGAGGTGCCTTCCCGAGCCCTGGCCCCACGTGGATGATGGCGTTGGGGACCGTGGGCTCAAGGGTGGCTCTCTGTTGGTGTGGGGTGAGCTGCCCCGGCAAGGGTCTTGCCAGGGCTGCTGAGGCTGCCCCGGCAAAGGTCTTGCCGGGGGAACCTGCTTCATCCCTCTGTCCTTCGTGGTCTTGGCCTTGGCGTTGCTCTGATTATCCGGGGCTTCGGTCTTACCTTGGCTCACCTCCCCTGTTCTGCTTGGCGTGACCGTAGGCGCGGCTCCGACTGCCCGTGCACAGGTATAGGGGTACAAAAACGTACCCCTCTTTTTGTACACTGACAGGAGCCCCCGGTCCTGGGCCACACATAAGCGCGACATGTTGTTGGGCCAGGCCCAAAATGGTGCGCGGGCAGGTGGTGCAGTTTTTACCGCGGTAAAACTTTTCGCGCTCTGCGCTTCCCAAGACCCGCGCGCGCGGCGCGGCGTGGAGGGGTGTGCGTGACGTGGGCGGATGCGTGGGGCGGTTTCCACATGCATGCGTCACATCACAGTAAAGAGGCGACTCGTGCCTTCCTCGCAAAAAGAGGAAGGCGTGGAGGCGCGGCTCATTTACTGAACGGGGTCGGGTCGCCGTCTTCAAGGCGTCCACTCCCCACGATCATGGCGTGGGGAGAGGTCGCTTCACCCGTCCCCTTGGTTCTGCATGCCCGCCACGCGTCCCTCATGCACCTAGGGTGGTAAGCGGTGGAGGCGGGAAACCGGGTCGTTGCTGGTTGGGGCAGCGGGCCGGTCCTGATTCCCTGCGCCTCTGGTGGCTGGATTGGCCGAGCAGGGCGGCCGAGCCCCGACCCCGCCTCTTTATACAGAGGGGAGGGATGGCGCCCGCACTCTTCTTTCATCTATCTTCTCTTGCTTCTGCTTCTCCCTTTCACCCGCCATGGAGAAGGGGAATCCCGGTCCCTCGACGGTGGCGGCGAGGGTCGCCGCTCGATAGTGTGTCCCTCCTCCTCCTGAGCCCGCGGTGGTGGAACCGGCCGCGAGGGGAAGGGGGAGGGGGCGAGGCCATGGGCGAGGCCATAGTGCTCGGGAAAGAGGAGGACGGGGCGGTGCGTCGGCCTTGCCCCCGCCAATGATGCCCTTCCTGATGGAGGGCCACGTTGAAGACCAGCCTTGCGAGTTCTTCATCAGGCTGCGCCAGCCTCCGCGTCGTCGTCTTCGTCTCCCCGCCCCGTTTGCTCGGGTGATGGAGCATGACCCGCCCTAGACCCTCAGGTTGCACATGAGGGGCTGTGGGAACGGGGGCACGCGGGTCGACGTTGACTTCCCGGCTCCTCGGGTTATGTACCTCCGCCGTGGATGGAAGACGTTCGATCGCATCCACAGCCTGACGGCGGGGCTCGTCCTCTACTTCAAATTAATGGAGGATGGCCTGCTCTCCGTCAAGGTCTTCGGAGAATTTGGAACTCGCTTGAAGTGCTGCGTGGAGAGCTCCTCCGATGGAGATTCCGACGATGGAAGCTCTTCCTCGAGCGAAGTGATGAGGAGGACAGCGGGGCAGATGACGGGGATAAGTCCGACGAGGCGTCGGACGCCCTGCGCCTGGGCGGGTGCGGCAGCAGTAGCATCTGCACCTAGCCGCTCCTCCGGCAGGGTTTTGCCGGGGGTGGGGCCAGCTCCTTGAACTTCTCGGGGCCGTCTCCTTGGGCGGATGGCGTCGGGAGGCTGCGGAAGAGGAAGAGGGCGGGCGGCAAGGCCGTCAACTCGGAGTACTGTGAGCACCGACGCCTTCGTCATCTTCTTGCGTCCTGCCGCCTCATCTTCCAGCTCCTTTCCCGGCACCGTCATTACCGGCCTACCCGTGGGCGGCCACCGAGGTGTTCTCTTGGTGCTTTCTGCTGCTCGTAGCTCACCTAGGCGCCCCTTTTGTCCTCTCGCCTCCTTGACCTGCCTCCTGAGGAGAGGGACAAGAAAGGGATCACGGGCACCTTATCTCTTTTTAATCTGTAAGCCTTCGGGCCTTACTAAATTTAAAGCTTGTAATCTCCTTTGTTCATGTTTTTCATTTCGTATGAACTGTACCTGCATGGGATGTTTTTAATGAAAAAGGGATGCTTGCCGGGTTTTCTTTCGTGGGTAAATCCCGCGACAAGGAGCGAATCCTTGTTATTGTTTAAGATAAACGTTTTTTGCCCGACAACAGGCCTTGCCGTCCCCCCACTCCACTTGACCATTCTCGCGCTCTCGGCGGAGGCAGGGATGAAGTGGGCTTTAGGCTCCTCGTTCTACCTCCTTGTCGCTGCGGCTACAACCAAATCCGGACCCAGGAAATAATCCTTAGGTATAGGAAAAAGGGGAGCACCGCAGCCTAGAGATAAAAACGAGGTTTCACATGCTCCAGTCCTGTTCCGAAATGCATGCCAGAGGATAAAAGAATTATCTGGATTTGCAGCCCCCGGCAACCTTGTCTTGCCGCGGTTGGATCCCCGTGCTTGCAGCCCCCGGCAACTCTGGTTTGCCGGGGTCGGGATGCCAGTCCGTTTACCTTCTTCCAATTAGCTCAACAAAAGTGCTCATGTGCCCTGCGAACCAAAGGAGGGCAGAAAAGAAACAGATAGACGTGCACTCGACCTCTGAGCTAGGGGTTAATCGCTGCTGAGCACTATCAACCCTAACCAAGGAAGAGACTCGACCTAGAATGCATGCTATGACTTAGGGCGCCAGCGCTTCATTTATTTATGCTCAGGGTCTGCGCATGGCTTTGTACGAAGGGTTACATGCCTTGCCGGCAAAGCTTGTACAAAATGTGGCTTGCCGGGAGGCTCGGCAAGCCGCGCCTTATGGGTAAAACTTGCGAAGATGCTCGATGTTTCAGGAGTTGCTCCTTTGGGGCGGCATCTTCGGTTTGCTTGCGACTGCGCTGGCCTGCTGACTCGTATTACCCGATAAGGGCCTTCCCACTTTGGCGTCAACTTGTTGGCATTCTTGGCCGACTGAACGCGTCGAAGAACAAGGTCGCCTTCCTCAAAGCTTCGGGCATGAACCTTGCGGCTATGGTAGCGGCGCAAGGCTTACTGGTAGCGCGCTGCTCTCACAGCCGCCGGAAGACAATCTTCCTCAAGGAGCGTCGCGTCATCTTGGTGCAACTGCTCTTGCTCAAGCTCATCATAAGCGAGCACTCGAGGTGACCCGTATATGAGTTCCCTGGGGAGAACTGCTTCTGCCCCGTAGACCAGGGCAAAAGGTGTTTGGCTGGTGGCTCGATTTGGCGTCGTCCTGATCGACCAAAGAACCGCCGGTAATTCATCAATCCAGCGCCTTCCGATCTTGCGCAACTTGTCAAAAGTCTTTGTCCTTAGGCCTCGCAACACTTCAGCATTCGCCCTCTCCGCTTGGCCGTTGCTCCGTGGGTGTGCCACGGAAGCAAAAAATACCTTGCTGCCGAGGTCTTGAATGTATTGCATGAAGGTGTGGCTCGTGAACAGCGTGCCATTGTTGGTGACTACTCTGTTTGGCACACCAAAACGGTAGACCAGTCCCTTGAAAAACATTACAGCTGATTGAGCAGTCACCTTTCTCACTGCTTCCACCTCCCGCCACTTTGTGAACTTGTCGATTGCAACGTACAAGTACTCAAAGCCCCCGACGGCGTGGGGGAAAGGGCCCAGTATATCGAGCCCCCAGACCGAGAATGGCCAGGAGAGAGGGGTTGTTTGAAGGGCTTGAGCTGGTTGATGAAGCTTCTTTGAATGGAACTGACACGCTTCACACTTGGTTACTAGTGTTGTCGCATCCTGGAGGCGGTGTGCGGAAGAAACCTTGCCGGAACGCCTTCCCGGCAAGGGCCCTCGACCCTATGTGGGAGCCACATATGCCTCCATGTATCTCCGCCAACAGATCCAGTCCTTCCTCCCGGGGGATGCACTTCAATTTCACACCGTTCGGCCTTCTCCTGTACAGGATGTCATCGACGAGCTGGTACAGGGCGGACCGACGGGCTACTTTTTCTGCTTCTTCCTGCTCCTTAGGAAGCTCCCCTGTTTGGAGGAATTGGGCCGGTATCTTTGCGCCCATGCCGAGCACAGGGCTCGGCAGCAGGACCAAAACATTTCTTCCGCCATGGGAGCGGTTGTCTCTACGGCCAGGGCTTGACGCCCTGCAGGAGCCAGTTGCTCTTGGGCAGGCTCAGCGTCCGTGGCAGCTGATACGTCTCCAACGTATCTATAACTTATGAAGTATTCATGCTATTATATTATCCTTCTAGGATGTTTTATATGCATTTATATGCCATTTTATATGATTTTTGGGACTAACATATTAACCTAGAGCCCAGTGCCAGTTTCTGTTTTTTCCTTGTTTTTGAGTTTTACAGAAAAGGAGTACCAAACGGAGTCCAATGGACGTGCCAATTTTTGATGATTTTTTCTTGACCAAAAGAAGCCCCCGGAGTAAAAGAGTTGGGCCAGGAGAGTCCCGGGCTGCCCACGCGGGTGGGGGGCGCGCCCACCCCCCTCGGCGTGGGCCCCTGCCTCATGGTAAACCCGGAGACCCCTCGCCCCCCCCCCCCCCGACGTGAGACCTACACCAAAAAATCCTATAAATAATGAAACCTCCAGAAAACAGAATAGATCGGGAGTTCCGCCACCGCAAGCCTCTGTAGCCACCAAAAACCAATCGGGACCCTGTTAGGCACCACTGCCGGAGGGAACCCTCACCGTGGCCATCTTCATCATCCGGCGCTCTCCATGACGAGGAGGGAGTAGTGCACCCTCGGGGCTGAGGGTATGGACCAGTCGCTCTGTGTTTGATCTCTCGCTCGCTCTCGTGTTCTTGATTTACTTACGATCTTGATGTATCGCCATGACTTTGCTATTATAGTTGGATCTTATGATGTTTCTCCCCCTCTACTCTCTTGTAATGGATTGAGTTTTCCCTTTGAAGTTATATTATCGGATTGAGTCTTTAAGGATTTGAGAACACTTGATGTATGTCTTGCCGTGCTTATCTGTGGTGACAATGGGATATTCACTTGATCCACTTGATGTATGTTTTGGTGATCAACTTGCGGGTTCCGCCCATGAACCTATGCATAGGGGTTGGCACACGTTTTCGTCTTGACTCTTCGGTAGAAACTTTGGGGCACTCTTTGAAGTACCTTGTGTTGGTTGAATAGATGAATATGAGATTGTGTGATGCATATCGTATAATCATGCCCACGGATACTTGAGGTGACATTGGAGTATCTAGGTGACATTAGGGTTTTGGTTGATATGTGTCTTAAGGTGTTATTCTAGTACAAACTCTTGAATAGATCGATCCAATAGAATAACTTTGAGGTGGTTTCGTACCCTACAATAATCTCTTCGTTTGTTCTCCACTATTAGTGACTTTGGAGTGACTCTTTGTTGCATGTTGAGGGATAGTTATATGATCTAATTATGTTATTCTTGTTGAGAGAAGTTGCACTAGTGAAAGTATGAAACCCAGGCCTTGTTTCCTAGCATTACAATACCGTTTACGCTCACTTTTACCACTTGTTACCTTGCTGTTTTTATATTTTCAGATTACAAAAACCTATATCTACCATCCATATTGCACTTGTATCACCATCTCTTCGTCGAACTAGTGCACCTATACAATTTACCATTGTATTGGGTGTGTTGGGGACACAGAGACTCTTTGTTATTTGGTTGCAGGGTTGTTTGAGAGAGACCATCTTCATCCTACGCCTCCCACGGATTGATAAACCTTAGGTCATCCACTTGAGGGAAATTTGCTACTGTCCTACAAACCTCTGCACTTGGAGGCCCAACAACGTCTACAAGAAGAAGGTTGTGTAGTAGACATCAAGCTCTTTTCTGGCGCTGTTGCCGGGGAGGTGAGTGCTTGAAGGTATATCTTTAGATCTTGCAATCGAATCTTTTAGTTTCTTGTTTTATCACTAGTTTATATTATAAAAGAAAGCTACAAAAAATTGAATTAAGGGTGCCTCATATGCTTCATCTTTTTAATATCTTTCGTGAAAATGATGGGAAGGAAAATTGTGCTCAAGTACTAGAAGAAGAATTACATACAATGCTTGGCATAAAATATGTGAATGATGAGCATGATTGCAATGTTGTTAGTATGAATTCTATGAATATCCATGATGCTAATGATATGCAAAGCCACAAGCTTGGGGAAGCTATGTTTGATGAAGATGATATTTTTTTGTCCCCCAAGTTTTGATGAGCAAATTTATTATGATGAAAGCATGCCTCCTATTTGTGATGATTATTGTGATGACACGTATGCTTTAAAGAATAATGATAACCATGAAACTTGTCATCATGATTTTAGTTTTCAATTGGATTATGCTTCATATGATAGTTATTTTGTTGAGTTTGCTCCCACTACTATTGATGAGAATAAATTTTCTTATGTGGAGAGTAGTAAAATTTATATGCAAGTAGATCATGAAAAGAATGCTTTATGTGCTGGTTATATTGTTGAATTCATTCATGATGCTACTGAAAATTATTATGAGGGAGGAATATATGCTTGTAGGAATTGCAATAATATCAAGTTTCTGCTCTATGTGCTTAAAGTTTTAAAGTTATGCTTGTTTTGCCTTCCTATGCTAGCTGATTATTGTTCCCATAAGTTGTTTGCTCACAAAATCCCTATTCATAGGAAGTGGGTTAGACTTAAATGTGCTAGTCATATTCTTCATGATGCTCTCTTTATGTTTCAATTCTTATCTTTTATGTGAGCATCATTGAAATCATCATGCCTAGCTAGAAAGGCATTAAAGAAAAGCGCTCGTTGGGAGACAACCCAATATTTACCCCTACTGTTTTTGTGTGTTCACATGATTAATATGCTGTAGTAATCATGTTTTATAGATTTTGTTTCAATAAAGTGCCAAGTAGAACCTTTGGAAAGACTTGGTTGGAAGTTAATGTGATCTTGCTGTAAAAAACAGAAACTTTGCGCTCATGAGTTTGGCTGTCATTTTTTACAGAAGAGTGATTTTAAGTTGATTATTTTTGCAGAAGATTAATAGACAAATTCCTCATGTCCACCAATTTATTTCAGAATTTTTGGAGTTCCAGAAGTATAAGTTTGATACAGATTACTACAGACTGTTCTGTTTTTGACAGATTCTGTTTTCTATGTGTTGTTTGCTTACTTTGATGAATCTATGAGTAGTATCGGAGGGTATGAACTATAGATAAGTTGGAATACATTAGATATTACACCAATATGAATTTAGAATGAGTTCACAACAGTACCTAAGTGGTGACTTATTTTCTTATACTAACGGAGCTTACGAGTTTTCTGTTGAGTTTTGTGTTGTGAAGTTTTCAAGTTTTGGGTAAAGATTCGATGGACTATGGAATAAGGAGTGGAAAAAGCCTAAGCTTGGGGATGCCCAAGGCACCCCAAGGTAATATTCAAGGATAACCAAGCGTCTAAGCTTGGGGATGCCCTGGAAGGCATCCCCTCTTTCATCTTCATTCATCGGTAACTTTACTTGGAGCTATATTTTTATTCACCACATGATATGTGTTTTGCGTGGAGCGTCATTTTATTTTCTTTAGCTTTGCTTGCTGTTCGAATAATATCCCAAGATCTGAAATTCTTAAATGAGAGAGAGTCTTCACATAGCTACATAATTATTTAACTACTCATTGATCTTCACTTATATTTTTGGAGTAGTTTGTCATTTACTTGTGTGCTTCACTTATATCCTATGAGTAAATGGTTGAATGATTTGAATGTCATAAATCTGAAATTATATATGTTTCATATGCCTTTCCCATGGGGAGTAATGCCTTCACATATAAGAAGTAGAGGTGGTAATTTTTTGAAGGTTAGCAAACATTGTATTGGTCACTTGAACAATTCATGAAATAATATTGAAGGAAGAGAGATTTCACATATAAATATACTATCTTGGACATCTTCTATGATTGTGATCCCCATTAATTATTTTCAAACTTGATCAAATTAGTTGAAGTTGGACAAGGAAGACAACTTAATGAGTTATGTTTGGGTATATTTGTATAAGTTATATTGTTATGGACCCTCTAACATGTGGTGCTTGCTATTTAGAATCCTTTGCTAGCCAAAATATCTGTACTAAGCGGGAATACTGCTTGTGCATCCAAAATCCTTGAACCAAGTTCCTTCCATGAGTGTCCACCATATCTACCTATATGTGGTATTTACCTGCCGTTCCAAGTAAATTTGCATGTGCCAAACTCAAAACCTTCAAATAATAATCTATTTTGTATGCCGAATCGCTCATGTAGCGACTAGGGCTGTCGATATCTTCCATGCTAGGTGGGTTATTCTCACGATGAGTGGACTCCGCTCATCATTCACGAGAAAATGGCTGGTAACTGGGATGCCCAGTCCTATGATCAAAAGATCAAAACAAATTAAAATAATTTAAACAAACTCCCCGAGATTGTTGAAAGTTGGATGGCACCCATTGTTTGGACAAGCCGTGGAGTGTGATTGTTGGTGGAGGAGTAAAATCTTTACCTTTACGTTTGGGAACCGCCTATAATGTATCTAGTATGTAAGATATTGGGAACTCTTGGTCGTTATGTTGACAATGAAAGCATACCTCTCAAAATTATTTTCATCTCTGTTTTAGCTTGAGCTCGCACCTCTGCAAATCCTCGCTTCCCTCTGCGAAGGGCCTATCTTTTACTTTTATGCAAGAGTCAGTAGTATTCCTTCTCATTCCAACCTACTCTTTAGTTGGCAAGCATCATGTGATGGAAATATCTAAGCATATATGGCCATTCAAATATATTTGAGCATGAATTATTATTGTTGACATTACCCTTGAGGTAAAAGGTTGGGAGGCGAAACATTAAGCCCCTATCTTTCTCTGTGTTTGATGAATACTATTTGTTCTAAAAATATGCTTTGAGTGGTAGCAATCATGGAAGACTAAATGATAGTTAAGTATGTGAAGTTTGCGGAATCAAAGCTCTGACATAGACTCTTCCTGAAAATAAGATGAATTGTAATTGTTTGATGACTAATAGCACGGTTTGTTAGTTTTCAAGAAAGTTTATGATCAATACTTTAACATGTGAATAGTTTGTTACTTGATCATGAAAAGTTTTATGATATGAGCTACTGTTATGACATATAATGATGCTAGAAAAGGTGATTGAAATTATCATTGATCAAACTTGTGCACCTGCTAGCATTCACACTTCATAAATTCTTTCTTTTATCATTTACCTACTCGAGGACGAGCAGGAATTAAGCTTGGGGATGCTGATACGTCTCCAACGTATCTATAAATTATGAAGTATTCATGCTATTATATTATTCTTCTAGGATGTTTTATATGCTATTTTATATGATTTTTTGGACTAACATATTAACCTAGAGCCCAGTGCCAGTTTCTGTTTTTCCTTGTTTTTGAGTTTTACAGAAAAGGAATACCAAACGGAGTCCAATGGACGTGACAATTTTTGATGATTTTTTTTGGACCAAAAGAAGCCCCCGGAGTAAAAGAGTTGGGCCAGGAGAGTCCCGGGCTGCCCACGAGGGTGGGGGGCGCGCCCACCCCCTGGGCGTGGGCCCCTGCCTCCTGGACAACCCGGAGACCCCCCTGACGTGAGACCTATGCAAAAAAATCCTATAAATACTGAAACCTCCAGAAAACAGAATAGATCGGGAGTTTCCGCCGCCGCAAGCCTCTATAGGCACCAAAAACCAATCGGGACCCTACTCCGGCACCCTGCCGGAGGGGGGAACTGAGGGAGTCCTGGATTAGTGGGTATACGGACAGCCGGACTATATACATCGTCCGGACTATCAAAGCGTGAAGATACAAGACTCAGGACTTCGTCCCGTGTCCGGATGGAATTCTCCTTGGCGTGGAAGGCAAGCTTGGCGATCCGGATATTGTGTTTCCTTCCTTGTAACCGACTCCATGTAAACCCTAGCCCTCTCCGGTGTCTATATAAACCGAAGAGGTTGGTCCTTAGAAGGCCGATCACAATTAAAATCATACCATCATAGGCTAGCTTCTAGGGTTTAGCCTCTACGATCTCGTGGTAGATCTACTCTTGTACTACCCATATCTTCAATATTAATCAAGCATGAAGTAGGGTTTTATCTCCATCGAGAGGGCCCGAACCTGGGTAAACATTGTGTCCCTTGCTTCATGTTACCATCAGCCTAAGACGCACAGATCGGGACCCCCTACCCGAGATCCGCGGTTTGACACCGACATTGGTGCTTTCATTGAGAGTTCCTACGTATACGTCGCTACAAGGCTCGATGGCTCCTCCGATCATCGTCAACAACAGGATCCCAGGTGAGACCTTTCTCCCGGACAGATCTTCGTGTTGGCGGCTTCGCCTGCGGGCCAACTCGCTTAGCCATCGAGCGAATCGGTCGGCACGCCTGGTCACCGGATCGAGTTCGGAAACCTGAACTACACGGCGGACATTTGCGGAGACTTGATCTTGACGGATTCGGGCCTATGCCAGAGCACCGGACGATCCACGACGAGCATGGCTTAGACCTGCGTCGGACAAAGCTCGGGATATCACCCCGCGGTAGCCGGACCTAAATCCGGAGCGAGCTGCCGACTAAGGACGGATGGATGGACCCCGCCCCGCATGTCGCACACTCGTCGACGGTGGAGCCGAACACGGGTCTTACCTCTGTGGTGGCCTGTGACTCCGGACCCCTGGATTCATATCCGGACGTTGGTTCCAGTCCGTGCACTCCCGAGCGGTCGAGCGGGTTGGGCTCCGTGTAATGGAGTTCACCGCTGCGAGATATCTTCCGGCCTTTTCGCCCTTTGGCGACATCTTTGGACTCATTAAAGTCTCTCTCTTTGTCAGGAGGCTCTTGGCCGAACTATGTCCGGCTCGAGTGGGAGGCAGGCGATGAAGGAATTCATTGCCCACCCACCACCCACTTCATTGCCATGGTCGATGATTTAACCGAGGTACTGGAATTCGACTCCGAAGACATCGACGGTATGGATGACGATGCAGGAGAAGAACATGAACCACCGCTCACTGGGCGGTGGACAGCCACCTCTTCCCATGACATATATATGGTGGATACTCCGAAGGAAACAAATGGCGATGAGGTAACGGAGGATAAAACCTCTGGGAAAAAAGCAAAGAATGGGCATCGTCAGCGCCACTCCAAGCCCTGCCACAACAATAACGACCCAGGAGATGAAAATAGTCCGAATGGTGCTGAAGAAGAATACAACCCTGATCAGCCCGCCTTCGAGCAGGCCGAACAGGAAGATGAGCAGGTCAGCCCAGAAGAACAGGCGACGGACGAATACCCGGAGGAGGACAACTACATGCGACCCTCCGAAGTCGAGATTAGCCTCGGCGGCAGCGAGTTCGGCATGCCCGAGGATCCCGTGAGAGCGAGGCGCTTCAAGCATCGGCTTATAGCCACCGTGAGGAGCACTGAAAAGAAGCGGCGGCAACTCCAAGTTGATCAAGACCTGCTCACGCAGACGGATGGATTTGAAGTCTTGGCAGCCGAGGAATACGGACTCAAGCGCCATACGGTGACCCGGCCACCTCGTGGGCCGGGATAAAAGCAACATATCGATCCGCATACCAGCCAGCACCCCCACGCCAACATACTACGGCCGGGGCAATAGGCGGGACACCGCAAGATATCTTTGGAAAAGCGAGCGGGACAGCCAAGATCGATCTACGGATCGTGGTAGCGCCTCGGCCTGACGGCGACCGTCATGCCGAATACACCTTCAACAAGTCCGGCCGGGCCGAATATAGCCACCCAGAGCAATTCGAATTGCGTAGCCACATAGCCCGGCACAGAGGCGCCGCGCACCCCCTCTGCTTCACCGACGAAGTGATGGATCATGAATTCCCAGAAGGGTTCAAACCCGTAAACATTGAATCATACGATGGCACAACAGACCCCGCGGTATGGATCGAAGATTTCCTTCTCTACATTCACATGGCCAGCGGAGGCGATCTACACGCCATCAAGTATCTCCCCTTAAGCTCAAAGGACCAGCTGACCTTTGGCTAAAGCGATGCCGACCAAATTCCATTGGCAGCTGGGAAAACCTGGAAGACGCATTCCTCGACAACTTCCAGGGCACATATGTGCGACCACCAGATGCCGATGACCTGAGCCACATTACTCAACAACCCGGAGAGTCAGCCAGGAAATTCTGGACTCGGTTCCTAACTAAAAAGAACCAAATAGTCGATTGTCCAGACGCCGAAGCCCTGGCAGCTTTTAAGCACAATATCCGTGACGAGTGGCTCGCCCGACACCTCGGCTAGGAAAAGCCCAAGTCAATGGCAGCTCTCACAACACTAATGACCCGCTTTTGCGCGGGTGAGGACAGCTGGTTGGCTCGCAGCAGCACCACGCCACATTTTGGCACTCCGGACGGCCACGGCAACAACGACAAGCCATGGCGTAATAGACATAAGCGACGAAACAACGGCGACAACACTGAAGACACGTCAGTCAATGCCGGATTCAGCAGATCCAAGTCCGGTCAGCGGAAGAAGCCGTTCAAAAGAAATAATCAGGGACCGTCCAGTCTAGACCATTATCTTTGGGCGCTCGTGCCAAATTCATGGCACCCGGACAAGCCAGCCAACCACACCAATAGAGGCGATGGGTGTTCAAACAGGCCGGCAAAATAAACGCCGAAAACAAGGACAAGGGGCTACACAGCGACGATGACGAAGAGCCCCGACGTCCGAACACTGGGGGACAGAAGAAATCCCCCCCCCCCAGGGGAAAACGGTCAACATGATTTACGCCATGCACATTCCCAAGAGGGAACGGAAGCGAGCACTACGGGACGTCTATGCGATGGAGCCAGTCGCCCACAAATTTAACCCATGGTCAGCTTGCCCGATCACCTTTGACCGTAGGGATCACCCTACTAGCATCCGTCACGGAGGCTCAGCCGCATTGGTCCTAGACCCAATCATCAACGGATTCCACCTCACGCGAGTCCTTATGGGACGGTGGCGGCAACTGAACCTGCTTTATCAGGACACAGTGCGCAAAATGTGCATTGACCCTTCAAGGATCAAGGCCACCAAAACCACCTTTATAGGCGTGATTCCTGGAGTAGAGGCCCATTGCACGGGCTCTATAACACTGGAAGTGGTCTTCGGATCTCCGGATAACTTCCGAAGCGAAGAGTTAATCTTTGATATCGTCCCTTTCCGCAGTGGTTACCACGCCTTTGCTCGGACGAACCGCATTCGCTAGATTCAATGCGGTATCACACTACACATACCTCAAGCTCAAGATGCCGGGACCACGCGCGAGGTCATAACAGTGGACGGAAATATGGACCGCTCTCTTCGAACAGAAGAGCATACTGCAGCCCTCGTGGCGGAAGTACAATGCGGCCTCCTCCGACAAACCTATCCGGCGACAACAACTTCAAGCACCATTAAGAGAATCCGGAGCACCCCGCAACAGGATCATCAGGCACGCCAAGAGCGTGACTAGCAGTCCGGCCTCCGCTTAAGCCCCATCAGAGCAGCATTCATGCCACACGCACACAATTACGCACTCAAGATACCATGGGCGTAGGTGGAGGCGCAACAACGACTCAGTCAACAGTGCGGGATAACCGCCACATACCTTCATAACCCGTCCTTCTTCTTTTTCAGGACATTGCTTTAGAGCAGCCTCTTCAGAAGAGCGGATTGCGGACTTACATAGGAGAGAGAAAACCAAGGAGGCAACGGGCTTGGCGCCTGAAGGAAACACCTGTGGAATCTATTTACGATCGTTATACCTGTTTTATATATCCATCTGTGGCCTGCCCTGGATAGGACATGTTAGATAGTCCTATTTATCTCCGCTTAATGCATTCATTGTAAACATACGCTTAAACGTATTTTCATCAATGGGAGATTATATATAGCGTTAGCTCATTATTCTTATTTGAACATTTCTCTTACAAATGTCTTTTTCATATTGCATCCGTACACTTTGGTACCGTCCGTTTGCCAGGGGCTTCCTATGGTGCCCCGTTCTACGGCAACTAAAGTCCAAACACTTTAAACAGTGCGGCACCCCGAACTTATAGCACTATATGCATCAGCTCCGAATCATGACTTGGGTCTCTGATTGGGTTAGCCCGGCTCCCTTGTTTTGGTACCTTACGTTCCATTATATCGGCTAAGGTAGCGCGGGGAGAACTAATGCGATTGTGTCCGGTTCTTACGGACGAGCACTTGAGAGAAAGCCAAAACTGACCGGCATGATGTGGCGAGAGCTGGTCGCTGTTCGAGAGGTCTTAAAATCCTTAAAGATTTTCCGCTTTAGGCGATAAATCGGCTTCGTCCGATCTAGGCGTATATAGCGCCCCAATTCGGCCGTCCGGATTCTAGGGGCTTCGCCGAAATTTAAAATTGTAGACTTCTATGGCTAAGTGAAAGTTATAAAGCCGCATAGTCCGATTGCCTTGTTAAGCTGCGCGGATACCTCCTTAAGGGACCAAACATTTGGATAAAGAGTATCCGGGTTTTCGAGAACACCTCGGCACTAGTTGCGTGGGGGCGAAGCCGACGGTAGCCTACTTTCAGTATTCTATAATCAGCCGCACAGAAGGTAATATTTTAAATCAAATAGTGCTACATAGCACAAGTAACTTCGTCTTTAAATTACAACAGCGGTAGAGGTACATTTAGTCAAAGATCTTGTCCTTGGAACACTCATCGGCCATGAGGCAAGCGCCTTTCATAACGCCATCATAGTACTTCTCGGGATGGCGATGCTCCTTGCCCTCTGGCGGACCGTCCTTCACCAGCTTCTCCGCATCCAGCTTGCCCCAATGCACCTTCGCGCGGGCAAAGGCCCGGCGGGCACCCTCGATGCAAACGGATCGCTTGATTAGTTCAAGCCGCGGACAGGCATTCACCATCCGCTTGATCGGGCCGAAGTAGCTAGTGGGCGGGGGCTCACGGGCCACATCCGGACTATGAAATCTTTCATAGTCACTTGACCGCCTGTGGAGTTCGACCAACTGCTTGATTGGTCACTTTCGAGCGTTAGGTGTTCGGCCCCAGCATACTGGGACCAGAACAGCTTCTCCGTTGAGCTCCCCTCTTGGGCACGGTAGAACTCCGCGGCATCTGATACGCTGCGTGGCAGATCTGCGAATGCCCCTGGAGAGCTCCGAATTCGAGTAAGTAAAAGAAACACCTCCTCCACATGTTTGCTTTGCACAAAGAATTTCTTACCCGCCGCTATCTTTTTGGCCTCCTGGATCTCCTACTGTGCCTTCTCGGTTTCGGCCTTGGCGTCTTTCATACTCACAAGGGCCTTCGCAAGCTCGGCCTCTTTCATCTTAAGATCATGATCAACGGACTCGAAATTCTTGACGAGGTCCTGGAGCTCTTCTTCTCTACCTCGCCCACTCTAGCACTTTGCTTCTCGCGCTCCTTGCATTCCAAGGCCGCCTTGTCTTGACCTCGGATAGCGCTTTCTTCGAGGATGCCACTTGGCGGTGGACCTGTCACACGATCCACGGCAACCGTCGTCAGACTAAACAATTTTATCTATCTTACATACATAAGAGCGGAGAATCACTCACCTTTGCTCTCTTCGAGCCGCCTCTTCGTGAGGTCGAGCTCTCCCTGCGCCTGCTCCAGGTCTCGCTTTAGTTCGGCAACCTCGGCTGTGCGTGCAGCAGCGGCAAGCATCACGGCCTGCTTATTCACATAAACACTTATTAGACTCCTGCGGATTATAATTGACCCTCCGTTTGGCTCTTCTTTCCGAACACCAAACAGAGTATCAGGGGCTACTACCTATCGGGTGGTAATTTCACACATTTTTATTACTTACTTCGAAGCCCGTTAGGAGGCTTGTGCAGGCTTCGGTTAGTCCGCTTTTGGTGGACAGAACCTTTTGAATCACCGCACTCATAAGAGTACGGTCCTCTTCATCCATGGAAGCGCCTCGAAGCGCTTCCACCAGACTATCCAGTGCCGCTAGCGTGACGGAAGCCCTTGACACGGACGGCTCGCCCTCCCTAACGAGGGGCTGCCCGCCTAAATCCGGAACCGTCACGGGTTCCGGAACAGTGTTCGGTCGAGAGTCCGCCTTGCTGCGGCTCTCATCGACGCGATCCGCGAGGATCTTGAACCCCGCATGTCCGACATCTGGAACTCCGCCTTGGGGCGTCTCCAGGGTCACCTCCCCTCGCTCGGGGAACCTTCGGGACGACACCTCCGTGTCATCAGCAGGCTGAGGAGTGGTGGCCGTCGGGAGCGAGTTCATCTCTGAAGCGCTCAGAGACCCATCCGTAGAGGACACCTCCGGATGAGCCCTGGCTGGACTGCATATTTGTTCGGCATCATGAAACAGCCAAATTAAAATCACGATAGAGTGCGGACACTTACGATCGCGCTAGGGGCTTCCCCCTGGGCAGCCACTCTTCCTCGCTATGAGCAGCCGTGGTGGAGTAGTCCAGAAGGGACGTCTTTCCCTTCTTGGACGTCCCAGCCTCCCCCTCCGGGGAGGCTTTCCTCCTTTTCTCCTCCCCAGTGCGGGGAGGTAGAGTTTCTTCTTGCTTCCCCCCGCCTCCGCGGGAGGAATCTGTTTTGTCGTCATCGGACGACGTGGGTATGATGGCCTTGCGTCGAGGGCCTCTCCCGGCCCCATGGCCCGTCTCCTCAGGCCCCTCATCCTTTCCGGATGGGGCGGCTTCTTCTTCTTCTTCCTCCTCTTCGGGGGAGGAGTGCGCCTCGTCTTCTTCAGATGAGGCTTCCGGCACAACCTTACGCTGGAGACCCTTTCTGGTCCCCGGGGCCTTCTTTTCAGCCTTCTTCTCCGGTGCCTGGTAGGGCGCCGGGATCAGCTTCTCTATCAGGAGAGCATCAGCTAGATCTTCTGGCAGCGGAGCCGGAGAGTCAATCTGCTCCGCTGTCTCCACATAGTCCTGATCAAATATACACAAATACTTAAGACTCCCCCATGAATGTATTGGGAAAAACCGAATCCGGTGGTAGTCCCAAAACTCACCGGACGCGGGGGGCGTGCGGCATGAAGTCCGCGGTCCTCGGATGTGGGAGGAGGTACTTCGGAGGCCTTGAACAACGCCTTCCACGCGTCTTTGTGCTTCATGCCATAGAGCCTCTGAAGCGTCTGGTGTTTGGCCGGGACAAACTCCCACAGATTGAATGCCCGCCTTTGGCAGCGAGAATCCGTGACGAGCATGACCTTGATCGTGTTGACAAGCTTGATGTTCTTGTCCTTCATGCACTTGATGCAGGTTTGGAGTCCGGTCAGCTCTGTAGGTTCGCCCCAAGTCAGGCCCTTCTTTTCCCAGGAGGTGAGCCGCATGGGGGCTTCGGATCGGAACTCGGGGGCCGCCGCCCAGTTGGCGCCGCATGGCTCGATGATGTAGAACCACCCCGATTGCCACCCTTTTACGGTCTCCGCAAAGGAGCCGTCCAGCCAGGTGACGTTAGGCATCTTGCCCACCATGGCCCCTCCGCACTCTGCTTGCTGGCCGCTTACAATCTTCGGCTTCAAGCAGAAGATTTGCAGCCACAGGCCGAAGTGAGGCCGGATGCGGAGGAAGGCCTCGCATACAACGATGAACACCAAGATGTTGAGGACGAAATTTGGGGCTAGATCATGGAAATCTAGCCCGTAGTAAAACACGAGCCCACGGACGAAGGGATGAAGTGGAAATCCAAATCCACGGACGAAGTGGGCGACAAACACGACCCTCTTGTGGGGTCCTGGGGTCGGAAAGACTTGCCCGACGTCTGGTAGCCAGTGTGCTATGTCTGCGGCCAAGTATCCCGCCGCCCGAAGATTTGCGATATGCTTCTCCTTGACGGTGGAAGCCACCCACTTGCCTCCTTCTCCGGACATGTTTAGCTATGCGGAGAAGACTTGGGCTTGGGTGCTGGAGCTCGAGGAGGCAAGAGTGGGCAAAGGAGGAAGAAGGCGTGGGTAAAAATGGGGAAATCTTATCCCTTTATAGAGGCGACGAAAGCGGTGCGCCTCCCCACTTTCCTGTTGGGAATCGCTTGCTTCCCAAGTGCCACGATTGATGGTGTGGTAGGATTACCCGTACCCATATTGATGAGAATCCCGTGATAAGGGGACACGATCTCTGCTTTGACAAGACGTGTCAAGGAAACCGCCTCGCAATATGCGATGTGGCTGGTTGTGGGAAAATTGTTCGAATAATGACCCGACCGTAATGACACGTCGCGTTGCCTAAAAAGTTGTCAGCAGATTGCATTTGTGAAATACCATTCTCTCTACAGTGGCATGTGAAGATCATTTTGTGGATCCGGACATGGTTCGAGTGTTCGATAATTACTTTGGAGTACTCGGAGAAGGAACCCGCCCTGCAATGCCGAAGACAAGACTGCGCGCCGGACTCATCATCATTGAAGCCTGGTTCAGGGGCTACTGAGGGAGTCCTGGATTAGGGGGTATCCGGACAGCCGGACTATATACATCGTCCGGACTATCGAAGCGTGAAGATACAAGACTCAAGACTTCGTCCCGTGTCTGGATGGAATTCTCCTTGGCGTGGAAGGCAAGCTTGGCGATCCGGATATTGTGTTTCCTTCCTTGTAACCGACTCCATGTAAACCATATCCTTCTCTGGTGTCTATATAAACCGGAGAGGTTGGTCCTTAGAAGGCCGATCACAATTAAAATCATACCATCATAGGCTAGCTTCTAGGGTTTAGCCTCTACGATCTCGTGGTAGATCTACTCTTGTACTACCCATATCTTCAATATAAATCAAGCAGGAAGTAGGGTTTTACCTCCACCGAGAGGGCCCGAACCTGGGTAAACATTGTGTCCCTTGCTTCCTGTTACCATCAGCCGAAGACGCACAGATCGGGATGCCCTACCCGAGATCCGCCGGTTTTGACACCGACAGGAACCCTCACCGGTGGCCATCTTCATCATCCCGGCGCTCTCCATGACGAAGAGGGAGTAGTTCACCCTCGGGGCTGAGGGTATGTACCAGTAGCTATGTGTTTGATCTCTCTCTCTCTCTCTCTCTCTCTCTCTCTCTCGTGTTCTTGATTTGGCACGATCTTGATGTATCGCGAGCTTTGCTATTATAGTTGGATCTTATGATGTTTCTCCCCCTCTTCTCTCTTGTAATGGATTGAGTTTTCCCTTTGAAGTTATATTATCGGATTGAGTCTTTAAGGATTTGAGAACACTTGATGTATGTCTTATCGTGCTTATCTGTGGTAACAATGGGATATTCACGTGATCCACTTGATGTATGTTTTGGTGATCAACTTGCGGGTTCCGCCCATGAACCTATGCATAGGGGTTGACACACGTTTTCGTCTTGACTCTCCGGTAGAAACTTTGGGGCACTCTTTGAAGTACTTTGTCTTGGTTGAATAGATGAATATGAGATTGTGTGATGCATATCGTATAATCATGCCCACGGATACTTGAGGTGACATTGGAGTATCTAGGTGACATTAGGGTTTTGGTTGATATGTGTCTTAAGGTGTCATTCTAGTATAAACTCTTGAATAGATCGATCCGAAAGAATAACTTTGAGGTGGTTTCGTACCCTACAATAATCTCTTCGTTTGTTCTCCACTATTAGTGACTTTGGAGTGACTCTTTGTTGCATGTTGAGGGATAGTTATATGATCTAATTATGTTATTATTGTTGAGAGAACTTGCACTAGTGAAAGTATGAACCCTAGGCCTTGTTTCCTAACATTGCAATACCATTTACGCTCACTTTTACCACTTGTTACCTTGCTGTTTTTATATTTTCAGATTACAAAAACCTATATCTACCATCCATATTGCACTTGTATCACCATCTCTTCGCCGAGCTAGTGCACCTATACAATTTACCATTGTATTATGTGTGTTGGGGACACGGAGACTCTTTGTTATTTGGTTGCAGGGTTGTTTGAGAGAGACCATCTTCATCCTACGCCTCCCACTGATTGATAAACCTTAGGTCATCCACTTGAGGGAAATTTGCTACTGTCCTACAAACCTCTGCACTTGGAGGCCCAACAACGTCTACGAGAAGAAGGTTGTGTAGTAGACATCAGCAGCACCCTTGCCGGCAGCCCCAGGGGGCTCGGTAGGAAAGTACTTGCCGGGACCTGATTTCCTCGGCTTGTTCTTCCCCGCTGATGGTTCGACAGATGGTTGAGTTAACCGGAGAAAAAAGGCACCTGGTTCCACAGGTAGCTTGAATGTGGCACGCTTTGATAGGTAATCGGCAATGTCGTTCTCCGCTCGGGGGACGTGCTCCACTTGGATACCGTTAAAGCATTCCTCCAGCTTGCTCACCACATCTACGTAAGCTTCCATCAATGGGCTCTGATAGTCCTTGTTAACCTGTCTGACAACGAGCTGGGAGTCACCCCTGACGATGAGCTTCTTAACCCCGAGGTCTGCCACGATCCTGATACTGGCAAGCAATCCCTTGTACTTAGTAGTGTTGTTGGTGGACATCTCCCTGTGGAAGTGCATCTGGATCACGTACTTGAGGTGCTCTCCGGTGGGTGGGACGAGCAGCACACCGGCACCGGCGCCTTGCAGTGAGAAAGCCCCATCAAAGTACATGATCGATCGCGGTGCAGCTTCCTTGCCGGGGAGAGTGGTCTCCTGGATTTCTTCTTCAGGCGTCGAGGTCCATTCTGCAATGAACTCCACCAAGACTCTGCTCTGAATTGTCGAGGTACTTTCAAACTTTAAACCAAAGCTTGACAACTCCAAGGCCCATTCCACAATCCTTCCAGTCGCATCTGGGTTATGCTGTATCCGTTGTAATGGGAGGCGGGTGACGACAGTGATCTCGTGGGCTTGGAAGTAATGACATAGCTTCCTCGAGGCCATAAGGAGGCTGAAGAGCAATTTCTGCACACCGGAGTACCTCGATCTAGCTCCCTGCAAGAGGGAGCTGACAAAGTAAACCGGGTGCTGCATCATCTTCTTCTTCTGCACCACCTCACTTGACAGCACGGGCACTACCTCGGCGGCATCAGACTTTGCCGGGGGCCTCGCCTTGCCGGCAGCAGGCCCTGCCGGGGGAATCTTGGGCTTGCCATCCGCTGGTTCTGCCGCCGTCACTGCCTCCTCCTTGACCTCCCTCTGTGCCACCAGCGCGACGCTGACCACTTGATTCGTCGCCGCCCGGAATCTGACAACAACGGCTCTTGTGGTTTAGGCGCAACCAGTATTGGCATGGAGGAAAGGTATTTCTTGAGATCCTGCAATGCTGCCTCGGCTTCGGGTCCACTCTATTGGGCCTGCCTTCTTCAAGATTTTGAAGAAGGGAAGGCGCTTCGGCGGACTTGGAGATGAATCGGCTCATGGCGGCAACGCAGCTGGTGAGCCGACGCACATCCTTGATCCGCTTGGGCGCCTCAATTTGCTCAATAGCCTTGATCTTGTCTGGGTTTGCCTCGATCCCGCGCTGTGACACAAAGAACCCGAGAAGCTTGTCGGATGGAACACCGAAGACACACTTCTCAGGCTTCAGCTTGAGGTTGATCTTGCGCAGGTTAGCAAATGTTTCTTCCAGATCTTGCACAAGAGTTGGCCCGTCCTTGGTTTTGACCACTATGTCATCCATGTATGCCTCTGATACGTCTCCAACGTATCTATAATTTTTGATTGCTCCATGCTATATTATCTACTGTTTTTTGGGACTAACCATATTGGACTATATTGGGCTTTATTTTCCACTTTTATATTACTTTTGGGACTAACCTATTAACCGGAGGCCGAACCCAGAATTGTTGTTTTTTGCCTATTTCTGTATTTCGAAGAAACGAAATATCAAACGGAGTCCCAACGGAATGAAATCTTCGGGAACGTGGCTTTCTCATCAGATAAGATCCAGGAGACTTGGACCCTCGGCCAAGAAAGGACGGAGGCGGCCATGAGGGTGGAGGGCGCCCCCTAGGGCGCGCCCCCTGCCTCGTGGGCCCCCCGAAGCTCCACCGACGCACTCCTTCCTCCTATATATACCTACGTACCCCCAACAGAACAGATACGGAGCCAAAAACCTAATTCCACCGCCGCAACTTCCTGTATCCACGAGATCCCATCTTGGGGCCTGTTCCGGAGCTCTGCCGGAAGGGGAATTCACCACGGAGGGCTTCTACATCATCATCATAGCCTCTCCGATGAAGTGTGAGTAGTTTACTTCAGACCTTCGGGTCCATAGTTAGTAGCTAGATGTCTTCTTCTCTCTTTTTGGATCTCAATACAATGTTCTCCCCCTCTCTCGTGGAGATCTATTCGATGTAATCTTGTTTTTGCGGTGTGTTTCTTGAGAACGATGAATTGTGGGTTTATGATCAAGATTATCTATGAGCAATATTTGAATCTTCTCTGAATTCTTTTATGTATGATTGGTTATCTTTGCAAGTCTCTTCGAATTATCCGTTTGGTTTGGCCAACTAGATTGGTAGTTATTGCAATGGGAGAAGTGCTTAGCTTTGGGTTCAATCTTGCGGTGTCCTTACCCAAAGGATGTAAAGGGTTGCAAGGCACGTATTGTATTGTTGCCATCGAGGATAACAAGATGGGGTATTTATCATCTTGCATGAATTTATTCCTCTACATCATGTCATCTTGCTTAAGGCGTTACTCTGTTTTCTTTAACTTAATACTCTAGATGCATCTTTGGATAGCGGTCGATGAGTGGAGTAATAGTAGTAGATGCACGAGGTGAGTCGGTCTACTTGTCTCGGACGTGATGCCTATATACATGATCATACCTAGATATTCTCATAACTATGCTCAATTACATCAATTGCTCAACAGTAATTCGTTCACCCACCGTAAAATACTTATGCTCTTGAGAGAAGCCACTAGTGAAATCTATGGCCCCCGGGTCTATTTTCATCATATTAATCTTCCTATGTTTTGTTATTGCTTTGCTTTTTTACTTTGCTTTTTATTTTACTTTGCATCTTTATACCAAAAATACCAAAAATATTATCTATCATCTCTATCAAATCTCATTCTCGTAAGTGACCGTGAAGGGATTGACAACCCCTATTCGCGTTGGTTGCGAGGAGTTATGTGCTTTGTGTAGGTACGAGGGACTTGCACGTGGCCTCCTATTGGATTGATACCTTGGTTCTCAAAAGCGAGGGAAATACTTACGCTACTCTGCTGCATCATCCTCTCCTCTTGGGGAGAACCAACATAAGCTCAAGGCGTAGCAAGAAGGATTTCTGGCGCCCGTTCTTAGGGAGTCTACATAAAAGTCAACATACCAAGTACCCATCACAATCCCTTATCTCTCGCATTACATTATTTGCCATTTGCCTCTCGTTTTCCTCTCCCCCACTTCACCCTTGCCGTTTTATTCGCCCTCTCTTTTTCGTTTGCCTTTTCGTTTGCTTGTCGTTATGTCTGAAACTGGGGAAATTATTGCCGATATGGACAATAATAATAACATTGAAAATTCTGATGCTCCGGCTGAAGAACCCCCTACCTTGCATACAAAAAGATTTCGAATTGCTAGTGGTAATATTATTGGAAAAGGAGTTATCCAAGATTACTTTACTTGTGCCGGTGTTTTGACCTCTATGGGAAGTTCTATTCTCCATAGAACTAGTAGTCTTGCGGACGCTATTGCCATGCTTATCGTTGAACTTGAAAAACAATTTATGCATATGCATCCTTCCATACAAAGGATTTTCCTAGAATTTTCTAATATCGAGCATTCCTCATTAAGCGTGCTGCTACGATCTTTTTGGCTCATGAATTCAGATTTATAATAAAAGAGGCCAAAGAAATATTTGCGCATTATAGGGTGGACGCTGGCCGTCCTCCCATAGAATCTATCCTCTTTGATCAAGAAGAAATAATGCGTTTTCAATCTATTGACTATGTTGCTTTCAATGAAAATCTTAGAAAAAAATGCCTACCAATATTTTGATTGATAGACTCTCTGAACTTAACGATGATTTGGCTATTCGAAATAATGAGCTAGGATACTCTCTTGAGTATAGGCTCACAAGGTTCTGTCAAAAGAATGCTTATAATGATGAATTGGTTGTGCAATACGAAGGGCTGAAAGAGGAACCTATACCTCCTAAAATCGATCTTGGGGATTTTTGCCCTATTAAATTTAGCCCTTTTGATTACTTCTGCTTGCCTCAAAGAAAACTTGCTGCCGAACTTAGGGAGTATGAAATGAGTTTCAATGATCTATCTTATTACTACGGCACAACCTAGATCTATCCTTGCTTTTATGCCTAGCTAGGGGCGCTAAACGATAGCGCTTGTTGGGAGGCAACCCAATTTTATTTTAGTTTTTTGTTTTTGTTTCTGTTTAGGAATAAATAATCCATCTACCTTCTGTTTAGATGTGGTTTTATGTTTTAATTAGTGTTTGTGCCAAGTTAAACCTATAGGATCTTCTTGGATAATAGTTATTTGATCTTGATGTAATTTCCAGAAACTTTCGGTTCACGAAAACAATTCTTAAAAATCATCAGAACGTGATAAAATAGTGATTCCAATTTCTGCTGATCAATAAACAAATTGACTAGGTCTTCCTATTTTTGATGAATTTTTGGAGTTCCAGAAGTTTGCGTTAGTTACAGATTACTACAGACTGTTCTGTTTTTGACAGATTCTGTTTTTCGTGTGTTGTTTGCTTATTTTGATGAATCTATGGCTAGTAAAATAGTTTATAATCCATAGAGAAGTTGGAATACAGTAGGTTTAACACCCAAACAAATAAAGAATGAGTTCATTACAGTACCTTGAAGTGGTCTGTTGTTTTCTTTCGCTAACGGAGCTTACGAGATTTTTATTGAGTTTTGTGTTGTGAAGTTTTCAAGTTTTGGGTGAATTTTTTTGATGTATTATGGAACAAGGAGTGGCAAGAGCCTAAGCTTAGGGATGACCATGGCACCCCCAAGATAATCCAAGGACACCAAAAAGTCAAAGCTTGGGGATGCCCCGGAAGGCATCCCTCTTTAAATCCACTTCCGCGGTAACTTTACTTGGAGCTATATTTTTATTCACCACATGATATGTGTTTTGCTTGGAGCGTCTTGTATTATTTGCGTCTTTGATTGTTAGTTTACCACAATCATCCTTGCTGTACACACCTTTTGAGAGAGCCATACATGAATTGAAATTTGTTAGAATACTTTATGTGCTTCACTTATATCTTTTGAGCTTTATAGTTTTGCTCTAGTACTTCACTTATATCTTTTAGAGCACGGTCACCCTTCCATCATTGCTAGCCTCTTCGGTACCGTGCATTGCCCTTTCTCATATTGAGAGTTGGTGCAAACTTCGCCGGTGCATCCAAACCCCGTGATATGATACGCTCTTTCACACATAAACCTCCTTATATCTTCCTCGAAACAGCCACCATACCTACCTATTATGGCATTTCCATAGCCATTCCGAGATATATTGCCGTGCAAATTTCCACCATACCATTCTTCATGACACATTCATCATCATATTGCTTAGCATGATCATGTAGTTGACATAGTATTTGTGGCAAAGCCACCGTTCATAATTCTTTCACACATGTCACTCTTGATTCATTGCATATCCCGCTACACTGCCGGAGGCATTCATACAGAGTCATACTTTGTTCTAGTATCAAGTTGTAATCATTGAGTTGTAAATAAATAGAAGTGTGACGATCATCATTTTCTAGAGCATTGTCCCCCCAAAAAAAGAGAAAGGCCAAAAGAAAAAAAAGAAGGCCCAAAAAAAGGGATAAATAAAAAGGGGCAATGTTACTATCTCTTTTTCCACACTTGTGCTTCAAAGTAGCACCATTTCTTCATATAGTGAGTCTCATATATTGTGCTTCAAAGTAGCACCATGTTTTTCATATAGAGAGTTTCATATTTTGTCACTTTCATATACTAGTGGGAATTTGTCATTATATAACTTGGCTTGTATATTCCAACGATGGGCTTCCTCAAATGCTCTAGGTCTTCGTGAGCAAGCAAGTTGGATGCACACCCACTTAGTTTCTTTTGTTGAGCTTTCATACATTTATAGCTCTAGTGCATCCGTTGCATGGCAATCCCTACTCCTTGCATTAACATCAATTGATGGGCATCTCCATAGCCCGTTGATTAGCCTCGTTGATGTAAGATCTTCTCCTTTTTTTTCTTCTCCACATAACCCCCATCATTATTCTATTCCACCCATAGTGCTATGTCCATGGCTCGTGCTCATATATTGTGTGAAAGTTTATAGGTTTGAGATTACTAAGGTATGAAACAATTGCTTGGCTTGTTATCGGGGTTGTGCATGATGAGAGCATTCTTGTGTGACGAAAATGGAGCATGACTAAACTATATGATTTTGTAGGTATGAACTTTCTTTGGCCATGTTATTTTGAGAAGACATAATTGCTTAGTTAGTATGCTTGAAGTATTATTATTTTTATGTCAATATGAACTTTTGTCTTGAATCTTTCGGATCTGAATATTCATACCACAATTAAGAAGAGTTACATTGAAATTATGCCAAGTAGCACTCCGCATCAAAAATTCTCTTTTTATCATTTACCTACTCGAGGACGAGCAGGAATTAAGCTTGGGGATGCCTGATACGTCTCCAACGTATCTATAATTTTTGATTGCTCCATGCTATATTATCTACTATTTTGGACCAAATTGGGCTTTATTTTCCACTTTTATATTACTTTTGGGACTAACCTATTAACCGGAGGCCCAACCCAGAATTGTTGTTTTTTGCCTATTTCAGTATTTCGAAGAAACGGAATATCAAACGGAGTCCAAACGGAATGAAATCTTTGGGAACGTGATTTTCTCATCAGATAAGATCCAGGAGACTTGGACCCTCGGTCAAGAAAGGAGGGAGGCAGCCACGAGGGTGGGCGCCTCCTAGGGCGCGCCCCCTGACTCGTGGGCCCCCCGAAGCTCCACCGACGTATTCCTTCCTCCTATATATACCTACGTACCCCAACAGATCAGATACGAAGCCAAAAACCTAATTCCACCGCCGCAACTTCCTGTATCCACGAGATCCCATCTTGGGGCCTGTTTCGGAGCTCCGCCGGAAGGGGAATCCACCATGGAGGGCTTCTACATCATCATCATAGCCTCTCCGATGAAGTGTGAGTAGTTTACTTCAGACCTTCGGGTCCATAGTTAGTAGCTAGATGGCTTCTTCTCTCTTTTTGGATCTCAATACAATGTTTTCCCCCTCTCTCGTGGAGATCTATTCGATGTAATCCTGTTTTTGCGGTGTGTTTCTTGAGAACGATGAATTGTGGGTTTATGATCAAGATTATCTATGAGCAATATTTGAATCTTCTCTGAATTCTTTTATGTATGATTGGTTATCTTTGCAAGTCTCTTCGAATTATCCGTTTGGTTTGGCCAACTAGATTGGTAGTTCTTGCAATGGGAGAAGTGCTTAGCTTTGGGTTAATCTTGCGGTGTCCTTACCCGATGTGAGAAAGGGTTGCAAGGCACGTATTGTATTGTTGCCATCGAGGATAACAAGATGGGGTATTTATCATATTGCATGAATTTATTCCTCTACATCATGTCATCTTGCTTAAGGCGTTACTCTGTTTTCTTTAACTTAATACTCTAGATGCATGCTTTGGATAGCGGTCGATGAGTGGAGTAATAGTAGTAGATGCGGTGAGTCGGTCTACTTGTCTCGGACGTGATGCCTATATACATGATCATACCTAGATATTCTCATAACTATGCTCAATTCATCGATTGCTCAACAGTAATTCATTCACCCACCGTAAAATACTTATGCTCTTGAGAGAAGTCACTAGTGAAATCTATGGCCCCGGGTCTATTTTCATCATATTAATCTTCCCTCGCTTTATTATTGCTTTGCTTTTTACTTTGCCTTTTATTTTACTTTGCATCTTTATACCAAAAATACCAAAAATATTATCTATCATCTCTATCAGATCTCATTCTCGTAAGTGACCGTGAAGGGATTGACAACCCCTATTCGCGTTGGTTGCGAGTAGTTATTTGCTTTGTGTAGGTACGAGGGACTTGCGCGTGGCCTCCTACTGGATTGATACTTTGGTTCTCAAAAACTGAGGGAAATACTTACGCTACTCTGCTGCATCATCCTCTCCTCTTCGGGGAAAACCAACGCAAGCTCAAGACGTAGCAGCCTCCATATTTCTATGGAGCTGAGGTTCAAAACCAATTTGGACTGCTCTTGCGATCGTTGAGCCAGCACTCTTCAACCCAAAAGGCATCCGTAAAAAGCAATACGTACCACATGGGGTGATGAATGCTGTCTTTTCTTCATCCTCTCTTGTCATGAAGATCTGGTGGTAGCCCGAGTAGGTGTCGAGGAATGATAACAGATCACATCCGGTTGTGGAGTCAACAATCTGGTCGATGCGCGGCAACGGGAAGGGGTCTTTAGGACAAGCCTTATTGATATCTGTGTAATCAATACATAGTCTCCACTTCCCATTCGCCTTGCGCACCACTACCGGATTGGCCAACCATGTCGGGTGGAGCACTCCTCTCACCAAACCTGCCGCTTCCAACTTCCTGATCTCCTCTGTGATGAGCTCCTGCTTCTCTAGAGCCTGCTTTCCGACCTTCTGCTTGACGGGCAGCGTGAGGCGGAACAGCTAGGTGGTGCTCAATCACCTCCACAGGAACCTTTGGGGATGTCGGATGCTTGCCATGCAAACACGTCGACATTCGCCCGCAGGAAGGTGACGAGCGTGCCTTCCTATTTGCTGTCGAGGGTGGAGCCTATGGTGAAGGCCCCTCCCGTGCCATCCTCCCCTTCTTGGTCTGCGGCGGCTCAACCCTGGATCTCTTGCTCTTGTCGGTAGAGCTCTCTGGCACATCCTCGACGGTAGCACAACACTCCAAGGAGGTGCGCTTGCCGGAGTGGGTGCGAGAGGTCTTGCCGGGCTTCTTCTTCCCTCCCGTGGCTTGTTGGCGGGAGCAAGTGCCTCGACGGCAGCTGCTGCAACTGCCTCCCGGTAGAGTTGGTCGGCGCAAATCAGCGCGTCCTTCTTGTCGGAGGGGACAGAGATGATGGTCAACGGCATGGACATCTTTAGCATGTTGTAGGCGTAGTGCGCCGCCGCCATGAACTTGGCTAGTGTTGGGCGGCCGAGGATCCCGTTGTAGGGCAAGGGGATCTCGGCCACGTCGAAGACGATCCTCTCCGTCATGTAGTTCAACTCTCCTCCAAATGTCACGGGCAGCGTGACCTTTCCCTTCGGCTGGCTCCTCCCCGGATTGACCCCTTGAAATGTGCCCGTTTCCTCGAGGTCTCCATTAGGGATTTGCAACCTCTTGATCACGACAGGCGAGATCAGGTTCAGGCCGGCCCCGCCGTCAACCAGCATCTTGTTCACCCTGAGGTTGCGTATCGTTGGTGAGACCAACAATGGCAAACACCCGACCGCGGTAGTGCGGCCGGGGTGGTCCTCGGCGTCAAAGATGAGGCGTCTTTGGACCACTTCGGTGACTTCGGCGTCGAGCAGCGGCTCTCTGCTATAATCTCACGCGCCCACTGCTTGAGCTGGCGGTGAGAGGTATGCAGCGAGGCGCCGCCATCAACGCACATGGCCTGCGTAGCCTTCTGGAACCCTTGCTCACCAGACTCATCGTCCTCGTCATGATCATCGTCTTCCTGTTTCTTGTCGCGGCCCCGGGTGGGCCTCTCTTGCTGGATGTCCTTGCCGGGGCGGCCTCCTTGGCCACCACGCTTCTTGCCGGATCTCTCGGCACCGTCCTGGTCCTTCTCCTGGTCCCGCCTCTCGTACTCAGCTTTTTGCTTCTCAGCAAGCAGCTCGACTTGTCGGCAGTTCTGGAGGTCGTGGCCCTTGGTGGAGTGGATCTTGCAGCATTGCTTGCCGGAGCTTCCTGGCTTGTCGGTAGCCGCCAAGGCCCGGCAGGCGGCGCACCCGGCAATCTCCTTGCCGGGGGCGTCTACCTTGACCTTCTTGCCGACACCGGTGTCGTCAGATCCCTCAACGGCAAGAACGGCCTTGCCTTTGCGTTTCCTGTTGCGACGCCGGCCCTTCATCGTCGGGGTAGCCGCGTCTTCATCGGTAGAGTCAGTTTCCGCACCGACGTCTTTGCCGGGGTACTTCCTTCCCTCTTCAGCCCGGGCGCATCTATCGGCCAGAACGTAGAGCTCGGCCACATCCTTAACCTTGGTCATCGCCAGCTCCTTGCGCATCTTGCGATTGCGCACGTTCTGGTGGAACGTGCTAATCACAACGGCGGGATGAATGTCGGGGATGTTGTACTGCACCCGGCTGAATCTCTTGATGTAAATGCGCAGGGTCTCCCCTTCCTTCTGGGGAATGATATGCAGATCACTGGCCTGGCCATGAGCTTGGTGGCCTCCTGTGAAGGTGCCAATGAACTCATGGCACAGATCCGACCAAGAAGAAATGGAATCCACCTGCAAGTGCATCAACCAAGACATCACATTGGGCTTGAGCGCCAGCAGGAAATAGTTGGCAAGCACCTTGTCGTCATAAGCCCGATGCTTTGCATCGCGATGGTGTAGATGCTGAGGAACTCGGACGGATGGGTCTTGCCAGTGTACTTCTCGCCGACGTCGGGCTTGAACGTGCGGTGGGACGGCCACTGGAACTGCCGCAGCTCACGGGTAAAGGCCGGGCAGCCCACCTCGTAAGGTAGGCCGCCGGAGCCCCCGGTGCCGGGTGGTCCATAGCGGGTCCCGCCCGCTTGTCCGACTGGCGGCGCGTTTCGCGCCGGCGCTCGACGGTGGTTCGAGCGTCTTCGTGAGCTCGTTCCCGAAGGACCTGGCGCTGGTCGCGGAGGGTCCACGGGTCGGACGACACTATGGAGATGTTATCACAAACGTCGTCACGACGGGCCGACGCCCGCGGCGGCTGGCGAGGAGGAGGAGAGTGCACCGTGGCCGCAGCTCCCCCGGTCCTCCCAGCGCCAGCATGTGGTGGCTCGGTGGAGCGCTGACCCGAGGGCCCCGCCGGTCGCGGATCGTCTTTGTTGGCGACGGCGACGAGGCTCCGGATGGTGGCCCTCCACTCGTCGAGCTTCTCCGCAGCAGGAGGGAAGTCGAGGAGCAGCTGCGCACGTGCCAAAGCTTCCGCCGGCGTGGGCGGCGACGACAGCTGTGTGGATCGCGGCGTGCTTCGACTTCTAACTACGTTAGAAGGAGCTCCGTTACGACCCAGCGGCTGCGTGCCATTTTCGCCAGCGCTTCAACGAGCGTGCTGAACGCCTTCATCTTGCGGATGACGCACAGGGCTCTTCCCACGGCGGTGCCCAGGGTCACCAACGTGGTGACGCTGCTCGGCGCGCACACCATGGGAAGAACGCGCGGTGGTCGCCGGTGTGGGCGTCCTGGAGGTCGTTGCGCCGCCCGTAGGTGGCACAACAACACCCCTGGAGGGCCCCGCGCCGCCTGCAGGGGCCCCAGCTCCGTCTTTGGATCCGGCGACGTGTGGCCGGTCGTCCGGTGCGCGAACGACGCCGCTCGTCAGACTCCGACTGCCTGGGCAATGCTAGTGCTCGCGGACCGCGGGCAGGGTCCTGTCCGCGACCGGTCCACTGCTCGTCAGCACCGGCACGGGCCGTTCGGCTCCCAACGAGCCGATCGCCGTGGCCGTCTTCTTCTTAGGAGCCATGGTGACAAAGAACTGCTAGGCTAACTACTAGACCAGATTCTCACAATTGCGCCCCCTACATGGCGCGCCAAAGATGTCGGTGTGGAATGACACCTATGGGATCACAAGAATCCCTACTACGGTTGCCGGGGGGCAGAGTTGCGAGAAGAGCAGGGCTAGAAGACAGCACAAGGATCGTTTACCCAGGTTCGGGCCGCGAGGATGCGTAAAACCCTAGTCCTGCTTTGGTGGGTGTATTTCAGAGAGTTCTTGAGCTCTCGAACTAGCTGTGGTCGGTCGTGGTTCGAAGAGCGAATCCTTCTCCAGTATGACATGGGCCTCCTTTTATAGTCGAAAGGGGCTGCCACAGTGCCCTGAGCTTATCGCTCGTATTACAGGACAAGACGCATTTAATGCGTAGCTTAGGTGTCCCCTTGCTTTATTGGGGACGGGGGCGAGGCCCGTCCCGTCCGTCGCCGCTCCTCCTCGCTTCGACACGCGCCCTGGCCAGCGATGCGTGCGGCACCATGTAGGCAGGCGGGCAACTGAGGTGGAGCGGTGGTGGAGCCGTCACGAAGATCTGCATGCCGCCACGCAGGCGCTCGATGAGTTGGCCTGGGAGCTGCATGTTGCCATGCAGGTGCCCGCCCAGCTGGTTGGGCTGGCAGCTGCATGTGAACGGCGGTGGAAGCTTGGTTGGCGCGGGCCTGGCGGTGGCCCCGCTGGCGTCCTTGGCGAGGGCCTTGCCGGGTGGCCCGGCAAGGGTCTTGCCGCGACGCGTTGTCGTCCCCGGCAAGGACCTTGCCGGGTGCAGTAACCTTCCTCGGCAAGGATCTTGCCGAGGATCGTCATCTTCTAATCCTCATCTGATCTTGAATATGTCTTCACAAAGATCTACATGCCACCACAGAGGTGCCATCCCGAGCCCTGGCCCCACGTGGATGATGGCGTTGGGGACCATGGGCTCAAGGGTGGCTCACTCTGTTGGTGTGGGGCGAGCTGCCCCGGCAAGGGTCTTACCGGGGGAACCTGCTACGTCCCTCTGTTCTTCGTGGTCTTGGCCTTGGCGTTGCTCTGATTATCTGGGGCTTCGGTCTTACCTTGGCTCACCTCCCCTGTTCTGCTTGGCGTGACCGTAGGCGCGACTCCGACTGCCCATGCACATGTATAGGGGTACAAAAACGTACCCCTCTTTTTGTACACCGACACATTCTTTCATTACAAGATTTAACAAAGCAACATTAATATCACACGACTCCGTACTATTGGCGATAGGAGCAATTGGAGTACTAATAAAATCATTATTATTAGTATTGGAAAAGTCACACAACTTGGTGTTTTCTTGAGACATAGTGATAAAGCAAGCAAACTAGCAAACAAAAATGTTTTGTATTTTTGTAAAAAAATAGAAGCGGGGGAGATGAAAACGAGGCAAAGGCAAATAAAATAAGAGCAGGTAGATAATAGTTTGTGCGAAGGTACTTGATAGGTTTTGATGATGTCTCCCCGGTAACGATGCCAGAAATTCTTCTTGCTACTTGTGAGCTGTGTTGGAATTTCCCTAAAGAGGAGAGGAGATGCAGTACAGTAGAGATAAATATTCCCCTTGGTTAAGAACCAAGGTTATCAATCCAGTAGGATAATCACACAAAGCCTCGTGAACAACACCTGCACATACAAAAGCAAATACTTGCACCCAACACGATCAAGAGGGTTGTCAATCTCCTTGGAGGTTACTTGCAAGGATGAAATCTTTTAGTCGTAGATAGATAAATTGCAAAGATAAAATAAAATCAAATAGAAAATTGCAACAAATTATTTTTATGTTTATATATATATATATGATAAAAGTAGACCCGGGGGCCATAGTTTTCACTAGAGGCTTCTATCTCAAGCACATAGCATACGGTGGGTGAACAAATTACTGTTGGGCAATTGATAGAAAAGTGCATAGTTATGACTATATTCAAGGCAATGATCATGTATATAGGCATCACATCTGAGACAAGTAGACACTCCTGCCCGCATCTACTACTCTTACTCCACCAATCGGCCGGTATCCAGCATGCATCTATGGTATTAAGTATAAAACAGAGTAACCCCTTAAGCAAGATGGCATGATGTAGACTAAGTAAACTCAATCAATATGAATAAACCCTGCCATTTTATCCTTAATGACAACAATAGAAATATATGTCTTGTCCCCTTCTGTCACTTGGATATAGAGCACCGCAAGATTAAGCCCATTACAAAGCACCTCTCCCACTAAAGATAAATCGATCTAGTTGGTCAAACCAAACAGATATAGATCGGAGAGAAATTCAAAGCTATAACAATCATGCATAATAAAGTTTAGAAAAGACTCCATTAATATTCATAAACATTCAGATCATGAACCCACAATTCATCTGATCCCAACAAACACACTACAAAAGAAGATTACATCAGATAGAGATCCAAGAACACCGAGGAGAACATTGTATGAAGATCAAAGAGAGAGAAGAAGCCATCTAGCTACTAGTTATGGACCCGTAGGTCTATGGTGAACTACTCACGCATCATCGAAGCGACAACAAGGATGATGTAGAAGCCCTCCATGATCGATTCCCCTTCCAGTAGAGTACTGGAGAAGTCCTCCAGATGGGATCACGGAAGAACAGAGACTTGCGGTGGTGGAAATTTTGTTTTGGGTGGCTCTGTAATGATTTCCTCATTTTAGAGAATTTATAGAGGTGGAATTAGGTCAGACGGAGCCATGAGGGGCCCAGAAGGTAACAGGGCACGCCATGTTGCCTTGCCATCTCCTCGTTTGCCGTCGGGTCTCCTCCTGAAGCTTCTAGAGTCTCTTGTCCAAAAAATCATAAAAAAGTTTCATAGCGTTTGGACTTCATTTGGTACCGATTTCCTAGAAAACCAAAAATAGGCAAAAACAACAACTGGCACTAAGCACCGGGTTAATAGGTTAGTCCCAGAAAATGATATAAAATAGCATATAATTGCATATAAAACATCCAAGATTGATACTATAATAGCATGGAACAATGAAAAGTTATAGATATGTCTGAGATGTATCTCTCCCGGCATAGGGCATTATCCTTCAAAAAAAGGGCATTCATCCTTGTGTCCTTCTTGTGTATGTCCAGGTTCTCCACAAATAACACAGACATCAAACTTTCCTTCTTCTTGCTCCGTCATCTTAGGTGTCGGTGTAACAAGACGGGATCTCAGCAAAGCTGCTCCAAGTTCCTTCCAAGTAAGGTTCTTCTATTTCTCATCGATCATTTGATGCATTTCCCACCAAGTTGCGGCTTCCTCGGTCAAGTGCATCGCTGCATATTGTACCATATCCTTCTCCTCAATGGCGTTGGTCCTCATGTGTGCCTCCATCTTTTGGATCCACTGTTCTGCTTCCGTCTGGGTAACTGATCCAGAGAATGGAAGGCTCTCAAAATCACCTTTGTCATCCTTGCGGTCTCACTTCCTGGCTAGATCACCTCCTCCAGGTTTTAGCTTCTCTACCAACTTCACAAGACCAATTGATGTCCTAATCTCCTTCTTAAACTTCTCCCAAGTCAATGGCTCTCCTGTTCTGACTGCTACTTGACATGTCTCTGTCGTATCTACTTTTCCAAACACTTTTGCTCTTGTTTTTTTACTCTAATTTGCATGATTTGAATGAAGCTAACCGGCCTAACGCTGTTTTCAGCAGAACTACCATGGTGTTGTTTTTGTGCAGAAATAAAAGTTCTTGGAATTAGACAAAACTTTTTGGAGATTTTTTATGGGATATATAAAAAATACTGGAGCCAAGACCCACTGGAGGGGGGTCCTGATACGTCTTCGTCGTATCTACTTATCCAAACACTTTTGCTCTTGTTTTGGACTCTAATTTGTATGATTTGAATGAAACTAACCCAGACTGACGTTGTTTTCAGTAGAACTACCATTGTGTTGTTTTTGGTGCAGAAAAAAAAGTTCTTGGAATTGGACAAAACTTTTTGGAGTTCTTTTATGGAACGAATAAAAAATACTAGAGCAAAGACCCACTGGAGGGGGGCCACCTGCTGCCCACGAGGCACTAGGGCGCGGCCCACCCCCTGGGCACGCCCTGGTGGCTCGTGGGGCCCACGAGGCTCCGCTGACCCTAATTTTGGTACTATAAATTCATTTTATCGGAGAGAAAAATAAGAGAAGAAGTTTCATCATGTTTCATGATACAGAGCCGCCACCACCTCCTGTTCTTCATCGGGAGGGTAGATATGGAGTCTGTTTTGGGCTCCAGAGATCATCACCAACCCTCCTTCATCACCAATTTCATGATGCTCACCACCGGGTGTGAGCAATTCCTTCGTATGCTTGCTGGACGGTGATGGGTTGGATGAGATTTATCATATAATCGAGTTAGCTTTGTTAGGGCTTGATCCCTAGTGTCCACTATGTTCTAAGATTGATGTTGGTATGACTTTGCTATGCTTAATGCTTGTCATTACGGCCCGAGTGCCATGATTTTATATCTGAACCCTTCATGTTTTCATCAATATATTTGTGTTCTTGATCCTATCTTGCAAGTTATACGCACCTATTACGGTTATGATCTGCATACCCCAAGGTGACAATAATTGGGATTATTTCCTGTGATTACCGTAGTTTGAGGAGTTCATGTATTCACTATGTGCTAATGCTTTGTTCCGGTTCTCTATTAAAAGGAGGCATTAATATCCCTTTGTTTCCATATGGCCCCGCTGCCACAGGAGGGTAGGACAAAAGATGGCATCTAAGTTCTTTCCATAAGCACGTATGACTATTTTATGGAATACATGCCTACATTACATTGATGAATTGGAGCTAATTATGTGTCGCCCTAGGTTATAACTACTACATGATGAATGTCATCCAACATAATTATCCATCGCTGATCCAATGCGTACGAGCTTTTCACATATTGATCTTTGCTAAGTTACTACTTTATTGTTGCTGTCACAGTCACTATAAAACTGCTACTATCATTGTTACCGCTATTGTTGCTACTGTTACTATTGCTATCAAATTACCATACTACTATGCTACTGATCACTCTGATGCAGATATTTTGTCTCCAGGTGTGGTTGAATTGACAACTCAACTGCTAATACTTGTAATTATTCTTTGGCTCCCTTGAGTTGAATCAATAAATTTGGGTTGAATACTCTACCCTCGAAAACTGTTGCGATCCCTTATACTTGTGGGTTATCAGGCCCCCTGCTGCCCACAAGAAACCAGGGCACGCCCACCCCTGGGCGCGCCCTGGTGGCTTGTGAGGCCCACGTGGCTACGTTGACCCTAATCTCGACACTATAAATTCATAATTCCCGAGAAAAAATAGGAGAAGAAGTTTCATCGCGTTTCACGAATCGGAGCCGCCGCCACCTCATGTTCTTCATCTGGAGGCCGATCTGGAGTCCATTCAGGGCTCCGGAGAGGGGGATTCACCATCATCATCATCATCACCAACCCTTGTTCATCACTAATTTCATGATGCTCACCACCGGGAGTGAGTAATTCCTTCATAGGCTTGCTAGATGGTGATTGGTTTGATGAGATTTATCATGTAATCAAGTTAGTTTTGTTAGGGCTTCATCCCTAGTATCCACTATGTTCTGATATTGATGTTGCTATAACTTTGGTATGCTTAATGCTTGTGACGAGGGCCCGAGTGCCATGATTTCAGATCTTGACCCTTTATGTTTTCACGGATATATTTGTGTTCTTGATCCTATCTTGCAAGTTATACGCACCTATTACGTGTTATGATCCGCATACCCCAAGGTGAAAATAATTGGGATTCTTTCTAGTGATTACCGTAGTTTGAGGAGTTCATATATTCACTATATGTTAATGCTTTGTTTCGATATCTATTAAAAGGAGGCCTTAATATCCCTTAGTTTCCTTATGGAACCCGCTGCCACGGGAGGGTACGACAAAATATGTCATGCAAGTTCTTATCATAAGCACGTATGACTATATACGGAATACATGCCTACATTACATTGATGAATTGGACGTAGTTCTGTGCCACCCTAGGTTATAACTGTTATGTGATGAATTTCATCCAACTTAACTATCCATCACCGATGCAATGCCTACGACTTTCGCATATTGATCTTGCTAAGTTATTGTCTGCAAGTGCTGAAATTGTAAGTAGCGAAGTAGTTTGATAGCAAGATAATTTGTAACGAGCAAGTAATGGTAGTAGTAGCAAAAGTGCAGCAAGGTAGCCCAATCCTTTTGAGCCAAAGGACAGGCCAAAACAGTCTCTTATGATAAGCAAAGCGTTCTTGAGGGTACACGGGAATTTCATCTAGTCACTTTCATCATGTTGGTTTGATTTGTGTTCACTACTTTGATAATTTGATATGTGGGTGGACCGGTGCTTAGGTGTTGTTCTTACTTGAACAAACCTCCTACTTATGATTAACCCTCCCGCAAGCATCCGCAACTACGAGAAAATTATTAAGAATAAAAATTCTAACCATAGCATTAAACTTTTGGATCCAACCGGTCCCTTACGAAATAGTGCTTAAACTGGGGTTTAAGCTTCTGTCACTCTCGCAACCCACCATCTAATTGCTACTCCGCAATGCATTCCCTTAGGCCCAAATATGGTGAAGTTTCATGTAGTTGACGTTCACATGACACCACTAAGGGAATAACAACACACATACTATCAAAATATCGAACACATATCAAGTTCACATGATTACTTGTAACATGATTTCTCTCGTGACCTCAAGAACAAAAGTAACTAATCACAAATGATAAACATGTTCATGACCAGAGGAGTATTAAATAGCATAATGGATCTGAACATATAATCTTCCACCAAATAAACCATATAGTAATCAACTACAAGATGTAATCAACACCACTAGTCACCCACAAGCACCAATCTATAGTTCCGGTAACAAGATTGGACACAAGAGATGAACTAGGGTTTGAGAGGATATGGTGCTGTTGAAGATGTTGATGGAGATTGCCCTCCCCAAGATGGGAGAGTTGTTGGTGCTGATGATGACGATGATTTCCCCCTCCGGGAGGGAAGTTCCCCCGACGGAATCGCTTCGCCGGAGGGCAAAAGTGCTCCCGCCCAACTTCCGCTCGAGACAACAGCGCTCCATCCCGAAAGTCTCCTCCTTATTTTCTCTAGGTCAAAATCACTTATATACCAGAAGATGGGCACCAGAGGTGGGCCGAGGAGGCCACAACCCACCAGGGCGCGTCTGGGGGTCCTGGCGCGCCCAGGTGGGTTGTGCCCACCTGGTGGCCCCCCTCTGGTGGTTATTGGCTCAAGTATTTCTTAAATATTCCATAAAAAATCTTTGTGAAGTTTCAGCTTATTTGGAGTTGTGCAGAATAGGTGGCCCGACGTAGCTTTTCCAGGTCCAGATTTCCAAATTAGAATTCTCCACATTGGTGTGTACCTTGCAAATTATGAGAAAAAAGGCATTAGAATTACTACACAAAGCATTATTATGGATAAAAACATTATAAATGACAGTAAGAAAACATGATGCAAAATGGACGTATCAACTCCCCCAAGCTTAGACCTCGCTTGTCCTCAAGCGAAAACCGAAATTGAAAAACATGTGCACATGCTTTGAGAGAGAGGTGTCGATAAAAACAAAATAGGGACATAGAAGCATCATGTTGATTATTATAACAACGACAAATTAAACATAGGATTTTTATCATAGAACTTTTATCATATAGTTCTCATGAATAAGTAATAGTTCATCACACAATCGAAGTATAAAGCAAAAACCCTATTAGAAACCAACAAACGATGTTCTCAATCAACTTTGCAACTACAATTCATCATCTTTTTAGGAAGGGTCACATGTCGGAGCCTTTAGGCAAGTCCACATACTCAACCATCATATAGTCTTCTATGATTTCTAACACTCACCTCGTACGCATAAGCAAAATGTTTCAATCGGACACATAGAAAGATAGGGGCTTATAGTTTCGCCTCCCAACATACTCACCTCAAGGGTGATGTCAACAATTATAACTCATGCTATCTATATTCAATTGGACATATGCGCCTAGATCTTTCCACACCACATGATGCTTGCGAAAGAAGAAAATAAAAAGGAATAGAAGGAAAACTTTGACTCTTTGCATAAAAGCCAGTGCATAAAAGTAAAGGATTGGCCCTTCACAGAGGGAAGCAGAGGTTGCCATGCACTTAGTTGTTTGTATGCTCAATCCCTTAGTGCAAGAGAACGTCACGTTGTATTGCCCCTTAAGATGACAACCTTTATTATGCAGTCTGTCGCTTTTATTCTTTGTCATCCAAGTTCGTACAATGATTTTCTCTTACACTAAATGATCTCACACTTTTAGAAGCAATTTTTATTGCCTTTTTGCACCGATGACAACTTACTTGAGGGATCTTCCTCAATCCCTAGGTAGGTATGGTGGACACTTGAAAGTAAGATTTGGGTTTAAGGGTTTTTGGATGCACAAGTAGTATCTCTACTTAGTGCAAATTTTTTGGCTAGCAAAGATAGGGGGCAAGCATCACATGTTAAAGGATCTATGACAATATGACTTCTATGTGAATATAAACAATCATGAATCATTAAGTTGTCTTCCTTTTCCACCATCAACAATTTTGGCATATAATATTTTGGTGAAGGCTCACAATCACAAAAGATTTCTAGGATAGTATATCTACATGTGAATCTTCTCTTCCCTTATTAATTCTTTCATGAGTTGCATCATTGACTAATGCTATGTTTGTTAATCTCTAATAAAATTTCCTACTTATACTTTTCCTTATGTGGTGCTATCACCTACCATAAGATTAGTATATAATCTTATAGATTTATTTCCTTTCTCCTTATTTATTTTTCTTTCTTATTTCTTTTCTTTATTTGCAACATGAAAGTAAAGAAAGCAAAAACTCAAACTAACTTTATTATATAACTTGCACACAATTACAAGGATAGATCACTAAGCAAACTCTCAAAGAAGAAAGGATCGAACTAAACTTTATTTCATCTAATGCAAAAGATCGAACTAGGATAAGTAAAAGAAAAAAGATAGTGTGATGATACGATACCGGGGCACCTCCCGCAAGCTTGGCGGAAGCCAAGGGGAGTGCCCATACCCGATACTCAATTCTCCTTTGGTGGTGAAGAAGATGGTGGTGGTGATGACAATTTTGCCTTCAACTTTTTCATATTGTAGTTGAGGAGAGCAATTTCTTCTTTTAGATCGTCGACCTTCATTTCCAACTTCAAGATCTTGTCACATAAGTCCCCTTTGCTTTTCTGACAAAAATGAGAAGGAATAGATCGGTTAGGTTGTTTAGGGAGGCTGGATATCTTGAACTCTATATGCATATCCCCGGGTTGAGGTAAAGGAACATCTTCCTCCTCCGAGCTTGAATCATCGATCCTCATCGAGTGAGCATCCTCCTCATCATCCCAAGTTCGACCATAAGGAGATAGGTCCTCATAGGTCTTTGGGTCAGCAATAAGATGTGAGACACAGCTAACTCCGTCGGAGTCTTGGGACGACATACTTTCAAAACTGCGCAGGAAATAGCAAGAAAAGAGGAGAGAGGATTTCTCTGCGATACGGTGGTTAACAGGTTCGGGAAGTATATATAGATTTTTTATCTTGGGGGACAAGCATACAGAAGAAAAACGGAGTACAGAAGGTGTCCCAGGTGGGCACAACCCACCTGGGTGCGACAGGCAAGCCTGGCGCGCCCTAGTGTCTTGTGCCCACCAGGGGACGCTTCCTGGAAGTTTCTTTATTTCCACGATTCTAAAATATTCCAAAACTGATAAAAAATATTTTTGCGGATTTTCGGAGTCCGTTTACTTACGTATCACATACCTCTTTATTTTCACGATTCTGGAGTGTTCCGGAAGGACTCTTTTATGTGTTCTTCCGGTGTCAAAGTTTGGATAATATTACTTTCAACATTAATAGGCGTACCTGAGATATAATTCTTTATTCGTTGCCTTGACAACCTTCGAAATTATTTATTTGATGGCTCTAGACCGGTAAACCTCCACGATGATGTATGGGCCTTCCCATTTTGAGAGGATCTTTCCTGCAAAAAATCTATAACGAGAGTTGTACAAAAGAACATATTCTCCAACTTTAAACTCGCGCTTCTGAATTCTTTTGTCATGCCATCTTTTAACTTTTTCTTTGAATAACTTTGCATTTTCATAAGCTTGGGTTCTCCATTCATCTAAAGAACTTATATCAAATAACCTCTTTTCACCAGCAAGTTTGAAATCACAATTGAGTTCTTTAACTGCCCAATATGCTTTATGTTCTAACCCAAGAGGCAAATGACAAGCTTTTCCATAAACCATTTTATAAGAAGACATACCCATAGGATTTTTAGATGTTGTTCTATAAGCCCAAAGTGCATCATCTAATTTCTTAGACCAATTCTTCCTGGACCTATTAACAGTCTTTTGCAAAATTAATTTTATTTCTCTATTGCTAAGTTCAACTTGACCACTAGACTGAGGATGATAGGGTGATGCAATTTATGGCTAACATCATACTTACACTACAAAAAAATACACTTTCGTGATGATACATGTTTGTCACAGTAGGTGACGTTTTCTGTCATGCATGTACATCCATGACGATTTTATGACAGAATCAAGATAGTCATACCTGTGATGTCGTACAAGTGTTCCATGACATTACCAAAATTATCATCACGGAAGTGTCCACTTCCATGACGATAAATCGAGCTTCATAGAAGTGCTTTCGTCAAGGGTGACCGACACGTGGCATCGACTGTAATGGGTCATCGTTAAGCTATCAGGTCCGGTTTTGGATCCGGTAACCCGTTAACAGCCCGGACAAATGGGGATTTTCCATGTGTAAAATTCTCATTGGCCGGAGGAAACACGTGTTGGCTCAACGTTCAGATAGATGTCATCCACTCATTGGACAGGAGGCGCCTATGATACGTCGACACGTGGCACGGCCCAACAGAGGCCCATTCCGGTGAAAAGGCCGGCCCAGCTAAAGGCCCACCATGTTTTTTCAGACACTAGTGGGCTGGCCCGTTAACAACCTACCATGTTTTGGGTCAAATTGAGGCCCATACCAGATCAGACCCGTTGACAACCTGCCGTGTTTTGGGCCAAATTACGACCCATATCGGATCAGGCCCGTTAACAGGCCACTGTTCTTTTGGGCCCATACTAAGACAGGTTTGTATTTCAGCCTGTTAAAAGCCCGTTTACCAGTTCGGCCTGATAATGGTTTCGGCCTATTAGCGGCCCATGGTGCATCTGGGACGTTGTCGGCCTGGTTTAACTTTAGGCCATTTAACAGCCCATGCAGAAACTGGGCTATTTCTTGTCCGAAGTAACTTTAGGCCTCTTAACGACCCGTAGTCTTCGTGGATAAATTTCAGCCCAACTGGCCTATCGGCCTATTAATGGCCCGTGTAACAGTTGGGCCTAACTACAGCCCGCGTTGAGTCCAGCCTGCTTACATCCCATCTGATAATGGCCCGTGACACTTTTAGGCCTATGGCCTGCGTAGATACCGGCCTGCTTAAAGCCCATAAATTTTTTGGGCCAAACAGGCCCGAGATATATTTTGGCATGTTAACTGCTCGTCCTATTTGGGCCAAACATGGACCTTAGGCAGTTTCGGCTTGTATTGGCCCGTGAATTTTTTGGCTCAACGCTAGCCCAATCTAGGTTTTAGCTTGTTAAAAGCCCATGGTATTCTCTGGCCCAGCTGGACAGAACTTTACTCGGCCTATTAAAGGTGGGAAACAACTATAGGTTTAGACCTACTAATGGCCCAAGATGATTATAGGCCTAGGTTTTGGACCATATGAGTAACGGGCCGGCCTGAAGACTGACAACACTGAGATCCACTGGACCTTCCGGCCTAAATTACATCATACCGACCAAGAATAAACCTAGACTATACAACAAAGAAATTACAGCATATTACATCCCCTCGGCATCAAAGTTCGCCGCCAGTGATAATAAAGGGCAACTAGACAACAGATTACATAAACTGGGCAGGTCGCCAGCAGTGGAAGTTAACAGGCGGACAAAATAATAGACAGAACCGACAACACTTCAACACAGCTCAAGAAAGGTTAGCCCGGCCCAGGAGCTGCAGCGCAAGCATCTTAGCAACCTGATGAGACTGTGCTTCTTTGTCGCTCATATCCACCAACTTAAGCTGCATATCATCAATAAACGTCCTGTACTTACGGTTAATCTTGCATAGAGATTGGAGTTCTAGTCGTATTTGAGCAGAAGCATGTATTTCTGCTTGAATTTTAGACTGAAGAAGTCGAATAGATTCAGGCGGCGACTTCATCGAGCTTGTGTCACTGAGTAAGTTTGACACTACATCAAGATTTGACTACGTGGTTGTATCCCTACCCTCAATATGTGTTGCCTTCTTCTCTAGAATATGTGTTAGAGGGACAAATAATGGTATCGTCGCACTATCATTGTGGCAGTTCTTCCTAGCAGCAGTGTTGTCACCCTGAAAGAGAAACAAGTAGGTAGATAACAGGTTTTTCACGTATAAGCATCAGCGATGTTAATTCATCTCATTTCTTTGTCAGAAATAAAGAGACGCGGTTTAAAATGGCATTAACATAATAGGCATTGTTCATAGTTAAGACGGCAGGAAATGGCATTGTGTACGAGCGGCCAGCTTCACCAGACCACTGGATTACAAATCAAGAACACAAGCATAGATGTAGTTCTAAACAATGTATAAGCATGAATGGTGAGTGCGCTGTCAATTTATACCATTTCAGATTGGTAAATAAAGAGACACGATTTAAATAACATTAATATAATATGGCATTGTTCATAGTTGAGACATAGCAGGATGTGACATTGTGTTGTTGTTGGTAGTCTCACCACACCACTGGATTACAGATCAAGAACACAAGCATACACATAATGCTAAAGAAGATAACTTGCTATGTTTAGTTTAATTTACATGGTACAAATAAGGAACTACATTGTACAACTAAAGACTGAAATTGAGAAGGATAAACTTATGTTTATGTACTTCTACTTTATAAACTTTGAACAAGCAATTTGATGCAGACGACAAAAATAAACAACATTTGCACTCATAACTATCCAAATATAAACCACAAAGTTTGAAGGCCCGAGGAGGACAAACTTACATTAGTACTGAAGACAGGCTCTATAAAGGCCTTGTCCATATTGATGGGGGGGGGGGGGGCGCAATTCAAGAAGTTTACCGCACACTCTTCTTCAAGAGTATTGCCTTTATTCTACATTTTGTTAAGAGTAAATATAGATGTGAAAATATAGGAGCAAATGGCGATTATTTAACTTAAGATGTAGAGTACAAATGTAAATACAACATACAGGCAGAAGGCACTGACAAGAGGAATGCGGAGCTAAACTTCTTCAGTAACATTGGTTTTATTCAATATTTTGGCAAGAGTAAATGTAGATCTGATGTGTAGAAAAATGGAGGACAAGGGAAAATAAGCTGCAAAGTGTACATGAAGAACTAGCTGACAAATATAAGTACAATGATGAAGGACAACAAATACTTACAAGAACAATGCAAAACTAAATTTCTTCATAGGAACTGGGTTTATTCTACATTAATTTAAGCATTAATATAGATCTGATAATTTGGAGCGAACAGTGGATAAGCAAGCTATAATGCACAATGATGTCACATAATCCACCAGGTATGTATTTAAGGACAGCGATAGGACAATAGGTACTCACAAGAGCAAAGCAGCGACCAGCATAGTTGCGATATCCTAGGTTTTGCGGCGCTGGTTCTATCGCCAATATACGTCGGGTGCTATGTGATTTCTCTGGTAGCACCACCTTTTTCAAGGACTTTGCTAGTACTCCTTCAGGTTCTGCAATCACCCTCTTCCTTTTGGATGTCTGAAACACAAGAGCACATTTAAATGGAAAAATATGGTATGACGACAAATGGAATAGGTGTTGACAATGGATGGGCATGGCATCTTCACATATATCATGAGTAAACTAAGCAGATGGCGGTGCAACGAAGCAAAAGAAATGCAAGAACCCTTATGCAAGATATGTGCAACCAATAAAACCTTGCCAAATTAGAACAGGCACCTTATTGGGTGAACAGGATAGGCCATCTGCCTTTGACTCCTTGAGCTCAGAATAGCCATTAGGATCATATTCTGAATACGAATCTATAGGTCGGGAGCATGTGGGTTTCATTGCATCCACAATGGACCTCAATCCCTTGATGCCAAGTTTGTTATCTATTGAACTGTTCCACAATAATCTTCTGATGGCGCATTCTTATATTCATTATGATACGTACAATATCTGTAAAGCATGAAAACACAAATAGTAGTGAGATTATCTTTGTAATGCAGAGGATATTGTAATATAATAGAGGCTCCATGTAAACCCTTGTGTGCTATCACTCGATTCTGATGAGAGAGCCCATGTATCTGTAATATGGTGAGTAGATTAATATAATCTGGCACAACTACACAAAAACATAAGCTCCCTGTTGGGGGCCCCAGATGTAAGGATAGTTGGCAGGCGATAGGTTCATAATATACCGTATAGAAAGTTTATTGCCAAACCATGATAACAAGAGCGTAGAGCCAGTAGGCAGATCATAGTGTAGATAATAGGGGTACATCATAACCACCATAAATAAATCAGGAAAGCGGAACTGGCTGGAAAACATAGGCTTTTGCCGCTACTAATATGCAGCCTATCGATCACCTACAGGCCAGCTCTATTCATCTGAAGGCGCACAGCTGTTACTATCAGTTTAGTCTATCAAAGACCGCGTGGCTCCCACCATTTCCGGGGTATTATGGCAGACCAACTCGAAGTGCGAAATCATTTAGCAGAACCGGCCCAATAGAGGTGTCGACTGCAGATGTCCCTGCTCCCCTTCCTGACAAGGAACATACTGTGCTTACTAAAGAAGAATAGAAGAGGAACATGTTAAAGAACAGAAGAGGAAGCATATTCTGCATGTCTGCATGCAAGTCGCGTGACTTTTGTCATTTGGGTCAGTCGACCATTTCAGGCGGTTGGATGAAGATCCTACGTCTCCTAACCCTTCTTCTTCCTCGTCTCTGATTCTTCCCATACAGAACACCACACGGGCCGCCGGCCAAACCACCGGCCCCCACCGCATGTGTTCCTCCACCACCCCCACCCCCGCCCCCACCCGCGTCGAGTTTTCTTCGTTTGGCGAGGCCCCACCACCGCCCCCCACAACCACCGTCCCCACCCAAGCCCCTTCCTTCGCACCGGCGAACTCCGGCGAGCTCTCAAAAATCGACTGACCCAATTTTTAAATTTAGTCTATTGCCATTTAACAAATGTGGAATATAAAAGGGGAAAACCATAAGCATTGGGAGTATAGTGTTGAGCGTGCCATGGCGGATCTGAAGGTGCAAACCGGACAAAGGCAACTTCGCAACCAATGTTTGCTTTCAACTAACAAGTAAGTGATGGACAAGAAATCAGAGTAAAGCAGTTGCGATCTATTTTCTTGCTGCGATAAATAAGTTGAGCAGATACGAAAGAGTACCGCCTCTGGTGCGGCGCCATGTATGCATCTGCTGAGAATTTGATGGTGCTGCGGTAGCGATGGCTGTCGGCGGCATGGAAGCAGATCTAGGAGGGTAGACGGTGGCGGCGGGGTGCGGTGGATGAGACGGTCTTAGGAGCGGCACCGACAAGGTGGACGACGGCAAGGATGAAGCGAGAGGACGGGATGCAAGGATCCCGGTCCGAAGCCGTGGATGAGAGAGGTCGATCTCTTGTAATCGACGACGACGTCGGGGTATTAGCTCTGGCATGGTGGAGGAGCACGACGGTGGATGGGGTGGTGGGCGGAGGAGGCTGGGGTGGAGAGGGTGTTTTCGCGCCCACGGAGTACGAAAGGGGAAATGGAGGGAGAGAGGAAGGGGGAACCATGTCTTCAGGGCGTGCTTGTCTCAAATGCGAGGAAATTTACAAACTTAGCCCCCATTTAAAATTTCCTATATCACAACAATATTAGTCAGTTGGGGATAGGACGGTAATCTCGCATACACCGAATATTTGCCGACGAGAGTTTGTTTTTGGTGCCCACCGTGTATGAATCGGGGAGGGAGTCGATTTCGGCCGAGGAGACACTGTGTTTTGGCGCCCACCGTGTATGCTGGGTGAGAGGCGGTTATGTCAGATTTGAGTGAAATTACAAACCTACCCCTATCGAAACCTATAGAAATCAAGCCGATAGGCTTTGCTTGTCAGGGATAGGCAGTAATTTCCATCTCGCAAATTTTGGTTTCGGGCGGTTAGTGCGACTTTCCCCGCTTCGTTCAAATTTTTGCAGAGCAAGAGTGCACGTTTACCGTGCTAACTCAATTCAAATCCAGTTTGTATTCTATTTTTGTTCGGGCAGGATCCATTTGCGATTGGAATAAAATTCTATATACATCATTTTTTATATATACTTTCAAAAGCACAACACCCTTTATACATAAATATGGTTTACAAATGGCATGATCTCAGATTCATAAGGCTGTATACATCTTAATTTGGATTTCCAAATATTTGAAACCACTTTACGTTGAAATCAAATGTATGCATTGCTCGCTAACTGTCCCCAATTAATGTGTGTTTCATGCAGTTTTTTTACTTCTCAAACATGTATAATGTGTTTCACACACGCAACATACAGTGTAATCCCGTTTAGACATTAATTGCATATAAATCGTGCATTGTCTCTAATTAAAGAATCTATGGATCACTAATATTGATAAACTATATAACATTACACGTGTCCCCAAATTCAAATGAATATGCATGTTTGATACACCAATTTGCGTTATGATATTATCGATGTTGTGATCTCCAGTTTAAATATTTGAATCCCCTTTAATCCAGATATTCGTCTCATATAGCTATCACTCATGCTTATATAGGAGTATCTCTCTAGACCTATACGTGTTCATCGTCTCTCGGGTATCTCTCGTGCTACCTGTATGTCGACAATGATCTTTTATCTTTGCAACACACAGACGGTACTCTCTGCCTCGACCTTCATCACTCTATCTCTCTAAGTATATCTCACTCCCTGCTATGTGTCTCTAACTATGATTCTCCATGTGAAATCTCTTTCTCTCACACAAACACAAACGTTGTCTCCCGGGGTCTCATTTCTCTCTACTATTCCTCTGTGTGCCACTCACACATCTCCTCTCACACAGAGACGTCTTTCGCTCCTTAGATATGAGAAGCTACGACTCTTCCTCTTAAATATCTCTTTCTCACACACAAACACAAACTTTGTCTCCCAGGGTCTCATATCTCTCCACCATTCTCTTGTATGTCGCTCACACACACTCTCTCTCCCTAGACATATCTTGCGTTCCCTCATATGTCTCTCTAGCTATCACTCTTGTTGTGAAATATCTTTCTCTCTCGCAGACACAAAACTCCGTCTCTCGGGATCTCATTTCTCTCTGATATTTGTTTGTATGTGACTCACATGCACACTCTCTCTATCTCTCTCACACCCACACACATAACTCAGCCTTCTGATCCACTCGACTCCTATCTCTAACACACACTAGCTAGCATCTTTATCTTTCTATTTATCTGTTTCTCCATCAACCTTCTTTCTCGCCCTCACTCTTGCTTCCTATCACACACTCTATATATGTTTCTCTCTACATGCAGTCAAGTGCCCTCCTTTTATCTTTCTCTCTCACACACATAACTTCATCCTCTGAACCACCCGGCGGTCATCTCCAACACTCAAACTAGCCGATGTCCCTCTATCTAGCATCTCTATCTATGTATCTATCTATAGTTTCTCCGTCAACATTTCTTTCTCGCACGCACTCTTGCTTCCTATCACCCACACTATATATATATCTCTCCATACATGCATTTATAGGTTGATCTCTTTTGCACAATCGTTGTGTATCGCTCCCTATGCTCGCCATAGATGCATGCTCCAGCCCACACCACTATATCTTAAAGATAAAAACACATGCTCAATTATCGAGCCTTTTTCCCTGCACTCTCACATGCATGCATATTGTCATACCGATCTCTCCCATATCGTTGATCTTATGACTTATGTCTTCTTTATTTTATCTCGATCATGCTCGCGCGCACACACACACACACATCCCACGTATACATGTATACCTCTCGCACATGCACATTCAAAGTCTCCTATATCTCCATACATAGTTAATTACCCCCAACCCTAACGCCACATCGAATAGTTCTCTTCTTGTGTGCACATAACTTCCGCCTGGATGGGTAAAACACACACTCACACTTAACAATCTCCTTCTAGCTACCCCCTCTCTCACTCTTCCCCTATATCCCCAAAACCAATAAGACCACCCCTTCATTTAATTCCCGCCTACATGCACCATCGACATATGTAGTCTTCCTCGGTGTCTCTCGAACAAACATGTTCTCTCGATGTCGACTCCTCTCACGCGCACACGCCTTCTCTTCCCTCTCTACGGGCCTTTTCTCTCTCGCACCCCCTCGTTGGTGGCCTCTGTCATACATTATGATGAAGCCACACACACTTAAATTACATCCGCCATCGAGGACCCCGCGTCACACACACACACACACACAAAGACTCCATCTCACACACACATGCTCTAGGCGGAGCATTTGTTCCTACCACCCTTTGTCCAACCTTACCCGTATGATAAGCAATCACCTTAATTTACTTGTATAACATGGACAAATTCCACTTTACTTTAGTAGTTAGCAAACTTATCATCTCTACTCTTATAAAAAAATGAGTTGGTGATGATGGTGTGCCTGCCATCTTGTAATATAGACCGTCTGATCTATATCTAACGGATAGAAGGCAAACTATGAAAATTTTACAAAAGATACCCGCACCTCTCTCCACATTTACAAACAAGGCCTTGCCTCGTTCATCGTCCTTATCTCCCACAACCTCATTGCTGAGCAATTAAAAAAGGAAGTCTCTGGAACAATCTAGCATGGTGGCCGCTGCCGCCTGCCGGCGCCGTCCATCCCCATGCCTCCGCCCAGTCCAACCACCAGTCACCACCACGCTCCACTCCTCCTCACCTTATCTCTCATCTTTCATTTTTTCGATGAAATTGTCGAGATACCAGTTTTCCGATAAAATTCTCGAGATACCATTAGTTTTTACACATGGGATTACTCCTGCATGGGTCAATCACAACAGGTGTTTTGTAAAAAAAATGCATATTGATGTTTCGTGCAATGCACGAGCATCTTGCTAGTAATTATATAACGCAAATCACGAGCAGGAAGTGGCATTTTTTACACAACCACATTAACATGGCCACGTAAATCACTAGCTAAAGTGTAATACCATTATACTTATATCCTGATGCAAAAGGTTGAGTACATGTCTGAAGAGTAGAGTCGTACACACACACACTCTGTCTCTTATAATCTCTCACACACACCAGTTATGTGACGCCCACTTAAGCAGACACGTATGTTACAATTTGTGCACCCGCGGGTACACATGATGGTGCACATTTATTTAAGCCGGACGGCAAACCCAAACAGTAGCTGCATTCATTCCCCTCTCGCCGCCTCTTCTCTGGTCGCCGTAGCCCGGTAGCCATGGCCCGGCCGAAGAAAACGACATACGCCATACTCCCGCCGGAGCGGCGCTTTAATCTGGAAATTTTAGTGGTCATGCATGCATATTTTTGTGCTAGCACTCCTATATAAGGGTTGACCGGTCGCTTCCCGCGGACATGCATGGGTGGTGGAAGAGGAAGGAGAAGGGAAGCGGGCTATGGAGTAACATTTTTTTACCACATTTTCTTAGGAAACTGAGTGCAATAATTGAGTAGTTTTGCAAACTACCAGTACTACACCTGAAACGGTTCAAAACCAATACCACCACCACGCCCGTGTCTGACCGCCCTGGCCGACCCAACCCCCCTCCCTTGCCGGCGCGCACTTCCCGTGTGAAACGGTCAGCGTCGTCTCGGAACGTCAGTGCCGCATTAATGCCCGGCCAGAGCGGAGGCGACCTCTCGCTGGCGCCGGCTTTGAAGCAGCACGACGGCTGAGAGAGCGCCACTTCCGGGTGCACGCGACTGCTCCGTGTCGAGGCTGGCCATAGTTTTGTTGAGTCTCCATCATGGGGAGCCACACTAACTGCGATGATATGGACTCCGTTGCCTGACGCTATGGATCGTTCCATCTATGAAGAACACGTGGGACTGGAACTACGAGACAAACATGTACCCAGGAGTGGACGTTAGAATCTGAGTAATGTAGCACAGTAAGTGAAGTAGAAAGGCACAAATAGTATGAACATGCGTGGCATATAGGCCTTTGTCTCTTACTACCACTAAATGTTGTACGTGCAATGCCTGGTGATGTTATGGAGTACATGCCTAAGTACTCTACTACTATATTAATTGGAGGCACATATTAGGTTTTATATTTGTTTACGTGTATGCCCCGAGACCTTCCAACTAGACGTGTCTTTCTCTCCGGGTCGCACTTTGTATCGTTCATACCACTAGTACTACTACGTTTGGTCTCCAACCCAGAAGTGGAGATGCTCTACCATGCTGTTCATGTCCCACTCCTTTCACTGATGTGTGGGACATCCAGCACGTGCGGTGTTTGGCACTCCTTCGTCGTAAGAGTTGAAACACTAGCATTCATCAGAAATAAAAAATAAATATAAATCAGCAGTGACACTATACCACGCGATTTCCTTGCTCCTCGATATCGCAAATAATACTTCCGTTTGCCGACATGTGGGACGTCGACCATCCTAGTCCACTTGCCATGCCCGCAGAACTCCAAGGGAGAGTCACCCTGGTCGTCGCGCCGCAGTAATTACTAATGAGCCGTCAAATCACAGGCCCAACCTTTCCCACTGTGAAGTTGCTCGGACGAAGGAACCATCATGACTTCGTTGAATTCCGCTTCTTGAAGAAAACTACTGTACCAGCAGTACTGCTAGCTACAATAGTTACTCCAGCAGAGGCCTCCTTTGGTTCATAGGATAGGAATTTTATAGGAATATGAAAATCATAGGAAGTGAGATGACATGCATCTCAATTCCTATAGAGAAAAATATGCCATTTGATGCATAGGATATGAATTTTTCCATTGAGTCTAGGCTAATGTACTGGTAATTTGCTCTAAAAACTACAATAGTAACTAGTACTGGTACATGCTAGTAATTAATTAAACAAACTTACGGGCGACACAGACACACACACTAACTACTAGTACTACTACTTCTCACATGCTGGCCAGACATCGTCGTTCTCCTTCCCGGCTTTGTCGGCGACACCCCACCGTGCTTGGATCTCTGCTGACCTCTCCGCAGTAGCGCGTGCGCCTTGTTCTTCCTTGCGGCAGCGGGCCTCTCTTTTCTTGAGTGCTTTCTGACTTTTCCGCTCCCTCTGTGTGGCTTCGGCCACCTCTTGCTCTACCGCTCATTCGGCCTTGGCAGCTTCAAATTCCGCCCACATAGGTGTGAGGTCGCGAGCGGTGATGAACTCGGCACGACGGGATGCCATCGCTTCCCTACCATTCCGTGTGCGGTCGTGGGCGGCGAGGAACTCGGCGCGGCGGGATGCCATCGCTTCCTTACCGGTTAGTGTGCGACGCGGTGGCATGCACGACGCTTGGTGACAGCTCTGGGTGGAGTGGCCAGACAACCGTATAGTGCATTGGTTTGTCAAGAGCTCAAGGACAGAAGACGAAGGAAATTTGGATTCCCCTTCAATCCTGGTCATTTATTACCCAGTAAAATGCATTGGCGGTCATCGAACTTGTCTTGATAGCTCACTTTGATCATTGTATATGAGATATGGTGATTATACGGTCATCGGCTCAACGATATAGCTCCGTATTTATGCGGTTGACGGTCAAATAGTCCGCATGCGCCTCATCAGCTCGTGTTCTTTATCTATCTATCTATGCAGGCCTACCTGTCAGTGGAGAAAGAAATAAAAACCAAAATTATGCGTATGTGAGGAATCAAACCACGGACCCGTCGCTGCAACGGACACTCGTCAGCCAAATGAAAATGAAATACTTTGCGTTAAATGCACAAACGGATTTTTTTATATTGTACGTGATGCACACATTAACGCACACCGTCTCTCCAGAACGTCAATGCCGCATTCACCGGACTTAACTGCAGGTGCAGTTGGTGTGTCACTGACATGCAGGCCAGATGCCCGTTGGGCCCACATCTCAGTGATCCAACGCACCTGCGGTTAAGTCACTGAAGCAGCGCCCGCATTCACGCCCGATGCGACCTCTCACTGGCGCCGGCATTGCAGCAGCACGACAGCCACTACAAAAAAAGGCACTTCCGTGATGATACGTGTTTGTCACAGTAGGTCACGTTTTCTGTCATGCATGTACATCCATGAAAATTTTATGACAGAATCAAGATAGTCATACACGTCTTTGTCGTAGAAGTGTTCCATGACATTACCAAAATTATCATCACGGAAGTGTCCACTTCCATGACGATAAATCGCGCGTCATGGAAGTGCTTTCGTCAAGGGTGACCGACACGTGGCATCCACCGTAACGGGTCGCCGTTAAGCTATCGGGTCCGGTTTTGGATCCGATAACCCACTAATAGCCCGGACCAATGAGTATTTTCCACGTGTAAAATTCTCATTGGCCGGAGGAAACACGTGTTGGCTCACCGTTGGGACAGATGTCATCCATTCCTTGGACAGGAGGCACCTATGATACATTGACACATGGCACGGCCCAACAGAGGCCCATTACGGTGAAAAGGCCAGCCCGTTTGACTTGGTCAAAAGGTAACGGGCCGGCCCACAGAAAGCCTGTTAACGGCCTGTTCGTATATAGCCCATTTACGACCCTCTAACTCACGGCCCGTTACTGCCTATCGAAATTAATCCTAGTAGCTTCATCTGGGCCGTCCAATATGATTCCAGCCCATTGTAACTTCCGGCCCATGTATGGCCCATGATGTCTTTCGGCCCATACGAGGCCATTTGTAACTCTTGGCCCATTAATGACCCGTGGTGAATCTGGCCCGCAATGAACAGTGTACCCCTTTATACCCATTAACGGCCCATTGTTCCATTGGGCCGTTTCCAACCCGTGTTATCTTTCGGCCTTCTCAGGGCCCATTTATTCTTGGGCTCATTTCCAGCATTCGGTTACTTACGGCCCGTTATTGGCCTTTTCTACCTATGGGCCAAATTCAGCCCGCGGTTACAATCGGCCCGTTTGCATCCTGTTAATCTGTTGGGCCATTTTCATAGCGTCATCAAATACAGCCGATTAATGACAGCCTGTTATTGTCGGCCCATGAACGGACGATTCCAAATCTAGCCCGTTTACGGCCCATAATGCGGTCTGTTTTTGGCCCATGTTTGGCCTATCGATCATACGGCCCGTAGAAGGCCCATTGATGCTACGGCCCGTAGAAGGCCCATTGTTTCTATGGCCCGTAGAAGGCCCATTGTTTCTATGGCCCATAGAAGGCCCATTGGGGTTGTCTCAGTAACGTCAGTATAGTTTTTATCAGCTTTCTTGGAGACCAACAGGGATGTCTCACTCTCTTGAACCTTATCTGCATTACTTCCTTTACCATTGCATAACGGGGTACTCTTCTCCAATATTTTATCCGCGTTCTAAAAGAGAAACAAACAAACACATCACAGGTTTACAATGTAGTACATGAAACTCATTTTGGTAAACTAGTTCAGTAGTAAGGTGGACATGATAACAGCATGAAACAAACATATATCTATGTAGTATGGTTACTGTGGGGTCTATATCATTCTAGTTTATGTTGCCAAATCAAGATAGATATAGTTCGAATCATATCTATTTAAGACAAAGCAGCATAGACAGGATATAAGTGTGGGAAACTACACATCAATAACAACACTTGTAATGTGCATGGCATGAGAACATAACCGTTTATTCGATTGAACCAAAATCAACATAGCGCAAGTTACAACAGCAAACACGTTAAAGAAACAGGTTTAAAACATACCTGTTGCGCCATTGGAGTTTCAATTGCATCCTTCAAATTTGAAATTAGTTGGTATGAGTAAACACAGTGATGCAAGAGCAAAGTATTATGAACCATAGCTACGGAACCTGACCTGAGAACAATTCTTCTTCTGCTTTAAGCGTTGACTTGGGGTTCGGAGTGGTGGTCCTCATGCTTTGGGCACTGCAGTTGCCTTACTAACTGCTCGTGTTCAGGTGCTCTGTGGTGGAGACGGTGCTATGTCAACTGGAACTGGGTTACTATCTGTTGGGATTGGGGTTAGAAGGGGTGTAGCTCGTTCTCTGTCCAACTGGGTAGGGGTACAATCTGAGTGAGTCTGGGTTATGTGTGGTGGGGCTGGTTCTTGGTCAAGTACAACCGTGGTTCTATCTGCATCGACAGGTAGGACGGTCTTTTCTGAAGACCGTGTTTTTACTCCCACAGATACTGCCATCACCCCCTCCAATTGAAATGGCTGATAAACAAGAAAAGTTATTGAATTTATAGACATTGTATAGACAGGTGCAATGGATAGTAGGGAAGAAAACAGGGCATGAAATAATTTACATTTATGTTGTCTAACCAAACAGAATAGCAGGACATAATTTCACATATATGATGGCTAATTAAACAGGATAGCATGACACAATTTCACATGTATGATGGCTAACTGAACAGGATAGAAGGACATACTTAAAAATATGATAACTATGTAAACTTGATGACATGATATAACTATACGATGTGTCTATTAAAGTGGTTGGCATGCCATAAATCACAAACATGCCGTCGATGGAAACATGATGGCATGATATAATTCACGGATAGAATGACATAATTCAAAATATGATGACTATGTAAATAGGATGAGATGATATAACTATATTATGTCTCTAGAAAATGGGTTGGCATGCCATAATTCAGATACATGTTGTCTATGTAAACATCTTGGCATGATATAATTCAAATATATGATTTATATACTAAGCAAGTGAGCAGAGGGCAATCGCATATATGATGTGTCAACTAAGGAGATGACATTCAATATTGTGTATCCGATGTAAGAACTAAGCATTGCAATACAACATATGCATGATATGAGTAATATAACCCTGCCAAGTTTGAGCATACACCTCAGGGGGACAATAGGACTGGTCATCTGCCTCTGAATCCTCCTCTGAAGAGCTATTCAGCAACCAAAGCAAGATATACGCTTGTTGAGGTAGCTTTATCTGCTCTAAAGACCTTGTTTTACTCCAGATTTCTCCATCGCCAATTCAAATGGCTGATGCACAGGAAGAGCAGTTGAATATACAAACATTGTCGACAAATGCAACGAGATATACAAAAAAGGACAACATGATATAATTCAAATATATGATGATTGGCTAAACAGCATGGCATTGCATAATTCACATATATAATGCCTTGCAACAAGATAGCATTGCATAATTCACATATATAATGTCTTGCAACAAGATGGCATCGCATAATTCAAATATATGGTAATTAGACACTAAACAGGTGGCATTCACACAAAGCATGTCTAAACTAAGCAAATGACATAGCAATGCAAGATACCATACGCACGATATGAGCAAGATAACCCTGCCAAGTTAGAGCATGCACCTCGGGGGGGGGGGGGGGAATAGAACTGGTCATTTGTCTCTGAATCCTCCTTTGAGGAGCTATCCGTAACGAACAAGACATGCGCTTTGTCAGATAGCATTGTCTGCTCTGAAGACCTTGTTTCCACTTCAGATTTTTCCATGACCGTGCCGAATGGCTGATGCACAAGAAGAGTAATTGAATGTACTAAAATTGTTGACAAATTTAACACGTAAAAAAATGATGGCATGATATAATTCACATGTAAGATGACTGGCTAACCAGGGTGGCATTGCAAAATTTACATATATGATGCCTGGCTAAACAAGATGGCATTGCATGAATCACATATATGATAAAGAAAATAAATAGATGGCATTGACACAAAGCATGTCTAAACTAAGCAGATGACATATTTGATGTATACAGTAAGCAATGCAAGGCACCATATGCATGATATTACCAACATCAGCGTGCCAAGTTAGAGCGAAGACCTCAGGGGGTAAATAGTAGTGGTCTTCTCCTTCCGAATCCCCCTCAGAACAGTTATCTTCCTCTTGATTACGATCCGAAATGGGTGGAGGTGGGGCTGCCTTTGCGCCCACCATGAGGCGATGTCTGCATGAAGTTTTATTGCCACGCAAGGCTCGTCTCTTTTGCTCTACATGTTCAGTTCCATTGTGTACAATAACATACATGCATAGGAATAAAACATAGTGAGATTATGTAAGGAGTGCATGCACAAATCCAGAGTGATGGTAACAAACTGCGGATAGACCCAAAACCAATGATAGCAGGCAGATAATAGCTTTAGTTAAAAAATACAGATAATGGCTCCTTTAATGTTTGTTTGCACCCAACATGAAACTCATAGTAGACACCCGAGATTAACCAGATAGTAGACATATAGTACTGATTGCTGCTCCAATATGTACCCCACAACCATTTAAAAACTCAAGTTTCAGCATTAGTTTGGACCTGACTCAGAGTCTAATAGGTGAACACGATGATAAAGTAGCATGCCATCATATTAAGTGATGCATAACGTAAGCAGACATGGAAGCATGCGACCTCTCTTGCGGACCCGTGTGGTCCTCAAGGTCATCTGCTCAGTTGATGATGGTAATGCAGTTGTCGTGGCTGTTGGCGGCGGGGAAGAAGATCTGAGGCGGCGAAAGACAGTCTGGAGAACGGATCGCTGCTGTGGTGAACCCTTCCGTCGTTGGACCAGCTGAGTTGGGGTGGAACACAACACAGCAGGAGCAGGACAAACCACACAAGGTTTTCTTTGACACATATCTATAACAGAAGTAATTGTGTAAGCGCTTGTCTGAATTTGAGGATTCTAACAATGCAGGGATTGAAGGAAATATGCCCTAGAGGCAATAATAAAGTCATTATTTATTTCCTCATATCATGATAAATGTTTATTATTCATGGTAGAATTGTATTAACCGGAAACATAATACATGTGTGAATACATAGACAAACATAGTGTCACTAGTATGCCTCTACTTGAGTAGCTCGTTAATCAAAGATGGTTGAGTTTCCTAGCCATAGACATGAGTTGTCATTTGATTAACGGGATCACATCATTAGGAGAATGATGTGGTTGACTTGACTGAGGGAGTCTTGGATTAAGGGGTGTCCGGATGGCCGGACTATGACCTTTGGCTGGACTCCTGGATTATGAAGATACAAGATTGAAGACTTCGTCCCATGTCCGGATGGGACTTTCCTTGGCGTGGAAGGCAAGCTTGGTGATACAGATATGTAGATCTCCTTCCATTGTAACCAACTCTGTGTAACCCTAGCCCTCTTGATTATGCAGTATAAACCGGAGGGTTTTAGTCCGTGGGACGAACAACAATCATACCATAGGCTAGCTTCTAGGGTTTTGCCTCTCCGATCTCGTGGTAGATCTACTCTTGTACTACCCATATCATCAATATTAATCAAGCAGGAGTAGGGTTTTACCTCCATCGAGAGGGCCCGAACCTGGGTAAAAACATCGTGTCCCTTGTCTCCTGTTACCATCCGCCTAGACGCAGCCTGGGACCCCCTACCCAAGATCCGCGGTTTTGACACCGGCAGTGGTTCTTTCATTGAGAGTTCCCCGTGTCGTCACCTTTAGGCCCGATGGCTCCTTCGATCATCAACAACGACGCGGTCCAGTGGTGAGACTTTTCTCCCGGACAGATCTTCGTGATTCGGCGACTTTGCATCATGCGGGCAATTCGCTTGGCCATCTGGAGCAGATTGAAAGCTATGCCCCGCCATCAGGTCGATTTGGAAGTTTGAACTACGGCCGACGTCCGCGGAGACTTGATCTTCGACGGGTTCGAGCCACGCCAAGCGCGCCCGCCTTTGCTACGATGGGCATGACCTAGCTCTGCCGCCGAACAGTTTCCTGGAGGCCGCACCAGTGTCCGCTCCGACCCTTAGCTCGGAGCCGACTGCGCCTATCGAGGACGGGTGGCTGGACACCACCTCGGGGGCTGCAATCTCTCCGGCGATCGAGCCGAATACCATACCTGTCGCTTTATGCGGCTTCGTGACTCCGAGGTGCGGACTCTTTCCGGACTCCGAACCTTCCGCGCCCTGCTAATCGAATCTGATTGGGCGCCGATAATGGAGTTCACCGCCGCTGACATTTTTCAACACTCGCCCTTCGGCATCATTCTGAATTCACTAAAGTCTCTCTCTTTATCAGGAGAGCCCTGGCCAGATTATGGTCGGCAAGGTTGGGACGTGGACGACAAAGAAATTCAAAGCCCACCCACCACCCACTTCGTAGCCACTGTCGATGATTTAACCGACATGCTCGACTTCGACTCCGAAGACATCGACGGTATGGATGTGATGCAGGAGATGAACAAGAACCAGTGCCTACAGGGCACTGGAAGGCCACCTCGTCATATGGCATATACATGGTGGACACCCCAAAAGAAGGGAACGGCGACGGAGGATGACCCCTCCAAAAAAAAAGCCTAAGCGCCGGCGTCAGCGGCGCCGCTCTAAATCCCGCCACAGCAAAAACGGCAATTCCGGCACCGGAGACAATAGCACCCGGGACAGTGCCAAAGACAACCCCCTCCAGCAGGATTCAACACAGGAGAATGGAGAAGCCAGCCCTCATGAGAGAACGGCAGACAGAGAGGTAGAGGACGATAATTACATGCCTCCCTTCGAAGACGAGGCAAGCCTCGACGATGACGAATTTGTCGTGCCTGAGGATCCCGTCGAACAAGAGCGTTTCAAACGCAGGCTCATGGCCATGGCGAGCAGCCTCAAGAAAAAACAGCAACAATTTAGAGCTGACCAAGACTTGCTAGCCGACATATGGACTAATGTCCTTGCGGCCGAAGAGTACGAACTCGAACGCCCCTCCAAGAGCTACCCAAAACGCAGGCTGCTACCTTGATTAGAGGAGGAAGCACCTAGACCTACATCACCAGCGCATGATACGGCCGACCGGCCACCTCGTGGCCGCGACAGAGAGGCCTCTCGGCCCTCCACTCAAGCCGCACCCCGGTGCCGCTCAAATAATACCAAGGCACGGGGAAATGCGCCAGACCTGCGAGATATATTGGAGGACAGGGCAAGGCAAACAAGATCGATCTATGGATTGCGTGGATGCCCCACGACACGTGATGATAACCGTGATGCCGGATATGGTAAATCCGGCCGGGCCGAACACAGCAGAAAAAGCTCATTTGAGCTACGTCGTGATATAGCCCAATACAGAGGCGCCGCACACCCACTATGCTTCACAGATGAAGTAATGGATCATCATGTCAGGACCCCGATTCTATGTCACACCGATCTAGCATGTAACACCTCATATCACTTTGCGGCCTCACGCACGGTATTCCCACGGGTGTCGCCTTACCATGCCCGGGACCGTTTGCGCCTTTTGGCACACGTATATGATAGTGTCGCTAGCATCCATATGACAAAGAACCCGGGCTGACATGGCTAGTCGTGAACCCAAAGTGGCACTAACTTACAGGGACAGGCATACATGACCCAAAGAACGAATGTGTCGGTCATCAGCGAAAGTGAATCCGGGCTGTAGCAACTGGGCTAGCAGGACTCCGATAAACTGGGCTGTAGCGAGCTAACAGGACTCCGATGAGACACCTCGTGACATTTCCCGAAGGGAACAGACACGAGAGCGAAGAAGGGCGCATGCCGCTCAGCCTAAGTGTTCGAGCGGTAGCAAGCTACCAGGGCTCAGTGGAAGCACTAGGAGACATTTCCCGGTAAGAGAGGCTACTAAGGATAAACAACTAGATAGTCAGATCCCACACATAGCAATACACACTACACGTACACATAACATGCAAGTATGTGTTGTACAACATGGCATCACAACATAACTCAACAACTCATGTAGATAAGGCTCAAAGAGCCAACATAGCATTTATTACAAACAGGGGTCACATGACCCAACATTCAGAGCAAACAAGCAACAAGCGGAAGCATTACATGTCTGAGTACAGACATCTACAAATGAAAAAGGCTGAAGAGCCTGACTATCTACAACATCCGATCAAGATCGTGGCTGAGGTACAAGCTACTTGTCGAAGCCCAGGGGAACACTAGTAAGACCACATGTCTCCGCTGCAAAAACATGAATAAAGCAACGTGAGTACAAAGGTACTCAGCAAGACTTACATCAGATCCTATTATACATGCATTAGTATCAAGAAGGTAATGTGGGGTTTAGTTGCAGCAAGCCAGCTTTGACTCAGTGGCTATCCTATCTACGACTACAAAAACTTCTTTGAGGTGATATGGCGCACACGAGTCCACTAGTCACCACACAATACACTACTATGGATTCATCCCCGTCCCCATACGAGAAGGCCATCCATAGCACTCACACTTGTCTTGAGCATTTTATAGTATCCACTTCAAGTTGTCTATGTACCACGTAAGCATCCAAGAAGTCCATAACCACGGACCCGGCTATTCGAATAGATCATGTTAACCCTGCAGGGGTGTACTTCCTCACACACGCTCTCACCACTTATCACCATGTACACGTCATGTATCTCGGCAACCTTCAAGCGGAAGCCTGGCGAGGGTGTCGTACGACACGACTAACCACACAAGACTCTAGCCGGGTTTATCGCCTATTCGGGTTCCATCCGCAAGGAGATCCGGCCGGGGTGTCGCTCACGGCCCCAAATGATGTGTGCAGGGTTCCCGAGCCCACCATCCGGGTGCCACTCGGTACACCAGGCCACGTGTGGCTAGTCTGTTCCAAGCCCACCCTGCCGGGTGCCACTTGGTAGACTACTAACACTACCTACAAACACCAGAAACTAGTTGCGACTCCTGGACAAAGACCAAGTTGGTTAATAAGTCGAGAGGGGCCGAGTTACCGGAACCCAATGTGTGGTAGTATCGAGTCATTGGACGACATACATAGAACTTCGATTAGCTTAAGGCGGTTCCAAAGTGAGACAACCCACCATGTACTCCTACATGGCCTCTCACCTCTACCTTTACCAAATCGTGTTCACACGTTCACTCTCAGCATCGGAACATAGAGCACTGTACTCCAATTCATTCCCAATGAATCAGACCTGACACACTCTAAGCAATATCAGGCATGGCATGGTAGGAACACAACAATGGCTTCAATCAACTCCTACACATGCTAGTGGGTTTCAACTATTTCTTGTGGCAATGACAGGTCATGCAGAGGAATGGGTTCAACTACCGCAGCACAAAGTAGCGTATGAATCGTTGTTGTCCTAAAGCAATAACCGAGAGCAGGAGCGAGAGAGTAGGATTGTATCGAGAATGAACAAGGGGTTTGCTTGCTCGGTAAAACAACAAGGGAGGCACCGCTTCACGTACAGTACTCTCGAGCACTCTCCGGAGCTGGACCTATCGAGAAGGAACGGTGCCAACAATCAATACACAAGCATATGCAACAATATGATGCATGAACATGGCATGAAGATGTGATGCTGTTTGAGATAATGCAGCTAGCATTCTATTTGGAAGAGATCCATTTGAACCAAAGGTTCAAATGCAACTCTAAATTAAGTCTCTTAAAATGCCATAATGTGTTTTCTCAGATACAGCATGTATAAGTTGCTTTTTCATGCATGGAACTAGCACAGATGAAATATTGCATTTTTCTGATAATTTTTCATATATAAATTATTTCAATATAAGCTACGGTTGAATTTCTATGAATTTTTGAAGTTTAAAACATTTTCTGGAATTTTCTGATTTAATTTAAATCCAGAAATGATTTAACTGCGTCAGCACTGCGTCATGCTTGCATCAGCAAGTCAACAGCGCTGACTGGGTCAAACCTGACGTGTGGGGTCCACACGTCAACGTCTCATAGTTAAACGTAGGGTTTTAATTAGCCTAACTAAAAATTAGGGGGCGTCGGGGCCCATCTGTCACTGACCCACACGGGTCAAACACCAGGTCAACTGGGGGGTTAGACCCGGTCAACCCCACCGGCGTTTAGTCCGGCGACCACGGGCTCGGCGGAGTCCCACTGGAGGCCACGAGAGCAGCGGGCTGGGGGCAACAGAGGTCGCCCGCCTCCGCGCATCCGAGGGAGCAAAGGGAGGCTGCAGCGGCGTGAGCTCGTCGGGCGAGGCTCACGGCGGCGGCCGAGCTCGGCTCGAGCAGCGCGCTGCCACAGAGCGCGGGGAGGCAGGGAGAAGGGGAAATCGATGCAGGGCTCACGGCGGACTCGATGGCGTCGGACGGCGAGCTCGGGGACGGTCGGACGGCGACGTGCGGGCGGTGGAGATCTGCGGCGGCCGGCGATGAAGAAGACGACGGTGGTGACAATGGAGGCCGTCCGGAGGTGCGTGGCTCGAAGAGGAGGGAGAGGGGATCGCGGAGGAGCTGTGGAGCGCGTCGGGGATGCGAGGCCGTGGCTGTGGGCGCGGCAACAGTGGTGCTCGGGCGGTCGCGCGAGAGAGAACCAGGGGAGAGGGAGAACGAGAGGGAGAGGAGAGGCGGTGCGGCGGTAGCGTGGCGTCAGCTGGGCTTCCAGTGATGAGGGAGGGCCAGGCAGGCGGGTGGCATGGCGGCACGGCCGTCTTGTAGCAAGGCCGACCACACGCCTGGCCGATCGGGCGCCAGGAGGACGACGGCCACATGCCTGGCCGACCGGGCGCCAGGAGGACGACGACGCCAGTGAGTGGGCTGGGTCAGGCTGCCGGGCCAAAGCCAAGATAACAATGAGCTGCCCAGAGAGGTAGGCGCCATGTAGGGTTTTTTTTTGCTTAACTTTTCTATTTTCTGACATCTGTTTTGATTTAATAAAAATATTAAATCATTTTATTTACTTATGCCAATTTTTGTAGGAACTAGTGGTATTATTCCAGAGCTCCTCAACAAAAGGCACAATTTTTGGACAATATTTGATATATATAACAATATATATCCAAAGCAAATAATTACTGCATTAATTCCAAATGCCCAAAAATAAATATCTATGAGCTCCTAAAATATTGGTTTATTTTTTTATCTCTGCCCAATATTTTCAGAGAGCAACATGAACATTTTCTTGGACCTTTTTGGAGCAATTTTTATCTGGGTCATTTCCAGAAATGATTCTGAGGGTTTCACAAATCCCCATTTCATATTTAAATGGAATTTAAACATGATGCACACATGACTAGCTAGTCTAGGTCATACCAGAACTAGGGATGTGACACATCAAATCCCCGAGGGTTTCAAACCCGTAAACATTGAATCATAATATGGCACAACAGACCCTGTGGTATGGATTGAGGACTATCTCCTTCATATCCACATGGCCCGCGAGGATGATCTACACGCCATCAAATACCTCCCACTCAAGCTTAAAGGACCAGCTCGGCATTGGCTTAACAGCTTGCCAGCACAATCAATTGGTTGTTGGGAGGACACAAGCCGCATTCCTCGACAACTTCCAGGGCACCTATGTGCGACCACCAGACGCCGATGACCTAAGCCACATAATCCAGCAGCCAGAGGAATCGGACAGGCAATTCTGGACACGGTTCCTAACGAAGAAAAATCAAGTAGTCAACTGTCCGGACGCAGAGGCCCTTGCAGCCTTCAAGCATAACATCCGTGACAAGTGGCTTGCCCGGCACCTAGGACAGGAAAAGCCAAAATCTATGGCAACCCTCACGACACTCATGACCCTCTTTTGCGCGGGAGAAGACAGCTGGCTAGCTCGTAGTAATCATGACCAAGGTCCCTGGTAATTCGGATACCAAGGACAGCATGGGCAGGTCGCGTCGCAACAAGCAAAAGCGCCACATTAACGGCGACAATGCTGAGGATACGGCAGTTAATGCCGGATTCAGAGGCACTAAACCCGGTCAGCGGAAAAATCCATTCAAAAGAAATACTCCAGGCCCGTCCAATTTGGACCGAATACTCGATCGCTCGTGCCAGATACACGGCACCCCCGAAAAACCAGCCAACAACACCAACAGTGATTGTTGGGTGTTCAAGCAGGAATGCAAGTTAAACGCCGAAAACAATGACAAGGGGCTGCATAGCGATGACGAGGAGGAGCCCCGGCCGCCGAACAATAGGGGACAGAAGGGTTTCCCCCCACAAGTGCGGACGGTGAACATGATATACGCAACCCACATACCCAAAAGGGAGCGGAAGCATGCACTCAGGGACGTATATGCGTTGGAGCCAGTTGCCCCAAAGTTCAACCCATGTTCCTCCTGCCCGATCACTTTTGATCGAAAGGATCACCCCACTAGCATCCGCCATGGCGGATTCGCCGCATTGGTTTTAGACCCAATCATTGACGGATTTCAACTCACTAGAGTCCTTATGGACGGCGGCGGCCTGAACTCGCTTTATCGAGATACGCGACGGGAATAGATCCTCAAGGATTAAACCCACAAAGACGACCTTTAAAGGCGTCATGCCAAGTGTAGAGGCCAACTATACAGGCTCAGTTACACTTGAGGTGGTCTTCGGATCCCGGATAATTTCTGAAGCGAGGAGTTAATCTTCGACATAGTCCCGTTCCGCAGTGGCTATCACGCACTGCTCGGACGAACCGCATTTGCAAAGTTCAATGCGGTGCCGCCCTACGCATACCTCAAGCTCAAGATGCCGGGTCCTCGAGGAGTCATTACGGTCAATGGAAACACCGAACGTTCTCTCCAGACGGAGGAGCATACGGCGGCCCTCGTGGCGGAAGTACAAAGCAGCCTGTCAAGGCAATTCTCTAGTCCGGCCATTAAACGTCCGGACACCGTCAAGCACGACCAGAGTAACCTACAACAAGACCGCCTGGCACGTTCCGATCACGCGTAGCAATGCGGCCCTAACCCCAGCCCTCACGAAATTGCGAAACCGATCAAGGCGTACATAACTACGCTCTAGAAATACCATGGGCATAGGGGGAGGGACACGACCACGGCACGCCCAAAATACGGCTCAACCGCAGAAGGGGCTCCCGATTTTGTCATTCTTTTTTTTCTTTCTTTCTTACTTTCAGGACTCCACTCTCCGGAAGGCCTGTCCGGCAGCATAATCGCCGAACACACGATGCAACAGCCAGGGAGGCAGAAAGCTACGTCGAGTGTCCAGGTGGTCTCTACAACGAGCAGTATACTTGTTTCACATATAATCCCGCAGCTCGCCCTTGGAGGGGGGACATGTTAAACAGTCCCATCTCTTGCTTATCGCACTATTTGTATTGTTCTGCTTTTACCGCAGACTTTTCGAATAAACAATGCATAGCTTTAGTCTATTATTGCATTATCTTTTTTTATATATAAAAATATGTTCAGTTATGACATTATGCAACCGTACACTTTGGTACGGCCAATACACCAGGGGCTTACGCACCCCAGAATATGGTGTGAGAAGTCGAACACTCTCATGAGTGCGGTACCCCAAACTTATAGCATTATATGCATCGGCTCCGAATCATGTCTTGGGTCAATAGTTGGGTTTGCCCGGCTCCCATGTTTTGGTACCTTACCTTCCGTTATATCGGCTAAGGTAGCCTTTGGGAGAACCACTGCGATTGTGCCCCGGTTGAGCCAGGCTGAGCACCTCAGTGGAGAAAGCTAAAACTGACCGTCATGATAGGGTGAGAGCTGGTCGCTGTTCGAGAGGTTTTCGAGTCCCTAAAGATTTATGCCGCTTAGAGCGAGGAGTCGGCTTCATTCGGCCTAGGCGTGGATAGTGCCCCGAACTCGGTCTTCCGAATACTAGGGGCTTCGCCCAAATTTAAAATTATAGAATCCTATGGCTAAGTGAGAGTGTTAAAGCATTATAGTCCGATTGCTTTGTTCGTTGTGTTGAGCGCCTCCCTCGAAGGACCCAATAATGGGAAAAAGAGCGCTCAAGTTTATCCCGAACACCCCAAAGACTCATGACATGGGGGCGTTTGACGACTCGCCATCTCTCAATTTTGATAAACGGCCGCACATAAGGTAATATTTTAAATTCAAAAGCGTTGCTTAGCACATATGAAACAAGTTCTCAGCGTACAGGATCACAAATGCGAGTTTACTCAAAAATTACATCTTTGGAGCACTCATCCGCGATACCACGGGCACCCTTCAGGACGCCCTCATAATACATCTCGGGCTTGCGATGCTCCTTGCCCGGCGGTGGTCCGTCCGTCACAAGCTTCTCAGCGTCCATCTTTCCCCAGTGCACTTTAGCACGGGCAAGGGCCCTACGGGCACCTTCGATGCACACGGAGCGCTTGATGACTTCAAGCCTTGGACAGGCATCCACCAGCCTCCTTACCAGCCCGAAGTAGCTTCCAGGCATGGCTTCCCCGGGCCACTGGCCGGACTGAGACCCTTCATGGCCTGTTCGGCCACCTTATGGAGCTCGACCAGCTGCTTCACTGGTCGCTCAAAAACATCGGGTGTCCGACCTCAAAGATCTTGAGACCGAACACCTTCTCCGTCGAGCTTCCCTCCTCGGCTCGGTAGAATGCGGATGCGTCGGACACACTCCGGGGAAGATCTGCGAATGCTCCTGGGGAGCTCCGGACTCGGGTAAGTAACAAGTAATTCACTTTCGCATACTTGCTTTGCATAAAGAATGCCTTACCCGCCGCTATCTTCTTCATCGCCTCAATTTCCTGGAGGGCTTTTTGGGCTTCGGTCTTGGCAGATTTGGCGTTCTCAAGCGCCGAGGCGAGCTCGGACTCTCGAGTCTTCGAGTCACGCTCCAAACTCTCATGTTTTTCCACGAGAGCCTGGAGCTCTTGCCACACCACCGCCACCCGCGCCTCCTGCTTCTCTCGCTAGGTGCGCTCCATGGCCGCATTGTTTTCGGCCTTGGACAACGCTTCCTTCAGGGTTGCCACCTCGTTCGTGGCCCCTGCATACCCACGTTGATCCTGTCATTTTTTTTTGCAACCACATTTTTTATATATACTTACATAAGGTATTACTTACCTTCTTTGTCCTCGAGCTGCTTCTTGGCAAGGCCGAGCTCGTCCTCGAACCGCTCGAGGCTCTGCTTCAATACATTGACCTCCATGATCGGTCTTGTGAGGTCGGCAGCACAGCCTGCATTCCCATATTGACACACTTATGTTAGACTCCTGAGTATATCTTTTTGATCCTCGGTTCGGCTTTTCTTTCCGAATACCAAACTGAGCATCAGGGACTCTTGTCTATCTGGTAATATTTTTACATATCTTAAACATGTACCTCAAAGCCTGTTAGGATGTTGTACGAGCTTGGTCACCGCTCTTGGCAGATCGAACCTTTCCGGATCACCGCACTCATAATAATGCGGTGCTCCTCGTTGATGGAGGCGCCGTTAAGCACCTCCCGGCAGATCATCCGTGCCTCCGGTTGGGCCGGAGGTCACCGGCGTCGTAAACTTGCCCTTCTTAGTAGGCGGCCGCTGCTGCGGATGCCGTAACCGTTGAAGGTTACAGTGCGGTGTCGGCCTAGGGCGGACTTAGAGCCCTTAGGGGTTTTATCCCCTTTTACTGGAGTCCGGAGGTCGCCTTGCGGCGCTTCCAGGACCATCTCCTCCTGGCTCGGCCCCTTTTGGGACGCCACCTCGGCGTCATCCGCGGTGCGAGGAGAGGAGGCGGTCGGAAGTGAAGTGCTATTCACATCCGACGAACCTAGGGAACCGCTCGACAAAGCGTCGAGCCCGGCCTTGGGCGGACTGCATGATTATATCCGACGTCAGAAGGTACTATGCAACAAAGGAACGCCATGAGTTATTCTGGTATCCGGGGACTTACGATTTCGCCAGGGGCTTGGCCCTGGGTGGCCGCTCTTCTTCGCCGTCGTCGGCGTTGGTGGAGTAGTCCGGAGGGAGGGTCCTTCCCTTCTTGGACCCTCCGGCCTCCCCAGTTGGGGCGGCCTTCCTTTTCTTCTCTCCCCCCGCTGGGGGAGAGACCTCTCTTTCCTCCTCCTCGTCTTCACGGGAGGAGTCCGCCTCGGAGTCATCGGACGATGAGTCTGACACCGCCTGGCGCCGGGAACTCTTGCGAGTTCCCGTGGCCTGCTTCTTGGCCTTCTTCTCCGGCACCACGTAAGGTGCCGGGGCCAGCAGCCCCGTCAAGTGGGCATCCGCTGGGTCTTCTGGCAAGGGAGCCGGACAGTCAATCTGCCCGGACGTCCTCTGCCAATCCTGTCAAAGGTAAGGGAGTTTAGATCCCGCATAGAGTCAAACTATGAAAACAAGTGTCCCGTAAAGGGAAAAATAACTTACCACGTTGGCTTGATGCTGCGCGCTGAATCCGCGATCCTCGGTAACGGATGCGGGAGCCTCGGCGCCCTTGAACACCACCTTCCAGGCATCTTCATACGTAGTGTCGAAGAGCCTGCTCAGGGTTTGGTGCTGCGTCGGATCAAACTCCCACAAGCTGGCTTCGTTGTTGTACGGAGGATCCGGCGGATGAGCATGACCTGGACTATATTGACGAGTTTGAGCTTCTTGCTCACCAGGTTTTGGACGCAGGTTTGGAGTCCGGACAGCTCCTCCGAATTAACCACGACAAGCCCGTCTCTTTCCAGGAGGTGAGTCGTGTAGGGAAGCCAGATCGGAATTCGGGGGCCGCTGCCCATTTAGGGTCACGCGGCTCGATGATGTAGAACCACCCCGATTGCCACCCCTTTATGGTCTCCACGAAGGAGCCCTCGAGCCATGTAACGTTGGACATCTTGCCCACCATGGCGCCTCCGCACTCCGCTTGTTGGCCGCCCACAACCTTGACTTGACATTGAAGGTCTTGAGCCATAAGCCAAAGTGGGGCTTGATGCGGAGGAAAGCCTCGCACCTGACGATAAACGCCGAGATGTTGAGGGGCGAAGTTTGGGGCCGGATCGTGGAAATCTAGGCCGTAGTAGAACATGAGCCCCGGACAAATGGGTGAAGTGGAAAATCTAGTCCATGGAGGAAGTGGGTGAGGAACACCACCCTCTCATGGGGCCTGGGGGTGGGGATGAGCTGCCCCTTGTCGGGAAGCCGGTGCGCGATGTCATTAGACAAGTATCCGGCCTTCCTCAGCTTCTTGATGTGTCCCTCCGTGACGGAGGAAACCATCCACTTGCCTCCCGCTCCGGACATGGCTGGAGAAGGTCGAGGTGAGATGTGCGGACTTGGGCGCTGGAGCTCGAGTGCACGAAAATGGATAAGCAAAGGAGGAAGAAGGTGTAGATGGAAAAGGTGGATCCTTATCCCCTTATATGGGCGGACGAAACTATGCGCCCCCACCAGCCTGGTAAAACTCGCTTATCTCCCAAGCGCCGTAAATTAATGGCACGGTTGGGTTGCCCACGACCGTATTGATGAGAATCCCGGAATAAGGGTACACGATCTCTGCTTTAACAAGACGTGCCAAGGAAACCGCCTCGCTAAGTGCGCTGAGGTGGGACAGTGAAAACAATTCGAATAAAGGCTTGGCCGTGGTGTGATGACATGCTGCGAAATACGTCAGCAGATTAGATTTGTGTAAATATTGTTCTCTCTACGGTGGTATGTGGAAATTATTTTGCAGAGCCGAACACTATCCTTGTGTTCAAAATCTTCTATGAAGTATTCGGAGGAGGAACCCGCCTTGCAATGCCGAAGACAAACTGCATGCCGGACTCGTCGTCATTGAAGCCGGTTCGAGGGCTCTTGAGGATTCCTGGATTAGGGGGTGTCCGGATGGCTGGACTATGACCTTTGGCCGGACTCCTGGACTATGAAGATACAAGATTGAAGACTTCGTCCCGTGTCCATATGGGACTTTCCTTGGCGTGGAAGGCAAGCTTGGCGTCTGAGATATGTAGATCTCCTTCCATTGTAACCGACTCTGTGTAACCCTAGCCCTCTCCGGTGTCTATATAAACCGAGGGTTTTAGTCCGTGGGGCGAACAACAATCATACCATAGGCTAGCTTCTAGGGTTTAGCCTCTCCGATCTCGTGTTAGATCTACTCTTGTACTACCCATATCATCAATATTAATCAAGCGGGGAGTAGGGTTTTACCTCCATCGAGAGGGCCCGAACCTGGGTAAAAACATCGTGTCCCTTGTCTCCTGTTACCATCCGCCTAGACGCACAGTTCGGGACCCCCTACCAGAGATCCGCCGGTTTTGACACCGACATTGACCCATTCTGTTAGCTTAGCACTTGATCGTTTAGTATGTTGCTATTGCTTTCTTCATGACTTATACATGTTCCTATGACTATGAGATTATGCAACTCCCGTTTATCGGAGGAACACTTTGTGTGCTACCAAACGTCACAACGTAACCGGGTGATTATAAAGGTACTCTACAGGTGTCTCTGAAGGTACTTGTTGGGTTGGCATATTTCGAGATTAGGATTTGCACTCCGATTGTCCAAGAGGTATCTCTGGGCCCTCTCGGCAATGCACATCACTATAAGCCTTGCAAGCAATGTGACTAATGAGTTAGTTGCGGTATGATGCATTGTGGAACGAGTAAAGAGACTTGCCGGTAACGAGATTGAACTAGGTATTGAGATACCGACGATCGAATCTCGGGCAAGTAACATACCGATGACAAAGGGAACAACATATGTTGTTATGCGGTTTGACCGATAAATATCTTCATATAATATGTAAGAGCCAATATGAGCATCCAGGTTCCGCTATTGGTTATTGACTAGAGACATGTCTCGGTCATGTCTACATAGTTCTCGAACCCGTAGGGTCCGCACGCTTAAAGTTCGGTGACGTTTGTATTATGAGTTTTTGTGTTTTGATGTACCGAAGGTAGTTCGGAGTCCCAGATGTGATCATGGACATGACGAGGAGTCTCGAAATGGTCAAGATGTAAATATCGATATATTGGATGACTATGTTCGGACACCGGAATGTTTTTGGAGAGTTTCGGACATATACCGGAGTACCGGGGGTTACCGGAACCCCCCGGGGAGTTTAATGGGCCAAGATGGGCCTTAGTGGAGAAGAGGAGGGGCGGCTAGGGCAGGCCGCCCTCCCCTCTAGTCCGAATTGTACAAGGAGGGGGGGGGCGGCGCCCCCCTTTCCTTCCTCCTCTCTCCTTCCCTTCCTTTCCCCCTCCTACTCCAACTAGGAAAAGAGGGAGTCCTACTCCCGGTGGGAGTAGGACTCCTCCCTGGCTGGCCGCCTCCTCCCCCTAGTCCTTTATATACGGGGGCAGGGGCACCTATAGACATAACAATTGATATCTTGATCTCTTAGTCGTGTGCGGTGCCCCCCTCCACTATATTCCACCTCGATCATATCGTAGCGGTGCTTAGGCGAAGCCCTGCGTCGGTAGCAACATCATCACCGTCATCACGCCGTCGTCTTGTGAACTCTCCTCGAAACCTTCTTTGGATCGGAGTTCGTGGGACGTCATCGAGCTGAACGTGTGCTGAACTCGGAGGTGCTGTACGTTCGGTACTTGGATCGGTCGGATCGTGAAGACGCACGACTACATCAACCGCGTTGTGCTAACGCTTCCTCTTTTGGTCCATGAGGGTAGATGGACACACTCTCCCCTCTCGTTGCTATGCATCACCATGATCCTGTGTGTGCGCAGGAATTTTTTTGAAATTACTACATTCCCCAACAGTGGCATCCGAGCCTGGTTTTATACGTAGATGTTATATGCACGAGTAGAACACAAGTGAGTTGTGGGCGATACAAGTCATACTGCTTACCAAAGATGTCACACTTTGGTTGGTTGGCGGTATTGTTGGATGAAGCGGCCCGGACCGACATTACGCGTACGCTTACGCGAGACTGGTTCTACCAACGTCCTTTGCACACAGGTGGCTGGCGGGTGTCAGTTTCTCCAACTTTAGTTGAATCGAGTGTGGCTACGCCCGGTCCTCGAGAAGGTTAAAACAACACTAACTTGACGAACTATCGTTGTGGTTTTGATGCGTAGGTAAGAACGGTTCTTGTTCAGCCCGTAGCAGCCACGTAAACTTGCAACAACAAAGTAGAGGACGTCTAACTTGTTTTTGCAGGGCATGTTGTGATGTGATATGGTCAAGGCATGATGCTATTTTTATTGTATGAGATGATCATGTTTTGTAACCAAGTTATCGGCAACTGGCAGGAGCCATATAGTTGTCGCTTTATTGTATGCAATGCAATCGCCTGTAATTGCTTTACTTTATCACTAAGCGGTAGCGATAGTCGTAGAAGCAATAGTTGGCGAGACGACAATGATGCTACGATGGAGATCAAGGTGTTGCGCCGGTGATCATGACGGTGCTTCAGAGATGGAGATCACAAGCACAAGATGATGATGGCCATATCATATCACTTATATTGATTGCATGTGATGTTTATCTTTTATGCATCTTATTTTGCTTAGATCGACGGTAGCATTATAAGATGATCTCTCACTAAACTTCAAGGTATAAGTGTTCTCCCTGAGTATGCACCATTGCGAAAGTTCTTCGTGCTGAGTCACCATGTGATGATCGGGTGTGATAAGCTCTATGTTCAAATACAACGGGTGCAAAACAGTTGCACATGCGGAATACTCAGGTTAAGCTTGACGTGCCTAGCATATGCAGATATGGCCTCGGAACACTGAGACCGAAAGGTCGAGCGTGAATCATATAGTAGATATGATCAACATAGTGATGTTCACCATTGAAACTACTCCATCTCACATGATGATCGGACATGGTTTAGTTGATATGGATCACGTGATCACTTAGAGGATTAGAGGGATGTCTATCTAAGTGGGAGTTCTTTAATAATTTGATTAACTAAACTTTAATTTGTCATGAACTTAGTACCTGATAGTATTTTGCATGTCTATGTTATTGTAGACAGATGGCCCGTGCTGTTGTTCTGTTGAGTTTTAATGCGTTCCTTGAGAAAGCAAAGTTCAAAGATGATGGTAGCAATTACACGGACTGGGTCCGTAACTTGAGGATTATCCTCATTGCTGCACAGAAGAATTACATCCTGGAAGCACCGCTAGGTGCCAAACTCTTCGCAGGAGCAACACCGTATGTTATGAACGTCCGTAGAGCAAAGTCGATGACTACTCGATAGTTCAGTGTGCCATGCTTTACGGCTTAGAACTGGGACTTCAACAACGTTTTGAACGTCATGGAGCATATGAGATGTTCCAGGAGTTGAAGTTAATATTTCAAGCAAATGCCCGGATTGAGAGATATGAAGTCTCCAATAAGTTCTACAGCTGGAAGATGGAGGATAATAGTTCTGTCGGTGAACATATCCTCAGAATGTCTAGGTATAACAATCACTTGATTCAACTGGGAGTTAATCTTCCGGATGATAGCGTCATTGACAGAATTCTTCAATGACTGCCACCAAGCTACAAGAGCTTCGTGATGAACTATAACATGCAAGGGATGGATAAGACAATTCCGAAGCTCTTCGCAATGCTAAAGGCTGCGGAGGTAGAAATCAAGAAGGAGCATCAAGTGTTGATGGTCAACAAGACCACCAGTTTCAAGAAAAATGGCAAAGGGAAGAAGAAGGGGAACTTCAAGAAGAACAACAAACAAGTTGCTGCTCAGCAGAAGAAACCCAAGTCTGGACCTAAGCCCGAGATCGAGTGCTTCTCTACAAGCAAGGCATCGTCACTTTGGAAGCGGAACTGCCCCAAGTATTTGGCGGATAAGAAGGATGGCAAGGTGAACAAAGGTATATGTGATATACATGTTATTGATGTGTACCTTACTAATGCTCGCAGTAGCACCTAGGTATTTGATACTAGTTCTGTTGCTAATATTTGCAACTCGAAACAGGGGCTACAGATTAAACAAAGATTGGCTAAGGACGAGGTGACGATGCGCGTGGGAAATGGTTCCAAAGTCGATGTGATCGCGGTCGGCATGCTACCTCTACATCTACCTTCGGGATTAGTTTTAGACCTAAATAATTGTTATTTGGTGCCAGCGCTGTGCATGAGCATTATATCTGCATCTTTTTTGATGCGAGACGGTTATTCATTTAAATCAGAGAATAATGGTTGTTCTATTTATACGAGTAATTTCTTTTTTGGTCATGCACCCTTGAAGAGTGGTCTATTTTTTATTAAATCTCGATAGTAGTGATACACATATTCATAATATTGAAGCCAAAAGATGCAGAGTTGATAATGATAGTGCAACTTATTTGTGGCACTGCCGTTTAGGTCATATTAGTGTAATGCGCATGAAGAAACTCCATTCCGATGGACTTTTGGAATCACTTGATTATGAATCACTTGGTACTTAAGTAACCATGCCTCATGGGCAAGATGACTAAAACACCGTTCTCCGGAACTATGGAGCGAAAGCAACAGATTTGTTGGAAATCATACATCTTGATGTATGTGGTCCAATGAATGTTGAGGCTCAGAAGCGAATATCGTTATTTTCTCACCTTCACAGATGATTTGAGAAGATATGGGTATATCTACTTAATGAAACATAAGTCTGAAACATTTGAAAAGTTCAAGGAATTTCAGAGTGAAGTAGAAAATCATCATAACAAGAAAATAAAGTTTCTCTGATGTGATCGTGGAGGAGAATATTTGAGTTCTGAGTTTGGTCTTCATTTGAAACAATGCGGAATAGTTTCGCAACTCCATACCGGAACACCACAGCGTAATGGTGTGTCCGAACGTCGTAATTGTACTTTACTAGATATGGTGCGATCTATGATGTCTCTTACTGATTTACCGCTATCATTTTGGGGTTATGCTTTAGAGACGGCTGCATTCACATTAAATAGGGCACCATCTAAATCCGTTGAGACGACGCCTTATGAACTATGGTTTGGCAAGAAACCAAAGTTGTCGTTTCTTAAAGTTTGGGGCTGCGATGCTTATGTGAAAAAGCTTCAACCTGATAAGCTCGAACCCAAACCGGAGAAATGTATCTTCATAGGATACCCAAAGGAAACTGTTGGGTACACCTTCGATCACAGATCTGAAGGCAAGACTTTTGTTGCTAAATTTGGATCCTTTCTAGAGAAGGAGTTTCTCTCGAAAGAAGTGAGTGGCAGGAAAGTAGAACTTGATGAGGTAACTGTACCTGATCCCTTATTGGAAAGTAGTCCATCACATAAACCAGTTCCTGTGACACCTACACCAATTGGTGAGGAAGCTAATGATGATGATCATGAAGCTTCAGATCAAGTTACTACCGAACCTCGTAGGTCAACCAGAGTAAGATCCTTACCAGAGTGGTATGGTAATCATGTTCTGGAGGTCATGTTACTAGACCATGACGAACCTACAAACTATGAGGAAGCGATGATGAGCCCAGATTCCGCAAAATGGCTTGAGGCCATGAAATCTGAGATGGTATCCATCTATGAGAACAAAGAGTGGACTTCGGTTGACTTGCCCGATGATCGACAAGCCATCGAAAATAAATGGATCTTCAAGAAGAAGACAGACGCCGACGGTAATGTTATCGTCTAGAAAGCTCGACTTGTTGCGAAGGTTTTCGACAAGTTCAAGGAGTTGACTACGATGAGACCTTCTCACTCGTGGCGATGCTTAAGTCCGTCTGAATCATGTTAGCAATTGCCGCATTTTATGATTATGAAATTTGGCAAATGGATGTAAAGACTGCATTCCTGAATGGATTTCTGGAAGAAGAGTTGTATATGATGCAACCTGAAGGTTTTATCGATCTAAAGGGTGCTAACAAAGTGTGCAAGCTCCAGCGATGCATTTATGGACTGGTGCAAGCCTCTCGGAGTTGGAATAAACGCTTTGATAGTGTGATCAAAGCATATGGTTTTATACAGACTTTTGGAGAAGCTTGTATTTACAAGAAAGTGAGTGGGAGCTCTGTAGCATTTCTAATCTTAGATGTGGATGACATATTGTTGATTGGAATGATATAGAATTTCTGGATAGCATAAAAGGATAATTGAATAAGAGTTTTCCAATGAAGGACCTCGGTGAAGCTGCTTACATATTGGGCATCAAGATCTATAGAGATAGATCAAGACGCTTAATTGGACTTTCACAAAGCACATACATTGACAAAGTTTTGAAGAAGTTCAAAATGGATCAAGCAAAGAACGGGTTCTTGCCTGTGTTACAAGGTGTGAAATTGAGTAAGACTCAATGCCCGACCACTGCAGAAGATAGAGAGAAAATGAAAGATGTTCCCTATGCTTCAGCCATAGGCTCTATTATGTATGCAATGCTGTGTACCAGACCTGATGTGTGCCTTGATATTAGTTTAGCAGGGAGGTACCAAAGTAATCAAGGAGTGGATCACTGGACAGCGGTCAAGAACATCATGAAATACCTGAAAATGACTAAGGATATGTTTATCGTTTATGGAGGTGACAAAGAGCGCATCGTAAATGGTTACATTGATGCAAGCTTTGACACTGATCCAGACGATTCTAAATCGCAAACCAGATACGTGTTTATATTGAATGGTGGAGCTGTCAGTTGGAGCAGTTCTAAACAAAGTGTCGTGGCGGGATCTACGTGTGAAGTGGAGTACATTGCTACTTCGGAAGCAGCAAATGAAGGAGTCTGGATGAAGGAGTTCATATTCGATCTAGGTGTCATACCTAGTGCATCGGGTCCAATGAAAATCTTTTGTGACAATACTGGTGCAATTGCCTTGGCAAAGGAATCCAGATTTCACAAGAGAACCAAGCACATCAAGAGACGCTTCAACTCCACCCGGGATAAAGTCCAGGTGGGAGACATAGAGATTTGCAAGATACATACGGATCTGAACGTTGCAGATCCGTTGACTAAGCCTCTCTCACGAGCAAACCATGATCAGCACCAAGACTCCATGGGTGTTAGAATCATCACTGTGTAATCTAGATTATTGACTCTAGTGCAAGTGGGAGACTGAAGGAAATATGCCCTAGAGGCAATAATAAAGTTATTATTTATTTCCACATATCATGATCTATGTTTATTATTCATGCTAGAATTGTATTAACCGGAAACATAATACATGTGTGAATACATAGACAAACATAGTGTCACTAGTATGGCTCTACTTGACTGGCTCGTTAATCAAAGATGGTTGAGTTTCCTAGCCATAGACATGAGTTGATATTTGATTAACGGGATCACATTATTAGGAGAATGATGTGATTGACTTGACCCATTTCGTTAGCTTAGCACTTGATCGATTAGTATGTTGCTATTGCTTTCTTCATGACTTATACATGTTCCTATGACTATGAGATTATGCAACTCCCGTTTACCGGAGGAACACTTTGTGTGCTACCAAATGTCACAACATAACTGGGTGATTATAAAGGTACTCTACAGGTGTCTCCGAAGGTACTTGTTGGGTTGGCGTATTTCGAGATTAGGATTTGTCACTCCGATTGTCGGAGAGGTATCTCTGGGCCCTCTCTGTAATGCACATCATTATAGGCCTTGCACTAATGAGTTGGTTGCGGGATGATGCATTGCGGAACGAGTAAAGAGACTTGCCGGTAACGAGAGTGAATTAGGTATTGAGATACCGACCATCGAATCTTGGGCAAGTAACATACCGATGACAAAGGGAACAACGTATGTTGTTATGCGGTTTGACCGATAAAGATCTTCATAGAATATGTAGGAGCCAATATGAGCATCCAGGTTCCGCTATTGGTTATTGACCGGAGACATGTCTCGGTCATGTCTACATAGTTCTCGAACCCGTAGGGTCCACACGCTTAAAGTTTGGTGACGATTGTATTATGAGTTTTTTTGTTTTGATGTACCGAAGGTAGTTCGGAGTCCCGGATGTGATCACGGACATGACGAGGAGTCTCGAAATGGTCGAGACGTAAAGATCGATATATTGGACGACTATGTTCGGACACAGGAATGGTTTCGGGGAGTTTCAGACATATACCGGAGTACCAGGGGGTTATCGGAACCCCCCCGGGAGTTTAATGGGCCAAGATGGGCCTTAGTGGAGAAGAGGAGGGGCGGTTAGGGCAGGCCACGTGCCCCTCCCCTCTAGTCCGAATTGGACAAGGAGGGGGGCACCCCCTTTCCTTCCTCCTCTCTCCTTCCCTTCCTTTCCCCCTCCTACTCCAACTAGGAAAAGAGGGAGTCCTACTCCCGGTGGGAGTAGGACTCCTCCCTGGCGGGCCCTCCTCCTGGCCGGCCGCCTCCTCCCCCTGGTCCTTTATATACGGGGGCAGGGGGCCACCTCTAGACACAACAATTGATCTCTTGATCTCTTAGCCGTGTGCGGTGCCCCCCTCCACCATATTCCACCTCGATCATATCTTAGCGGTGCTTAGGGGAAGCCCTGCGTCGGTAGCAACATCATCACCGTCATCACATAGTCGTGCTGACGGAACTCTCCCTCGAAGCTCTGCTGGATCGGAGTTCATGGGACGTCATCGAGCTGAACGTGTGCTGAACTCAGAGGTGCCGTACGTTCGGTACTTGGATCGGTCGGATCGTGAAGACGTACGACTACATCAACCGCTGAGGGAGTCCTGGTTAGGGGGTCTCCGGACAGCCGGACTATATCCTTTGGCCGGACTGTTGGACTATGAAGATACAAGATGGAAGACTTCGTCTCGTGTCCGGATGGGACTCTCCTTGGCGTGGAAGGCAAGCTTGGAGATACGGATATGTAGATCTTCTCCCTTGTAACCGACTCTGTGTAACCCTAGCCCCCTCTGGTGTCTATATAAACCGGAGGGTTTAGTCTGTAGGGCAAGGACAATCATACCATAGGCTAGCTTCTAGGGTTTAGCCTCTACGATCTCGTGGTAGATCAACTCTTGTAATACCCATATCATCCAGATCATTCAAGCAGGAAGTAGGGTATTACCTCCATCGAGAGGGCCCGAACCTGGGTAAACATTGTGTCCCCCGCTGAGGGAGTCCTGGATTAGGGGGTATCCGGACAGCCGGACTGTGTACAACGTCCGGACTATTGAAGCGTGAAGATACAAGACTCAAGACTTCGGCCCGTGTCCGGATGGGACTTTCCTTGGCGTGGATGGCAAGCTTGGTGATCCGGATATTATATTTCCTTCCTTGTAACCGACTCCATGTAAACCCTAGCCCTCTCTGGTGTCTATATAAACCGGAGAGGTTGGTCCTTAGAAGGCTGATCACAATTACAATCATACCATCATAGGCAAGCTCTTAGGGTTTAGCCTCTACGATCTCGTGGTAGATCTACTCTTGTACTACCCATATCATCAATATTAATGAAGCAGGAAGTAGGGTTTTACCTCCATCGAGAGGGTCCGAACCTGGGTAAACATCTGTGTCCCTTGCTTCCTGTTACCATCAGCCGTGATGCACAGATCGGGACCCCCTACCCGAGATCTGCCGGTTTTCACACCGACATTGGTGCTTTCATTGAGAGTTCCTCTGTGTCGTCGCTGTCAGGTTCGATGGCTCCTTCAATCATCATCAACCACATCGTCCAGGGCGAGACTTTCCTCCCCGGACAGATCTTCGTGTTCGGGCGGCCTTCGCTGCGGGCCAACTCGCTGGCCATCCGGAGCAGATCGATAGCTACGTCCTCGCCACCGTGTCAGTTCGAAACCTGAACTACACGACGGACATCCGCAGAGACTTGATCTTTGATGGATTTGGGCCCATGCCAGAGCACCGGCGATACCACGACGAGCATGGCTTAGACCTGCCGTCGGACGAAGCTCGGCATCATCCCCAGATCGCCCCGGACCTAGATCCGGAGCAGATTGCGTTGCCTAAGGACGGAGGGATGGACCCCACCCCCCAGGTCGCACACTCATCGGCGGTGGAGCCGAACACGGGCCTTACCTCTGCCGTGGCCTGTGACTCAAAATCCCCGGATTCATATCCGGACGTTGGTTCCAGCCTACACGCTCCCAAGCCCGTTGGGCTAGGATGGGCTCCGGTAATGGAGTTCACCGCTGCGGATATCTTCCAGCACTCGCCGTTTGGCGACATGCTGGACTCATTAAAGTCTCTCTCTTTGTCAGGAGGCTCTGCGCCGAACTATGTCCGGCTTGAGTGGGAGGCAGCGACGGCAAGGAATTTGTTGCCCACCCACCACCCACTTCATCGCCACGGTCGATGACTTAACCGAGGTACTGAACTTCGACTCCGAAGACATCGACGGTATGGACGACGATGCAGGAGAAGAACATGAACCACCGCTCACTGGGCGGTGGACAGCCACCTCTTCTTATGATATATATATGGTGGACACTCCGAAGGAAACAAATGGCGATGAGGCAACGGAGGATAAAACCTCAGGGAAAAAAGCAAGGAATGGGTGTCGTCGGCGCCACTCCAAGCCCTACCACACCAATACCGGTCCAGGAGACGAAAACAATCTGAATGGTGCCGAAGAAGAATACAACCCCAAACAGCCCGGCTTCGAGCGTGCCGAACAGGAGGATGAGCAGGTCAGCCGAGATGAACACGCGATGCATTTAATACCCGGAGGAGGACGGCTACATGCCCCCTCTCAAGATTTAGATTAGCCTCGGCGGCGACGACGAAGTTCGGGCGTGCTCGAGGATCCCGTAGAGCAGGAACGCTTCAAGCGTCGGCTTATAGCCACTGCGAGGAGCCTGAAAAAGAAGCAGTAGCAACTCCAAGCTGATCAAGACCTGCTCACAGACAGATGGACTGAAGTCCTGGCAGCCGAGGAATACGGACTCGAGCACCACACGGCTGACCAACCACCTCATGGCCGGGAGAAAGCGGCATACCAGTCCGCGCACCAGCCAACACCCCCACGCCAACATACTACGGCCCGGGGTAACAAATCAGGACAGCCAAGATCGATCTACGGATCGCGGGGGCGCGCCTTGATACGCGACGAGGACCGTCACGCCGGACACACCTTCAACAAGTCCGGCCGGGCCGAATATAGCCATCCAGAGCAATTAATCACAGAGCCACATAGCCCGGCACAGAGGCACCGCACACTCCCTCTACTTCACTGACGAAGTAATGGATCATGAATTCCTAGAAGGGTTCAAACCCGTAAACATCGAATCATACGATGGCACAACAGACCCCGCAGTATGGATCGAAGATTTTCTTCTCCACATTCACATGGCCCACGGAGATGATCTGCACGCCATCAAATATCTTCCCTTAAGCTCAAAGGACCAGCCCGACATCAAGCTAAATAGCCTGCCAAAGAACTCCATTGGCAGCTAGGAAAACCTGGAAGACGCATTCCTCGACAACTTCCGTGGCACATATGTAATGCGACCACGGCGACGACTTGAGCCACATTACTCAACAGCCCGGAGAGTCAGCCAGACATTCTCGACTCGGTTCCTAACTAAGAAGAACCAAATAGTTGATCGTCCGGACGCTGAAGCCCTCGCGGCTTTCAAGCATAATATCCGTGATGAGTGGCTCGCTCGACACCTCGGCCAGGAAAAACCCAAGTCCATGGCAGCTCTTACAACACTAATGACCCGCTTTTGCGCGGTCGAGGACAGTTGGTTGGCCCGCAGCAGCACTGCGCCACAGTCTGGCAATTTGACAATAATGGCAAGCCACGACGTAACAGACATAAGAGATGGAACAACGGCGACAGCACTGAAGACACGGCTTGTGTCAACGCCGGATTCAGCAGATCCAAGCCCGGTCAGCGGAAGAAGCCGTTCAAAAGAAATAATCAGGGACCGCCCACCTGGACCGCATCTTTGGAGCGCTGCGCAAATTCATGGCACCCCGGACAAGCCAGCCAACCACACCAATAGATATTGCTGGGTATTCAAACAGGCCGACAAGATAAACACCGAAGACAAGGACAAGGGGCTGCGCAGTGACGATGACGAGGAGCACCGACGTCCGAAAACGGGGGAACAGAGGAAATTTCCCCCCAGGTGAAAACGGTCAACATGATCTACACCACGCACATCCCCAAGCAGGAACGGAAGCGGGCACTAAGGGACGTCTATGCGATGGAGCCAGTCGCCCCCAAATTCAACCCTTGGTTAGCTTGCCCGATCACCTTTGATCGTAGGGATCACCCTACTAGCATCCATCACGGCGGCTCGGCCGCATTGGTCTCAGACCCAATCATCGATGGATTCCACCTCACGCGAGTCCTCATGGACGGCGGCAGCAGCCTGAACCTGCTTTACCAGGACACAGTGCGCAAAATGGGCATCGAACCTTCAAGGATCAAGCCCACCAAAACCACATTTAAAGGTGTAATTCCTGGAGTAGAGGCCCGTTGTACGGGCTCTATAACATTGGAAGTGGTCTTCGGATCTCCGGATAACTTCCGAAGCAAAGAGTTAATCTTCGATATCGTCCCTTTTCACAGTGGTTATCATGCACTGCTCGGGCGAACCGCATTCACTAGATTCAATGCGGTACCACACTACACATACCTCAAGCTCAAGATGCCAGGACCACGCGGGGTCATAATGGTGAACGGAAACATGGACCGCTCTCTACGAACAGAAGAACATACCGCAGCCCTTGCGGCGGAAGTACAATGCGGCCTTCTCGAAAAAACCAATCCGGTGACAGCAACTTCAAGCACAGTCAAGCGAGTCCGGAGCACCCCACAACAGGATCATCAGGCACGCCAAGAGCGCGACTAGCAGTCCGGCTTCCGCTCAAGCCCTACCATAGCAGCATTCGTGCCATGTGCACATAATTACGCACTTAAAATACCATGGGCATAGGCGGAGGCGCATCAACGACTCAGTCAATAGTGCGGGTAACCGCCAAATACTTTCATACTCTTTCCCTCTTACCTTTCAGGACACCGTGTTGGCGCAACATCCTCAAAAGGCCGAATTGCCGGACTTATAGGGAAGAGACATCCACGGAGGCAACAGACGTTGTGCACAGAAGGAAATACACAGGTGGAATCTTTTTACGACCATTATACCTGCTTTACCTATCTGAACACAGCCTGCCCCTGGATAGGACATGTCAAATAGTCCTATTTTATCTCTGCTTAACACATCCATTGTAAATGTGCGCTTAAACGTATTTTTCATCAATGTGAGATTATACATAGCGTCAGCTTATTATTCTTATTTGAGCATTTTTCTCTTATAAATGTTTATTTGATATTGCATCCGTACACCTTGGTGCGGCCGGTTTGCCAGGGGCTTCTTATGGCGCCCCGCTATATGGCATCTAAAGTCCGAACACTTTCAACAATGCAGCACCCCGAACTTATAGCACTATATGCATCAGCTCCGAATTGTGTCTTGGGTCTACAGTTGAGATAGCCCGGCTCCCTTGTTTTGGTGCCTTACGTTCCGTTATATCGGCTAAGGTATCACAGGGAGAACTACTGCGATTGTGTCCCGGTACTCCCGAACGAGCACCTCAGTAGAGAAAGCCGAAAACTGACCGACATGATGTGGCGAGAGCTGGTCGCTGTTCGAGAGGTTCTAAAATCCGTAAAGATTTTCCAATTTAGGCGATAAATCGGCTTCATCCGATCTAGGCGTGCATAGCGCCCCAATTCGGCCTTTCGGATTCTAGGGGCTTCGCCGAAATTTAAAATCATAGACTTCTATGGCTAAGTGAAAGTTATAAAGCCGAATAGTCCGATTGCCTTGTTCGCTGCGCTGGACACCTCCTTGAGGGACCAAACATTTGGATAAAGAGTGTCCGGGTTTTCCACGAACACCCCAAAGATTAGCTACGTGGGGGCGGAAGCGACGGTCGCCTACTTTTAGAATTTTATAAACAGCCGCACAGAAGGTAATATTTTAAATCTCAAAAGTGCTACATAGCACAAGTAACTTCGTCCTTAAATTACAAACATGATAGGAGTGAATTCATTCGAAAATGGTGTCCTTGGTACATTCTTCGGCCACGAGACAAGCACCCTTCATAATGCCATCATAGTACATTTCGGGACGGCGATGCGCCTTGCCCTCCGGCGGCCCATCCTTCACCAGCTTCTCCGCATCCATCTTGCCCCAATGCACTTTCGCGCGGGAAAAAGCGCGGCGGGCACCCTCAATGCAAACGGATCGCTTGATCACTTCAAGCCGCGGGCAGGCATCCACCATCTGCTTGATCAGGCCAAAGTAGCTAGTGGGCAGGAGCTCGCCAGGCCACATCTCGACTATGACATCTTTCATAGCCAGTTCAGCCATCCTGTGGAGTTCGACCAACTGCTTCAGTTGGTCACTCAGAGGCGTTGGGTGTTCGGCCCCAGCATACTGGGACCAGAACAGCTTCTCCGTTGTGCTCCCCTCCTGGGCACAGTAGAACTCCGCGGCGTCAGATACGCTGCGTGGCAGATCTGCGAATGCCCCTGGAGAGCTCCGACTCCGAGTAAGTAAAAGAAACGCCTCCTCCACATGTTTGCTTTGCATAAAGAGCTTCTTACTCGCTGCTATCTTTTTGGCCTCCTGGATTTCCCGTTCTGACTTCTCGGCTTCCGCCTTGGCGTCTCTTATACTCTCAAGGGCCTTCGCAAGCTCGGCCTCTTTCGCCTTCAGATCATGCTCCATGGACTCGAACTTCTTGCCGAGGTCCTGGAGCTACTGCTGTACCTCACCCACTCTAGCACTTTGCTTTTTGCGCTCCTTGCAATTCCGAGGCCGCTTTGTCTTCGGCCTCGGACAACGCTTTCTTCAGGGACGCCACTTCGGCGGCGGTCCTGGTTACACAGTCACAACGCTTTGGCGTTAGATTGACCAATTCTGCTTATCTTTAAACACATACAAACGGGTACTTACCCTTGTTCTCTTCGAGCTGCCTCTTCGTGAGGACGAGCTCTCCTTGCGCCTGCTCCAGGTGCCGCTTCAGTTCGGCAACCTCGGCAGTACGGGCAGCAGCAACAAGCAAAGACAAGATGCTTATTCACAACAATAATTATTATTAGACTCCTGCGGATTATAGTTGACCCTCCGTTTGGCTTTTCTTTCAGAACACCAACCAGAGTTTCAGGGGCTACTACCTATCGGTTGGTAATTTCATACATTTCTTACTTACCTCAAAGCCCGTCGAAGGCTTGCGAGCTTCAGTTAGTCCGCTCTTGGCGGACAGAACCTTTTGAATCACCGCACTCATAAGAGTACGGTGCTCTTCTTCCATGGATGCGCCTCGGAGCGCTTCCACCAGGCTATCCGGTGCCGTTGATGCGCCGGAAGTCCTCGGCACGGGCGGCTCTCCCTCCCTAATGAGGGGCTGCCTGCCCAAGTCCGAAACCGTTGGAGGTTCCGGAGCAGTGTTTGGTCGGAAGTCCGCCTTGTTGCGGCCCTCGTCGACGCGATCCGCGGGGATCTTGAACCCCGCATGCCCGACATCTGGAATCCCGCCGTGGGGTGTCTCCAGAGTCACCTCCCCATGCTCTGAGAGCCTTTGGGACAACACCTCCGTGTCATCCGCGTGTGGAGGGGTAGTGGCCATCGGGAGCGAATTTATTGCCGAATCGCTTAGGGCCCGGAGGAGGATTCCTCGGGGTGAGCCTTAGCCGGACTGCATATATGTTCGGCACTATAAGTACACAAACTATGAAGTGAAACCATGATAGGATGTGGACACTTACGATCGCACCGGGGGCTTCCCCCGAGGCAGCCACCCCTCCTCGCTGTGAGCGGCCATGGCGGAATAGTCCAGAGGGGTTACCTTCCCCTTCTTGGACGCCCCAGCCTCCCCCTCCGGGGCGGCCTTCCTCTTCTTCTCCCCCCTGGTGCGGGGAGGTGGAATTTCTTCTTGATCCCCCCCGCCTCCGCGGGAGGAATGTGTCTCGTCGTCATCAGACGACAGAGGAATCACGGCCTTGCGCCGAGGGCCTTTTCCGGCCCCCTGGCCCGCTTCGCCGGGCCCCTCATCCTTCTCGGATGGGGCGTCTTCTTCTTCTTCCTCCCCTTGGTGGGAGGAGTCCGCCTCATCGTCTTAGGATGAGGCTTCCGACGCAACCTTACGCCGGAGACCCTTCCTGGTCCACGGGGCCTTTGAGGGAGTCCTGGATTAGGGGGTGTCCGGATAGCCGAACTATCACCGTTGGCTGGACTCCTGGACTATGAAGATACAAGATTGAAGACTTCGTCCCGTGTCCGGATGGGACTTTCCTTGGCGTGGAAGGCAAGCTTGGCGTCTGGATATGTAGATCTCCTCCTATTGTAACCGACTCTGTGTAACCCTAGCCCTCTCCGTGTCTATATAAACCGGAGGGTTTTAGTTCGTAGGACGAACAACAATCATACCATAGGCTAGCTTGTAGGGTTTAGCCTCTCTGATCTCGTGGTAGATCTACTCTTGTACTACCCATATCATCAATATTAATCAAGCTGAGTAGGGTTTTACCTCCATTGAGAGGGCCCGAACACAGGTAAAACATCGTGTCCCTTGTCTCCTGTTACCATCCGCCTAGACACACAGTTCGGGGCCCCCTACTTGAGATCCGCCGGTTTTGACACCGACATTGGTGCTTTCATTGAGAGTTCCTCTGTGCCGTCACCTTTAGGTCCGATGGCTCCTTCAATCATCAACAACGACACGGTCCAGGGTGAGACTTTTCTCCCGGACAGATCTTCGTGATTCGGCGGCTTTGCATCAAGGGCCAATTCACTTGGTCATCTGGAGCAGATCGAAAGCTACGCCCCTGGCCATCAGGTCAGATTTGAGAGTTTGAACTACACGGCCGACATTCGCAGAGACTTGATCTTCGACGGGTTCGAGCCACAGCCAAGCGAGAGGCACTGTTTCGATGAGCACGATCTAGCTCTGCCGCTGAACAGGCTCGAGGTCAAGCATTTCCGCTCCGACCCTTAGCTCGGAGCCGACTCCGCCGATCGAGGACGAGTGGCTGGACACCGCCTCGGGGGCTACGATCTCTACGGTGATTGAGCCGAACACCATCTCTGTCCTTTGTGAAGCCCGTGATCCGAGGTGCCGGACTCCTCTCCGGACTCCAAACCTCCCGCGCCCCTGCCAATCGATTCCGATTGGGCGCCAGTTATGGAGTTCATCGCATGGACATCTTTTCAAGACTCGCCCCTTGGCGACATCCTGAATTCACTAAAGTCTCTCTCTTTATCAGGAGAGCCCTGGCTGGACTATGGTTAGGAAGGTTGGGATGCGGACGACGAAGAAATTCAACACCCACCCACCACCCACTCCATAGCCACTGTCGAAAGTTTAAACGACGTGCTCAATTTCGACTCCGAAGACATCGACGGTATGGACGACGATGTAGGAGATAACCAGAAACCAGCACCTACGGTAATCGGACAGCCACCCCATCTCACGATGTATACATGGTGGATACACCTAAAGGAAGTAACGACGAGGAACAACGGGACGATACGAAGGATAAATCCCTCGAAAAGCAGTCAAGACGGCGACGAAAGCGCCGCACAAAGTCCTGCCTCGACAAAGATGGCGGCCATACATGCCATTGAACAACCGTCCGAACAGGACAACTTGGATAAACAACCCGTCCCCGGCGAAGATAACAGTCCGGACGATCTCACACCGGACAAGTTGTTGGAGCAGAAGAACCTCCACAAAAGGCTCGTCGCCACTGCGCGTAGCCTGAAAAAGCAAAAGCGGAAGCTCAAAACAGCGGAAGATGCACTCAGAATCAGATGGAGCAAAATACTCAACACCACAGACAAATACGGTGACAGTCGACAAACAAAGAGATACCCAAAGCGCAAACTACTGCCCGAATTCGATGAGGAGGCCTTAGAGCCCCCGCAATCCAAGAACAAAGTGGCCGCCTGGTGGGATAGACGACCACATGACAAGCATAGAGCGGCAAGCGGCGCCGCACACAAGCCGGCACGCGATCCCCATAAGGATTCACATCAAAAGGATGGCCCAGTTAGGTCCATCTACGGGCCAAGAAAACAAGCGCTTCTAAGCAATGCAACACGCCAAATATCCGGACATCACGGCACACCCAAATATAGGGGTGCGGCACACCCCCTATGTTTCACCGATGAGGTGCCGGATCACGAATTTCCAGCGGGATTAAACACGTAAACATAGAGGCATACGACGGAACAACAGACCCGGGAGTCTGGATTGAGGATTACATCCTCCACATACACATGGCTAGAGGAGATGATCTCCACGCCATAAAATACTTACCCCTCAAGCTCAAAGGGCCAGACGGCACCGGGCTTAAAAGCCTCCCCGAAAATACCATTGGAAGTTGGGAAGAGCTCGAGGATGCTTTTCGTGCAAATTTTCAAGGGACTTACGTCCTTCCTCCGGATGCAGACGATTTAAGTCACATAACTCAACAACCCGGAGAGTCAGCCCGCAGATTCTGGAACAGGTTCCTCACCAAAAAGAACCAAATAGTCGACTGTCCGGACGCCGAAGCCTTAGCAGCTTTCAAACACAACGTCCGAGACGAATGACTCGCCAGGCACCTTGGCCAGGAAAAGCCAAGAACAATGGCCGCACTAACAAAACTCATGACCCGCTTTTGCACGGGAGAGGATAGTTGGCTGGCAAGATGTAGTACCAGCGACCCAAGTACATCCGAAGTCAGAGATTGAAACGGGAAACCACGATGCAGCAAGGACCAGCGTCGGACAAGGGGAAACAGCCCGAAGAGCACGACAGTCAACGCCGGATTCAAAAGCTCTCGGCACAATCATAAAAAACTACCCCTCAAGGATAACAGCCACGATCTATCCTACTTAAACAAAATCTTGGACAAAATATGCCAAATCCACAAGACTTCTGGAAGCCCGCAAACCATACCCACAGAGATTGTTGGGTCTTCAAGCAGTCCGCAAACTCAATGTCGAACACAAGGGGCTCGACACACCAAGCGAGGACGATGACGAACCCCACAAGAAGAGCACCGGAAAACAAAAGAATTTCCCACAAGAAGTCAAAACAAGAACTCACTTCAAGTGACAAAAGGGAAAATCAGAGCGGCGCCTATAGAAATACGCGCCGCACGGCCTATCCCAGCGGAGTCCCGACATTGGTTGTCAAAACCAATCATCTTTGATCATCAAGATTACTCCGGAAGTATCCGGAACGCAGGATGGACTGCCCTGATATTAGATCCTATAACCGACGGACTCCAATTCACAAAAGTCCTAATGGACAGCGGTAGTGATCTAAACCTGCTATATCAGGACACAATCCGCAAAATGGGGATAGACCCGACCAAAATTCGCCACAGCAACACCTCCTTCAAGGGGGTAATGCCAGACCTATATGCCCATTGTAACGGGCTCGCCCTCTCATCGCTAGAAGTTGTGTTCGGCTCATCCGACAACTTCCGCCGAAAAGTTAACCTTCCATATCGCCCCATTCAAAAGTAGCTATCAAGCACTATTGGGACGTGAAGCTTTTACCGCTTTAACGCAATACCGCATTATGCATCTCTTACACTTAAAATGCCCAAATCCACGCTGCATCATCTCATTAAAGGGAAGTATCAAGTGTTACTCGAAAGCACGGAAGAACGTGAGACCGCCTCGACAGTCACACACTAATCTGGCTCCGCTAAACAAAGCACCTGAACAGGTCATTCAGACCGGACACGGCTAGACGAAGTCCGGGCGTAAACATATAAAGGCCTACTAGCCGCACACCCCGCATAAGGGGCTGCATGCATGTACAACAAGAGACAATAAGGCTCAATTTTATTCGCTTTCGAATCGTACTCCGTTTATTTAATATAAAGTAAATTTTTCGCACGATCTTTCTTTAACTAAGTTCTTCTCTTTTACAGATGAACACCGTGCTACACCCGTCCAGGATACGGCACAACGGAGACACAAGCGCAGACGTGCAGTAGGGACACGTTGCAAGGATTCTTTTCAGATTAAGACCCTGCGTAGACCTATTTACTGTCTCTTGTTGATACACATCCCCCGGTTTCTTGCTATAACCGACGAGGAGGCTGGCGTTTGGCATCGCCGCCAGAATTTTTTATGCTGCACTGGACACCAGGGGCTTAGGCATTGTTCTGCCTGCTTTCATAAAGACCGAATACCTTAGGGAGTGTTCGCCGTCTTGAGTTAGGGCCTTATATGCATCAGCTCCGAATCATGTCTTTGGTCAAATGTTGGGTTTGCCCGGCTCCTGTGTTTTGCTGCCTTACGCCCGCTCTATCGGCTAACACGGCACCAGAGAACTACATCGCGATTGTGCCCTTGTTCGCCCGTGAGCACCTCGAGAGAAAGCCGAAACCGATCATTCATGATGTAGCATGAGACCGGTCAACCACTCGATGACCCACCGGAATGTTTAGAATTCCTCCGCATTAACGAAGGACCGTTTTGTCAGTACATACGCTACTCGATTCGGGAGAGCGCGGTGCCCCTAGGGGCTATATAGTAGCCCCACCATCGAACTCCTATGGCTAAGTGAAAGTGATAAAGATTATAGTCCGGTTGCCTGGTTTGCTACGCTATCACCTCCTTTACATGACCAAGACGTTGGATTAAGTGTAAAAATGCGCCTTTTTTAAACACCCCGCACTATGTGCGTAAAGTCAAGACTGCCATCTTTCAGGTTATATACACATATACATTAACTGCCGCACATGAGATATTTTAAATACTTGAACGCACAAGTATAAAAAGCCTTTATATTATATTGAAACATTGTCTCACAAATCATACATGTCATTAGAAGATAATATCCTTCGAGCACTGCGTCTCTATTAAATGAGCGCCCTGCAGGACTTCCTCAAAATAGTGCTCGGCAGGTACTCGGCTTCGGCCCAAATCTCGATGCAACGTCGGTGGCCTTCATCTCCGCCCAAAGATGTCTTGACACGGGCAAGAGCCATCCGCGCACCCTCTATGCATGCTGACCGCTTCATTGCACCAATATGCGGCACCGCACCAAGGAACTGTTGCACCAAGCCAAAATAACTCTTCGGCTCGGGCCTGTTCGGCCACAAATGAGTCACGACATCCTTCATGGCAAGTCCGGACAACCTATTCAGCTCAGCCCATTCGCCAAACGATCGGTCAATGGAAGCGGACGCCCGGACTATGGAATCGCGACCAAAAAGCTCTTCCATTCCGTGATCCTTTTGGCCTCGGAAGTGTTCGTCGCTGCTCAAGGCACTCGCCGCCAAGTCCAGATAAGCATCCTCTGCACCCCACAGCTGGCCCAACTGAGCATACTTAGGATCCGTGAATTTCCTCCGCAGCAGAAAAGGCTTTCCAGCCGCAATATCTTCGGCCTGACGTAGCTCCTCTTTCATAGCTCTCATCGCAGAGCAAGCATCCTTGGCCTCAGTAGCGGCCTTTTTCAGGTCCTCTTGTTCCGCTCGACCTTCTTTTTCAAGAAGCTCGCAACGGTCGGTACCATTCTTCAACTTTACGGCCATCTCGGCCATTTCTTTCTTGCTTCGCCAGTGAGCAGCCTGTTCGGCTGTCAGCTCTTCGGCCGCTTTTAAGGCAGCCGCATCACTTTTTCGGGCTTGCTCCTTGGCTCGGGCGAGTTCTGCCCGAAGGTTCTCCATGACAGCAACACCATCTGCGTCAAGCGTACATGTTGTAAGGCACAGACATTAAGCTACCTTACCGGGTGTCCGCGGAGAAGCTGCATACCTTGTGACTCATCAAGCCGCTTATTGACAAGCGCGATGTTAGCATCCGCCACGTCAAGTTGCCGCTTTAGTTCGGCAAATTCATCAGTTCGGCTTGCCACCGGACGCTTCGCCACCTACATAGGAAGAGCGCATATTATACCTGGATTATGATCCTTGGCGCGCTGTCATTTTTGACAACGCACCGAGTCTCAGGGGCTACTATCTATACAGGGCGCATTCTATATGCAAAACTGTCAGAAGGTACATCATTTTGCGTACCTCAAAACCCGTCAGTAAACTTATGACGGCTTCATGCAATCCGCTTTCAGCGGATGAAATCCTTTCAATCACCGTACCCATTAGTGCACGGTGATCTTCTGAGATAGACGCTCGCCCGAGAAAATCTTTCAGCTCCTCCGACCGTACACCAGTCGGTGCCGGACTCGTCTGACAGCCTTTTTCGAAGACCGGACGCGGAGGGCTTTGAGGGGACATACGACTGCCTTCGGGCCCCGCCGGATTAGGAGAAACCCTCCGCGACGACACCTCAGGGTCGTCCGCCTCGCATGACGGTACGGCAGGCGGAGGCGTTTCGCTCTCCATCATCTCCGGACCAAGATCCCCTGAAGACGAGCTCTACTGAGAAGGGCTGAGATCCGAACTACAAGGAAAAATTTCGGTTATCTTCAGAAATAAAACAGGGATGTCTCTCATTCTAAGAAAATTCCCCTCTTTACTTACGGCTCGCTGGAGGGCTGATCTCCTTGGGGAAATAGTGCGGCCGGGGCATCTCCCGGTGCAGGACCCTCTGGCGAAGATTTCTTCCCCCGCTTCGAGGCCTTGGTCTCCGGATCTTCAGAGGTGGTCCTCTTCTCCCCTTGGAGGGAGGGATTCTCGATCCCTCCTTCCTTGATAAACTCCTTCGCGGAGGCAGTAGCTCGATCATTCCCCCCTTCGCCTTCTTTAAAAGGCGCAGCCTCTAGCATCATGTTTAACACAGGATCCGGCGTGGTCTCAGGGAGGGGGGCCGGACACCGGATCAGTTTTTCTTTCGCTATCCACTCCTGTCCAAGGGACATCTCTTTTAAAGGCAAGTTTATGATAGATATACGGATAGCATGTCCCGGTACAAGACTACTTACTTGAGTATCCGGGCGATTGCAGCTAAGACCTGCGTCCTCGGTCAAGTCCGGACACATTGCTTGTGATCCGAAGAACAGTTGGTACATCTCCACGGGCGTTACGCCCATAAGATATTGGAGAGCTCGTCGTCCCTCCGGATTGAACTCCCACAGGCGGAGGGGGCGACGTTTGCAGGGCAGGGTGCGATGAATCAGCATGACCTGCGCTAGTACGACCAGATTGATCTCTCTCTCTAGGAGGTCTCGAATATGGCCCTGCAACAAGGGCACGTCCTTGGATGGCCCCCAGTCGAGCCCTTTATTGACCCATGACGCCAGCCGCGGTGGAGGACCCGAGCGAAAGGCAGGTGGCGCCACCCATTTGGTGCCCCTGGGAGCTGTGATATAAAACCACTCTTGTTGCCACAGACTGAGCTCCTCTTGAAAAGGGCCCTCGGGCCATGGAGCGTCAACATTCTTGCTTATAACAGCCCCTCCGCACTCTGCCAGCTGCCCCTTGATCATCTTCGGTTCCACTTTGAAGTTTTTGAGCCACAACCCAAAGTGAGGGGTAATGCGGAGGAAGGCTTCACATACGACAATGAACGATGAGATGTGGAGGATGGACTCCGGATCCAAGTCATGAAATTCCAGCCCATAATAAAACATGAGCCCCCTCACGAAGGGGTCCGTCGGGAAGCCTAACCCCCGAAGGAAGTGAGACACGAACACCATGCTCTCACCAGGCTTGGGAGTGGGAATAACCTGCCCTTGGGCAGGCAGCCTGTGCAAAATTTCGCCGGTTAGATACCGGGCGTCTCTCAGCTTTAGCACGTCTTCTTCCGTGATGGAGGAAGGCATCCACCGGCCTTGGAGGTCGGAGCCGGACATCCTCGGAGGTTCGAAGCGCCTGAATGTAGAGCTTTGGGTGTTGGAAGTCGAGGCGAGGGGCGGATTCGATTGATATTGAATGAAAGGAGTGGGCCTTGGTCTCGTTATAAAGAGGTTGAGTACCAAGAGCCCTCCCCGTGACCGTTCAGGACTCGCCTTCGATAGAGGAGGCGTGCCGACGGGCACGACTAGGTTACCCACACCCGTATTAATGAGAATCCCGGAATAAGGGGACACGATCTCTGCTTTGACAAGACGTGCCAAAGAAAACGCCTCGCTGAACACGCTGAGGTGGCATAGTAAAAACGATTCCAATAAAGGCTTGGCCGTGGTGTGACGTCACGCCGCAGAATACGTCAGCAGATTGAATTTGTGTAAAGATTATTCTCTCTACGGTGGTATGTGGAACTTATTTTGCCGAGCCGGACACTATCCTTGTGTTCAAAATCTTCTATGAAGTATTCGGAGGAGGAACCCGCCTTGCAATGCCGACAATATGCGCGCCGGACTCGTCGTCATTGAAGCCTGGTTCGTGGGCTACCGAGGAGTCCTCGATTAGGGGTGTCCGGATAGTCGAACTATCACCGCTGGGCCGGACTCCTGGACTATGAAGATACAAGATTTAAGAATTCATCCCGTGTCCGGATGGGACTTTCCTTGGCGTGGAAGGGAAGCTTGGCGATATGGATATGTAGATCTCCTACCATTGTAACCGACTCTGTGTAACCCTAGCTCTCTCCGGTGTCTATATAAACCGGAGGGTTTTAGTCCGTAGGGACAAACAACAATCATACCATAGGCTAGCTTCTAGGGTTTAGCCTCTCTGATCTCGTGGTAGATCTACTCTTGTACTATCCATATCATCAATATTAATCAAGCAGGAGTAGGGTTTTACCTCCATCGAGAGAGCCCGAACCTGGGTAAAAACATCGTGTCCCTTGTCTCCTGTTACCAGCCGCCTAGACGCACAGTTCGGGACCCCCTACCCGAGATCCGCCGGTTTTGACACCGACAGCCTTCTTTTCGGCCTTCTTCTCCGGCACCTTGTACGGTGCCGGGACCAGCATCTCCGTCAGGAGAGCATCCGCTGGATCTTCCAGCAACGGTGCCGGACTGTCAATCTGCTCCGCTGTCTTCACATAGTCCTGAGGCAAATATATATAAATACTTAAAATTACCCCATGAATGTATTGGGAAAAAACTAAACCCGGTGGTGGTCTCAAAACTCACCGGATTTGGGGGTCACACGTAAAGTCCGCGGTCCTCGGATGTGGGAGGAGGTACTTTGAGGCCTTGAACAATACTTTCCATGCGCCTTTGTGCGCTATGCCGAGTAGCTTCCGGAGCGCCTGGTGTTCGGCCGGGACGAACTCCCACAGATTTATCGCCCGCTTTGGCGGCAGGATCCGCGAACGAGCATGACTCGGATGACATTGACAAGCTTGATGTTCTTGTCCTTCATGCTTTTTATGCATGTCTTGAGTCCGGCCAGCTCCGTGGAATCGCCCCAGGACAGGCCCTTCTTTTCCCAGGAGGTGAGCCGCATAGGGATTCCGGATCGGAACTCGAGGGGCCGCCGCCCAGTTGACGCCAAGGCAGCTTCGGTGATGTACAACCACCCCTGACATCCTTTTACGGTCTCCGCAAAGGAGCCGCCCAGCCAGTGACGTTAGGCATCTTGCCCACCATGGTTCCCTCCAAGACTCCGCTTTGTTGGCCACATACAATCTTCGGCTTCACGCAGAAGATTTGCAGCCACAGCCAAGTGAGGCCGGATGCGGAGGAAAGCCTGCAAACGCAGCGATGAACGCCGAGATGTTGTTGACGAAATTCGGGGCTAGATCGTGGAAATCTAGCCCATAGTAGAACATGAGCCCGCGGACGAAGGGATGGAGTGGAAATCCCAGTCCACGAACGAAATGGGCAACGAACACGACTCTCTCGTGGGGTCCTGGGGTCGGAATGACCTGCCCAAAGATCCGTAGAGCTGCGCTTATGTCTCATGCCAAGTATCCGACCGCTCGAAGATCTGTGATGTGCTTCTCCTTGACGGTGGAAGCCACCCACTTGCCTCCTGCCCAGGACATGTCTAGCTGTGCAGAGGAGACTTGGGCTTGGGCACTGGAGCTCGAGGAGGCAAGAGTGGGCAGAGAAGGAAGAAGGCGTGGGTAAAAATGAGGAAATCTTATCCCTTTATAGAGGCGACGAAAGCAGTGCGCCTCCCCACTTGCCCGTTGGGAATCGCTTGTTTCCCAAGCGCCACGATTAATGATGTGGTGGGATTACCCGTACCCGTATTGATGAGAATCCCGTAATGAGGGGGCATGATCTCTGCTTTGACAAGACGTGTGAAGGAAACCGTCTCGCAATATGCGCTGTGGCTGGTTGTGGAAAGACGGTTCGAATAATGACCCGACTGTAGTGACACGTCGCGTTGCTTAAAAGGTTGTCAGCAGATTGCATTTGTGAAACATCATTCTCTCTACGGTGGCATGCGAAGATTATCTTGTGGATCCGGACACGGTTTAAGTGTTCGAAAATTACTTTGGAGTATTCGGAGGAGGAACCCGCCCTGCAATGCCGAAGACAAGATCAAGCTACCGGACTCATCGTCATTGAAGCCTAGTTCAGGGGCTACTGAGGGAGTCTTGGATTAGGGGGTATCCGGACAGCCGGACTGTGTACAACGTCTGGACTATTGAAGCGTGAAGATACAATACTCAAGACTTCGGCCCGTGTCCGGATGGGACTTTCCTTGGCGTGGAAGGCAAGCTTGGTGATCCGGATATTATATTTCCTTCCTTGTAACCGACTCCATGTAAACCTAGCCCTCTCCGTGTATATATAAACCGGAGAGGTTGGTCCTTAGAAGGCCGATCACAATTACAATCATACCATCATAGGCAAGCTCTTAGGGTTTAGCCTCTACGATCTCGTGGTAGATCTACTCTTGTACTACCCATATCATCAATATTAATCAAGCAGGAAGTAGGGTTTTACCTCCATCGAGAGGGCCCGAACCTGGGTAAACATCTGTGTCCCTTGCTTCATGTTACCATCAGCCTTGACGCACAGATCGGGACCCCCTACCCGAGATCCGCCGATTTTGACACCGACACCCGCCTTCTGTTACCATCCGCCTTAGACGTACAGTTCGGGGCCCCCTACATGAGATCCGCCGGTTTTGACACCGACATTGGTGCTTTCATTGAGAGTTCCACTGTGCCGTCATCGTAAGGAAGGATGGCTCATCTCGTTGTCAGGGACAACATCACCTCTGGGGGAGCCCTGGCTATAGGCCAAACTCTCCGACTAGGCGGCTTCGACATGACCGCCCGTTCGGCCGCTGCATCGACGATGACTTCTCGGGTCATCGAAAACAGCCTCCACATCGGCTCGGAGCTTACCGAGCGGATGAATCCAATGGAGCTCTCCTCTTTGAACGAGCTCTTGGATTGCATTGCCGCTTTGGGAGTCACTTTAGACTATGATCGGATTGGGCTTAAAACCGACCAAAGGGAGATTAACTCTCCGCCGGTCACCCATCAGATAGCGGTGGTGGAGGAGCACTGCGGCGATTCTTCCTCTATCTTGAGGACAAACTATGTCCGGATTCCGGAGCTCTCCGAGCCGGATACCCGTCTACGGGAGGACATCACCCAAACCCTGAACCTAGAATCAGGCAGCGGGCCAGACCTATTGGGCAACATCCCGGAGCCTGAACTTCCAAGATCAAAAACTCCTCCGCCCCTGGGTCTCAGATCGGATCAAGGTTCGGACTTAAATCCACCCACCCACCCAGATATACCGAAAAAGGGTTTCCCCCCGCTTTGTATACAAAGCAACCAACCGAACCATACAGGAAAAGGGTTTCCCCCCGCTTTGGGGCGGAAGCAGCACAATAACGCCCAAAAGAAACAACAGAGAAAGAGTAAAAGAAACAAATGCCGACAACGGCGGATCAAAAAAAATGAAGAAGCCTCGCGATCGCTGCGCCCACCGGGCTCATCCACCAGGCTCCAAGACTCCGAAGCGCCGGCACCAATCAACACCTCCAGGAAGGATCGCGACGATGACGACGCTGCTGCCAAGGGTTTCCCCCGGTACACGACGAGGCGAGAGGAAGGGTAGCCCCTGACGCCCTCCCGGAAGGTCAGGTGGCACCCACAGGCGCCATCAAGACCGGAGTCGGCCACGCCGACAGGGGTTTCCCCCGATCCCAACCCGCACCTCGGGCGTTCCGGATCTCGCCACCAAACCAACCACCACCTTGCGACAACGCGGTCATGAGGCCTCCACGCCATCTCACCACGACATCGTGAAGTGAGGACAGCACGGCGAAGAATCAAAGCCGGGACTAGGGCATCAGCACCATCGGCATGCAGGAGGGCCCCACCTCCACCGTCAGCGACGGTAGCCGTCCGGACGCAATAGCAGGAGCACACCAGGCCCGTAGGCGCACATGCCCGGCCGAGCCCTCGTGGGCCCGTAAAGCTCCGCCCTTGGCGCCTTGCCCGGCTTGCGCCGTCGGTGCCGACGCCCCATGTCCAAGCCGCTCCTCCTCCTCACCGCGCCGCAGACAATGAGACCACGCCGGGGGGCGGCCCGCTAGGGCCCCGATGGGGCCCGTCGGGCCCAGATCTGGGCCGGGGCGCGTCGACGGCCACCCAGCACCGCCACGCCGTCCCGCTGCCAAGGAGCGGCTCCGTCACCACGCCTACCACCGACCGCCGCCGTGGGGCCGCCGGACCGTAGCTAAGTCAAGGATCGAGGGGCTGCCGCCGCCGGCACCACCCGGGCCAGCTGAGGGCGCCACGACGGCAAGGCGGGTGGAGACGGTGGAGGAGGGACCTGCGGGTGAGCGGCGCGAGCTCGGCCTGCCACCTCCCGGGAGGCGGCGCGAGGCGGCCTAGATGGAGGAAGGGTTGGGAGGAAGGGGGCGGAGGCGGGGGGCGAGGCCGATGGCCGGCGGCGGCGGCGGGAGGGGAGCGGTGGAAACCCTAGCGCACGCCTAGTCGCGGGAGCTGGGGGTGTGTTCCTTTCCCCACCCAGATATAAACGATCTCTCCCACATTAGGCAAGAGCCCCAGGAGATAGTACATCACTATTGGGCCAGATTCCTCCTTGTAATGAACAAGGTCAAGGACTGTCGCAAGGAAGACGCAATTTCATTATTTTGCAATAATTGCACGGACAAGGGAATCCTCAACACCATAAGTCACCGTGACATAGCATGCTTCGCTGACTTGGCGGCCATAGTACGGAAGTACTGTGCGGTGGAAAGCGCCTAGAAAACCCAAACAAATTTTTGGGATAATCCGGCTCTGACAAAGCCCCCAGTCCGAACTAAAAGGGTGCACTCTCATAAGTCGCCGGACTTAATTACAAAGAAGCAAAAGCCCACCACAGGGCGTGGAACCGTATTGGAGGGATGGCTTAATGGGCCCTGCAAAATTCACAGTACAACGGATAGCATACCAACACACAGCCTTAGAGCATGTTGGGTACTCCGGCAGGTGGCCAAGAGAGGTGAGGATCTCCTCATTAAAAAGACCGTAGAGCACCATCTCGTGGATAACAATACAATATTGATAGTCTTCGAGACCTTTGCCTCAAATAATAGGCGTAAGCGAGCACTCCGCAGGCTTGCCGAAGTCTGCCACATGGCAACAATAAATCCATGGAGCGACACGGCCATCACCTTCAATGCCAGTGACATACCTAAATTCCGAACAGTCCGAGCACCAGCTACCTTGGTCCTTAGTCCAATTGTGGACAGCTTTCGGCTTACTAAAGTACTCATGGACGGCGGCAGCGGATTAAACCTCATTTATGAGGAGACTCTTCAAAAAATGGAAATAGACAGGAACCGCATTGAGCAAAGCAGCACGACCTTCAGAGGAATCATCCCCAGTCGGGAGGCATGTTGCGCTGGGAAAATCACACTAGATGTGGTATTCGACACTCCAGAGAATTACATGTCCGAAGAAATTACATTCCATGTGGCCCTGTTCAGTAGCGAATACCACGCCCATCTAGGGCGGGAGGCATTCACGATCTTCCAAGCCATACCCCATTACGGGTACATGAAGCTCAAAATGCCTGGGCCCAATGGAGTCATCACTCTCGCTAGTGATCTGGACATAGCACCCCGCGCCGAAAACAAAATAGCCGCACTGGCCCTCGAGGCATTATCCGAAGCCCTTCCGGCGGAGGAATTAACTGCGCTGCGCTCCATAGTGGACAGGGACGACGTGATACTCAACAAAAGATCCAAGTCCACCTCTTTCAAACCAGCGGATGAAATACTCAAATTCCAAGTCCACCCAACGGACCCTACGAAAACAGCATCCATCGGGGCACAGTTAAACCTCATCAGAGACGCCTTGACCACGTGAGTTCCTGCGCGAGAATTGGGACATATTCTCCTGGCATCCTTCAGACATGCCAGGAATCCCACACAGGCTGGCCGAGCATAGCCTTAACATTCTAAAGGGATTCAAGCCGGTCAAGCAGACTCTTCGACGTTTCTCTGAACCTAAGCGACAAGCCATGGCAGAGGAGCTAGCCAAGTTACTGGAGGCCGGATTCATTAGAGAAATAAAACATCCGGACTGGCTAGCAAACCTGGTGATGGTACCAAAGAAGGACAAATCCTGGCGCCTATGCGTCGATGTCGGTGTCAAAACCGGAGGATCTCGGGTAGGGGGTCCCGAACTGTGCGTCTAGGCGGATGGTAACAGGAGACAAGGGACACGATGTATTTACCCAGGTTCGGGCCCTCTCGATGGAGGTAAAACCCTACTCCTGCTTGATTAATATTGATGATATGGGTAGTACAAGAGTAGATCTACCACGAGATCAAAGAGGCTAAACCCTAGAAGCTAGCCTATGGTATGATTGTTGTTCGTCCTACGGACTAAAACCCTCCGGTTTATATAGACACCGGAGAGGGTTAGGGTTACACAGAGTCGGTTACAATGGTAGGAGATCTACATATCCGTATCGCCAAGCTTGCCTTCCATGCCAAGGAAAGTCCCATCCGGACACGGGACGAAGTCTTCAATCTTGTATCTTCATAGTCCAGGAGTACCGCCAACGGTGATAGTTCGCTATCCGGACACCCCTAATCCAGGACTCCTCAGAGCCCCTGAACCAGGCTTCAATGACGACGAGTCCAATAGCATATTGTCTTCGGCATTGCAAGGCAGGTTCCTCCTCCGAATACTTCATAGAAGATTTTGAACACAAGGATAGTGTCCGGCTCTGCAAAATAAGTTCCACATACCACCGTAGAGAGAATAATCTTTACACAAATTCAATGTGCTGACGTATTGTGCGGCGTGACGTCACACCACGGCCAAGCCTTTATTGGAATCGTTTTTACTGTCCCACCTCAGCGTGTTTAGCGAGGCGGTTTCTTCGGCACGTCTTGTCAAAGCAGAGATCGTGTCCCCTTATTCCGGGATTCTCATTAATACGGGTGTGGGTAACTTGATCGTGCCCGTTAGCACGCCTCCTCCTCTATCGGGCGAGTCCTGAACGGTCACGGGGAGGGCTCTTGGTATTCAACCTCTTTATAACGAGACCAAGGCCCTCTCCTTTCTTTTAATCGCAATCGAATCCGCCCCTCGCCTCGAGTTCCAACACCCAAAGCTCTAGATTCAGGCGCTTCGGACCTCCGAGGATGTCCGGCTCCGACCTGCAAGGCCGGTGGATGCCTTCCTCCGTCACGGAAGAAGACGTGCTAAATCTGAGAGGCGCCGGTATCTAATCGCGAAATTTCGCCTGAGCTACTGCCCAAGGGCAGGTTATTCCCACTCCCAAGCCTGGTGAGAGCGTGGTGTTCGTGTCTCACTTCCTTCGGGGGTTAGGCTTCCCGACGGACCCCTTCGTGAGGGGGCTCATGTTTTATTATGGGCTGGAATTTCATGACTTGGATCCGGAGTCCATCCTCCACATCTCATCGTTCATTGTCGTATGTGAAGCCTTCCTCCGCATTACCCCTCACTTTGGGTTGTGGCTCAAAACCTTCAAAGTGGGCGAAGATGATCAAGGGTAGCAGCAGAGTGCGGACGGGCTGTTATAAGCAAGAATGTTGATGCTCCATGGCCCGAGGGCTCTTTTCAAGAGGAGCTCGATGTGGCAACAAGAGTGGTTTTATATCCACAGCTCCTGTGGGCACCAGATGGGTGGCGCCACCTGCCTTTCGCTCGGGTCCTCCACCGCTGGCCGGGCGTCATGGGTCAATAAAGGGCTCGACTGGGCCGTCCAAGGACGTGCCCTTGTTGCAGGCCGTGTCGAGACCTCCTAGAGAGAGAGATCAATCTGGTCGTAGTAGCACAGGTCATGCTGATTCGTGGCACCCTGCCCTGCAAACGTCGCCCCCTCCGCCTGTGGGAGTTCAATCCGGAGGGACCACAGCTCCCCAACATCTTATGGGCGTAACGCCCGTGGAGATGTACCAACTGTTCTTCGGATCACAAGCAATGTGTCCGGACTTGACCGAGGACGCATGTCTGAGCTTCAATCGCCCGGATACTCAAGTAAGTAGTCCTGTACCCGGACATGTTATCCGTATATCTATCATAAACTTGCCTTTAAAAGAGCTGTCCCTTGAATAGGAGTGGATAGCAAAAGCAAAACTGATCCGGTGTCCGGCCCCCCTCCCTGAGACCACGTCGGATCCTGTGTTAACCAGGATGCTAGAGGCTGCGCCTTTTGAAGAAGGAGAAGGGGGGAACGAGGTAGCTACTGCCTCCGCGAAGGAGTTTATCAAGAAAGGAGGGATCGAGAATCCCTCCCTCCAAGGGGAGAAGAGGACCGCCTCTGAAGATCCGGAGACCAAGGCCTTGAAGCGGGGGAAGAAATCTTCGCCAGAGGGTCCTGCACCGGGAGATGCCCCGGCCGCACTATTTCCCCAAGGAGATCAGCCCTCCAGCGAGCCGTAAGTAAAGAGGGGCGTTTTCTTAGAATGAGAGACATCCCTGTTTTATTTCTGAAGATAACCGAAATTTTTCCTTGTAGTTCGGATCTCAGCCCTTCTTAGCAGAGCTCGTCTTCAGGGGATCTTAGTCCGGAGATGATGGAGAGCGAAACGCCTGCGCCTGCCCGTATCATTATAAGTAGGCGGACGACCCTGAGGTGTCGTCGCAGAGGGTTTCTCTGAATCCGGCGGGGCCCGAAGGCAGTCGTATGTCCCCTCAAAGCCCTTCGCGTCCGGTCTTCGAAAAAGGCCGTCAGACGAGTCCGGCACCGATTGGTGTACGGTCGGAGGAGCTGAAAGATCTGCTCAGGTGAGCGTCTATCTCGGAAGATCACCGTGCGCTAATGGGTACGATGATTGAAAGGATTTCATCCGCTGAAAGCGGATTGCATGAAGCCGTCATAAGTTTACTGACGGGTTTTGAGGTACGCAAAATGATGTACCTTCTGACAGTTTTGCATATAGAATGCGCCCTATATAGATAGTAGCCCCTGAGACTCGGTGCATTGTCAAAAATGACAGCGCGCCAAGGATCATCATCCCAGGTATAATATGCGCTCTTCCTATGTAGGTAGCGAAGCGTCTGGTGGCAAGCCGGACTGATGAATTTGCTGAACTAAAGCGGCAACTTGACGTGGCGGATGCTGACATCGCGCTTGTCAATAAGCGGCTTGACGAGTCACAAGGTATGCAGCTTCTCCGCGGACACCCGGTAAGGTAGCTTAATATGCATGCCTTACAACATGTATGCTTGACGCAGATGGTGCCGCTGTCATGGAGAACCTTCAGGCAGAACTCGCCCGAGCCAAGGAGCAAGCCCGAAAAAGTGATGCGGCTGCCTTAAACGCGGCCGAAGAGCTGAGAGCCGAACATGCTGCTCACTGCCGAAGCAAGAAAGAAATGGCCGAGATTGCCGTAAAGTTGAAGAATGCTACCGACCGTTGCGAGCTTCTTAAAAAAGAAGGTCGAGCGGAACAAGAGGACCTGAAAAAGGCCGCTACTGAGGCCAAGGATGCTCGCTCTGCAATGAGAGCTATGAAAGAGGAGCTACGTCAGGCCGAAGATATTGCGGCTGGAAAGCCTTTTCTGCTATGGAGGAAATTCACGGATCCTAAATATGCTCAGTTGGGCCAGCTGTGGGGTGCAGAGGATGCTTATCTGGATTTGGCGGCGAGTGCCGCAGACGCGGCCGAACACTTCCGAGGCCAAAAGGATCATGGAATGGAAGAGCTTTTTTGGTCGCAGTTCCATAGTCCAGAGCGTCCGCTTCCATTGACCGATCGTTTGGCCGAATGGGCTGAGCTGAATAGGTTGTCCGGACTTGCCATGAAGGATGTCGTGACTCATTTGTGGCTGAACAGGCCCGAGGCGAAGAGTTATTTTGGCTTGGTGCAGAAGTTCCTTGGTGCGGTGTCGCATATTGGTGCAATGAAGCGGTCAGCATGCATAGAGGGTGCGCGGATGGCTCTTGCCCGTGTCAAGACATACTGGGCGGAGACGAAGGCCACCGACGTTGCATCCCGGGATTCGGACAGAAGCCGAGTACCTGCCGAGCACTATTTTGAGGAAGTCTGCGCAGGCGCTGCTTAATAGAGACGCAGCGATGCTCGAAGGATATTATGTTCTAATGACATGTATGATTTGTGAAACAATGTTTCAATATAATATAAAGGCTTTTTATATCTTTAGTGCGTTCGAGTATTAAAATACCTCTGTCTGGCCGTTAATGTATATGTGTATATAACTTTGAAGGTGGTAGTCTTCGGCTTCATTTACGCACATAGTGCGGGGTGTTTGCAAAAAAGGCGCATTTTTACACTTAATCCAACGTCTTGGTCCTGTAAAGGAGGTGATAGCGTAGCAAGCTAGGCAACCGGACTATAATGCTTTATCACTTTCACTTAGCCATAGGAGTTCGATGGTGGGGCTACTATATAGCCCCTAGGGGCACCGCTCTCCCGAATTCGGTGCGTATGTGCTGACGAAACGGTCCTTCGTTAATGCGAGGAATTCTAAACATTCCGATGGGTCATCGAGTGGTTGACCAGTCTCACGCTACATCATGATGATCGGTTTCGGCTTTCTCTCTTGAGGTGCTCACCAGGCGAACCGGGCACAATCGCGATAGTTCTCCACGGTGCGCGTTAGCCGATAGAACGGAACGTAAGGCAGCAAAAGACAGGAGCCGGGCAAACCCAACATTTGACCAAAGACATGATTCGGAGCTGATGCATATAAGGCCTAACTCGAGACGCCGAACACTCCCTAAGGTATTCGGTCTTTATGAAAAGCGGGCAGAACAATGCCCTAAGCCCCTGGTGTCCGTGCACGCATAAAAAAAATTTACGCGGCCGATGCCAAAACGCCAGCCTCCTCCTCGGTTATAGCAAGAAACCGGGGATGTGTATCAACAAGAGACAGTAAAAAAGGTTTACGCAGGGTCTTAATCTGAAAAGAATCCTTGCAACGGGTCCCTACTGCACGTCTGCGCATGTGTCTCCGTTGTGCCGTATCCTGGACAGGTGTAGCACGGTGTTCATCTGTAAAAGAGAAGAACTTAGTTGAAGAAAGATCATGCGAAAAATGTAATCTATATTAAATAAACGGAGTACGATTCGAAAAGCGAATAAAATTGAGCCTTATTGTCTCTTGTTGTACATGCATGCAGCCCCTTATGCGGGGTGTGCGGCTAGTAGGCCTTTATATGTTTACGCCGGACTCGTCTAGCCATGTTCGGGTCCGAATGACCTGTTCAGTGCTTGGTTTAGCGGAGCCGGATTAGTGTGTGACTGTCGTGCAGTCTCACGTTCTTCCGTGCTCGAGTAACACTTGATACTTCCCTTTAATGAGATGATGCCGCGTAAACCGGGCATTTTAAGTGTAAGAGATGCATAATGCGGTATTGCGTTAAAGCGGGCAAAAGCTTCACGTCCCAATAGTGCTTGATAGCTACTTTTGAATGGGGCGATATGGAAGGTTAACTTTTCGCGGCGGAAGTTGTCGGATGAGCCGAACACAACTTCTAGCAGTAGGGAGCCCGTACAATGGGCATATAGGCCTGGCATTACCCCCTCGAAGGAGGTGTTGCTGTGAAGAATTTTGGTTGGGTCTATCCCCATTTTGCCGATTGTGTCCTGATATAGCAGGTTTAGATCACTACCGCCGTCCACTAGGACTTCTGTGAATTGGAGTCCGTCCATTAAAGGATCTAATATCAGGGCAGTCCATCCTGCGTTCCGGATACTTTCGGAGTAATCCTGATGATCAAAGATGATTGGTTTTGACAACCAATGTCGGGACTCCGCTGGGATAGGCCGTGCGACGCGTATTTCTATGGGCGCCGCTCTGATACTTGAAGTGAGTTTACTGTTTTGACTTCTTGTGGGAAATTCTTTTGTTTTCCGGTGCTCTGCTTGTGGGGTTCGTCATCGTCCTCGCTTGGTGTGTCGAGCCCCTTGTGTTCGGCATTGAGTTTGCCGGACTGCTTGAAAGACCCAACAATCTCTGTGGGTATGGTTTGCGGGCTTCCGAAGTACTGTGGATTTGGCATATTTTGTACAAGATTTTGTTTAAGTTGGATAGCTCGTGGCTGTTATCCTTGAGGGGCAGTTTTTTATGATTCTGCCGAGAGCTTTTGAATCCGGCGTTGACTGTCATGCTCTTCGGGCTGTTTCCCCTTGTCCGGCGCTGGTCCTTGCTGCGTCGTGGTTTCTCATTTCCATCTCTGACTTCGGATGTACTTGGGTCGCTGGTACTACATCTTGCCAGCCAACTATCCTCTCCCGCGCAAAAGCGGGTCATGCGACTTGTTAGTGCGGCCATTGTTCTTGGCTTTTCCTGGCCAAGGTGCCTGGTGAGCCCTTCGTCTCGGACGTTGTGTTTGAAAGCTACTAAGGCTTCGGCGTCCGGACAGTCGACTATTTGGTTCTTTTTGGTGAGGAACCTGTTCCAGAATTTGTGGGCTGACTCTCCGGGTTGTTGAGTTATGTGACTTAAATCGTCTGCATCCGGAGGGCGGACATAAGTCCCTTGAAATTTTTCCCGAAAAGCATCCTCGAGCTCTTCCCAACTTCCAATGGTATTTTCAGGGAGGCTTTTAAGCCAAAGGCCGTGCTGGCCCTTTGAGCTTGAGGGTAAGTATTTTATGGCGTGGAGATCATCTCCTCTAGCCATGTGTATGTGGAGGATGTAATCCTCAATCCGCACTCCGGTCTGTTGTTCCGTCAGATGCCTCTATGTTTACGGGTTTAAATCCTTTGAAATTCATGATCCAAAGACCTCATCGGTGAAACATAGGGGGTGTGCGGCACCCATATATTTGGGTGTGCCGTGATGTCCGGATATTTGGCATGTTGCATTGCTTAGAAGAGCTTGCTTTCTTGGCCCGTAGATGGACCTAACTGGGCCATCCTTTTGATGCGAATCCTTATGCGGATCGCGTGCCGGCTTGTGTGCGGCGCCGCTTGCCGCTCTATGCTTGGCATGTGGTGCGTCTATCCGGCGGGCGGCCTCTTTTTCTTTGATTGCGGGGCTCTAAGGCCTCCTCATCGAATTCGAGCAGTAGTTTGCGCTTGGGTAGCTCTTTGTTTGGCGATCGCCGCCGTATTTGTCTGCGGTGTTGAGTACTTTGCTCCATCTGATTCTCGAGTGCATCTTCCGCTGTTTTGAGCTTCCGCTTACCTTTTTCAGGCTACGTGCAGTGGCGACAAGCCTTTTGTGGAGGTTCTTCTGCTCCAACAACTTGTCCGGTGTGAGATCGTCCAGACTGTTATCTTCGCCGGGGACGGGTTGTTTATCCAAGTTGTCCTGTTCGGACAGTTGTTCAATGGCATGTTTGTCGTCCACCAGTTCGACCTGCTTTATGGCTGGGTCTGTATGGCCGCCGTCTTTGTCGAGGCGGGACTTTATGCGGCGCTTTCGTTGCCGTCTTGACTGCTTTTCGAGGTATTTATCCTTCGTAGCGTCCCGTTGTTCCTCGTCGTTACTTCCTTTAGGTGTATCCACCATGTATACATCGTGAGATGGGGTGGTTATCTAGTACCCTGTAGGTGTTGGTTCGTGGTTATCTCCTACATCGTCGTCCATACCGTCGATGTCTTCGGAGTCGAAATTGAGCACGTCGTTTAAACTTTCGACAGTGGCTACGAAGTGGGTGGTGGGTGGGTGTTGAATTTCTTCGTTGTCCGCATCCCAACCTTCCTGACCATAGTCCGGCCAGGGCTCTCCTGATAAAAAGAGAGACTTTAGTGAATTCAGGATGTCGCCAAGGGGCGAGTGCTGATGTCCGCGGCAGTGAACTCCATAACCGGCGCCCAATCGGATTCGATTGGCGGTATGAGGAGGTTTGGAGTCCGGAGAGGAGTCCGCACCTCGAGTCACGGGCTTCGCAAAGGACAGAGATGGTGTTCGGCTCAATCGCCGTAGAGATCATAGCCCCCGAGGCGGTGTCCAGCCACTCGTCCTCGATCGACGGAGTTGGCTCCGAGCTGAGGGTCGGAGCGGACGCTGGTGCGGCTTCCAGGGCACTGTTCGGCGGCAGATCTAGATCGTGCCCATCGAAACAGTGCGGCGCGCTTGGCTGTGGCTCGAGTCCGTCGAAGATCAAGTCTCCGCGAATGTCAGCCGTGTAGTTCAAACTCCCAAATCTTACCTGATGGCCAAGGGCGTAGCTTTCGATCTGTTCCAGATAACCAAGTGAATTGGCCCGCAGTGCAAAGCCGCCGAATATGAAGATCTGTCCGGGGAGAAAAGTCTCACCCTGGACCGCGTCATTGTTGATGATCCAAGGAGCCATCGGACCTAAAGGTGACGGCATAGAGGAATCTCAATGAAAGCACCAATGTCGATGTCAGAACCAGCGGATCTCGGGTTAGGGGTCCCGAACTGTGTGTCTAGGCGGATGGTAACAGGAGACAAGGGACACGATGTTTTTACCCAGGTTCGGGCCCTCTCGATGGAGGTAAAACCCTACTCCTGCTTGATTAATATTGATGATATGGGAAGTACAAGAGTAGATCTACCATGAGATCAAAGAGGCTAAACCCTAGAAGCTAGCCTATGGTATGATTGTTATTCGTCCTACGGACTAAAACCCTCCGGTTTATATAGACACCGGAGAGGGTTAGGGTTACATAGAGTCGGTTATGGTAGGAGATCTACATATCCGTATCGCCAAGCTTGCCTTCCACGCCAAGGAAAGTCCCATCCGGACACGGGACGAAGTCTTCAATCTTGTATCTTCATAGTCCGGGAGTCCGGCCAACGGTGATAGTTCGGCTATCCGGACACCCGCTAATCCAGGACTCCCTCAGTCGACTTCAAGGACCTTAATAAGGCTTGCCCAAAGGATCCCTTCCCCCTCCCTCGCATCGATCAAATTATTGATGCTACCGCGGGACATGACTCACTGTGCTTCCTCGATGCATACTCCGGCTACCACCAAATTAAGATGGCGGAGTCTGATGAAGACGCAAGAGCATTTATTACCCCATACGACCCCTTCTGTTTCAACACAATGCCCTTCGGGCTCAAAAATGCCGGCGTAACGTATCAACGCATGATTCAGACATCTCTGGAAAAGCAGATCGGGAAAATAGTGGAGGCATACGTAGACGATGTGGTCGTTAAAACCAAACACGTCGAATCCTTAATAGAAGACTTGAAGCTCACGTTCGACAATCTCCGAACATACGACATCAAGCTAAATCTGGAAAAATGCGTTTTCGGCATTCCTACCGGAAAACTCCTGGGCTTCATAGTCTCCAGTAGAGGAATTGAAGCAAATCCGGCTAAAATCCGAGCTCTGTCATAGTTGGCTATCCCAACTGACCTCAAGAAAATCCAGAAGTTAACTGGATGTGTGGCGGCCTTAAGCCGCTTCTCCCGATTAGGAGAAAAGACACACTGAACACTTCGAGTGGACGGACGCGGCCACGGCCGGATTGGAAGAAATAAAAGCCATCTTGGCCACCAACCCAATCTTGGCCGTGCCAAATGTTGGCGAACCAATGCTGTTATATATAGCGACAACTCATCAAGTTGTAAGCGCAGTGCTCGTCGTCGGACGAGAGACGGACGAAGATAAATTCCCACTTCAAAAGCCGGTATATTATGTATCCACTGTCCTCACTCCATGCAAATCACGGTACCCACATTATCAAAAGATAGCATACGCGGTATTTATGGCATCCCGGAAACTACGACATTACTTTCAAGAGTGTTCAATCACGGTAGCCTCGGAAGTACCACTCAACGACATAATAAACAACCGCGATGCCACGGGCCGGATTGCCAAATGGGCCATCGAGCTCCTCCCGTTTGACATAACATATAGACCTCGGCGAGCCATTTAGTCGCAAGTACTCGCCGATTTTGTCGCCGAATGGACAGAAGCCGAACTCCCTAAAGAGTACGGCGCATACTCCAATTGGATCATGCACTTCGACGGCTCTAAAATGTTGGCTGGTCTCGGGGCTGGCGTTGTCCTAACGTCCCCCACCGGAGATACAGTCCAATACGTACTCCAAATACTATACACAGACTCCAACAACGCAGCCGAATACGAGGCCCTGTTACATGGTCTTCGGATGGCAGTTTCCATGGGCATTCGACACCTGGAGGTGCGTGGGGACTCGAACCTCGCAATATCTCAAATAAATGGAGACTTCAATGCCAAGGATCCAAAAATGGTGGCTTATCGCAACGTCGTCCTCAAAATGTCAGCTCGGTTCGAGGGGCTTGAATTCCACCATGTGGCTCGGGAAAAAAAATCAGGCGGCGGATGTCCTCGCCCGTATCGGTGCTAAGCGCGACCCTGTCCCACCTAACATCTTCCTGGAAAGGCTGTTTACGCCATCCGTGGTATGGGAAGGGGACACCGGTAACAATAGTCCGGACCCGGCCACAACACTAGATACCGAACACTCACACACAATCAGAGGCTCTGCCACCGAAATAACACCTTCAGCCCACGTGATAATGGCCGTCATCGCCCCGTGGAAAGAACCTTTCCTGGCCTACCTAACCAGGCAGGAACTACCCGAGGACCAAAATGAGGCACGCTGCATAGTGCGGTGATCTAAAGCCTACAAGGTCCACGAGGGAGAGCTTTATAAGAAAACCACTACCGAAGTCCTTCAAACACTACAAAAAAAATACACTTCCGTGATGATACGTGTTTGTCACAGTAGGTCGCGTTTTTTGTCATTCATGTACATCCATGACAAATTTAGGACAGAATCAAGATAGTCATACCTGTGATGTCGTAGAAGTGTTCCATGACATTACCAAAATTATCATCACGGAAGTGTCCACTTCCATGACGATAAATGCGCGTCACAGAAGTGCTTTCGTCAAGGGTGACCGACACGTGGCATCCACCGTAACGGAACGTCATTAAGCTATCGGGTTGGGTTTTGGATCCGATAACCCGTTAACAGCCCCAACCAATGGGGATTTTCCACGTGTAAAATCATCATTGGCTGGAGGAAACACGTGTCGGCTCACCGTTGGGACAGATGTCATCCGCTCATTGGATCGAAGGCGCCTATGATACGGGCGACACGTGGCACGCCCAACAGAGGCCCATTCTTGTGAAAAAGGCCGCCCATTTGACTTGGTCAAAGGTGGCGGGCGCCCTGAAAAGCCTATTAACGGCCTGTTCGCATATAGCCCATTTACAGCCCGCTAACCCAGGGCCCGTTACACCCTATCCGAATTAGGCCCAGTAGCGTCATCTGGGCCGTCCAATATGATTCAGCCCGTTTTAACATCAGGCCCATGTGTGGCCCATGACTTCTTTCGGCCCATATGAGGACCTTTGTAACTCTTGGCCCATTAACAGCCCGTGGTGAAACTGGCCCGTGATGAACAGTGTATCACTTTATACCCATTAACGGCTGTTATTCCATTGGGCCGTTTCAACCAAGTTATCTTCGGCCTTCTCAGGCCCATTGATTCTTGGACTCATTTGCAGCATTCGATTACATACGTCCGTTACTATCATTTTTACGCTTGTGGGCCATTTTCAGCCCGTCGTTACAGTCGGCCCGTTTGCGGACCGTTAATACGTTGGGCCATTTTTATGTCAAAAAAACCCGTTGGGCTGTTTTCATAGAGTTATCAAATACGGCCTATTAACGGCCCGTTATGGTCCACGAATAGTACGGCCCATGATTGGTGAAATGATGATACGCCCCGTAGAAGGCCCACGGATCCTACGGCCCATATGAGGCCCATGGATAGTACGACCCGTAGAAGGCCCATGGATCGTACGACCTGTAGAAGGGCCATGTACCCTACGGCCATAGAAGGCCCATGGACCCTAAGGCCCGTATAGAAGGCCGATGGATCCTACGGCCGGACGAAGGCCCATGGATCATACGGCCTGCATGAGGCCCATGGTTACAACAGTCCGTGTGTTGCCATGATTATTTTGGCCTAGTTACCAAAAATAGGCTATTGTGGCCACTAGAAAAAAAATGTAAAAGAAGCTGCAGTGACTACAAGCAAACAACTAAACAAGACAATAAGGAAATAAATAAGCAAGCAATTAACACTAGCCTATTACCGCTATTACACATATTACATCCATGGGCATCAAAGTTAGCCACCAAAGGCAAATATAGGGAACAAAGTAGCACATTACATACACCGCCGTCAAAATTGGCCACCAAAGGTGCAAATAAACGCAAAGCAAAACAAGAGCATAACTGAAACAACTTCGTAAGAGCTCAAGAAAGCGTTATCCTGGGCATCCACCATGCCGGGCAATAAGCTTAGCAAGATAATTAGCTTTGTCACATTTGGCGCTAAAATCCTCCCACGCTTTGTCATTGCACCGAAAGTATGCATCTGAATGCTCCAGGACTTCCGCATTCTTCGCTTCTTGTCGCAAAGACAACCGATCGATGTCTTTCAAATTTTGTAGTTGAGACTCAAGAAACCGAACTGATTCACACGGTGAGTTTGAATAGCTTGTGCAAGTGGTAGTGGCCGATGCTTCGAACACTAAACCAAGACAGGACTTTGGGGTTGTCTCGTTGTCTTCAAGATAGTCTTCCTTAGCTGTTTTATCAGCTTTGTTGGAGACCAACAAGGATGTGTCACTATCCTGAACCTTATCTGCATTACTTCCTTTACCATTGCTTAATAAGGCACTCTTCCCCAATATTTTGTTAGCATTCTAAAAGAAGAAACAAGCAGACACATAACAAGTTTAGCATGTTGTAGTATATGAAACTCATTTCCGTGAACCAGTTCATTAGTAAGGTGGACAGGATTAAACTACCAAGTCTTCTATCGCCAAGTACTAGTACATAATAAAAGCATCAAACAAACATATATCTATGTCCTATGGTCACTGCATTGTCTTGCCAAATCAAAATAGAGACAGGGTTCAAATCATATCAGTTCAAGACAAAGCAGTAGTGAAAGAATCCAAAGCGTGGGAAACTACACGGCACAACAAGATTTCAGATGGATACCACAGGTCTACATGTACAACAACACTATTGGCTCTGTTGTGATGCTAGTAATGTGCATGATATGAAAGTCAACTGTATACACAATTGAAATTGAAATCTACAGAGCTATTGATAAGACAAAACCTGTTAAAGAAACATGCGTGAACATACATGCTGTGCCATTGGAGTTTCGATTGGATCATTCAATTTTAAAATAAGTTTGTGTGAGTAAATACAGTGATACAAGAGCAAAGCAATCATAGTTAAAAAAGGCGCGCCTAAGCGAGCGCTTAAGCGCGCCTAGGCTCTAGGCGTTGGCAAAACGCATTGCGCATAACTATGCATAATCTGTGCATAAGCATGCGCTTTGGTCAGTAAAGCGCAAGGCGGTGGCAAAACGCACAATTAACGCCTAGCGCTTTTTTGAACTATGATAGCAATGGAATCTTAAATTAGAACAGTTGTTCTTCAGGTTTAGGCACTTGTTCTACATGAACAGAGTACAGTAAGATGCAAGAATATAATACTTAAAAATAGATAATGAGCTCATAGACCTTACCACATTCTTGCTTCGGGACCAGTACAGAACAAGGCGTTCCCTACCATCGCCCGATAAATGTGTCTCGGAGAACGTAAGGGAATTTGATGAGTTTCTTTGCGGTGAAGTACGTTTTCTTGAGTAATTCGACATCGCCACCAAGCATTCTTGAAGATAGCAGAGGTATTAGCACAAAGTTACCTCATCCTGAGTTTCCAAATCGGTCCCTCTCTATAGAGAAAAATGGGAAAATTTTTGTATTATAACCATCATGGAGGTAGGATGTATGGGACGAAGCAAAGTAATTGCCATGAATAACATTACTTACACATAACTCCTGGACAAACACACCTGAATCGGGCATTTTCCTTCATCTTCAGTATAATATTTCCAAGATGGGAAGATACGCACATACGATTTAACAACATCAAATGCGATAGATGCTAAACTACGACTAGCTGGTTGTGCTTCCTCCACAGGAATAGGTGTACTAACTGGTGGAGTTGGGGTTCGCCGTGATAGTACTGGCCCTTTGGGCACTGGAGCTGCCTTACTAACTGCTCTTGTTTAGGAGCTCTGTGGTGGAGATGGTGATGTGTCAGCAGGAACTGGGTTACTATCGGCTGGGGTTGGGGTTAGATTGGGTGAAGCTGGTTCTCTGTCCATCGCAGTAGGGGTACAATCTGCGAGAGTTTGGGTTATGTGTGGTAGGGCTGGTTCTTGTGCATGTACAACCGGGGTTCTATCTCCACCAAGAGGTAGCACTGTTTTATTTGAAGACCGTGTTTTTAGTCCGCTAGATGCTGGCATCACCCGCTCCAATTCAAATGGCTGATAAACAGGAAACATAGTTGAATGTACAGACATTGTATGAGAGATGTATGCAATAGATAGTGTGGAAAAAGAGGGCATGAAATAGTTGACATGTATATTGTTTAACTAAAATGGATAGCATGACATAATTTCACATATATGATGTCTATCTAAACTGGATAGCATAGCATAACATAATTCAAAGATATGATGAATAACTAAATAGGATCGCATGACATAATTCACCTACATGTTATCTAAGTAATCAGGATCGCATCATTTAATTCACATATGTGATTTATATGCTAAACAGAGGGCATTCGATATGATGTCTGAACTAAGAACATGGTGTTTAATATTGTGTATATCATGTCTAAACTATGCAATGCAAGACGCCATATGCATGATATGAGCAGTATAACCGTGCCAAGTTAGAGCATACACCTCAGTGGGGGAATAGGATTGGTCATCTGTCTCTGAATACATCTCTGAGGAGCTATCGGGACCCAACAAGAGATCTGCTTCGACAGGTAGCACCGCTCGCTCAAGGCCTTGTTTTCACTCCAGATTTTTCCATCTCCCACCCAAATGGCTGATTCACAAGAAGAGTAGTTTAATGTACAAACATTGTCGACAAATGGAAATTTAATGAAGAAAAGGATGGGCAAGATATCATTCAAATACATGATGCCTGGTTAAACAGGATGGCATTGCACATTTCACATATATTATAGCTGGCTAAAAGACATGAGACCCATAATTCCCATATATGATATAGAAACTAAAAAGGTGGCATTACAGAACATGTCTAAACTAAGAAGATGACATATATGATGTCAAAAGTAGGAACTGCAAGGCAACATATGCATGATATGACTAACATCATCATGCCAAGGTAGAGCAAACACCTTGGGGGTAAATAGGAGTGGTCGTGGCGTGCAATCCGCCTCAGAACAGTTATCTTCCTCTGGATTACAATCTAGAGAGGGGTGGGGAGGGTTTGCCATTGAACCCACCATGGAGCGACGTCTGCATGACATTGTATTGCCACGCAAAACTCTTCTCTTTTTCTCTATATGTTCAGCATGACTGTGTACAATATCTGACATGCATACGAAAAAAATATGGTGAGATTATGTAAGGAGAGCATGCAGAAATTTAGAGTGATGGTAACAACCAGTGGATTGACGTTTTTCCGTTGAACCAAAATAGCCCTAATGGATCGACGTGAATGTATAGTAATAAGTGATGCAACAAGTGTACAACCTCTTTGCTATAGCCGTGTCGACCTCAGCATCATTGGGTTGGTCGCTGAATTAGTTGAGGCAGAGGTGGCTGTCGGAGGTGTGGAGGAAGATCTGAGGAATCTGTAGACGGCTTCCAGGGCACTGCTCTGTTGTGATGGATCGTTCTGTCGTTGGAGCAACTCTGGTGAGCCGTAAGACGTCAAGGCTAAAGCAGCACAAGACAGACATCGTCAATCTCAAGTGGGATTCTAATAGCATCTCCAATAGATGATGTAAAATGGATGTAAAATTAACATCACCAAAACCACCGACTACAACAGATGAGGTAAAAACTGTTGACTCTGAACTTAATCGTCGAAACTGAAATTTATCAGGTATCTGAATGCTACCGTCGAACCCGAACGCGATGGTAGCAGAGAGGCACTTGACATGTAGTTTAGGGAGGCCTGCAGTTCATCTTCAACCTGCACCCCGAGCCGCCAGCCACCATCGGCGAACCGCTGCCCCAGCCGCCGCCGCCTCGAAAAACTTCGCCACCGCCGCCCCGGCCAGCCCTCTAGGCCCCCCGCCCCCACCCTGAACCCTAAGATAGATAGTGGGGTACCTCTCCGGCGAGCCCCCGTCCCCGCTGCGGGTGGTTCTTCCTTAACTCCGGCGAGCCCCCCCCCAACCCCTGAAAATCAACTGACCCAAAAGTCGATTCAGTCGACTGAAGTGTGGCTTAATCGGAGTAGAGCAGCAGCACGAGCGAGGCGGGAGATCAGCAGCAGCAGCTGGGCGAGCGAGCGATCGAGCGAGAGCAGACTCAGCAGCAGCAGCGCGAGCGAGCGAGCAAGAGCCGGAGCAGCAGTAGCAGATCCGGCTGGTATGGACGCCGCCGCCGAAGGGGCCTCGCACTGGGGGAGAGCCGCCGTGGAGATGTCGCCCGCGGCGCCGGCTTCAAGGTAGCCGCTCCATGGGGGTGCGAGATGGAGCACCGTCGGCGCCGGGAGGTCGAGTTAAGGAGAAGGTGCAATGCGATGAGTGTACAACCTCTTTGGTGGCACCGAGTAGGCCTCGGCTTCGTCCGAGGAGTCGGTGAGGATGCTGCGGTTCCGGTGGAGCAGGTTAAGATGGCGCTGTGGGGATGGAGCACCCGTGATAGATGAGGCGATTGTCGGAGCAGCTCCTTGGAGGTGGAGGACGGGCCGGCTGAACCGGCGGGACGGCGAGATGGACGACGGATCCTCATCCGGGGAGGTGGACGAGGGACGTTGAGCTGTTGTGATGGACGACATCGTCGGGTAAGAGGCTCCGGCTGGGCAGCGGTGACGTGGCGGACGAAGGAGGGTGGGGTTTTGCGGCTGGAGCGGAGAGGTTATGGCGGCCTGGGATTTCGAATGGCGAAAAGGGGGCGATGGGAGGGGGTGAAGCATGACTTAAGGACGCGCTTGTCCAAATGTAGGGTGTGTTACAAAAGTACTCCCCACCGATTTGAACTAGCGGCTCAGGGTTAGAAGGGGGATTTCGCGTGTCGGGATTTGGCAGCTGGAGGGAGTTTTCGCGCACGTTGTAATTTCGGGATAGCAAGGCGCGGGTTGTGAAGGCGTCAGTTTTGGGAGCACGATATCTGCATTTTCGGGATATAACAAGAGGCGGGTTGAATTTTAGGGACAAGCCTAACGTGTAGTAATATTGTACTTGTACGTACCAAATCAATTCGCACTTCCCTCAACCAAAAATAAAACAAAAAAATAAAACTATTCAGACCACACAAAGAGAGAGTCTTGCCCCGTTTTACTATACAAATGATATTCAAAGCTACTCCCTCCTTCCATCTATATAGGGCCTAATGCGTTTTTCGATGCTAACTTTGACCAAATATTAGAGCAATGATATATGACATGCAACTTACACAAAGCACACCGTTAAATTCGTCTATGGAAGGTTCTTTCAATGATATAATTTTCACATTGTGCATGTCATGTACTATTAATCTTGTCAATAGTCAAAGGCGGTCTTAAAAATCTCATTACGCCCTATATAGATGAAAGGAGGGAGTATGAATCCATGTTATGTCCATTAATTTTTTTTCGCTTGCTGTATAATGCATGTAACCTACTCATACCAACATTTTATTGCATTCCAAATGTCTATACTACCGCTGCAATTCGAACTAAATTTGAATTCGTTTCTCTATTTCAACAAGAATCTACAATCATGATTTTTGCCAACTTCAACCATCATAGTTTCCTTGCTATCCGCCGATTTAAATCGGACGGCCTATAATGCAGGATGGCAGGCACACCATCATCAACAACTCCGGCTTTTATAAGATTAGAGATAAAATATATTGAATGTAGTATAACATGTTCATAACCACACCATGTGTATCACCGTTATATATATTCACACATGCGTCGGTTTGAAACACTATGATAAATTCTTCAAATATCCGAATTCGCTTTTTATAATGAAGTATATATGATCTCTATTCATCTTTTACGCCCACACAACCCTCTTATCTTTGTAGCTAGTGCTAACTTTCTCTTATGCATGCACACGCCCGCATCCCTCTCACCCTTCCTCAGCATTCTCTAGCTCCATCGCGCAAATTTGTCTTTTCACTTTAGGTCGTTCACCCATGGTGTGTGTAGGCTCCCCAGCTCCTTCTTTACGGCACACATCGATCGACATGCCTCTCTAGCCAGGTGTGCCTAGCACAAACACAAGCTTCCCCTCTTCCCTTGTCACCGTTCATGCCTCACTCCCACCACTCTTTTCATCATTCTCGTACTCGCACAATCCTCCCCATCGATATAGTATGCCTCTCGTACCAGCTCCTACATGCATCCCTCTCTCCTTATCCTTCTCCTCGTGCCTCATTTGCTTCTAACACACACATGCATGTATACCGATCGATCTCCCAACATATACCTAGATCGACTTTAACTACCCCCGTTGATCGACGTACCTCACAAGTTATGTCTCTCCTTTCTCTAACAAAGGGCGATTGATCTTCCTATGTAGTTACGTCTGCTTACCACAGCCACATCGTCCCCCATCATCATTCGTGCATGCCTCCTGACCCGTCTCTCACACGCACGCGTACGCACAACAAGCAGCCATCTCCTCTCTTATTGATATTATTGGGCGTGCCCTCCGCTTGTCTAGCAAGCCTATCCCACCATTTGTTAGAAGCAACTCCACTACCACCCCTCCAACACTCTAGCTCTGTCTCTCTCCCAACCTTATTCCTCTCCTGCACATATGCATGGATGCCGATCGATCTCCCTTAATACATGAGCCAATCGATCTCCTTAATACATGAGGTAGGCCTCTCTCCTCCTCCACACATATACCAGCCATTGTACCTCTATAGTTAATTGGGCCTACCTCTTCCCCCACCACACACCGATAGTCGAGCGCTGCAGGTAGGTTTCCATGCCACAGAAACAAACTGCACATGTCCCATCTCACGTTCAGAGGGCCAGCCACTCTATATCTTTGACGTGGGCACACACAAATTCGATGGCACTCTTTATCGATCACATACACAAGACACACACACACACACACACATCATCCCTCTCTTCGATTCTATGGACACCTCAAGCCAATGATTCCTCCACTCTCTTCTCGTGGATCGCTCCCTCTATATATATGATATACCCAGGACTCTATTTCACACACATTGCATATGTTACATTTTTGATTGACCCGCCTCCCCCAAAAAAAACTCTCAAGAACCCACACACTATATCTCTCTAGGTTTGTATGTCTCTCACACAACCCCACGTAGGTGGTGTACGTATATAAGAAGAGAATCGGTGCACCGTGCACGTACTCACGCTTCGTGCCCAGCCACACCCGCGCAGGTACACGGTGGAGCTCATTTCCTTATGAAATGGCAGCCCATGTGCTAATTTGAACGCCTATAGCGGTTGTTTACCTAGGGAGGTCGTGTACCACGCGTGCACGAAACAAAGTTCAACTTGACGCGTTGCCGCGTTATTTTTAAATAAAGTTATAGCGCTCAATGGCACGTACACAGAATATAAAACGATTTTTATGGAGAAAAAGGTAGTCCGCTCACTATATACAATGGAGCCTGCCTGCCTGGTTTGTTGCTCTTCAGAGTATCTCACACAAGGTTGCAGTGGCCTCTCTCTCTCTCTCTCTCTCACCGTTGGTCACTGATCCGGCCGCATCCCGTCCGCTGGGGGAAAGGGAGTGCGGTGGCCTCTCTCTCTCACCATTGGTCACCGATCCGCCGCATCCCGTCCGCCGGGGAAAGGGAGGAAGTGCATCGTTTCTCCGCTCGACGGCGCCAAGGCAGCACGCCCCGATCTGTGGTACACGCTGCCTTCTCTCGACCAAGTTCGACGCGGCAGGGCCTACGCCACCTGCTCGCAGATTCCGCTGCCGCTGCTCACCTAGTTACATCCGACGACCTCCAGGTATCCCCTCCGGCCTTGCTCCACTGCCTGTCTTCCCACGTCACTGCATGTGGATTTTCCATAGTTCTTTGCCCAAAACGTAGCTCGTCTGGCGTACTTTCCATATTGCATTCTCGTCCTCACACCGTTTTAGACAAACACAACCGTGTTGTTATCTTCCCTTAGGACAAGGAATATCCTTCTTTTTTGTCGTCGCATGTGTCAATGACTGTTATTGGCCAGTAATTGTTTCCTTTCTACCTCTTTTTTGCAAACAAGGTTATCCATTTCACCTCGTTGCTATTGCGACCTTTTGGTGAACTGCACAAATCACTTTTTTCTTAAGAGTGTTTTGTGCAGTTGTACTAAAATGTCACATGGGCAATTTCAGTGCGACAGCACAAAGGGAGATTGGTTTTGCTCTATCCTCCTCATCCAACTCCGAGCCTAATCTTCTCCAACTAGTTAGTCTTAAGAGAAACTGCAAAGGTGACCGGCTTCTATTTGTGTGTTTATTGTTTCATCAGCAGTCCTCTATTATCGTAATCACACTTAATATCTTTGGAACAGGGACGCTCAGCTCTATTATAGTGGAAGTGCAGAAAATGATCGGAATGTTGCATGCTCCAGACAGCTACTTTTTCCCCAACATGCCTAGTTGATTTAGACAGAGCTGAGGGGACGTTGCTGCCAATGAAAGCATGGATCAATTTTAATTTAACACCTTCTCACAACTCTGTCTTCAGTTGTGATGTAATTATTAGTTCTGATCTGCTAATAATTGACATGCATTAGCAAGGAAGTTAGTTTTTTATTGTTTCCGAAAGAGCATCGATGGCAAGACATGCGAAACAAAACCTGAAAGCTCACACCATTGTACAATTTCATGTCATTTGGAAAATTATTTGTATAGTACGTCAATTATGTAAACAAATGATGGAAGCTTGATAGCATTGCCAGAAGCCTCTTCATCATCCGGGTCCATGTGCCATGCACAAAATTATACTCCTTGGTTCCTAAATATTTGTATTTTTACAAATTTCAAACGGGCATATTTTAGAGTGTAGATTCACTCATTTTGCTTCGTATGTGTACTCCCTCCATTCCTAAATATTCCATTCGTCTTTCTAGAAATTTCAACAAGTGGCTACATACGGAGCAAAATGAGTGGATCTACACTCTAAAATATGTCTATATACATCCGCATGTGCCAGTCCATTTGAAATCTCAAAAAGACAAATATTTGAGTAGTCACTCATTGAAATCTCTAGAAAGACAAATACTCTGGAGTATATTTAAGAACCGAGGGGTAAGTGCACAACCGCATGGCAGACTCAGCCCGGTCGTTGCGCCACACTAATAGTGAGTAATGAGCAGTAAAATCATAAGCCCCACCTTTCCCACTGTAAGTTGCTCTAAAGAAGCAACCATCAATACGCTCTTCTTTGAATCCGCTCATACTACTCCATCCACATCTGTTTATGCAAGCGCTTGAAAAAAAGAAAAAAATCTGTGGGACCAAGGCGACTAGCGATCGGCCTGAAAAATAGCATTGGTAGTTATAGCACGGCGTCTATTACTAGAGGGAATAATGCGTACACACTTGCATGCAATGCTTCCACCCGGGTACACACATGCATGCACTTACTCCACTCCGTAGTAGTACAGTACATGGAGAGAAAATTGTGGACTTGATTGCGGTTACCACGCCCTAATTAATTGAGCATTAAACCAAACGCGTCTAAAGTCTCTCTGGTGGTGGAAATGCATTGAGAGAAATGCATCATAATGAAGCGCTACCAGAAACCGTGATGAGGGAGGAGTACTATGAAGGTGGAAAACCAGAAATGCGTGTATGGCGGTCGGTCAACGCACCTCCTCTTGGCATATCACTGACATGTGGGACAAGAGTGTGAGCAAACCGATCTCAATTGACGGCAAAGAGCCAACCCACCGTTCCTTGAGAGAGACGAGGAGCGAGAACACACAGACGGGATCGCACGGAGGCCAAGATATATTCCAGCATGGTTGGTTGATCGATATCATTCATTACATGCTGGGCTGCCATTTTCCGCCCTTCTCCGAAATAATCGTGTACTTTATCAGAGATAAAAAAATAAGAGTACAGACACTCCACCATGCGGTTCTACTAGTAGTACTACTCGTACTACTGCGCTTGGCTCTTCGCCTCTTCGTGAAGTCGAACAATGATGGTACTCCGCATGTTGGGTACTACAGTGTATGCCTCGACAACTCGACACCGAATGGACTGATGCATGTCCACCGAGGGTAGGCTGCATTAGTCAAAAGCGTGAAGCGAGCTTCACCTTGTCCTACAAGCTTCTCCTCGCTCTGTGAGTTGACGGGACACACCAAAAGTAGTGCTAGTCCATACTCCCTCCTTTCCGGTTAATATGGCTTAATCTTTTTGCGGGTAAATGAGAGAGCTTTATTCATATATAAGCATTCTTAGAACGATCAGCCAAGACACTGGTCACTAGGAAGCGAGGTACCCCAAAAAAAAGAAGTAGGAAGCGAGGTGTTTCATCAAGCCAGCTCTCGCCACATTCAAAGTGCAGCAAGCACGGTTCACACGAATCTTGCCCGCAAGGTTTGCTGACCTGTTTACATGCTGAATAACAAAAAAAGAGGAAATATTACCGAGCGCTACTATTTGTAACAGGATATGAGCCAGAATTAAGCGAGAATTGTGGCGAGTGTTCCATGCAATTAACTTCCATTATCACATGCGAGAACCCTTGAAGAGAACCAAATGTGTTGAAGATTGCTTTATCACATTTTAAAATTATAATAAGAGTGCAGACGCTCCTCCATCCGGTTCCTAGTACTAGTATAGTACGTACCTTTATAGACTATAGTAGTAGTACTAGTAAACTTTGTGCTTGGCTGTTCGCCTATTCGGGAAGTCGAACAATAATAGCACTAGTAGTATAGTGTATGCTTCTGGCAATCTGACACCGAATTAACTGTTGCACGTCCACCGCCTGAGCGAGGGAGAGCTTGCATTAGTCAAAACTTTCTCCTTGTCCTGCGAGCCACCGTGCGCAAGCTTCTCCCATCCTGCAACCTTCTCCTCGTTCGGCAAGTTGACGAGACACAACAAAGTAATGCTAGTCCATACTGCCTCCTCTCTGGTTAATATGGCTTAATTTCAAACGAGATAAATACACCATGCATCACCGTATATTTGTAAAAATACGGTCAGTGGACTTCATAATACGCTCATTGCGCTCAATATATATATATTCCGGTGTTTATACAGTCACTAGCTCACCCTGACTGAGTATGTGTGTGCATGCACGTGTAGGTTGAGCACTTGAGCGTGACCGTGTGTGTTCCGTCGTGTGCTCGGACATGCATGCATTAGGGCGTCGCGCACATTTTTGCGTCCATGTGTACGTGTGACTGTTGCATACACGTAGGGGGAGTACGTGTAGGGGCCACTAAGGAGCAGTCAAATCACACAGTAAGTTAGTCGGAAGAAGCAACCATCATTTCACTCTTGAATGACACGTACGCAATATAAAATTGTTGATATGGAGAGAAAAAGAAAACCACTATATATACACTAGCAGGAGCCTAAGCTACAAGCCTGCTTGCTTAGGTTGCTCTCTTCACAAGCATAGAACAACGGGCCTGATCCCGTAGCTGGGGGAAGGAAACAATGTTCTGCGTAGACGCGGTCGACATCGGCGAGGGAGAAAACCCACAGTCGGTGCATCCCAATCAGGGGGCACCACGGTATGGGCCGATGTCGCGTCCCAACCGCCCTTCTAGCTACAGTCCGACGTCCCAGGTAGTCCATCTTCCTTTTGGAGCCGGCTTGCTCCACTGCCGTAGCTCCATCTCCATGTCGATCTTTCTCTACTTCTACCGGCTTCTACTTGTGATGAGTTTATGTCTAATGAACTAGTGCCAAGATTATTATTCTAATCACACTTCTTCAATATCTTTGCCATCGTGATGCTCAGTCGATTTTAGTGGAACTGCACAAAAGCATCGTATGATCCGAGGGTGCCGGTGTCTTTTCGCTCGACGGGTTCTACCTGGCCAGGAAATTAAATCATGTTTAGGGTTTAGGGTTTAAGTCGTAGTGACCCCATCAGTAGTTTTTCTTTCGTACACGCTCTCACAACTTTTTTCTTTAGTTGTGAAGTAAATATTGGCTATGATGTGCGAATCATTGAGATGCATCAGCATGCTTGTTAGTTTTCCTTTGTATTTGATGGAATGTTGTAACAGGGAAACCTTGGAATAGGAATGAAAATGGAGTGGAAAGTTTTCGTTTTTCCGGAGAAAAAATGGAAACGGAGAGAAACCAACGTTTCGTTTCGTTGGATCACGCCATCGAGCAAAACCAACGTTTAAATCACGTTTGTCGTGTTCATGTCTCACCCTCCTCCACGGCTCGACCCCACACGGTCGCTCGGCATGCCACTCACCGCAAACCGAGTATACGATAACTTTCGCGCCTGCTTGTCGGTGGATCGCGCCATGGAGTAATAGCACTACTGGAAGAGATTGACGAGTTGGGGAGAACAGCTAGCTGTAGCACGGACTCCCAAGAACTTTTTACATGCATGTTGTAGCCGACTATTATTGCGACCTTTGAGCAGCGGAGCAGCCGCGCGTGCACCGGAAGCGGCGTGGGCGGCGCTCTCGGTGGCCGCGCACCGCTTCAATGCCGGCGCCAGTGAGAGGTTGCGTCCGCTCTGGCCGGGCATGAATGCGGCACTGGCCGTTTCGGGCGGGAAGCATGCGCGGATGATGAAGAGGGTTTGGGTTGGTCAGGAGCGGCCGTGGCAGCGGTCCGGACGCCCGCAAACAAGAGATGTTGTACGTTAATATTGCTGCATATATAATTAACAACGTAAATAATGTGCCAGTTGGACAAATATGATTGGAGATGGAGATTGAAATGGAATTTTATGTAAACATGGATATGCATGTCTATGTCTATGTGTGTGTGCGCGACGACTCTCGTGACCTAGAAGTGGGGGCGTGTTTTTGATCGAGTTTTCTTTCTTGGTACGTTAGAAAATTAGTTTGTCTATTTCACATCTAGATGTTATTTAAGGATATCACATCTAAGCTCCCACAAGTATATAATGTAGCAACAAGAAACAAAAAAAAGTAGGGAAAAAATAGACCACAAACAGAGTGGACATCAACTTAGATGTGACATAGTTACCCTTAAAAAATTGTCCGTCAATTTTCGTTTCTTTTTTCTGGGAACGCACGTATTCTATTTAAAACCACTGCTATGGAGAATTTTTTTACTCCATTATAGCCTCTTGTTTTATAGAGTTTCTCGCGACTCGCTCTCTCACCCTCTCCATATCAAAACAAGATGACAGTGTCCATTCTATCTCTCTCCTCACTGGTGGTCACAGGTCCGGCCGAATCCCGTCCGCTGCGGGAGGTGAGGAGGTGCAGCGTTGACGTTGTCACCGTCGGCGACGGAGGAAGCCGATGCACACCATCCTCTCGGAGCCGGCGCTGACACGGACGAAGATCCTCCGTGCCCTTGTTTGCTGCCGTCGTGTGAGCAGATCCCGCCCGCCCGCCTAAACGACATCTCGCCCACCTGAGGTATAACTTCTTGTACTGGTCCAGCTCCCCAGGTCGCTGCGTGTGGGTTTTCTTCTATGCGACTACTCCCCAGCTCCCCATGCATAGTAGCTAGGGTTCGTCGGCTGGTCCAACATCACCTACTAGTACTATTATAGAGGAAATGCCACTCGAAAAGTTGTCCTGATTTATGCCTCGGTGGAGGTATACATGTTGTTTCGACAAAAAGTACATGGTGGTTGTGCGGTCATTGTCCATATGGTGGTAGTACTATCACTTTGCTTAAATGAAGAAATGCTTTTTTTTCGGGTATCCTAGTTTAGTTCCCATCAAGATAATTATGATGCTTCCATTTGTTGGTGTACTTTTAATTAATTCTTATTGACAATTGAGATGTCGTTGCTAACCCTTTTTTATATTTTTGGAAACAGCGATGCATGTCTCCATACCCGGGCATGTCTTCCTCAATTTTAGTGGAACTGCACAAAATTGGATGGCCATTGTTCTTTCGCCTCACCGTCCTCTGCCACGTGGTTCTTCCTTCCTCGAGCTTGATTACTGAGAAGAAACAGACCACAGTGAGGATTTGTCGAACTTCATAGGTGCCTCACCAAAACTTGATGCCAAATGGATGATGCATCACCACGATGACATATCGATGCTCATGGTTGCGCCTCATGGTTGCGCTTTCGGTGGTGAAGCTGATCGATTTTCAATGAAAAACAAGTTGTCTTCCATCGCTGCTCTTTGCTTGTTACGCACAAAGATGATATCCTTCGTCAGTTCACCTTGGTTGCATTGGAGACGCAGTCGTCTTTCATGTTGGTGCAATTTTATCACACAATTGGCTATGAACCAAATGTTTCCTCGAAGAAGGATCGACGTTGGTACTAAGAGCATAAGTTTTGTATTGATTTCTAAGCCTTCTCACAACTTTGTCTCCAGCTCCCTGTAATTTTATTTGTCTAGCTATTAACTTTGATTTAAAAATGGTGTGGACTAAAAACCGGATGGACGTAGTAGCCCTTCATTTTATTTACTCAAGATATTAGATTTGACTGAAGTCAAACTTTTTAATACTCTCAAACCTTTCCCATAATTGAAATTAAAATTCTTTATTTGTACACACACTCACACGTTTCCGATAATTTGGCGCATGTGTGGTTGTTCACTTAAGGGAGGGTAGTCTACCACACGTGAAGGACAGGAAGTGCGACACTACTAGGAAAAGGGCTATAGATGGGATGGACACTAATGGCGCACTATACATGTGGTGCGCCATTACTAAATACTAATGGCACACCATGTGTTGGTGCGCCATTAGTAATTTTTTTTAATTTTTTCAAAACTACTAATGGCGCACCGTGGGAGTGGTGCGCCATTACTAGTTGCCATTACTAGTTGAACTAGTAATGGCGCACCATCCCACGGTGCACCATTAGTAATTTGGCCCAAACATTCCCCCGAATGCACCCCCTGTGGGACTCCTTTTTTGTTTCAAAAAATAAAAGAAAATGATAGAAATGTCAAAAAATAAAAGAAAATAATATTCCCATGTGATATGTGGTCTAGTTGTTAGCAAAATTTACAAACATGAATTTTCGACTTTTTGCAAAATCTCTAGAATTTGTAAAAATGGGCATAACTTTTGCATACGAACTCGGATGAAAAAGTTTTTTATATGAAAAATCATCTACTCGAAAAGTTACATCCGAATTTAACGGAGGAACCCCGTTAAACATTTTCAAAATCCTCAGAAACCTAACATAAAAAAAGATACGGGGCTTTTAAGATCTGGAGAGGCAAAAAAATTCAAAAAATTCAAACTTACTAATGGCGCACCTGCCCATGGTGCGCCATTACTATCTTCCCGCCTTCAATATTCAAAATAAATCAAAAAAAAAAGTTACTACTGGCGCACCTGCCCATGGTGCGCCATTATTATCTTCCCGCCTTAAAATTCAAAATAAATCAAAAAAATATTTAAAAAGTTACTAATGGCGCACCTGCCCATGGAGCGCCATTAGTATCTTCCCGCCTTCAAATTTCAAAATAAATCAAAAAAATATAAAAAAAGTTACTAATGGCGCACCTGCCCATGGTGCGCCATTAGTATCTTCCCGCCTTCAAAATTCAAAATAAATAAAAAAAATAAAAAAATAGTAATGGCGCACCTGCCCACGGTGCACCATTACTATGCCGTATATATGGATGGGCATGTCCTCTCCTCCTTACCTCTTCATTCTTCTCCTCCACTCCACCTCTCCTCCACTCCTCCCCTCCATTTTCCCTTCTCTCCTCCACCATACTACCCTCCTCCTCTCCGGCGACCTCCTCCTCCTCCTCTCCGGCGACCTCCTCCTCCCTCCTCTCCTCTCCTCCCCTCCCCTCCCCTCACGGTTTCTCCTCCCTCCTCTCCAGTGAGCTCCTCCTCCCTCATCTCCGGTGAGCTCCTCCTCCCTCCTCTCCGGTGAGCTCCTCCTCCCTCCTCTCCGGTGAGCTCCTCCTCCCTCCTCTCCTCCCATCCTCTCATGGTTTCTCCTTCCTCCTCTCCGATGCTCTGGTGAACTCCTCTCCGGCGACCTCCTCCTCCTCTCCGGCGATGTAGGCGAGCGCCTCTGCAGTCACCTCCTCCTCCTCCTCTCCGGCGAACTCCTCTCCGGCAAAAGAACGTACAAGATCCAAAAACGGGAACAAAATTTGAAATAATATCGTGCAAAAAAATGAGCAAAAAAAAGGAGCAAAAAAATGAGCAAAAAAAACGAGCAAAAAAGGGGCAAAAAAATCGCGATCCAGATCCAAATTCAAAATTCAAAATAGCAATGGCACACGATGGGGGTTAGACGGTGTGCCACTACTATTTTCCCGCCTTCAAAATTCAAAAATACTAATGGCGCACCAGTGCCTATACTAATGGCGCACCGTGGCCTATACTAATGGCGCACCAGTGATGCACCATTAGTATACCAGATACTAATGGCGCACCACTGGTGCGCCATTAGTAAAAAATACTAGTGGCGTGATACTAATGGCGCACCAGTAGTGCGCCATTAGTAGGCAAAACTGGTGCGCCATTAGTAGGCCTTTTCCTAGTAGTGCGACCAGGACGCGTGGGTGTGGATCGTTAGTTCATCGGAAGTAGTACTAGTTTTCTTCACTGTACATTAAATAAAGAGTTTCGTTTCGTACTTACACAATTTAAAATGATTGTTATGGAGAGAATAAGAAAACCACTCCACTATATATTAGTCGATACACGAGAGTACTATATGGACGCAGCTTCATTGACTTAGTGCACTGCCTTTGGATTTATGACAGGTGGGCCCAAAATGTGGCTGGCTCACCTGTCATACAGCCCAAAAGCAGGTGCAAGAAGGCACCGAGCTCAGTCCGTACTACAGTAGTATATATATAAGCGGGAGCCTCAGCGCTTGTTCACTAGGGTTTGCACTCTCCACACACTCGCCGCACTACATATATGTTACACGCTGGAGGCTCAGCGTTCATTTGCTAGGGTTTGCTATATTCACAGTCTCTCACACTCTCTTCAACAGATCTAAACAAGACTGCGTTGGCCTCTTGTCTCTCTCTCCCCCCTCACAGCTGGTGAAGGAGGCGTCCGTATCCCGTCAGACCGGAAGGGAGGAGGTGCAACGTTCATTCTATCGCCTTCGATGAGGGAGGCAATCCACTGCCGGCTGCGCTGTTCTTTTTCACCCAGCGCCTGTGCGGGAGGGCCACCGACCCCTTCTTCCTCGCTGTCGTTGTCGGCGTTCTGGGAACGGGGGTCCCCAGACTTGCCTGCCTGCGGCCTGCAGCGTGGCTCAAAGGAGGCCTAGGACAGCCCATCTTCATCAACACAAGCGCGAGGGGCCAAGCCTCACGGGGCGGACGACCAAGAGCTTCCTTAGGCACGGCCTCGTCAGGCTGGCTCATGAGGAGGCGGAGAGTTCGAGGCAGGGTACCTTGCGAGGTGCCCATGACGTAAGCCATGACGACCAAGGGCGCCAGTCGGGTGCCAGCCCACGCAGCGTCCTCCTTTCCTCTTTGGTGCAAAGGGAGCAAGCGCAGGCAAGAGCATCAAGCAAAGGCATCCATTTCGGTGCAACAAGACCAGGACCGACCCCAACGGCTGGAATGCAGTCATCGTGGAGCCCAAGCAGGCGTCATCACCAGAGCCTTTGGCAGGCGAGGAACAACTTTAGTCAGGATAAGTGTACCCGTTGTTCCCCTTCAAAATGGCCAATTGTTGGCGCCCTTCCCGCTCAATATTTGGGAAGAGGCCCAGGGCCTTCGTCTATATAAGTAGAGCTAGCCACCATAGAGGTGGGGAGAGAGGATCCGCCATTCGGAATCCAGAGAGAGAGATAGAGACCCGATCCTCTAGCCAGAGCGACGGGATACCACTTAGCGGTTCATCACACCCGCCAAGAACAGGCCCTCGCGAGGCTGTTCTTCCCTGTACTGTTCCTCATCAGCCCAGGAGGCAATCCACACACCACACACTGGATTAGGGTATTACACCATGATGGTGGCCTGAACCAGTATAAATCTTGCGTCTCTTGTGCTGTTCTTGTTAGTAGTTTAGGTCCCTGCGATTCGGCGAGGTACGAGACGGTGGAGGGTTGGATCTCCGCGCACTCCCGTAGTTCGAACCTTAAGGGTCCGCCGAACCCGAAATCCGACATTTGGCGCGCCCGGTAGGGTGCGCCGGAATCCGCTTTCTACCACCTCGTGTCCCGTCAGATCGTCATCGCCATGACCGGCGACCAAGCGAGTAACCCGACCCTTGGGCGGCGTGGCCCCATGCAGAGCCGCTTCGCCTCGGGCGACCCGTGCCCAGGCAGCTCGCGGTCCGCAGGCCGCCTGCGGCCAGCGAGGCAGACGAGCCTCGACGGCTCTCACACCGCGGCATGCGCGGTCGGCAGCAAGAGCCTCCAACCACGCCGCGACCACATCGCCGTACACCCGCCGGGAGCAGGCGAAGTCGAGGGCCGCGCTCATAGTGGCCCGAGAGCTGCTGCAGTGCAGGCTACTGGAGAGCGGCCGCGACGTGCTGCTGGAGTGAGTGGCGGAGCTCCTGGGCTTCGCCGCCTCGGGGGCTCACCCCTTCTGCAACCAACTCCCACCTCAGGCCGAGGGCGGCCCGCACGGGGCTCACAGCGCCATGCTGGCTCCGGGTTACTCCGCACCGGGCGGCTGTTGGCGCCGGGCGGCGGGGTTGCCTCACCGCCCGGCTGGAGAAGGAGGACCCGACGCAACTCACGGCCCTGGTGGACCGCCGCGCCACCACCCCACGGCGGGCGCATCAAGTAGAGCAGCGAGGCACACTCAGCACTACGGCGTGGCCTTCGGAATGACGGCGCCGGAAGAATATGTGCCCCACATGATGGACCAAGGGCACCCACATGAGGGAGAACAAGACTCGCTCCTCAGCCCAATCTGGGGGGATGAGGCGCCAGAAGCCGCGCTCTTCCAGGAGTCTCGAGACAATTCCACTGGTCACGCCGGGGGCGACGATTATCGGGTACCGCTACTTCCTCAAGAGCAAACATACGCTAACCATAGGTCGCAGGAGGTACAGGTCGCCACGACGAGCGGCTGGCCCGCTCCCGCAGTCTCCTACCCCTCGGGAGGGGGGCGCAGGGGGCTACCGGAGAGGGGCAGAGATCCGACATCACCACCGCGGCGTTCGGAGCAAGGCGTTCTCAGGAGGTAGGCCCTCTGGCTGGGAGGTGCCTCGTGGCCTGCTCGGGCGGAGGACCCGTGGTTGTCGGGGAACCGCGGCGACCGCTCTACCCCACCGGGCGGCGCCCTGGTTTCCGGGTCGTTGGTGGCACTAGAGTGTGGCGCAAGGCGGGCCTGCGTCTGGCGATATGAAGCAAGGCGGTACTGTGAAGAAGGCCCAAGGCTCGTGAAGCTTCGCCGCCTGCGTGACACTCTCACGTAATAATGAGTGGGCTGTACACGCCCGAGTCTCGAGGTGCCACCTCAGCCCTGGGCTCCCTCCCACGCCCAAGAGCAGCACTTAGCTCACCTGGTGAGAAGACGTACAAGACTAGACTAGGTGCCGGACGCAGCCTTTTTCTGCTTTCATTTGGTTTTCCCTCTGGCTGTCGTTTTTCCCTGTTGGATTTAAGTTGAATTTGAGCTTGAAGATTTGCGTGTATTCGGGGAAGGGGTGCTTAGTCTCGTTCGAGCAAATCTCTCGCGTTTCGGTTACAACTCCACCTCAGCTGCCTCCCCTCGCGAGCCGGGCCAGGCCAAGCTCGCGCACAGCCCAGCATGTCGCCGCCGCGTCCTCTCTGGAGGGTTTTTGCTACAGGTCCTACGGATTCAATCGATAGACACTCAGATCGATGCAGCCTCCCACAGGCTATCTCGAGGCTCGTACGAAACAAAGGTAAACCATCCAACTAAGCGCGACGCTTAGCCAACCACTTGGCTACAGCGTATGGGCGTTGTGACACCTGCTAATACGAAGAACACAAGTTTTACATGAGGGGCTCCCCTCCCAAAATGCTCTCACCTCCATCAGGCCAAAACCTGAGTTCTATTCATGCAGGGTAATGGAACAAGGACAATACATGATCAGTCGGACAAATCCCCAGTGCATCCTCGGGAGCACCTCCCGAGCCGTTCTTTGGCGTCACGGCCTCGCCGTCGCTGTTCAAGCGTGATCGCCGGGCGCGTCTGGGCTGTTCACCACGCCGCCTCATCGGGCGGCCACGACCACGCCGTCGTCGTCCGGCGAAGGCCGGACGAGGGCATCCATGTTGTCTTCCACCCGGTGCGCCAGTGTCGCCCGGACGGCCTGGGAATCGGGCGATGGCTGCGTCAAAATCGAAGTGAGGGTCCATGTCCCGGAGATGGCTGAAGACGCGAGAGAAGGCGCGCCCGAGCAGCGCGCGGTTCCTCTCCTCCACCAACCTGTCGGCCCTGGCCGACCGCGCCTCCAGCCGCGCCACCACGTCAGTGAAGAACTGAAGGTTGCGGCGTAGTTAACCGCGTGCGGCTGGCCTACTGCCGCCTCGCAGATGTTATCCAAGGTTACGTTAGCTCTTTCCCGGAGTGTGGCGAGCATGGGACGGTGCTCGTGCTCCAAGATTCGCCACGACGATCTCGTCCGTGATTCTCGGCGCCAAGAACAGCCTCGGCCTCCTCCACCGGGCGAAGAAGGAGCGCCTCGGCCCGAGAGGTGGTGGACTTCCTCTGCGCCACCTCGAGGGCGGCCTCAAGAGCATCGGCCCGCCAGACGCCTCCTCCAGCTTTGGCCCTCAAGGCAGCAGTCCTGCCCGCAGCCTCGGCCTTGATAAACCCCAACCGCTCCTCAAACTCGCGCTCGAGGTTCGAGCGCGCCGCAGCCACTCGGCGTCCGACCACCTCCATGACGCGGGCTTCCCGTGCTGCAACCTCAGCCTCTGCCCGCGACGCCAAGCGCTCCCTCGACTCCAAGCGCCAGATTGCGTGCGCTGCTCGGCGGCTTCAAGCGTCAGCGCCTCTTCACGCTTCTGGAGCTCCGCCGAGTCGCCAGAGGCCACCTTTATCGACGCAAGGGCTGCCTCGCGTAGCTCCGCTTGCTCCTCCAACGAGTGGCACCGGGCCAGGGCTTCCCGTGCCCGCTCCGCCGCCTCTCGCCGCCATTGTCAGCCTGCCGGGCCTCCTCGACGGCCCGGGAACATGCCTCCCGAGAGGCTGCCAGCGACGCCTTGGCCTCTTCGTCATCAAGCTCGCGCTGGCGACGCGCAAGGGCGGCAGCGCCCTCCAGCTCGTGCCTCTCTGCGACCAGGCGCAGGCCCTCGGCCTCAAGGCGTGCGTCTTCGTCGGCAAGAAGCTCTTCACCAAGAAGGCTCACCGCCGGGCCGCCTTCAAGAAATCCTTGGCGAAGGGCGCGGTGCTCCTGGAAAGGCCAAGCACGCCCTCCACACCATCAACCGCCCAGTGCGGGCGCCGGAGCTACGAAGTCAACCTCCCCTCCGGGTAGGGGGGCTGGGGCTGGCACCCTCGCGACGTCCCGGGCGCGCCATGCCAAGCCCGGCTGAGCCAGCCCATCCCAGACGAGGGGCGCGAAGCGCCTCAGCCAATCGCCGCCCACGACCAAGCGAGAAGCCCACGGCAGGCTAGCTATGCCTCGAGAAGGCTCGCGAGGAAGGATCGCGAGGCGCGCAGGGCCACGACGCGCCTTGGGACGGCTCACCTCCCCGGTCGCCCTCACCACAAGAGCTCCCCTTCTTGGAGCACTCGAGGGCTGGGGAGGGGACGAAGCCGAGGGGGACGGCTCCTCACCCGTCTCCGTGAGCTCGGCAGAAGGGACTGCAGGCAAGGATCAAGACAAGCAGCAGAAGAATCAAGAGCTGGAGAAGGAGAAGGCTTACTCGTCAGTAGCAAAGTACTTCCTGCGCTTCAGCAGGCGACAAGGGTAATCATCGCCCAGGGCCTCCCTTCTCTTCTGGAGGGCCTCGAAGTTCACGCGGAAACGACCCACGATTTGAGCGCAGGGATCAGCCTGCGGCGAGGGAGAAGCATCAAGGCGACCCGCGTCAGGGGCGTCCGCCTGACGCGCGCTGCTGATCGCCTCACCAAGAGAAGCAGCAGGGGCCTCGGGGGCTTCATCCGCAGGCGCTGCGGGTGGCTGCCTGCCGCCCTCAGCCACGGCGGCATGAGCCTCAGGAGCTGCCCCCTCACGAGCGTCGCCCGGCGCTGTCACCCCGGCGGGGGTCCCTTCGGCCTCTGGCGGCTCGTGCCTCCCTGCTCCGCCACTTGAGGAGGAGCCGCCTTGGCCGACTGGAAGGGCTGTCACCACCACTGGATTCTCGCGAGGCCCCTGGAGACCAGCGGGTTGCAGCCCCCATTCATCGAAGATAGGCATCTGGTTCACCAAATCACCCCTGTTCCGGCAGAGGTACAACAAGGCCCCTTCATGCCGGATGCCACCGGGGTTAGGATCGCCAACAGACCAGGAGCACTTTCCTTAGCGCTCAGCGCCGTGTCTTCTTCCGGAGCCTCATACGATCGCCAGTTCACCAAGGCCCACATCCGGTGGGAATGGCGCTGGAGAGGAGCAATGCGGCGATCAGAACTCCTTCACCACCATGGGCGCCACACACAAGCGACCTCAGTGCATAAAGATGAGCCGAGGGCTCGAAGCGTCTCCTGCCCCACCTGAATTGGGGACAGCAAAGTAGTTCGGCTCGAGATAGCAGGGGCTGGGCACCCCCACATCCACGTACAACCACCTCTCGCGGAACTCAGCCGCGAGCGGAGGCAGGCTGAAGTCAATCCCTGAGGCCGCTGTCTCGGGCGTGGCGACGAAGCTCACACATGCCGAGCATTGAGTGGGGCCGACAAGGCGCAGAGAGAAGAAGTGGCGCAGCAAGGCAACCGAGGGAAGGATGCCCATCATTGCCTCACAAACGAAGGCGAAGACCGAGAGGAGAGTAATGGACTCAGGACCCAGATGCATCATGTGGATCTGATAATGGGAAAGCACGGCATTGAAGAAATCAGAGAAGGGGGGAACCAGTCCCGCCCACAGGGCGTCAGCGAAATACCGGACCTCGGTCACTATCCTATCAATGGCGAAGTGGGACGCGGGCCAGGCCGTCGTCCTCCCGCATTAGTTGAAGGAGGTGGCCAGAGCCGAACTAACCTTGCCCAAGCCCTCCAGATTGAGTATGATCGACGGGTCGATAGCGGAGGGCCGCGGCGCAGCAAGGCAAGCGGCGAGGTTTCTTCCTTTCCCTTCTTCGTCGGAGCCATGGCGACCGAAAGGGGGAAGGGGGATTTGAGATTGGATTGGAAATGGAAGCTGGAGTTCGAGAGAGGGAAGGACTGGAGCACACAAGCAGCAGAGAGGGGAACAGATGTGTGCAGCAGCGTGTCCGCCTAGCAAGACACGAAATAAGGAGGCGTGGGGGAACAGTGCCGCCCACGTCCAATCAACCGCCATGCGCCGCCCAAGACCGCAGGCTGTTAGGGGCCCGACGCCGCGACTTGCCCTTTCGCCTCTGCCGGCCAAGTTCGGGCGCCGTGGGCCTGGGGCTCACTTGCCGGCGTTCGGGAACGGGGTCCCTGCACTTGCACTGCGGCTGCTCAAGGGCGTGGCTCAAAGGAGGCCAGGACAGCCCATCTTCATTAACACAAGCTCAAGACCCTCACGAGGGCCAAGCCTCATGGGCGGGCGACCAAGAGCTTCCTCGTGCACGGCCTCACAAAGCCGGGCTCATGAGGAGGCGGAGAGTTCGAGGCAGGGTACCTCGCGAGGTGCCCATGACGTAAGCCATGACGACCAAGGGCGCCAGTCGGGCGCCAGCCCACGCAGCGTCCTCCTTTCCTCTTTGGTGCAAAGGGAGCAAGCGCATGCAAGAGCATCAAGCAAAGGCATCCGTTTCGGTGCAACAAGACCAGGACCGACCCCAACAGCTGGAATGCGGTCATCGTGGAGCCCAAGCAGGCGTCATCACCAGAGCCTTTGGCAGGCGAGGACCAACTTTAGTCAGGATAAGTGTACCTGCTGTTCCCCTTCAAAATGGCCAATTGTTGGCACCCTTCCCGCTCAATATTTGGGAAGAGGCCCAGGGCCTTCGTCTATATAAGTAGAGCTAGCCACCATAGAGGTGGGGAGAGAGGATCCGCCATTCGGAATCCAGAGAGAGAGAGATAGAGACCCAATCCTCTAGCCAGAGCGACGGGATACCACTTAGCGGTTCATCACACCCGCCAAGAACAGGCCCTCGCGAGGCTGTTCTTCCCTATACTGTTCCTCATCAGCCCAAGAGGCAATCCGCACACCACACACTGGAGTAGGGTATTACACCACGATGGTGAGCTGAACCAGTATAAATCTTGCGTCTCTTGTGTTGTTCCTGTTAGTAGTTTAGGTCCCTGCGATTCGGCGAGGTACGAGACGGTGGAGGGTTGGATCTCCGCGCGCACCCCAGAGTTCGAACCTTAAGGGTCTGCCGGAACCCGAAATCCGACAGCCGTACATAGTGTGGGCAGATCCGGCCTCCTGCTGCACACCTTGCCACATCCCGACGACCCTAAGTTATAAGTTTCTTTGGAACGTCGTTGCTCTAGCTGCATGTGGATCTTTTTCAATCTGTAGTCGAATCTAGGTCTTGGTTCAAAGAGGAAAGAAGGGTGCGGTGGGCTGGAGCAAGAATCTAGGACGTGGTTCAATGAGGAAAGGAGGGGCGGAAAGTAGTATAGACTGGTTATCTAGCCGCTTTGTAGGTCGAAAAGGGAAAAAGTGGGTAACCCAGTACACACATCTGTAAGGAACCGATCTCTTTGTTGAAAAGGGAAAGAAACTGGGGGGTCGGGTAGTTTGTGCAGGACTAGATTTGCTGCCCTCACATAGGAAGAAGGTTCAAAGAGAACAAATATGGGACCAGCGCATATATGCTGCTTGGCTACATACTCTACATCACCCATTTATACGTGTGGACGCACATGGTGCTGGCATGTCCCATACAGCTATTTTGCTGTTGTTAATCTAAGAATGCCGCCGGAAAATTGAAGCAATGCCACTGTTAAAAGTAAATTACATTTTTTAACGAATGTTGTTTCAAGAGAATGTCTCTGTTAATATGAATCAATGCAACTATTTTAGAAATGCTACCGTCCTACTTTGTTTTCCATCCAAGATAAGTTAGATGCTTCTTTCTGTCACCGTTTGTTTCATCCTCCTTTATCGGCAAGTAATTGTTTCCTTTTTTGCCTCTGTTAAAACAGGGGTATCGATTCAACTTGTTGCTATTATGCATTTTGCTTCGCTACTCGAAACACTTATGTTTTAAGAGTGTTTTGTGCAGTTCAACTTGAATGTCACACCGTGAATTTGCTTAATTTTGGTGGAACTTCACAAAAGGAGATCGAGATTTTTTTCCAGTCTTATTGGCGAGTTTTTTCAAATCTTGGTCTCAAAAACAAGATGTGCAGTGTGATTTTAGATGTGATACTTGTTTTTTTACTGTTTTAAATAAATGTTGAATTGAAGCTATTGTATTGCTGTCTTTTCCCATTAAGTAGTGAACAAAAATGGGACCAACCTGCATATGATGCTTGTTGTCTTGTTACAACAAATTCAGCATCACCCCTTTATAAGCCAGTAATTGATGCCACTCTCGTAATTAACTCATCGAATCTTATCTCAAAACTGCAATACTTGTTAGGGATTGGCGGGATTACCATTTTGTGGCCGCATGTTTCATCCTCCTTTATTAGCCAAGAATTGATTCCTTTTTGCCTCTGTTTAAATAGGGATATCTATTCAACTTGTTGCTATTATGACATTTTGCTTCTACGCCAAACACTTTGTTTGATTTCAGGCAACCGCACAAAACAAGATTGGATTTCCTATTCATGTTGGCAGATTCGTATTTTATCTTGTCCGTCTCATGAAAGGTCAAGACAGCCTTCATCCACATGATTGTGCAAAGGTGCTTTGAGATGTTGTGCTACTTGTATTGGTACTGTTTTAAATAAATGTTGAATTGAAGCTATTGTATTGCTCTCTTTTCCCATTAAGTAGTGAACAAAAATGGGACCAACCTGCACATGATGCCTGTTGCTTTGTTACAACAAACTCTGCATCACCCCTTTATAAGTAGATGGAAGCACATACCGTTGTTGTGCCCACTCTCCCTCGAACTGTTTATGCTTTTCGTTAATCTAATGTCATTTGGTAAAATTAAGCAATGCCACTCTCGTAATTAATTAACTACTGAATCTTAGTTCAAAACTGCAACACTTGCTAGGAATGGTACTATCCTGCTTTGTAGTTCTTTCTACATGTTTAACCAAGGTATTGTTAAGATAATGTCTCTGTTAAAATGAATCAGTTGCATTGTTTTAGGAATGGTACTTTTCTGCATTGTCGTTCTTTATACATGTTGAAACAAGGCATTGTAAAGATAATGTCTCAGTCAATATGCATGAATCACACTGATGGAGAATTGCTACTCTCCTGCTTTGTTTCCCATTAAGATAAAGTAGATCAATAGATGCTTTTCTTCTGGGAGTACAAGTCATCAACCGTTATTTCTCAGTAATTGTTTCCCTTATACCTATTGTTGCTTACAGGGATATCAAAATTAAAGCTCGGTTTTATTCCGACTTCGATTTTAGTTGAACTGCACAAAAGGAGCCAATGTGTCCAAGGCAAACTGCTGCATTACTGGGTCCAGTTGGTCGTTCCACTTTGTAGAAAGAAGCAGTCACTGTTGGCACTACATTACACAAAGGAATGACCGAGAAGCTTTACAGAGTATTATTAGACACCGGTGACATGACTAGTCTACAGAGACCATTGGCAATTTAACAAGACGTGGAATGCCCTGGGCAAAAAGTGCCCAAACAAGTACAAGCTACGACAGGACTCCACGATCATAGGCATTACATATTTTGAATGGGAAAAGCTTGTCAAAGTTTAATCATTGATGTTATCAAGAAGACGTTGGTTTAATATATTGGAATTGGAAAACATTGTCAAAATTTGCTCATTGATGTTAGCCAGAAGACATGCATTTGATATTTTTGAGTGGGACGCCCTTCTTTGTGAGCAGCGTCGAGTGTTTTTTCCTATTCCTGTGTTCGCTTTAGAAGTAAGTAGTTACTCTACTGAGATATTCCTGTGTCCAGAGTTTGTTCTGAATATTGTCTATGTAATGCCATGCCTTGTGTTTGATTGCAAAGTTGAGCTTGGAATGTTGTGGCATGCGGCATCACGAGCTGTTCACTGTGCCTCCTGAGAATAATGCTTCGTATTGTTTTGCATGTCGATCTAATGCCAGTGATTTGCTTGTTAAGAAGATCATCCTCTTCTATTGTTTCCGTGCTTAAGAAGTTCACCGTCTGATGTTTCATTTATAGCCTATACAACAAGCCGGGTAGGTTAGACGTGAAACCATATGATCTTCCGACCAACTCATGATATTAGGCCGTGATTGGATCATCGTTTTCCAACCAAAACCGCTTGTAAAACTGACGCTTGTAAATTAAAGCAGATGGTCTTGGGCGAAGGCCCTTGGTTGGTCGATTTCGACTAGTAAAATATCGGAAGTACTTCACACACGATAAAATGCTGAACGACACTCGGACGATTGCTAATCCAGCCGTTAGCTGCTATTTCAGCCTTGCCCATGGATGGCATGATACGCACGTCGTGCATGTATCATATGGTAATGTCGTCCATATAGCAGTCCTCGTAAAATATACACTGGTCTCTCAAATTACACGCGTAACCCGCCGGTTTTACTTACAGACCTCGGGCCCTCGGTTTCATTACGCTTGTATTTTACGCGTTGTTTCCGATGACGAGTAAATTACACTTGTATGTTAATACATGTTTGAAATAAACCAGAGCTCCCAAGCGCGACCTTACCGTTTCATGCCGTCTCAGTTTCTCGAAGGTGCTCATAGGTGTCCGATGATCCTGGCTTCCTGAATGAGCAGCGGGCGCCAGATCGTACCATCCGTAGGGCCCGTGAGGCCCTCTCCGTTGTCCTTCGAGTTGTTGCGCTCGTCGTGGCGCCGAGCATTGTTAACATCGTCAATGAACATGAGGATTCAGGAGATGACTTTATTTTGACTGGATGACACTAGGTACCCACTAGGGCCATAGTCGTACGTACGCAAGTGCCTCCTTATTATGTACAACTATATTTTTTTGCTTTCTCCTGGTTTCCTAACATCACGGTCCCACACCATTGTCAACCTATGTAGTCAATATAAACGAGATAATTGCACAAGGTACGGCCGACAGCTGGGACCAAGCAGCTCGAGCAGTATTTGTGTTTTTGAGGCGTGAGCACTGCAGAGTTTTTCTTGGCGATGATTTCATTGTTGTTCAGAGGAGAGCAGGGTATTAACTGGGCGGGTTGTTGCCCGTCTAGCCCAGGCCAGATATCCAGCCCAGATACTAATTTTTTCAAGATGAAAATGGCTAGCCCAGCTATACGTCTTTTTGAGGAATACCCAGTCAAGGTCAACTTGTAATTCTCCGCCCCGCTGGGATCTAATTATAAAAATTGGGCAGTAACTATAAAAAATGCACCAAACACGAAATTAGTTTATAAAATATTATTTATGGATTTTGAAAATCTTAATTTTTCATTGTTGCACGCGCAATGTTTCGTTGGATTTTTACGTAATAAAAATTTATATTTAATCTGACTAGAAATTTCGGGATAAAAATATTTCGGATCCCATCAAAATGTGGGAAATTTTATTGAATTCTGTCTTCAACGGTTGGTTGAAATTATTAATCGTTGTCCTAGCTAGAAAATGGGTTGTACTTTTAACAAACTGTAAATGGGCTGTTGTAAATTCCATTAGAATTCAAAAATGGGTTGTACATTCTTACAAAATGCAAATGGGCTATAAGTTCTCTGCCACACACTTGTGGGCCTACTAAGTGACGCATCCCCTAAAAAAATAAGTTGACGCGTATGCAAGGCTTTGTCAACTTATTATAGTCTCAACACACAGTTCTAGCAGCAGTGGCTATTGGGTGTCTATCCAACAGATGTCGTGCTTCTTCTTCAATCTCGGATATTCTTAGCTTCGGCCGCCCAAAAAATGATTCCTCCCCCTGACATCTGGGGCGCACCGTTTCGGAGGCTGACCTATGGGCCTACTAAGTTGGAGCGTACCAAGGGCTTTGTCAACTTAGTCAATATAAACGATTCTAGCTTCATGACCGTACGATGTCCATCCAACCGCCGTGGTGCTTCTTCAACCTCTGGTCTTCTTGGTCCAGCCGCCAGCAAATACCGGTCGTGCCGCTTGCTCCTGCCTCCCGTGGCCGGGTCAGGTTGTGGAGGCCTCACCGCCCCCATACTACTCCCATTGCTGACCAGGCCATCCCTCCACTCACCCACACCCCCTGTTATTCTGCGGCGACGACAGCCTCACACCGCAGCTGAACTAGTGAACCCTCGTACTCCTCTCCGAGCGGGCTTCCACTGCTGCGTCTTCCCCGGCTCCGCGTCGTCCCCTTCCTAGGCCTCGCCGTCATCCATCGCCCTGGTGCACTCGGCGCGGCATGGTCAACGTGGTCAACGACCGACTTCCATCGAAAGAGTACTGTACGTGGAGAGGCTAACAACTGGGTCCACGGCGGCCGCAAGGAAGTGCCTCCTTATTAGATACAAAATAATTATTCCTCCACCTGACAGCGGGGACCCACCGGACGAGCCACCCTATTTCGTGAAAAAAAAATGTTTCCCCCCTGACTGCTGGGACCCACCGGACGGGCCACCGTATTTCGCGAAAAAAATGTTCCCCCTGCTGTCAGCTCGGACCCATGGGAAGTGCCTCCTTATTACGCACAAAAAAATTAATACTCCCCCTGCTAGCTGGGACCTACCTTGGTGGGAGGCTGACTTGTGGGCCTACTAAGTTGAGGGGGACGGAGGGCTTTGTCAACTTAGTCAATATGAACGATTCTAGCTCCAGTGACCATACGATGTCCATCCAACGGCCGTAGTGCTTCTTCAACCTCTGGTCTTCTTGCTCCAGCCGTCCAAAGCAGCGCCGGTCGTGTCACGCTTCCCTGCCTCCCGTGGCGGCCAGGTCTTGCCGCTGGAGGCCTCACCATCCCCTACTATTCCCACCGCTGGCCAAGCCCTGTGGCGACGGCAGCCTCATACCGCAACCGAAAGAGTGAACCCTCATACTCCTCTCCGCATGGGCATCCACTGCCGCGTCTTCACCGGCTCCGCGTCGTCCCCTTCCTAGGCCTCGCTGTCGTCCACCGCCCTGGTGCTCTTGGTGCGGCGTGGTCAATGTGGTCAAGGAACGACTTCCATCGGACGTGGATCAGACGTGGAGAGGTCGATACCGGGTCCACGGCGGTAGCAAGGAAGTGCCTCCTTATTACGCGGAAAATAATGATTCCTCCACCTAACAGTAGGGACCCACCGGACGGGCCACCGTATTTCGCAAAAAAAACATTTCCCCCCTGACTGCTGGGACCCACCAGCTACACCTTCGCACGCAAGGAAGTGCGTCCGGGCAAAAAAAATGATTCGCCTCCCGATCGCCGGGACCCACCAGTTACATCTTCGCACGCAAGGAAGTGCGTCCGGCAAAAACCAAAACGATTCGCCCCGATTGCTGTGACCCACCAGCTACATCTTCGCAGTAAGGAAGTGCCCGATACCGACCCACCTGGTCGAAGCGCACGAAGCGTTGTCATTCTGGTCGCGAACGGTAATGCACATATATACTGGTCGATGTAGAGGCGCCGCGACGTGTCGTAGTGGAGGCGCCGTGACGTGTCGTAGTAGAGGCGCCGCGACGTAGCATGTACACGCACGTCAAAGGGCCAGGGTGCAAGAAAGAAAATACGGTCACGTATGTGTACATACGGGCGGGTCTCGAACGCCTATCACAAGATACGTACGGCCAGGGCTCGTGTACATGGCTGGGTCGGAATGGAGAAACAACGTCGTCGTCGTGTTCATGGGGAGGCAACGGAATGCATCGTGTTCATGGGGAGGCAACGGAATGCGTCGTGTTCATCGGGAGGCAATGGAACGCGTGGGAGCCAACCGGCTGGGTCGGAATGGAATGCGTGATCGTGTCCATCGGGAGGGCTTGGACGGAACAGGCGATGGAAACGAGGCCTGGCGTATCACACAACGGAGAAAACATACCTCCTACGTTCGGAACGGGGTCCTATTGATCGGGAGGGGTCCGCGCATCGCAAAAACGGCGAAACGGACCTCCTACGGTCAAACGGGTCCTGTTGATCGGGAGGGTGTGGCGATCGCAAAACGGATTTAAACGGACCTCCTACAAATAAACGGGGTCTTGTTGATCGGGAGGTGTGGCGCGCATCGCAAAACGGATTTAAACGGACCTCCTACGGTCGAAACGGGGGTCCTGTTCATCCGGAGGGGTGTGGCGTACCGCAAAACGGGACTCCACGGGATACTGTTCATCTCCACCGTTGACCTCCTCCAGCTTCCACGGGCTACCGTCGAGCTCCTCCAGCCTCCACGGGCTCCTGTTTATCCAGCCTCCACCGCGAGCTACTTCCACCGCTCATCGCTCAACCACCCCTCCACCGCTTCACTGTTCATCTAGCCCTCCACACCACGGGGTCCTGTTCAACCACCCTCCACCGTATATCGCTCATCCAGCCCTCCACCACACCACGGGTCCTGTTCATCCAGAGGCAACGCCACCGCCATCGTGAACCCCCGCAACGCCAATCGCTCATCCCAGAGGCAGCATCAATGAGCTTCAGATTAGCAGCAGAGCGGCGAATCACTTTCGGTCGGGTTCGCTAACAGCCATCGATCGATCGCTCGGGTTCGTGAACGCAGTTCGCAGCGCAATCGCCGGGTTCAGTTAGAGCCCAACGCCTCGCTTGGGTTCATTTAGAGCCAACGCCGCACACACGCTGCAGACGCAGTAATGAGAGAAACGTGCATCACTCGCCCTCGACCTCCCACCGTGAATCGGAACTCCCAAAAATTTCCTCGCCTCGCTTCTACCATGGTTTTTTCCGTCATGGACGGCCCAAAGAATGTCATGCAGCTGCGTCTCCGCCCGCCTGTGATGAAAAGCCCATTTTTTGTCATGATTTTTTGTCATAGAAGTAGCAGCCCACCACATCTATGATGATACCGTGTTTTGTCACAATTATCATCATAGAAGTGTCATATGTATGACAGAAAAAAAATTCGTTCGGCCCAAAATGTCAGGGATGTGTCTATTTTTTGTAGTGAAAGGTGCATCTCCGAAGAGGAAGGGCGAAAGCTTTTGGTAGAAATCCATGCTGGACTCGGGAGCCACCACGCCGCAGCTCGGGCCCTTGTAAGCAAGGCCTTTCGTTCAGGTTTCTATCGGCCGACGGCCTGGGCAGATGCACAGGATCTGGTCCAATGTTGCGTTGGTTGCCAGCTTTTTGCAAACCAAAACCATATGCTGCCTACCGCTCTCCAAACAATCCCCATTACTTGGCCCTTTGTGGTCTGGGGGCTTGATATGGTCGGACCCCTCAAAGGGGGAACCCATAAGAAAAAATACTTACTGGTCATGGTGGATAAATTCACCAAATGGATAGAAGCCAAACCCGTTAAAACGGCTGAATCCGGACCGGTGATAGACTTCATATCTGCGGTTGTACACCATTATGGCGCCCCCCCAAAGCATCATCATCGACAACGACCATACCTAACTTTACAGCCGACGAGGTGAAACTTTGGTGCAGCAACATGGGCATCAAGCTCGATTATGCTTCTGTCTATCACCCGCAAACTAACGGTCAAGTCGAGCGAGCAAATGGTCTTATCATGAGCGGCATCAAACCCAGACTAGTGCAGTCCTTAAAGGAGTCAAACATGCACTGGGTAGAGGAGCTCGACTCCGTACTATGGGGGCTGCGGACCACGCCGAATCGCACTACCGGATACACACCGTTTTTCATGGTGTACGGTGCAGAGGTGGTTCTGCCCTGCGACATAATTCATGACTCACCTCGAGTGCGCATGTATGAAGAAAAAGAGGCCGAGCTCGATCAGCAGGACAGTTTGGACGCCCTGGAGGAGGAGCGTGACGTGGCCAAAGCCCGTTCCACGTTCTATCAGCAACAGGCTCGAAGGTACCAAAGCAGAGAAGTATGGGCCAAAACTTATAACGTTGGCGAACTAGTTCTACGCCTGCCGGAGAAGAAAAAGAACAAGCTCAAGCCCAAATGGGAAGGTCCCTTCATTATTGACCAGGTTCGACCGGTGGAGCGTCTGCGTCTGCGGGATGCATCGGACAATCGACTCGAGCCAAACCCATGGAACGCAGCCAGGCTCCGAAGATTCTACGCCTAGTGCCGGACTCTATGTTCGTCTCCTTACCCCCATCAATTTTTTGCATATCCATTATCTGTGTTTTCTCTCTTTCTTTCTTATTTTTTCCTTCTCCTCAAGGCCTTCAAAGCTAACTTGTGTCTTGACTACACAATCTTGACGCGCTAACCGCGCTCATTATACCCGGGGGCTTCTTATACAGAAGCTTAATATAACTATTTTTCTGGGCTTCATGCCCTGCACATGTGTTATTCTTCCGCATGTACCTTTTTTCGCCATTATATGCATCAATATGACTTAAGTTTTGGCCAAGCTGGGTTGCCCGGCTCTTGTATTTATGCCCTAGGTTCCCGTTAATTCGGCTAGGGCATAAGGGGAGCACCTCTGCTATTGTTACTGCCGAGTCAGCCGGATGTGTACCTCAGACTGGGTGAAGCCGAAAGCTAGCGTTCTTAAGGGAATACTCGGTCGGTGAACAAAAGTTGACTTTTATTTATTTTGACACATGCCCCCAGATGTTTATAGCCTGCGACTCTTTTCGCAGTTCGGACATGCACATTAGGGCATGCGTATCCAGGGAAAGGAACCGTTAACGGAACTATTCTCCCTGGAAGATGTTTGTTACTATCCATGTAATATAACATAGCTAGTTGGGTACTTGTCTGTTCAAGCACTTATGACCCCTACGCCTGGTTTCCACGCATACCCCGGTTTTTACATAACTGAGCGGGTATTCGGATACACTTCGTACTATCGGGTCCAGAGGTCGGGTTAAAAGGTCCGCCATGACAAATGATTTACAATCCGGCTAGGGACATTATACATGTCACTTAAAGTACACAAATACTTAGATCGACTAAATTCTTCTTCTATACCATCCGACAGCTGTCTAGCCTACAATCCTGTTGGGAATACTTTATGCTAATTCTACTTGGTCATACACCAAACCGACGAGGATCTCTTTCCCATCGGGCCCCATGTGTCCGACCTCGACCATGTGGTTTGGGTCAGCTTTGGTATATCGCGTCTTCACCATGGCCTGTGCTTCCCTTGCACCTTGTCGGCAGGCTGATATGTTCCATAATCGAAGCGCCGCGCTCCCTTGAGCTTCTCTATAAGCTCCCCCATGCCTCCTGGCGGGGAGGCGGATGGCCACAAGGCTTGGGCAATACCCTGCATCACCTGCCGAACTTGTTCGTGTAGTTGTGAGAGCTCCGGTAGAAGATCACCCGCAGACCCGGGCATCTCCTCCGTGGGATGACCCATCAGCATGCCTGCAGACATAACTCTGTTAGACGTCTTCTTCGCCGAACTCTTTCAAAAGTTCGTTCAAGCACTTACTAAAAATGCCGCGTCGAAGCCGCTTATTCTCCTTCACGGAGTCCCAAAGCTGGGCTCGGACATCTTTCAGTTCCACGCCCAGCTGGATGTTGGCGTCCCGGAGATCATTTTTCTCCGCTCGACTCACAGAGCACGTGCTCGCCAGCATTTAGTCAGTCGATTAGCACGTCACAAGATCCTCGCACGGCCTCCGGATTCACTCCGGAGTCATCTGCAATATCTATTGTTAGATTTGCATGCATGCCGCATACTATCTGGTACCTGTCATTCTTTGCAATGGAAACAAGTGTTACCAGCAGGGGCCTTCTTGGACTCCTTCAACTCGGCAACCATGGCCCGTAGCTGGGCTTTGCACTCTTCCAGCTCTTGAGACAATTGGGTATTCTTCTCTCAGAAGAACTCAGACAAATTATGATCCTTAAATCAGTTGTGTCAACTGTTTCAAGTCTCAGGGGCTACTGATATATATAATCATCAGATTTTCTTACCCGTATATCCGTTACATACTGGTCTGTGGCTCTGGCAAGATCATTTTGAGCAGCACGGATGTACGCGTCTCCTAAGTTGAAGGCATCAAATGCCTCTTGGGAGAAACAAGCGTCACGGAGTACGGCTCGGCGACGCCTGTGATTCATGGCGCTCTCCACTTCGGAATTTGTAGCGGATAGTCTATCCGCATCCTCCGTAGGAGAAGCATCTGGCGTTCGCCCCGTGTTCGCTTCCGCCTCTATGTCCGGCCTCGGAGCCCGACTGGTGGAGGCGTGATCGGCAACCTCTCAGGATATAGTCCGGCGAGCGTTTTTCCTACTAGGGAACATGGATGTTATTGTATTTTAAAAGACGACAACCACGGAGCAAGGTTCTGTACCATACCTCTGCGCCGGCGTCTCAGTTCTGACCGCCTTCCTTTTTAGCCTACCCGGCTTCGGTGCCCCTTGTTGGTGAGTCATCTTTGGTTCGGCTCAAGGCCCCGAGGGCCTTCCCTGTAAGACACCATATGTGTACGGTAGGTGAAGTGCAAATAAGGGGATCCTTCTTGGAAGTTGGGACTCTGGTTTTACTTACATGCGATGCGGGGAGTAGCCCAGGATAGTCAGCTATAATGGCCACCATGGCATCATCATAGCTTAATTGATAGAATGTCTTGTCGATCAGCTCCACAAATATGTCCATATCCTCTTCGAGTCCGGGATCGAGGGCCCGGTCAGGGTCCTCCGGTTGTGGAGGCGGGCTGTTGACCTCCCTTACAGCTTTTCGCAGTTCCTGCCATGAAACGGCAAGGTAAATACTTATGACAATGAATGCGGGAAGGCTGGGAGTAAAAAGTGACAGCTCACCCAGCTTGGAGGGTTGTACATGGAGAATCCATCCCGTGGCTTAATGTGGATGAACTCCTCTTCCTCTCACTTGTACAAATCGGACAATTTTTTTGCTAGAGCAGCAACTGAGTCCGGTCCCTCACACCTGCAGCGGGTGGCATCATCTTCCCTGTTAAAGTGCCACATGGGGTGCCCTCGATATTGAAGTAGCTGTACCCCCCGAATTATGCATATTGAGATAACCTCGACTATTGTCAGTCCTGATTGAGCCAGCACCTTTATCCGGCCCATCAGGTAAAGGACTTCTCCGTTATCTTCCTCCTGAGGGCTCCGTGGGCGCCAGCTTCGGTGTTTCTTCAAAGGGGCATTGTAGAACTCGGGAAGACCAATCCCAATAGGATCTGGAAGGGGGACGCTCTCCATATAAAACTACTCCGAAGGCCAGTCTTCGGACGTCTTCTTCGGGGTACCGGGCAGGTATCCGGTCCCGGCGATGCGCCATAATTCGGCTCCGCCCACTTGATATATTGACCCCTTCTGTGTATGGGGCACAAGGCAGAATAGCCTCTTCCACAACTCGAAATGAGCTTCGCAGCCCAGAAACAGCTCACAAAGGGCAACATAACCAGTGATGTGTAATATGGAAGCAGGGGTGAAATTATGCAACTGGAGGCCATAAAACCTGTGAGCCCATGAGGAACGAATGGATTGGAAATCCAAGTCCCCTTAATAGATAAGGGACAAGGCATACCCGTTCCCCTTGGAGGGATTGGGAAAGCTCTCCGCTTGCTCCCCGCCATTATAGGTGGTGAGCCCGGCTCGAACGGGAACCATATACACTGGAGGGAGAAATCCCTGGGTCTGTAACTCTACTAATTGGCTATGCGGGACGGAACACTTCTTCCAATCACCGGGTTTAGAGCTACGGGAGCGAGAGGAGGAGTTGCGATGGCCGGACATGTTGGGATGGATTTCTCCGAGCGCGCTCCGATGGATACTCGCCGTGGGAGGATGGTGTGATCTGGATCTATGAATCCCCGTCTCTTTAATAGACAGTTTACTCACATGACTAGGGTGGCAAATGTAAAAATGCCCTGGCTTCCCGCATTCGCTCGACACGTGGAAGATAGCCATTATTGGGCGTGGAAGCCAAGAAGTGCAACATTTATGGGAAGTCAGACACTACTCAGCAGGTATTCAGAATTTGGAAGAGAACCCTCCTTGCAATGTCGAAGACAATCTGCGCGCCGGACTCATCGTCATTGAAGCCTGGTTCGGGGGCTACTGAGGGAGTCCTGGATTAGGGGGTCTCCGGACAGCCGTACTGTTGGACTATGAAGATACAAGATTGAAGAATTCGTCTCGTGCCCGGATGGGACTCTCCTTGGCGTGGAAGGCAAGCTTGGCGATACGGATATGTAGATCTTCTCCCTTGTAACCGACTCTGTAACCCTAGCCCCCCTCCGGTGTTTATATAAACCGGAGGGATTAGTCCGTAGGACAAGGACAATCATACCATAGGCTAGCTTCTAGGGTTTAGCCTCTACGATCTTGTGGTAGATCAACTCTTGTAATACTCATATCATCAAGATCAATCAAGCAGGAAGTAGGGTATTACCTCCATCGAGAGGGCCCGAACCTGGGTAAACATTGTGTCCCTTGCCTCCTGTTACCATCTTCCTTAGACGCACAGTTCGAGACCCCCTACCCGAGATCCGCCGGTTTTGACACCGACAACCGCGTTGTGCTAACGCTTCCGCTTTCGGTTTACGAGGGTACGTGGACACACTCTCCCCTCTCGTTGCTATGCATCACCATGATCCTGTGTGTGCGTAGGATTTTTTTTGAAATTACTACGTCCCCCAACAGGGATAGGAAATAGACAGGAATAGGATAGGAATGCACGTGCAAAATAGAAAATTTAAAAACACAAGATTTCTGCCAATCTGGGTATTTGATTCACAAGAATTGGAAGATCACAGGATGCAAAGAAGCATGGTGAGATTAAGTCAAACCACAAGTGTACAACCTCTTTGGCGAAGTCATGTCGATCTCAGCGTGATTGGGTTGGTCGGTGAGGATGCTCCGGCTAACTTGGCTGTCGGAGGAGGGGAAGAAGATCTTAGGAGTCTGGAGATGGAGCCCGGGGTACTGCCCCGCTGTGATGGAGGTTTTCGTTGTTGGAGCAGCTCCGGTGAGTTGTACGATGCCAAGGCTGAAGCAGGACAAGAGAGACAATATTAACCTGAGTGGAATTCTAATAGCATCTCCAATAGATGACATAAAATACATAACCACAAAGTGCTAGATGTAAAATGCATCAGCCGCTCATCTCCAAACTTAACTGTCGAAACTGAATTTAACTGTCAAAACTGAACTTAACTGTCAAAACTGAATTTTTCTGTCGAAACTGAATTTTACTGTCGAAACTGAACGCACTAGTAGCAGAAAAGCAGTAGCAGCAACAGGAGTAGCGCGTGCGAGAGCCGGGGCAGCTGGTCATGTTGCAGCATCAGGTGAGGCTACCATGAGCCGCCAGCCACCACCGGCCAAACAGCCGCCCCCGCCGCCCGCGACCGGCGGTGCACCGCCCCGCCCACCCCGAAACCACTCCCCATCGCCGGTCTGCTGCCGCCCCGGCCATCCCTCTAGGCCCCCCCATGCTGAGCTTTTTCTCCGGCGATCCCCACGCCACCGCCCCACCACCGTCGGCGACCACCGCCCCCACCCTGAACCCTAAGATAGATACTAGGGTACCTCTCCGGCGAGCCCTCATCCCCGCTGCGACTGAAGTGTAGCTAAATCGGAGCAGCATCACAAGCGAGAGCAAGAGCGAGAGCAGCAGCGCGAGCAAGAGCAGACCAAGAAGGGGACCGAGAGCAAGAGCAGAGCAGCAGCGCGAGCGAGAGCTAAAGCACCAGTAGCTCCTACTGATGTGGACGTCGCCGCTGAGGGAGCAACGCCGTGGAGGAAGTGGCTCGCGATGCCACCATGGATGGAGTCGCGCCGTGTCGGCTCGGGACCGAGCGCCGGCAGCACCGTGAGATCGAATCAAGAAGAAAATGCGGCGATTAGTGTACAACCTCTTTGGTGGCGCCGATTAGGCCTCGGCTTCATCCGAGGAAACGGTGATGATGATGCTCTTCCGGTGGTGCAGGTGAAGACGGCGGTGTGGGAATAGAGGTGCCGCGAAAGATGAGGGGAACGTCGGGGCAACTCCTTGGAGGTGGAGGACGGGGTGGCTGAACCAGCGGGACGACGAGATCGACAACGGATCCTCATCCAGTACGATGGATGAGGGACGTCGAGGTGTTGCTGTGGACGACGTCGTCGGGGAAGAGGCTCCGGCTGGGTGGCGGACAGAGAAGGGTGTGGGGCTTCGCGGGTTTTCGCGGCCTCGGTGTACGAATGGCTGGGCGGATGGGGTGGGAGTGGGGAACCATGGCTTAGGTGCGCGCTTGTACGAAATGTGGGGTAAGTTATCAAAGTACCCCCACCGATTTGAGCTAGGCGGTTCTTTTGGTTCAGGGGTATCACGGGCATTTCGCGTGTCGGGATTTCACAAGAGCTGGGAGTTTTCGCACATGTTGTAATTTTGGAATAGCAAGGCGCGGGTTGAGATGGAGGGAGTTGTCGGAGCACAACGAGACAAAGATATATCTTAAATATTTCGGGGTAACAAGGCGCGGGTTGAAGAGGCGGGAGTTTCGCAGCATGATAGACAGAGACGCTAGCTTGAAATTTCGGCATAACAAGGCGCGGCTTGAAATTTCGGGAGAACAAGCTTAACGTGTACCAGAAAAAAAGACAATTCGCACCTCATCACTAGACAGAGCCATGTCCCGTTCTACTATATTACTAGAAATCCATTCAAATACAACAAAAAAAAACAAAAAAATCAGGACAAGAAACATAACGTGTACCGTACCAAAACAATTTGCACTTCCCTCAACAATAAAAAAACAATGTGTGTTGTCTAGCATATGGGCTAAATTTGAGTACATTTTCCCTGTTTGAATGGGATTGTACTCGGGTACAACCATCTAAATATTATCTTCACGGCACAAGACATGAATATAGGAGAAGTAAATTCCTATATAAAAACGAACTACATGTACATACGATCTCAAATTCAAATATATGTATCCATTTTATGTTGAATTCAAATCATAGTACATGTATGCTCTAGCTGGATGTTCGGAATCTAAACCATGTATGATATACTACGTGCAATGTGTTTAGCAAGCACAACACACACACAAACACCATTTAGACTAGTAAGGTACACGTGCATTGCATGCATGAGATTTGGCAACCAAATTATGAATAAATACCACATTATAGCATGTAAGTTTTGAGTCATAAATGCATGATGTAGATGTTCGTTTAATTCTTATAGTTCATTTCATTCAAAATCATCTAGTTTTTATAAGAAAGCTAATCTATTTTAAGATTCACTAGTCGTCAACCCGTGCATCCGCACGGGCTAGCATTAGTAAAACATGATAGTGAATCTTATTGAACAACATTTGCTGTATGAGTAACATAAGACTTTGATTGATTTTTTTAATAAAAACCTTGGCGATACTGCAGTAACATACTAATTGTTAAGACTGCACATTGGTGTAATAACTATGAAGGTGCATAAATCGTTTATATTGAAGATTTATGCCAGCTTCTCCAAACTTGTAAGCACATAAAACATAAGAACGTAATGCTATAAAGGAAGTTACAATTTAATCTGAGGTACAATTTATTGGTTTCACTAATCCTTTGAAGTAGATAGAATGACAAAAATTTCCAGTATTCAAGTGTAATGTATCATCATATAGAAATAACAACGTTTCATTGGCTGAAACTAAGCCGTGCTCTTCACAACAAATTACACTACAAAAGAGCGAAACTTGGCAATGGTGATATCCAGCAACAATTTGGGAGATACTTTTGTATGTTCCTGACTGATTTATTTTACGCGTGAAAAAATTATTTATTTATGTGGGAAAGTCTTCTATTTTATGCCAGGTTTCCTTTTTTCAATCAGGCATATATGCCCATTTCTTTTACGCAGTGCTTAAGTATTCCTGATTTTTACAGGTCTTCTTTTCCTCAATTATACATGCAAGTGGACTTTTGCTTTCATAATAATTGTGATATGGGTTTTTAATACCGTCCGGCATGAATATTTTTCTTGTCTTTTTTCACTTTTGCAAGGATAAGGCACGTGCTTCTTTTGGATTGGGGATATCGCTGTTTTTCTGTTCAGATCATGCAACTAAAAAAATCAATCAGGCATATAGTCTCATTTCTTTTACGTGGCGCTTGAGGATTCTGAATTTGTACGGGTGTATTTTTTCTTCAATTTAGACACACACATGTGACTTTTGCTTGAATTGTGATGTCAAATTTTTATTAGTATTGGATTATTTTTTTTCATTGCATTTCCCCCTCCTTTGTAAGGAAAAGGTTTTGCAAAGAAAAATGAAAAAAAAGACACATGCTACTGGGGCATGATTTTTTTAGATACTCGGCTTTTAATTTTTTTGATCAGACATATAGACTCATTTATTTTACGTGACATTTAAGTATTCCTAATTTGTACGGCTCTTCTTTTAATCAAATAGGCATGCACATGTTGCATGCACATGTTTTTTTCCCTGAGAATTAATATGTGTTTTTTGAGCGTGGGGCGTCAAGTTTGTTTACGTGTCTTTCTTTCCCTTTCGGAAGGAGAAGACACATACGTCGGAGTTTTTTTTAGGGTCACATACGTGGGAGTCGAGGACTCCTTTATGGACGTGATAGTTTTTTTTTTGAGAATCAATATGGAGGTGGTAGCTTAGTCCCTTACGTACGTGGTAAAAATCCGCTTTTTTCATGGTACCGGTTAAACCTTTATGTACATGTGTTAAAAAAAATTCTTTTATGTACGTGCCTATTCCTTTACGCATGTTCTGTTTTTTCTTTTAATTAGTTATATGTCCTTCTAATAGATCTTGACCATTAAAATTTACATCAAATGGCTAATTTAATCTTGATGATGTGGATTAACATGGAACCTCGTATGGTGCCTCTAATTAGTAAATATAAGATGGAATTGTGCGTTGTTAGGCATAAAGTAAAAAACAAATAATGGCAAATCATGCAGAAAAACATTTGGGAAATTCTGATACGGAGATTCTAGAACAAAGAAGAAGTGCTTGTGTTTTGAGGTTTGTGCATTATGCTTAAGTTCAACCATGGAGTCTTCTATATTGTACATGTGGCAAAACCTGGTGGAATCTAGATGATATCCAGCGGCCAGTAGTGCTCAAATTTGCCATGTCTGCACCATCGGATTGGCCTCATCCAACGACATCTTTCAAAGTTAAAGTTATCCGCACACTATATAAATAATATATAATATAATATATATAGGAGTATATATATAGATATGTGATGCGAAAGTCACCCATCATCTCCAATTAGAATAGTGTGTCCATGCACGGATGCAATGTGGCCAAACGATGTCTGCCATCATTATCTCAAATTCAAATCAGTCTGACCTTGTTCAATGTGTATACAGTACAACATGCTCATTTCCAAACCACACCGCGCATATCTCAGTTATATTCATGCATGCATGCGTTTCAAACATCATGATGTCTTGTTCAAATATTTGAATTCAACTTTACATTGATTATGACCTCACCTAGTCTTTTACACCCACACAGTCGTCTTCTCTTTTATAATTGTACCACTAACTTTCTCCAGTGCATGCATGCACACACGGTACCAATCGGCATTATCCATCGCACACATGCAATCTTTGTCTACCGGTCGGTCTCCCATGCATGCACACACACAAACACACCTCCCCTCTCAATCATATCGGGCATTCTTTATCTCTCACATGCATGCGCAACGATCGATGTTCCTCTATGTGTGTGTGTATATATATATCTAGGTCTTTCACAGTTTCCCACACAAACCGATCAATCTATATATCTAGTGAGGTCTCACCCTCTTTCCCATGTCCACATCGATTAATCTATACCTTTATATATAGGATTACATAGCTAATACACACACATTAATTATATATCCAACGTCCCCCTCTCATCATCCATGCCTTCCGCTTCATCTCTCAGACGCGCGCACAGTGGCGAAGACAGGGGGCAGCAAGGGCCTTGCCCCCCTAGCATCACTATATATCGAGGCTAATATGAATGTGATCATTAGACAATTGCCGATAAAATGGTTTAAGTTGGTGAATTGGCCCCCCTCGTAAAGGATTCGCAATGCTTGGCCCCTAGCTCATTTATTTTTCATGGCTCCGCCACTGCGTGCAACGATGCACGTTCTCGCCCCCTCTCTTTAAATATCGACCTCGCACTTGTGCACTCCTTCATAGTCTCCCTCCACTTGGCCCCTCGCACCATGTACTAGCCCCCCACCGGATTTTGCCACATGTACAATCTAGCAGACTCCATGGTTGAACTTAGGCCATGTTTGATTCATAAGTCCTAGGACTTTTTCTAGTCCCAACTAAAAAGTCCCTAGTCCCTAAAAAGTCCCTCCATGTTTGTTTCCAGGGACTAAAAAGTCCTTAGTCCCTTCCTAGAGGTTATTAAATGACATGTAGAAGTCCATGTTACCCCTAGTATAAAGAAAAATAACAACCAAACAACACCATGGGGTGGCGGGGCATTGGGTGCAGGGAGGGGCATTGTTGGAGAAGTCCCAAAAAGTCCCAAAAAGACTCTCCTTGAGAGTCTTCTTCATTTAGTCCCGGAAAATCAACTTTTAGTCCCTAGTAGTCCCTCCCGTTTGGTTAAAAAGTCTTTAAGAGGGACTTTTTCTAGTCCCTACACCAAAAAGTCCCTGGAAACAAACACCCCCTTAAGCATAATGCACAAACCCAAAACACAAGTGCTTCTCCTTTGTTCTAGAATCTTCCGTATCATAACTGCCCAAACTTTTTCTCTAGTTGAATTGCCATTATTTGTTTTTAGTTTATGCTTTACAACGCACAATTCCACGAATCATAAAATAGATTATGGGCTTCTTTGATTCAAAGGATTCTCAAAGGAATTTTGGAGGATTCTAATCCTTAGGAATTTTTCCTATCTTGGTTGTTTGATTCATAGGATTGTAAACCATAGGAATTTTTTCATAGGATTCATTTACACTAGATTTCATAGGAAGCATCCCATCCACTCAAACCTCTTCGAAAGAATCCTGCGTTTTTTCTATGCACAATCAAACACTCGTACAATCCTGTAGGATTCAAGATGACACTCCACTCTAATCCCATGTTTTTCCTATTCCCACGTTTTGGAAATCCTACAAATCAAAGAGGCCCTAGCTTTTTATAAAAACTAATTTATTTTGAATGAGATGAACTATAAGAATTAAATGAAGGTCTACATCAGGCATATATGACTCAGAGCTTACATGCTATAGTGTGGTATTTATTCATAATTTGGTTGCCAAATCTGATGCATGCAATTCACGTGTACCTTACTAGTACTTCGAGTATGTGCAAAATACGTAAATTAGGATTCCAATGGCACGCTACACAGTGTCTCTCTTACAGTTCATGAAGCCACGTGACACATGTGGAGTGGTTGTCGCGACCTCCTTGTCTGGATCGATCACAATGACGTGCTGCTTGTTCCAGAAGAATGTACTCATCCTCTCCGAGCCACACTGGTGGTACATGCACGAAACGAAGATGTGCACACACGCCATGCACGCACTCACTCCCTCACACACACACACACGAGTATATGGGGGACACATTTTTGTACGAAGATCCACCCCATGTGATAATTTGACGCATGTAAAGTCCTTCACTTCATTGATGGTCAATTAATACAGCGCATGCAAATTGAGTGGACGTGAGGGCAGAAGAAAGACATTACTACTCCATCATACAAGACATGTAGTAGTTAAATCATGGATTGCTAGTACTTCCATTGGTCTCCTTTGTATTTTGTGCCAATTTTTTACCATATTTGTAAGTAACATATTGCATGTCATAAAAAGTGGCACAAAAAAAGGGGGCCAATAAACCAGGACGCAGGCAGCATGATTAATTTTTACCAGGGCTACTGTTGGTGGCCTTTGTATTTAAATATGGACGGAGTGGAGTAGTACTATCTTTATCTTAGCCTCGTAGGGCTCTCCTAGCGCCTAGGCTCACCTCGCCCACCGGATCCCGCCATGGATAATCCCTTAGATCACAGGATCCCGCGGGCTGCCCTCTCACTGCGGCCCACAGCACTGCCGCCTTTGAGCAAAACCCACATGTGTTTTAGAGGGGATCCATTGCTCTGGAATCACAGATCAGTGGTGCCGGAGGACATGCCAGGGCTGCGTTTCAGGTGGTGGGCAGCAAGGGAAAATCGGATCGAGGAAGCGTCACATTGATTGGAAAGAAGTTCCAAGGAGCTGCGCCTGGCACAGCACAACGCGGAGGCGCAAGTCGATCTCAGGGGAGGGATGTTGAGGGATGTCAGCATCTGGCAGCATCGTGTTGATTTCGAGCTAGGGCTAATGGCAGAGATCATATTCACGGAGTCGACTGTGGAGGAAAGAATGAGGAAAGAACGTGCATGTCTGCGCAATGGCATGAGCAGCTGGTGCAACTGTTCAAATGGGCGGTAGGAGAAGCCAATCCCGGGACCAGTTGCAGTGGCGCCACTGGGCATGCATTGTAGGCGAGGTGAGCTGCCCTCCTTCCCCGCCAGCGATGCAGTGACCTAGTCGGTTGCTGCTGCAGTGAACTTGCAACGCCATGTCGGTTTGCAACCTTGACAATCACTCCATCTATATGTATTGTATTCCTGTGAAAATACTTGGTCGTTTGGAAAAAGATGGTAAGTGATTTATCACTAGTTTTAGAATTTTTGGTCGTGACAATCAACCGAAGCCACAACCAGAAGTCTCCATCGCGTAATACTTTACGGTCGGTCACACCAACAGACTGTCGATCGGACCCGCTTCTCACCGAAGGGACACATATCGGCTTGGTCTGACATGTACAACCAGTTACATCACTGACTTGTGCGACCGCAGTTGAGCAGTGTAGTACTCCCTCTATCTCACTTTACAAGTCTTGCACGTGTACCTAGGTTGTTAATTTGACCAACTTAATAAGAGGCATACATTACGAAAAATATATCATTACAAACTTCAAATATTCTTTTGTAATAATATATTTTTTATGTTAAACAATTTATTTTATATAAGTTAAATTGACGAGCTAGATACACGTGCAAGCCTTGTAAACTGAGATGGAGGGAGTACTTGAAATTTATGTTCCACTAAACTCATCGGGAGCCGTTTCGGGCCTCGAAACAAAAACCATCAATTAATCTTTACCTTGCTCCCATCACATTCCAAAGTACTAGTGCTACAATTAAGTGCAAGTCTGCTCACACCTACTAGTACGTACCAAACCTAAACGTGTTCCCACTATTCAGGTTTTAGTACTAGTGCTAGTACTTAGGTTATAAAAAGGGGAACTACCTAACCGAAAATTACTCTACCTTCCTCCTCATAAGTCCTTCTTCTTTGTCCGTCCTTGCCATGGCCAGTATGCAGAGCTCTAGGTCGAGAACTACTCGTAACAAGGGAGCGGCAACCAAGGCTGCGAAAAAAAAAGAGGGCTCACCGCCACGCATAGACCTCGAAAGATCTCTCATGGGCAGGCGATGGCTCCCAGGAGCGCCCTAGCCGCGGAGGCGAACATGCCGAGCTGGCGGCGCTGGAGTCGTTATCCCTCGATGGCATGCCCGATCAGCTCAATAAGCAGAAGGAGTTCATCCACGGTTTGGTGGAGCTGCTGAAGGAGAGCCTCGACGACATGCCTGCTGAGCTCAATGAGAAGGGGGAGTTGACCGCCGGCTTGGTGATGCTTCTGAAGAAGAGCATTCCCTCGGAGAAGAAGGCGATCGACGAAATCCTGCAACTTCAGGAGGACAAGACGAAGCTCTGCCATGAGCTAGACCTGCTGAAGGAGGAGAATGCCGGCTGGAAGAATCTGCATGAGAATAGTAGTTCCTCGATGAAGATGCTGCAGGCCCTCATCATGGAACAGAAGGAGGAGTTGGCGAAGCTCCGCATCGAGCACCCGGCTGCTGTCAGGGGACGTAATGCTGCCGTGGAACAGATGATGAAGGCTCGTGTCGAGAAATCCCGCTTCATGGACAGAATGAAGAAGATGGCGGAGGAGACGCGCAAGGAGATGGAGGTCGTGGAGGCGATGAAGAAGTAGTTACGACTCCGCGGCTAGCAAACCTTCATGTAGTAGAGAGCAGCGCCCCAGACTTGTGTCTGCGTCTTCCTTCTTTTTTTGGGGTGATAATCTTCCTTCTTCTTTTGCTCCTGTGTTTCTTATTTTGCTTCGGGTGTTTCACCGCACGTGTCACGTTCTCTGCGAGGCATGAACAGAACAATGCTAACAATGAGATGACTAGCAAATTAGATCATTTCTTATCGCCATATGGCACTAGGCTGCCGTGTTTTGTGCTCCTCCGTTGTACTACTTCAGTGGAAAACTTCAGTATACCGCACGATTCTTTGCTCCTCCTCAGGCCGTCGGCACATTTATACAAGCAGTCAAATCACAAGGCCCCGCCTTCCAGCAGTAATGAGCCGTCAAATCACAAAGGCCCTCGCCTCTCTTGAAACCGACCAAGCTAGACAGCCCCGCCCTCTAGCCTTTTAAAATATGTATACTTTTGTACAGTAGTAGTATCGATGGATTGCGCCATGGAGCAAAACTAACAAGATGAAATTAAAGAAAAAAGGTGGTACATATAGAGAGCGCTCGTCGCCAAATTATGCATATAGTACTATTAAAAAAGCTAGTACGTGCTTAAATGGGGTGCTAAATTATATTAAAGAAATTAGCATACCTATTTAATTCTTGGGTTCTTATTATTTATGCCACTAGTTGTGTATCACTACTCAGTTTTGCCATTAGAAGTTACAACTACTCAAAAATGCCATCGATCCGTGAGATGCCTTCTAAAAATGCAATTAGATATCTCAAAAATGCCATTGTTAAGTTAGATGTTTGCTCAAAAATGCCATTAGACATTCTTATTTTCACGTCAAACCCGTTGACCATGTTATATGACAAAAATAAGCCGATTCTCACAATGATAAGTGCGGCCCCGCTTGTCAGGACTAACCAAGCGAATAATTTTACAGGAAAATAAGAATGTTGTTGGGATCAAGTAGGCCCCACACTTTATTTTACTGTAGTGAGATAGAGGGAGAGCTGGCATGTTGGTCCATCAGTACTTATGTCATTATAAAATGGGCAAAGAGATTTGAGTCACAATAACGGTGTCCGGCACAACACACCCCTCAAATAAAAATAAGCACCCTAAAATTCTTTGACAACTAAACTGTTGGCTATATGATGTTTGCCATATATATTGTACGTATATAATGTGAAGAAACGAGTGGTAGTATTATACCACCTAAAATAAGAACTCTAAAAAATACTAGTATGTACGTACTGAAGAGTTAAAGTAACAAGAAGGAACATAACATAGTTCTACTGGGGGCTCAACACAACACACCCCTCAAATAAAACTAAGCACACCTGAAACTAAACTAAGCAACTAATCCGGTAGACACTGCATTAGAACCACCATGAGCAATGACAATGCACCTTACTCGGACTCCTCGTCCACGTGCTCGACTTCGTCCTTGTCCCTCTTCCTCTTGGGTGATACTTCTTTGCTTGAATCGCACACTTGGCTCTTGCTCTTCATCCAACCCTCATAGATATTGAAACAAAGGTAGCCATCCATTGCAGCGTAGTGGATGTGGTCTATATCTAGTACATTCCACTCCCATGCATGATGAAACTTCAACGGAGGTTTCTTCAGTGTACCGTACGAAAGATGAACCATTGCTCCTGCCAGGGTCAGCATTGAAGGCTGATGACGGGAGGGCACCAACCCTTTCTTCTAGAGGTCGAAGGGGTTGCCTATAACGAGGCCTATCCGATCCAGGACGTCGCTGTCGTTCCTAAAGTCTACAATAACTGTTGGTGTACAAAAAGAGGGGTACACTTTTTGTACCCCTATAACTGTGCACGGGCAGTCTGAGCCACGGGCACCACCACACTAAGCAAGGCAAGGGAGGTGAGCCAAGGTAAGGTCGAAGCTCGAAAGGAGCAGAACAACGCCAAGACCAAGACCACAAAGAGCAAAGGGGACGAAGCGGACTCTCCCGCAAGATCCTTGCCGGGAGGCGGTTTTAGCAAGCCCGGCAAGACCCTTGCCGTGGCAGCTCGCCCCACATCTACGGAGCGAGTCACCCTTGAGTCCACTGCCCCCATGGGGCAAGGATTCGGGAGACATCCCCGTGGTGGTGTGCAGATCTTTGTGAAGACATTCAAGATCAGATGCACACGATAGAAGACGACGACCCTTGGCGGGATCCCAGCCAAGGAGGACCACAAGGCCCCCGGCAAGAGCCTTGCCAGGGCCACGACAAGACCCTTGCCGGGGCTACGACGAGGCCCTTGCCAAGAGCACCCGTAGGGCCACCATCAGGCCCACGCCAGTCAAATCTCCACCACCGTTCGCATACAGCTGCCGACCCAACCAGTTGGGCAGGCACCTGCGTGGCGGCGAGCGGGTCTTCGTGGAGACCCACCACTGCGCCACCTCAGCTGCCTGCCTGCCTACATGGCACCGCGGGCACCGCTGGCTAGGGCGCGTGTCGACACGGAAGGAAGCAGCGACGGATGAGACAGGACTCTCCCCCGCCCCCGATAAAGCAAGGACACCTAAGCAAGACGCATTTAAGGTGCCTTGTCATGTAATGCGAAGGATATACTCGCAGCGCTGTACCCTTTCCACCTCCTGTGTGCCACTGTGGCAACCCCTTTCCCTATAAAAGGAGGCCCCAGGCGACCAGGAGGAGGATTTGGCTTTTTGGAGCTCCTCACGCCCCATTGCTAGCTCAAGAACACAGATAAACAAACCACCAAAGCAGGAGTAGGGTTTTACGCATCCTCGCGGCCCGAACCTAGATAAAGAAACCATGTGCTATCTGTTCGATCTGCTCTTCTCACGACCCCGCGCCCCGCAACCGTAGTAGGGATTCTTGTGATCCCATAGGTGTTGTTCCACACCGACATCTTTGGCGCGCTGTAGGGGAAGCGCTTGTGAGAATCGGCTCTAGCAGTTGGTTCGACACTCCTTCATCTTCGTGACCCTTGAAGAAGAAAGGAGGCCAGAAGATCGACACTCGAGCGATCGCAAACAGAAGCTAAGTTGCACTGAACTCTTATTTGTGCTACCTTTCTTATTTGAGGTTATTCCCCCCGGAGATGTCGCGCCTTTGTATGAGAAGCCTGCACGCCAGAGGGCTCTCCCACGATCGGCAACGCCCTTGCCCTGTTTCGAGTCCGCTCAACAGCTCAAGCGGCTGTGTCGAGAATGGCAGAGTAACCTTTCGCGATCAACAACGCCCTCGATTCTGACTCGAGTCAAGCTCGACAGTTCGAGCGGCCGCGTTCGGAACGGGAAGGTGGCTCGTCCCGCAAAGACGCAGCGTACCCGGCGAGCCACAGGGATACGTCCCCAAAACGCCGCTAGGGGCTTCCGCGCCGGCAAGCCTACGCGATCGATGTAGGGCACGCATACAAAGAGGAATTGAATGGGGGAGTAACATGCATAAAAATTAAGAGTACTTCAAAGTCATATTAAATCACGTCATAGCTGCGGTTCTAACTAAAGATAAAATTTGTCTTGGTCCGGAACCCGCAGCGGCGAAGAAGAACGGGATGCCTAGTCCTGGCGTTGGCCTTCCACCCTCTTGATTTCGTCGATGCAGTCGGTGATGGGCTTGATGCGCTCCTTGAGCCCCGTGAGGTCAACACCATCCGGCAAGCTCTTCATCGCGGCCGCGAAGTCAAGATCGGGATTCCAGTGCGCCACCTTGGTGAGGACCTTGGTCACGACCCTCCGGCAAAGTCGTCGGGCCTCCTCGGCCAGCGTGGCTGCCTGCTGGAGTGAAGATAGGCCAAGGCTCCAGGACGCCCTCGAAGAACTGGGTCAGCTTGGCGTTGACGGTCCTGGCCAAGGCCAGGGGCGTACCTCACGTTTGGCATCCCCATGGTGGCCAATTGCGAGGTGACCCTGCCGGCGACGGCCTCCAGATGGCTGATCCACCTGTTCTCACCCACCACATATTCCTGGTGGGAGGCGGCCTCGGTTGCCCGCAGCTGCTTCTCCTCCTCGAGGCTCCTGGTCAAGGTCTCCTGCCGAGCCCTGCTCTCCGACAACATCTTCTCGAGATCCTCCAGCTTCAGCTTGAGGTCTCTGATGGAGTTCTACGCGTCGGAGAGCTCCCCAGTCCTGCTAATGACTGCTCCCTGCGCCTCTATCAAGGCACGGTTGAGCGTGTTCTTCTCGCCGGACAGCTTGAGGGCCTGCTCCTTCAGCTCGTCCCGCTCTGCTTCCAGCTCCTTCACCTTTCCGGCATGGGCCTGAGCTTGGGCATCGAGTGCCTCTTTGTGCCTCTGCTCCAGCTCGCGAGTCCGTCGCGCGACAAGGGCCTCAAGCTCCTCATCCTTGCCGCGGAGCGTTGCGATAAGCTTCTCTTCACGCGCGGAGAGGTCCTCTTCCTGGGAATCCAAGGAGGCTTGATGCTGGTTCCGAGCGGCTTTGGCCGCGGCAGCCAAGTTTGCCGCCTTTTCCTGGGCCTTCTCGATGTCGGCCATCTTCATGGTGAGCTCCACGTCGCGCTTGGCCAATTCCTCCTGAAAGGCCCTCTGCTCCTCGTGAGTCTGGTGGAACCAGGTCTGCGCCTCAGCAACGCGCGCCTTAAAGTCCACCTCCGCGTTGTCCACCGTTGCCATCCTGGACTTGACCTTGTCCAGGCGGGCCCGGTAGAGCACTTGGAGCTTCCGGAAATCGGCCCCCATGGCGCAGAAAAGCTGCTCTTCTGGAGAACCGTCGCCGCCAACGCCCGGCTCATCAACCACCTCAAGCCCGGTGGCGGCAAGCACCTCTCCGTCAAAAGCTTCCCCTTCGGCGGGCACTCGGCTTGACGCCCCTGGAAGATGGACGAAAAGATCGTCCCCACCTTCAGATATCTGCCGGGGCCCGAGGTTGAGGAGGAGGGAGGCTGGTCACCCGCCACCTCTTCCTCGGCGGAGGCCTTGCCGGTCTCACCGGCAGGTCCACCGCTGGTGCCCTCGGCAGAAGCCTCGCCGGTCGCCTTGGCGGCCCCTGCAGCGGCGTCCTCGGCAGGAACCTTGGCAGCTTCGTCGGCGGCGGCCTCATCAGCTCTTTGGTGGCCTCCTCGGCGGCAATCCTGTTGGCCTCCACCGCGGCCTCCTCAGCAATGTCTCCAACAACAGTGTCCACGTCCTCCATGTCTGTTGAAGGAGGGCATGGGCAGCAATGAAGCCAAGAAAAGAATAAGGGAAAAACAGAAACGAAGGACAGGCGACTCACCAGTGCCAGGCTGTGAAGCAGGAGTCCCCTCTCCGCCAGCATTTGGCGCCGTGGCAGAGTCACCAGCGCTCAAGTTCCCCTCTTCCTCCATGGGTGTGGGCTCCGTGCCTGATGCCCTTGCCGGGGACGCCCCCCGGGGCGGCGTAGTTGATGGGGGTGGTGTGTTAGGAGTAGCCCTCTGTGGCTCCTCCTGCTGCCTCCCTCCTGCAAACCCGCAAGGTCAGCATCATAGCATCGAGCGCCTACCACATGTCGAGTAAGAAGAGGGGGACGAACTTACGCTGGGGCTGCGCCGGGGGCTGCTGTCCGGGCTGCTCAGCACCACCAGTGGTGTCGTTGAAGCCCCAGCCGGGGGCTGACTGCTCGCCGAGGTCCTCGCCCTCTTCAACCTCTGGGCCAACGTCTCTATCTCCCTGCAAAAGCAAAAATGGATCAAGACAAGCGACCAGATTCGGGGAAACGGAAATGACAGTAAGGAACGGAGTACTTACTCATCATCCGTCTCCTCCTCTTCCACCAGTTTCCTTTTCCTCTCCGGGCTGAGAGGCCCGAGATCAAAGGCGAGCTCCACATCATCATCCGAATCGACGCCTGCCAGAGGAGGCGAAGAAGGCGGCGGTGTTTGTGCGCGCTCGGGCGAGGAAGGGGCTGTCACCTTCTTCTTTCCAGTGGCCTTCGTCAGCCCCTTCGCTGCCGTGGCCCTCGTGTGGCGCCCGGACCCCTCCAGGGTCAATTGAGGTTGCGTAGCCCTGCCGGGCCGGACTGGCTCGCCGGAGCTGCACCGCGCAGACTCCGCCTCTTCCCCGGCTGGCGCCGAGCCCGCCGCCACGTCCTCCTCCTCCGACAACTCGTCGGCCGCGTCCTCGACAAGCGGAGCTCCAGCGTTGGCGCTGCTGACCTCCCCGGTGGCCGCCGCCCATAGGGTGAACTGCTCCTCCTCTGCAGCCGTCGCAGCATTGTCCTCCACGCCCCCTGCGCTGCCGGCCTCCAGGGCAAGCTGTGCCTCCCTCGCCCTGGTGGCGATGTAGTCCAGCTCCGCCTGGGTGGTGTCCATGACAAGCCGCCGCTCGACGTCAGCATTGACGTATACCTCGGTCAAGGAGTCAAAAAATTGTTGCACGTCTGCATCCGACGGCTCCTTCCAGCTCGGGACAGGCCCGTGCGCGTTGCAGTCCGGCATCATAACAATGATCTCGGACCGGCGTGAGTTATTGCACAACGGGACCACCCCCGCTGGCAACTTGAAGAAGGGCCCCTTGACGGCCTTGCCGACCTTTGCGGTAGCCTTCGCGGCCTTGCCGGTCCGTTCAACCTTGCCGTCGCGGCCCACATCAAGCTGGAAAAGCCGTTGACAGAAGTGGGCATGCGCCATCACCGTGAAGTTGTGGTCGAGGCCAGGGCGGAGCCGCATGATGTCAGCCGGGTTCGTAAAAAGCCAGGTTGGCCTCCTTATTATGCAACGGGCGATCCGGGCGCGAATGAAGTCCGCCCGATCATCTCTGTGGTGAGCCCAGCCGGGTCAGCCGGAGGATCTGGTGGTGGCGACGATAAGCCTCCCGTCGGCAAAGATCGACATCACTCCAATCGCTGCCGCGGACCGGCGGCGCTCGGCGGACCTTGCAGAATGCCGGCGGGTCTTCGTCTTCAATCCAGCACCACCGGCCACGCCATTCATCCCACCTCTTCTTCATAGCACCGTCCGGGTACGCCCCCTTGGATCTTGAGATCCAGGCGATGCATCCGGAGGCGGCGCCTCCGGGCTGGATTCGAGGGAAGAAATAATGGCGAAAGAGGGTCGTGTTGGGCTGCACTCCGGCAAAGCCTTCGCAAAGATGCACGAAGAGAGCCAGGCACGCCACCGCATTCGGAGTGAAATCCAAGAGACGAAAGCCGAAGGTGTGCATGATGTCGCAGAAGAAGTCGGAAAAAGGAGGGCATAACCCGCCAGAAAAGTAATCGACAAAAAAGGGATACCGATTTGGAGCAGGATCGGCGCAAGCGGCAGGAATAACGCGCGTTGCCGGGTGCCCCGAATTCTCTCCCCCCGTCTTCACTCCCCATAAGGGCCTGAAGGAGGCCCGGAGCTCATCAACATCAACCGACGAGGGGAAGAAGAAGGCGGACTTCTTCCGGTCCCCCGACAGCACGCTCTCCGGCGGCTCCACGGTCCCAGGGCCCTTGGCCACCCCCTTGCCCTTGGCGGATTTGGGCGCCATAGCGGCCGAGAGGTCCAGAGGATCGAGGAAGAGGGGTGGCGAAGCAGCGACAGCGGGCGACGGCGAAAGCTTAGGGAGGAACGAAGAGAGGACACGGCGGCGCTGAGATTGGAAAAGGTACGAGAGAAGAGGAGAAAGTGAGCAGCGCGCCCGCGGTTATTCCTTCTTATGGGGGAAAAACGCGGGCCGCCTCCTTTCACATTAACTGCGACGTGACGCATGCGCGCAGGGCTCAGCCCCACGCATGCCGCCCACGTCACACACGCCTCCCCACGCCGAGCCGCGCGCGGGAGGCGTGGGAAGCGCAGCGCGCGAAGAAACTTACATGGTAAAACCACCCGCCCTGCTCACAAGACCGTTTTTGCGCCTAGCCCAACGACGCGATTGCGCTTACGTGTGGCCCAGGCCCGGGGCTCCTGTCGGTGTACAAAAAGAGGGGTACACTTTTTGTACCCCTATAACTGTGCACGGGCAGTCTGAGCCACGGGCACCACCACACTGAGCAAGGCAAGGGAGGTGAGCCAAGGTAAGGTCGAAGCTCGAAAGGAGCAGAACGACGCCAAGACCAAGACCACAAAGAGCAAAGGGGACGAAGCGGACTCTCCTTGCAAGATCCTTGCCGGGAGGCAGTTTTAGCAAGCCCGGCAAGACCCTTGCCGTGGTAGCTCGCCCCACACCTACGGAGCGAGTCACCCTTGAGTCCACTGCCCCCATGGGGCAAGGATTCGGGAGACATCCCCGTGGTGGTGTGCAGATCTTTGTGAAGACATTCAAGATCAGATGCACACGATAGAAGATTTACGACCCTTGGCGGGATCCCAGCCAAGGAGGACCATAAGGCCCCGGCAAGAGCCTTGCCGGATGACAACAGCGCCACGGCAAGACCCTTGCCGGGGCCCGCAAGACCCTTTGCCGGGCTACGACGAGGCCCTTGCCAAGAGCACCCATATGGCCACCATCAGGCCCACGCCAGTCAAATCTCCACCACCGTTCGCATACGGCTGCTGACCCAACCAGTTGGGCAGGCACCTGCGTGGCGGCGAGCGGGTCTTTGTGGAGACCCACCACTGCGCCACCTCAGCTGCCTGCCTGCCTACATGGCACTGCGGGCACCGCTGGCCAGGGCACGTGTCGGAGCCCTAGATTGGTTTCGCCAGGTTCCGCCTCGAGACGGCGGCGCTTCTCCCGAAAGCTTCCTTCTGATTTTTTCCATGGCAAAAGACTTCATATAGCAAAATATGGGCACCAGAGGCCTGCCAGGGGGCCCACGAGGCAGGGGGCGCGCCCAGGGGGTAGGTCGCCCCCACCCTCGTGGACAGGGTGTGGCCCCCTCTGGTGCTTTCTTCGCCCAATATTTTTAATATATTCCAAAACTGACTTTCGTGGAGTTTCAGGACTTTTGGAGTTGTGCAGAATAGGTCTTTAATATTTGCTCCTTTTCCAGCCCAGAATTCCAGCTGACGGCATTCTCCCTCTTCGAGTAAACCTTATAAAATAAGAGAGAATAGGCATAAGTATTGTGACATAATTTGTAATAACTGCCCATAATGCAATAAATATCAATATGAAAGCATGATGCAAAATGGGCGTATCAACTCACCCAAGCTTAGACCTCGCTTGTCCTCAAGCGGAAGCCGATATCGAAAAATATGTCCACATGTTCGGAGATAGAGGTGTCGATAAAAAATAAAATACGAACATGAGGGCATCATGATCATTCTTAAAACAGCAACATGAATATATATTGTCATATGATTTCTTACGCTAAAGTAACAATCTATTCACAATGCAAAGTATGAATCAGAAACTTCATTGAAAACTAACAAAGTATAATCTCATCATTGAAGCAATTGCAATTTATCATAACATCAATAAGAGTCAATATAAGAGCTTTTCAGCAAGTCCACATACTCAACTATCATTTAGTCTTTCACAATTGCTAACACTCATGCAATACTTATGGGTATGGAATTTTAATCGGACACAGAGAAAGATAGGGGCTTATAGTGTTGCCTCCCAACCTTTTACCTCAAGGGTAATGTCAACAATAATAGTTTATGATAACTTACATCCAATTGGATATATATATCAGGATCTTTCCAACACAATGTGCTTGCCAAAGGACAAAGTGTAAAAAGGAAAGGTGAAGATCACCGCGACTCTTGCACAAGGTATAAGTCAAAAATAAAAGACAGGCCCTTCGCAGATGGAAGCAGAGGTTGTCATGTGCTTTTATGGTTGGATGCACAAAATCTTAATGCGAAAGAACGTCACTTTATATTGCCACTTGTGATAGGGACCTTTATTATGCAGTCCGTCACTTTTATTTCTTCCATATCACAAGAACGTATAAAGCTTATTTTCTCCACACTAATAGATCATACATATTTAGAGAGCAATTTTTATTGCATGCAACAATGACAACTTACTTGAAGGATCTTACTCAATCCATAGGTAGGTATGGTGGACACTCATGGCAAAACTGGGTTTAAGGATATTCGGAAGCACAAGTAGTATCTCTACTTGGTGCAAAGAATTTGGCTAGCATGAGGGAGAAAGGCAAGCTCAACGTGTTGGATGATACATGACAATATACTTATTTCGGATATAAGAAAACATAACCCATTACGTTGTCTTCCTTGTCCAACATCAACTTTTTAGCATGTCATATTTTAATGAGTGCTCACAATCATAAAAGATGTCCAAGATAGTATATTTATATGTGAAAACCTCTCTTTCTTTATTACTTCCTATTAATTGCAACGATGACCAAAACTATGTTTGTCAAGTCTCAACAACTTTTATTCATCATACTCTTCATATGTGAAGTCATTACTCTCCATGAGATCAATATGATCTTTTTGTTTCCTTTTTTATTCTTTCTTTTATTCCCTCAAGATCATAGCAAGATAACCAAGCCCTCGACTCAAGAGTAATCTTTATTATATATATAGCTCACGAACTCGATTACATAGAAGGATCATAAAGCAAAACTCAAAACTAAATCATACTAAAACTTTATTCTACTAGATCAAGATATTACCAAAAGGATCGAACTAAGAAAAACGGTAAAGATAGAAGTGTGGTGGTCATACGATACCGGGGCACCTCCCCCAAGCTCGACAGTTGCCAAGGGGAGTGCCCATACCCATGTGTTTATGTCTCCTTCCTTGGAGGTGGTGATGATAGAGTTGTTGATGATGTAGGCTTGTCATCCGTCCTCCAAGGTATAGGCTCACCATCATAGAAGGATGATTGAGTCTCCGGGATCCTCAAATCTGCAGCCAAACTCATTCTCTTGAATCTATATTCATACTCATAGTTTTAGTTTTGCAGGTCATAGATCTGGGCTTAGAGGTGCTCGATTTTCTCGTGAAGCTTGAAGATGGTCTCCCCAATGTTCTTGGCATCCAGCTTGTGGTTGTTGGTGAACTCCGCGATCATCATGTGGTTGGCGTTGAGTCCGCGTTCCACCATCCCTTGGCACTTGAAAACTTGTTACTCCATTGCTTCGAGTCTTGTCTCCACGCTTCCGGTCCTCCTTGGTCCCTCAACATCGCGGATGTGCAGCACCCCCTCACGCATCTCAATGGTTTGAGGGTGTTGCATGATAACCCAAAAGTATAGGGGATCGCAACAGTTTTCGAGGGTAAAGTATTCAACCCAAATTTATTGATTCGACACAAGGGGAGCCAAAGAATATTCTCAAGTATTAGCAACTGAGTTGTCAATTCAGCCATACCTGGATAACTTAGTATCTGCAGCAAAGTGTTTAGTAGCAAAGTAATATGATAGTAGTGGTAACTGTAACAAAAGTAACAGTAGCAAAAGTAATGTTTTTGGTGTTTTGTAGTGATTGTAACAGTAGCAACGGGAAAGTAAATAAGCGAAGAACAGTATATGGAAAGCTCGTAGGCATTGGATCGGTGATGGAGAATTATGCCGGATGTGGTTCATCATGTAACAGTCATAACCTAGGGTGACACAGAACTAGCTCCAATTCATCAATGTAACGTAGGCATGTATTCCAAATATAGTCATACGTGCTTATGGAAAAGAACTTGCATGACATCTTTTGTCCTATCCTCCCGTGGCAGTGGGGTCCTAATGGAAACTAAGGGATATTAAGGCCTCCTTTTAATAGAGTACCGGAACAAAGCATTAGCACATAGTGAATACATGAACTCCTCAAACTATGGTCATCACCGGGAGTGGTCTCGATTATTGTCACTTGAGGTTGCGGATCATAACACATAGTAGGTGACTATAGACTTGCAAGATAGGATCAAGAACTCACATATATTCATGAAAACATAATAGGTTCTGATCTGAAATCATGGCACTCGGGCCCTAGTGACAAGCATTAAGCATAGCAAATTCATAGCAACATCAATCTCAGAACATAGTGGATACTAGGGATCAAACCCTAACAAAACTAACTCGATTACATGATAGATCTCATCCAACCCATCACCGTCCAGCAAGCCTACGATGGAATTACTCACGCACGGCGGTGAGCATCATGAATTTGGTGATGGAGGATGGTTGATGATGACGACGGCGACAAATCCCCCTCTCCGGAACCCCGAACGGACTCCAGATCAACCCTCCCAAGAGGTTTTAGGGCTTGGCGGCGGCTCCGTATCATAAAACGCGATGAATCCTTCTCTCTGATTTTTTCTCCCCGAAAGCAAATATATAGAGTTGGAGTTCAGGTCGGAGGAGATCCAGGGGGCCCATGAGGTAGGGGGCGCGCCCTAGGGGGGCAGGCGCACCCTCCACCCTCGTGGACAGGGTGTGGGCCCCCTGGTCTTCATCTTTTGCAAGGATTTTTTATTATTTCCAAATAGACGTTCCGTGGAGTTTCAGGTCATTCCGAGAACTTTTGTTTCTGCACATAAATAACACCATGGAAAATCAATGAAAACAACGTCCATCCAAGTTAGTTTCATTCAAATCATGCAAGTTAGAGTCCAAAACAAAGCGTTAAAAGTGTTTGGAAAAGTAGATACGACGGAGACGTATCAACTCCCCAAACTTAAACCTTTGCTTGTCCTCAAGCAATTCAGTTGATAAACTGAAAGTGATAAAGAAAAACTTTTACAAACTCTATTTGCTCTTGTTGTTGTAAATATGTAAAGCCAGCATTCAAGTTTTCAGCAAATATTATGACTAACCACATTTGCAATAACTCTCAGGTCTCATGTTGTCGGATTTCGGGTTCCGGCAGACCCTCTAGGTTCGAACTCTGGGGTGCACGCGGAGATTTCACCCCCTACCTGCCTGCACCTCGTCGCCTCGCTAGGATCTAAAACTACACGAAGAGCAACACAAGAGACACAAGGTTTATACTGGTTCGGGCCACCATTGTGGTGTAATACCCTACTCCAGTGTGTGGTGTGGTGGATTGCCTCTTGGGCTGATGATGAACAATACAAGGAAGAATAGCCTCATGAGGGTCTGTTCTTGGTCAAAGTGCGATGAACTGCTAGGGGAATTCACCGCTCTCTCTCTCTCTCTCTCTCTCTCTCTCTCTGCGGTTGATCTCTCGATCCGTCTCTCGATCCCGTTGTTCTTCTCGTCGTTGTCCCCCTCGTCGTTGTTGGTGGCTAGTCCTATTTATAGGCAGAGGCCCTGGGCCTCTTCCCAAATATTGAGCGGGAAGGGCGCCAACAATTGGCCATTTTGAAGGGGAACATCTAGTACTCTTATCCTGACTAAAGTTGGTCCTCGCCTGTCAAAGGCTCTGGCGGTGACGCCAGCTTGGGCTCCACGATGACTTCCTTCCTGCCGTTGCGACGGTCTTGGTCTTGTTGCACCGAAACGGGTGCCTTTGCTTGATGCTCTCGCCTGTGCTTGCCCCCTTTGCACCAAAAGGAAATGAGGACACTGCGCGGGCTGGCGCCCGCCTGGCGCCCTTGGTCATCATTGCTTGCATCACGGGCACCTCGTGAGGTACCCTGCCTTGATCTCTCCGCCTCCTCGCGAGCCAGCCTGACGAGGCCGTGCCTGAGGAAGATTCCTGTCGTCCGCCCCGTGAGGCTTGGCACCTCGTGAGGGTCTTGAGCTTGTGCTGATGAAGATGGGCTGTGCTGGGCCACCCCTTGAGCCACGCCGCAGGCCGCAGGCAGGCAAGCCTGGGTACCCTGCCCAAGAACGCCGACAAGTAGCCCCCGCCCAAAGGCGCGCTGGACTTGGCTGAGCGGAGAAGCGAAGGGGCAGTGCGGCGCCAAGGGCTCCTAACAGCCCGCGGCCTTGGGCGCCAGCGTGGAGGTTGATCGACGTATGCGTCTCCACTTCCCCATGATGCCTCGGCAACTGCACGAATTGACAAGTCCCTGCATGCAAAGCGGGTTATGATTACCTTCGATCGTGGAGGCCGACGGTTGGCCTTCCCCGGCTATAAGTATGGAACAGCGCGTGCCCTTCCAGTCCATCTCTTCTTGCTTCTCCTTCTTCTCCGTCCTTGCTCCACTTTGCGGCAATGGCTCCGACCCGCCAGTTCTCCGCGGAAGAGAAGGGAAAGGCTCCCCGAGAGGGTCCCGACCCGCTTCCGCCGAAGAAACGGCTAGCCCTATGCCGTCTAGATGAGGGCGTCCGGCAGGAGGTGTCGAGGCCCTGGTACGAGCGGCCGCCGCCAGGGTTCCCGCTGCCCTTGTACGCCCACAATGAGGGCCCTAAAGGATTTGACGCCGAGCACCATGGACGACGCCGCCGTCGGCGTCGGCGGGTCACGGCGGTGCGCGTTGTCCCTCCTGGAGTCCATGCCGAGGGCTCCTCCCGAGAGTTTGGGCTCCACGCCGCCATGCCTCCTCAGTCTTTGATCCGCCTTCCTCCCTCCTTCGCCTTCGTGATGCCGCAGGGGGGATATTTGGAGCTCTAGTTGCAGCATGCCGGCTGCAGCACCCTCGCGACCGGAGCGGAGGTCGCGGTCGTCGATCCGGGCAAGGTCTTCATGACTCGAGGCTGGGGCAAGATCGCCCGAGTCTGCAGGACGAGGGGCGCCCTCGCGATCCACCTGGAGTACGACGGCACTTCCATGATGCTCTTCAAGGTCTTCGACACGGAAGGACACCGGCTGGAGTGGTGCCCTGAAAGAGGTGGTCGGGGCCCCGCCGTGGCGAGGACCAGGCTGGCCGATCGCTCCCTCAGCAGCTCCTCAGGCGGCGGAGGCGTCGGAGGATCCAGCGACTCCGCCGAGCTCTTCGCGACCCCGGAGACGAGCGACGACAGCTACGAGCCCCCGAGCCTGCGCCGCCACGGGCAGGGCGGGCTCGTCGAGCCGCCGCCGCCTTTGATCTCGATGAGGTTGGTGCCGGTGCCCGACGCCCATCGCTGATCGTGGGCGTCTCGCGAGGCGCATGTAGTTAGCGTTCTTTAGGATCTGCTCCCTCTGCCTCGCGAGGAATCGGCTGCGGCCCCATGGGGGCTTGTAAGGTGCTCGTGGTCTTGTTTGTTAATATAATACTTGCCGTGAAGTAGTGCGAGATGCTCATTCCGTCTTAGCTTAGTTCTTCCTTTCGAACCTCACGAGGACTTGGTGCTCTACCCCGACAGGTCCCGGTCCCAAGGCAAGCTTCAGCCATCGCTGGTATGCCAGGTCGCGATGCCATGGTCAAGGCCAGGAGGTGAGCGGCCCGGGTCCAAAGAAGAGCTCCCCGAGTCGCGATGCTCAGGAGGTCCCCTTTAGCGCTCAAGCAGCCATCGTTCGGTGAGAAAGGAACGCGACATTGCTAACAGGGGATTGTATTAGGTGCGAGGTCGGCGCTGCGATAGCCAGTGCTTCCGGAGGGTGACTTATCTCAGGAGTCAGGAACCGCTTCCTGGTGCGACGTCAGGTCCACAGATCGGTAGGCTGGGTTGCTGGCGAGGTCCCTCGTGCCTCTTCCCTCTCGCCTTTGCTCCCTTTCGCTCTACGCCCTCGTGTCCCGGCCCTCGAGCGAGTCTCAGCCGTCGCTGGTATGCCATGTCGCGATGCCGTGGTCAAGGCCAGAGGGTGAGGGCTGGAGAGCCAGTAGGAGTCCATGAGTCGCGATGCTCAGGTACCCCCCCCCCCCTTTAACGTGCAAGCAGTTCACGCGGACGAGAGCGAAGAAGACGCCATGAGTGCCTCGCCTGGCGCTGCTTCTTGAAGGGATCCTGCAGGCTCACCACAAGAAGAACAAGAGTCTGCTATGACAAGCGACGGTCAGCCGTTGGTTGCTTTGGAGAGGTGACGAGGCACTGAAGGCCTGACGAGGTGGCACTGTGCGGGGCTGCCGCGGCCAGAGCTCAGGCATTCAGGTTTGTCGGCGTTGCAGGGACGGACCCATGCACAAGCATCGTGCCGTCGGGGTGTAGCTCCATCAGTTGGTGTCAATTGAGCAGGTAACTAGGTCAAACACGTTAATCATGAAGGAGCAAGTTCATTTAGATAGGTGCTGGGAAGGAAGACGTCGCTGGGTCTGGCCCGAGCGATTTGGGGATGATGCAGCCCAAGGGGCGCCCCCAACAAAGTAAGCTAGGAACATGAAGTAAAAGGGATACACGCCGCAGGGACAGACCCACGCGGCCTGGGAATGATGCAGCCCTAGGGGGCGCTCCCAGCTGGAAACGAAACTTGAAGGATGTCACCTGATAACGTTGAAGACGAAGGGATGCTGAAGTAGCGGACGTCATGGGCTGTGGAAGCCGATCTTCACGAGCCCCCAGGCCCAGGAGCCTCGGGAGGCTCCGGAGGCGCTGGCGGCTCCTCGTGGACCATCTCCATCTCCGCCAGGACTGCGGAACGCCTGGCCTCTTGAGCCTCCAGGATGCTCCCCATGAGGCGCTGGCGCGTGGCGGCCGCGTTCGGCACGCCGTAGGGCATGCGAACGTAGCCGTGGGGTGGACCTTCGCAGCGCCCCGCGCGTGAGGGCCAGAAGCGCTCCTGAGAGGCGGCTCGGTTGAGCCCTGGTATGTCGATGCAGACGCGCAGCCCACCATCCTCGCCTGGATGGGGAGCTACGGCGGGTAAGCGGTGGCTGCCACTCATGACTCTTGACTCCTGTAGCTTCTGAATGATCTGGCTGACGAACTCCTGAGGGTTTGGCCCTCTTGGCCTCGCTCCTTCCTGAGGGAAATGTGCTATGAAACATGCCTCCAAGTGGTGCCCAAGCGCCTCCCTCGTGACCTTAGCAAGGTCGGTGGCCCTCCAGGAGAGAGCCCCCGAGCCCTGCTTGAGGAGGGCGCCGGGCGCACTTTCCTATGTGACAAAAGGAGGTGCCCCCTGAACAGGCACGGACCCTGAGGGGCCTGCCTCCCGAGGGGTCGGGCCTGGCGATGTCTTCTTCTTCTTGGGAGCGGTCTCGGGGAGCCTCCTGCTCCCGCGATCTGGGTCTTCAAGGGACGCGGCTTGGAAAGCTTGCTCCAGGGAGCATACTGCGTCTCTCTCTTCACAAGGCACCGTGATGACTCCACCGCTTCCTGGCCTCTTGAGGACGTTGTAGCCGTGATGAGTCACGGCCATGAACTTGGCCAGAGCTGGGTACCCGAGGATGGCATTGTATGGCAGGCGAATGTGGGCGACATCAAAGTCGATGAGCTCGGTGCGGTAGTTGTCGCGCACCCCGAAGGTTACAGGGAGGCGGACCTACCCAATTGGAACTATGGAGCCATCGGTGACTCCAGAGAAAGGCTTGGTTGGCTGAAGCTGATTGTAAGGCACTTGGAGATTGTTGAATGTCTCTACGCATGTGACATTGAGCCCTGCTCCGCCATCGATGAGGGTCCTGGTGACTTGCACGTTGCTGATGATTGGGGAACAAAGCATCGGGAGGACTCCGGCTGCGGCCGCGCACTTGAGCTGATCTGCTGAGCTGAACATGATGGCGCACGCCGATCACCTGAGAGGGCGCGTGGCTTCAAGCTTGGGGAGGACTGCATTCACTTCGCGGGCGAACTGCTTGAAGACGCGTTGAGAGGCCGGGGCTTGAGCTCCGCCCAGGATGCAAGCGATCGCGCGCGGCTCCTAGAAGCCCCCAGCCCCCTCGTCCTGATGATGGTCTTCGTTTCTCCTGGGCTGTGACGGCAGAGGAGGGAGGCTCATGCGTTTCCTTCAGGCGATCTCGCGAGGCTGATCCCTCCAGCCTCCCTCGCGAGGCTGATCCTGCCAGCGATCCTCGCGAGGTCGGTCACGCCACCCTTGGCGAGGGCCACGGTCTTCCCAGCATCCTGCGTTTCTTCCTCCTCCTCGGCCGTAGCCTCGGTCGCTGCGGTCGGGGCGTCGACCGATTCTCCCTTCTCGCACGGCTCGGAGCTCTTGAGATTCGTTGGTCTTGTGAGTGTGGAGGTCGTGGTACACACAGTACCGGCTGCCCTTGGAAGACTCGGGCTGATCCATGCCTCGCTTGGTATCTGGTTCTGCCGGGAGCACGGTAGCCCCCTTGCGCTTCACGTCCTTGGCCTTGGGCTTCTTCTCTTACGGTTCATGCTGGCAGCTCGAGGAGGGAAAGGCGTCCTTCCTCTGCCCTGGCGCACTTGGTCGCCAAGTTGAACAGCTCCAAGGATGTGCATAGATCTTCATGCATCGCCAGCTCCTCCTTCATCTTGACGTCACGCACACCGTCGAAGAAGGCTGGGATGATGGCCTCCTCGGTCACCTTGGGAATCTTGAGGCGTGCGTTGTTGAAGCGCTGGATGTACTTCTGCAGGGTCTCCCCTGGCTGCTGCTTGATGCGGCGCATGTCGCTCACGGTAGGAGGCCGGTCACGAGTACCTTGGAAGTTGGCGATGAAGCGGGTGCGCATCTCTTCCCAAGAGGAGATCGTGCCGAGCTGTGTTCAGAGCCAAAAGTGGCACCGTCCTTGAGCGCCATGGGAAACCAGTTCGCCATGACCTTCTCGTCCCTGTTGGCGGCTTTGATGCCCAGCTCGTAGAGCTGGAGGAACTCCGCAGGGTCGGCCGTGCCGTCGTAGCGAGAAGGCAGGTCTGGGCAACGCGGGTAGCGAGAGCGGCTCGGCGCTCGGCGCGGGCCCGACGAGCGTCTGACATGGATGCGATGGGCGGCGAAGAACAGGGCGGCGGGAGGCGAATTCCGGCGCACCCCTACCTGGCGCACCCTCTAGGTTTGAACTCTGGGGTGCGCACGGAGATTTCACCCCCTACCTGCCTGCACCTCGTCGCCTCGCTAGGATCTAAAACTACACGAAGAGCAACACAAGAGATACAAGGTTTATACTGGTTCGGGCCACCATTGTGGTGTAATACCCTACTCCATGTGTGGTGTGGTGGATTGCCTCTTGGGCTGATGATGAACAATACAAGGAAGAACAGCCTCGCGAGGGTCTGTTCTTGGCTGGTGCGATGAACTGCTAGGGGGAGTTCAGTCGCTTCTCTCTCTCTCTCTGCGGTTGATCTCTCGATCCCGTTGTTCTTCTCCGTTGTTCTTCTCGTCCTTGTCCCCCTCGTCGTTGTTGGTGGCTAGTCCTATTTATAGGCAGAGACCCTGGGCCTCTTCCCAAATATTGAGCGGGGAGGGCGCCAACAATTGGCCATTTTGAAGGGGAACATCTAGTACTCTTATCCTGACTAAAGTTGGTCCTCGCCTGTCAAAGTATCTGGCGGTGACGCCGGCTTGGGCTCCACGATGACTTCCTTCCTGCCGTTGCGACGGTCTTGGTCTTGTTTCACCGAAACGAGTGCCTTTGCTTGATGCTCGCTGCGCTTGCCCCTTTGCACCAAAGAGGAAATGAGGAGATCAAGGCTGGCGCCCGCTGGCGCCTCTTGGTCGTCATGGCTTGCGCCACGGGCACCTCGTGAGGTACCCCGCTTGATCTCTCCGCCTCTCGCGAGCCAGCCTGACGAGGCCGTGCTCGAGGAAGCTTCGTCAGTCCGCCTCATGAGGCTTGGCCTCGCGAGGGTCTTGAGCTTGTGCTGATGAAGATGGGCCATGCTGGGCCACCCCTTGAGCCACGCCGCAGGCCGCAGGCAGGGAAGCCTGGGTACCCCCGTTCCCAGAACGCCGACACATGTTTACTCATAACAATGGCATAATCAACTAGCGAGAAAATATAATAAACCTCGGATAACAACACTTTCTCAAAACAATCATGATATGATATAACAAGATGGTATCTCGCTAGCCCTTTCTGAGACCGCAAAACATAAATGCAGAGCACCTTTAAAGATCAAGGACTGACTAAACATTGTAATTCATGGTAAAAGAGATCGACCATAGTCATACCCAATATAAATTAATAGTAATGGATGCAAATGACAGCAGCGCTCTCCAGCTAGTGCTTTTTAATAAGAGGGTGATGACTCAACATAAAAGTAAATAGATAGGCCCTTCGCAGAGGGAAGCGAGGATTTGTAGAGGTGCGAGCTCGGTTTTGAAATAGAGATAAATAATATTTTGAGCAGCATACTTTCATTGTCAACATAACAACCAAGAGATGGCGATATCTTCCATGCTACACACATTATAGGTGGTTCCCAAACAGAATGGTAAAGTTTATAGTCCCCCTCCACCAACAAGCATCAATCCATGACTTGCTTGAAACAACGAGTGTCTCCAACTAGCAACAGTCCCAGGGGGAGTTTTGTTTGCAATTATTTTGATTTAGTTTGCATAAAGCATGTGACTGGGCATCCCGGTGACCAGCCATTTTCTCGTGAATGAGGAGCGAAGTCCACTTCTCTTGAGAATATCCCGCCTAGCATGGAAGATACGGACAGCCCTAGTTGATACATGAGCTATTCGAGCATACAAAACAGAATGTTTATTTGAAGGTTTAGAGTTTGGCACATACAAATTTACTTGGAACGGCAGGTAAATACCGTGATATAGGAAGGTATAGTGGACTCATATGGAATAACTTTGGAGTTTAAGGGATTGGATGCACAAGCAGATTCCCGCTTAGTACAAGTGAAGACTAGAAAAAGACCGGAAGCGACCAACTAGAGAGCGACAATACCATGAACATGCATTAAAATTAATAAACATTGAGTGCAAGCATGAGTAGGATATAATCCACCATGAACATAAATATCGCGAAGGCTATGTTGATTTTGTTTCAACTACATGTGTGAACATGTGCCAAGTCAAGTCACTTAAATCATTGAAAGGAGGATACCACCCTACTATACCACATCACAACCATTTTAATAGCATGTTGGCACGCAAGGTAAACCATTATAACTCATAGCTAATCAAGCATGGCACGAGCAACTATGATCTCTAATTGTCATTGCAAACATGTTTATTCATAATAGGCTGAATCAAACGATGAACTAATCATATTTACAAAAACAAGAGAGGTCGAGTTCATAACAGCTTTTCTCATCTCAGTCAGTCCATCATATATCGTCATAATTGCCTTTCACTTGCACGACCAAACGATGTGGATAATAATAAGAGTGCACGTGCATTGGACTAAGTTGGAATCTGTGAGCATTCAATAAATAGGAGAAGACAGGGCAATATGGGCTCTTGGTTAAATCAACAATAATGCATAGAAGAGCCACTTCAACAATTTAATTATGGTCTTCTCCTAACGACCCCCAAAGAAAAGAAAAGAAATAAAACTATTTACACGGGAAAGCTCCCAACAAGCAAAAGAAGAACGGGAAATATTTTTGGGTTTTCTTTTCAATTATTACTATAGCAAGAGAAGTAAACTAACTAAAAATTACTCTAATTTTTTTGGTTTTTCTTAAGGTTTATTAAACACACAAGAAGAAAGAGAAAAATAAACTAGCATGGATATTACAGTGAAAAATATGAGCACCCGACATCTAGCAGTGAGTGTGTGAACATAAATGTAATGTCGGTGGGAAATACGTACTCCCCCAAGCTTAGGCTTTTGGCCTAAGTTGGTTCATTGCCAAGGATGGCCTGGCGGATACCCGTAGGTGTAGCTGGGGTCGTACTGAGATGAAGAGGACTCTGACTGCCACTGGCTGGCAGTCATCTCCGGATTCCAAAAGTAATCAGACTGTTGTGGAGGCTCAAATTGTGGTTCCGGCTCCGGGGCTGGTGTAGGGTTCCGGTAGGCTTGAATGGCCGCCCACAGAACGAGATACGGACCTTCAGATAAATTAAACAAGGAAGGAGCAGGCAAAGTAATAGTCTCAGGGTGATGTTTATCAAAGTATAATTTATATTTAAGCGCCCCTTCCCTATTATTAACAATAAAGTCATGCGCTAACATACTCTTATAATCTAAATAAGCATTGGGCAACAATTTTTCTTCTTTCTCATAGAGCCTAATAGGTATGTTATAATGCGCAGCTAGGCGTGAAGCATAAATACCTCCAAAGATGGGGCCCTTAATACGGTTCAAACTTAACCCTTTAGCAATAATACCGCCCATACTAACAGTGTTATCGGAATATAAACCATGGAGCAAAATGATAATATCAGGAACACTAAGGTTTCCACAGTTTCCGTGGCCAATTAAGCAACGACTAGCAAATATAGCAAAGTAGCGTAAAACAGGAAAATGTATGCTAGTGATTCTTGCATCTGAAACCTTCCTGGTTTCCCCCACAGTAATGGTGTCAATAAACCCATCCATATCTTTGCGATGTTGTTCATGTAAGGTGCCCTCGAAAGGTATTTTGCAAACCTCGCAAAATTCATCTAGTGGTATTTTCTTAACAGCATCATATAAATGAAACTCTACTGAAGGAGGTGTTTCCTTAGGAAAATAGTAGAAGTCTTGCACACAAGTATTGGTGAGTAAGAGATACTCATGACGTTGGTCGCGGAGGAAGTCGGTGAGGCCTGCATTCTCAGCCAATGAATAGAAATCTTCATAAATCCCGGCTTTTCTCAAGAAATCATCGGAAGGCCATTTACACAGCCGGACCTCCGCGGTGCGAGGCAAATTATATTTGGGCCTCTGTGCTTCTTCATTTTGCTTTTCCTTCGAGCATCAGCTCGATGAGCCCCTAAAAAATCTCTTCATTATTTTCTGAAATATTCTAAAATTTTTAGTAACTTCAAATAAAAGTGAACCAACCTTAATAAAATTGATAGCAACTACTCCTACAAGTGCCTAGAGACTATATCATGCATTAGAACTACTTGGAACCATATAAATTTGACATGCAAGATAAAGAACATGGTCACTGCTACGTCTTGAGCTTGCGTTGGTTTTCCTCGAAGAGGAGATGGTGATGCAGCAAGTGTAGCGTAAGTATTTCCCTCAGTTTATGAGAACCAAGGTATCAATCCAGTAGGAGGCTCCTCAAAAGTCCCACGCACCTACACAAACAAACTGCGAACTCGCAACCAACGCAATAAAGGGGTTGTCAATCCCTTCACGGCCACTTCATGAAAGTGAGATCTAATAAAGATAGTATGATAAGATAAATATATTTTTGGTATTTTATAATATAGATGCAAAAAGTAAAGATGCAAATAAAAGTAGATTGAACTCAAATATGATAAGAGATAGACCCGGGGGCCATAGGTTTCACTAGTGGCTTCTCTCAAGATAGCATAAGTATTACGGTGGGTGAACAAATTACTATCGAGCAATTGATAGAAAAGCGCATAGTTATGAGATTATCTAGGCATGATCATGTATATAGGCATCACGTCCATAACAAGTAGACCGACTCCTACCTGCATCTACTATTATTACTCCACACATCGACCGCTATCCAAAGATGCATCTAGAGTATTAAGTTCATAAGAACAGAGTAACGCATTAAGCAAGATGACATGATGTAGAGGGATAAACTCATGCAATATGATATAAACCCCATCTTGTTATCCTCGATGGCAACAATACAATACGTGCCTTGCAATCCTTTCTGCCACCGGGTAAGGACACCGCAAGATTGAACCCAAAGCTAAGCACTTCTCCCATGGCTAGAAAAACCAATCTAGTAGGCCAAACCAAACTGATAATTCGAAGAGACTTGCAAAGATAACTCAATCATACATAAAAGAATTCAGAGAAGATTCAAATATTATTCATAGATAAACTTGATCAAAAACCCACAATTCATCGGATATCGACAAACACACCGCAAAAAGAGATTACATCGAATAGATCTCCACAAGAGAGGGGGAGAACATTGTATTGAGATCCAAAAAGAGATAAGAAGCCATCTAGCTAATAACTATGGACCCAGAGGTCCTGTGTAAACTACTCTCAACTCATCGGAGGGGCAAGGATGTTGATGTAGAGGCCCTCCGTGCTTGATTCCCCCCTCCAGAAAGTGCCTGTGAAGGCTCCAAGATGGGATCTCGCGTTTATGAAGGTTACGGTGGTGGAAATTGTGTTTCGTGGTGCCCCTGGATGTTTTCGGGGTACGTAGGTATATATAGGAGGAAGAAGTATGTTGGTGGCCGCCCGAGGGGCCCACAAGACAGGGGGGCGCGCCCCATAGGGGGGGCGCCCTCCTATCTCGTGGAGGCCTCGGCTGCTTCTTGACTTGCACTCCAAGTCCTCTGGATCACGTTCGTTCCAAAAATCACACTCCCGAAGGTTTCATTCCGTTTGGACTCCGTTTGATATTCCTTTTCTTCGAAATACTGAAATAGGCAAAAAAAACAGCAATATGGGCTGGGCCTCTGGTTAGTAGGTTAGTCCCAAAAATGATATAAATGTGTAAAATAAAGCCCATAAGCATCCAAAAGAGGTAATATAATAGCATGGAACAATAAAAAATATAGATATGTTGGAGACGTATCAAGCATCCCCAAGCTTAATTCCTGCTCGTCCTCGAGTAGGTAAATGATAAAAAGAGAATTTTTGATGTGGAATGCTACCTAGCATAATTCATAATGTAATTTTTCTTTATTGTGGCATGAATGTTCAGATCCAAATGAATACAAAATAAAAGTTCATATTGATAAAAGAAATAGTAATACTTCAAGCATACTAATCAAAGTAATCATGTCTTCTCAAAATAGCATGGCAAAAGAAAGTTCATCCCTACATAATCATATAGTTAGGCTATGCTTCATTTTCGTCACACAAAGATGTTCCCAACTTCTATACCCCGATGACAATACAAGCAATTGTTTCATACTTAAATAATCTCAAACTTTTTCAACCTTCACGCAATACATGAGCGTGAGCCGTGGATATAGCACTATGGGTGGAATAGAATACGATGATGGGGATTGTGTGGAGAAGACAAAAAGGAGAAAGTCTCACATTGACGAGGATAATCAACGGGCTATGGAGATGCCCATCAATTGATGTCAACATGAGGAGTAGGGATTGCCATGCAACGGATGCACTAGAGCTATAAATAAATGCTCAACAAAAGAAAACTAGTGGGTGTGCATCCAACTTGCTTGCTCACTGTCGGTGTCAAAACCGGCGGATCTCGGGTAGGGGGTCCCGAACTGTGCGTCTAGGCAGATGGTAACAGGAGACAAGGGACACGATGTTTTTACCCAGGTTTGGGCCCTCTCGATGGAGGTAAAACCCTACTCCTGCTTGATTAATATTGATGATATGGGTAGTACAAGAGTAGATCTACCACGAGATCAGAGAGGCTAAACCCTAGAAGCTAGCCTATGGTATGATTGTTGTTCGTCCTACGGACTAAAACCCTCCGGTTTATATAGACACCGGAGAGGGTTAGGGTTACACAGAGTCGGTTACAATGGAAGGAGATCTACATATCTGTATCGCCAAGCTTGCCTTCCACGCCAAGGAAAGTCCCATCCGGACACGGGACGAAGTCTTCAATCTTGTATCTTCATAGTCCAGGAGTCCGGCCAAAGGTCATAGTCCGGCCGTCCGGACACCCCCTAATCCAGGACTCCCTCAGTAGCCCCTGAACCAGGCTTCAATGACGATGAGTCCGGCGCGCGGTTCGCCTTCGGCATTGCAAGGCGGGTTCCTCCTCCGAATACTTCATAGAAGATTCTCAACACAAGGATAGTGTCCGCTCGCAAAAATAATTTCCACATAACACCGTAGAGAGAATAATATTTACACAAATCCAATCTGCTGACGTATTCTGCAGCGTGTCATCACACCACGGCCAAGCGTTTATTCGAATCGTTTTTACTGTCCCACCTCAGCGCGTTTAGTGAGGCGGTTTCCTTGGCACGTCTTGTCAAAGCAGAGATCGTGTCCCCTTATTCCGGGATTCTTATCAATACGGACGTGGGTAACCCAACCGTGCCATTAATTTACGGCGCTTGGGAGATAAGCGAGTTTTACCGGGCTGGTTGGGGCGCTTAGTTGCGTCCGCCCATATAAGGGGATAAGGATCCACCTTTTTCCATCTACGCCTTCTTCCTCCTTTGCTTATCCATTTCTGCGCACTTGAGCTCCAGCGCCCAAGTCCGCACATTTCACCTCGACCTTCTCCAGCCATGTCCGGAGCAGGAGGCAAGTGGATGGTCTCCTCCGTCACGGAGGGACACATCAAGAAGCTGAGGAAGGCCGGATACTTGTCTAATGACATCGAGATTGGCTCCCCGAGAAAGGGCAGCTCATCCCCACCCCCAGGCCCCATGAGAGGGTGGTGTTTCTCACCCACTTCCTCCGCGGACTAGGTTTTCCACTTCACCCATTTGTCCGGGGATTCATGTTCTATTGCAGCCTGGATTTCCACGATCTGGTCCCAAACTTCATCCTCAATATCTCGACGTTTATCGTCGTGTGCGAGGCTTTCCTCTGCATCCAGCCCCACTTCGGTTTATGGTTGAAGACCTTTAGTGTCAAGCCGAAGATAGTGGGCGGCCAATAAGCGGAGTGCGGAGGCGCCATGGCGGGAAAGATGCCCAACGTTACATGGCTCGAGGGCTCCTTCGTGGAGACCATAAAGGGGTGGCAATCGGGGTGATTCTACATCACCGAGCCGCGTGACCCTAAGTGGGCAGCAGCCCCCGAATTCCGGTTCGGCTTCCCTACACGGCTCACCTCCTAGAAAGAGACGGGCTTGTCGTGGGGCAATCCGGAGGAGCTGTCCGGACTCCAAATTTGCGTCCAAGACCTGGTGAGCAAGAAGCTCAAACTCGTCAATGTAGTCCAAAGTCATGCTCATCCGCGAATCCTCCCGTGCAAGCCGAGCTTTTAGCTTGTGGGAGTTTGATCCGGCGCAGCACCAAACCCTGAGCAGGCTCTTCGACACTACATACGAAGATGCCTGGAAGGTGCTGTTCAAGGGCGCTGAGGCTCCCGCATCTGCTACCGAGGATCGTGGATTCAGCGCGTGGCGTCAAGCCAACGCGGTAAGTTATTTTGCCCTTTACGGGACACTTGTTTTCATAGTTTGACTTTATGCGGGATCTAAACTCCCTTACCTTTGACAGGATTGGCGAAGACAATGGACAGATTAGCTGTCCGGCTCCCTTGCCGGAAGACCCAGCGGATGCCCACTTGACGGGGCTGCTGGCTCCGGCACCTTACTCGGTGCCGGAGAAGAAGGCCAAGAAGCAAGCCACGGGAACTCGAAAGAGTTCCAGACGCCAGGCGGTGTCGGACTCACCGTCCGATGACTCCGAGGCAGACTCCTCCCATGAAGACGAGGAGGAGGAAAAAGAGGTCTTTCCCCCAGCAAGGGGAGAGAAGAAAAGGAAGGCCGCCCCAACTGGGGAGGCCGGAGGGTCCAAGAAGGGAAGGACCCTCCCTCCGGACTATTCCACCGGCGCCGATGACGGCGAAGAAGAGTGGCCACTCAGGGCCAAGCCCCTGGCGAAATCGTAAGTCTCCGGATACCAAAATAACTCATAGCGTTCCTTTGATGCACAGCTCCCTCTGACGTCGGATATAATCATGCAGTCCGCCCAAGGCCGGGTTCGACTCTTCGTCGAGCGGTTCCCTAGATTCGTCGGATGTGAACAGCACTTCACTTCCGACCGCCTCCTCTCCTCGCACCGTGGATGACGCCGAGGTGGCATCCCAAAAGGGGCCATGCCAGGAGGAGATGGTCCTGGAGGCGCCGCAAGGCGACCTCCCGGACTCCAGGAGAAAAGGGGATAAAACCCCTAAGGGCTTTAGGTCCGGCCCTAGGCCGGACACCGCACCGGAACCCCCAACGGTTCCGGTATCCGGCAGGCGGCCCCCTACTAAGAAGGGAAAGCCTACGACGCCGGTGACCTCCGCCCAACCGGAGGCACCGGATAATCTGCTGGAGGTGCTTAACGGCGCCTCCATCGATGAGGAGCACCGTACTATTATGAGTGCGGTGATCCAGAAGGTTCAGTCCGCCAAGAGCGGGCTGACCGAAGCCTGTGCCAGCCTTCTAACAGGCTTTGAGGTACGTATTTAAAATATGTAAAAATATTACCGCATAGACAGTAGCCCCTGATGCTCAGTTTGGTGTTCGGAAAGAAAAGCCGAACTGAGGATCAAAAAAGATATACGCAGGAGTCTAACAGAAATGTGTCAATATGGGAATGCAGGCTGTGCTGCTGACCTCTGCCGCACTGACTGCGGAGGTCGATGTATTGAAGCAGAGCCTCGAGCGGTCCGAGGACGAGCTCGGCCTTGCCAAGAAGCAGCTCGAGGACAAGCAAGGTAAGTAATACCTTATGTAAGCATATATAAAGAAAAAAATGTGGTTGCAAAAAAGATTACAGGATCAACGTGGGTTTGCAGGGGCCACGAACGAGGTGGTGACCCTGAAGGAAACACTGTCTCAGGCCGAAAACAGTGCGGCCGTGGAGCGCACCGAGCGAGAGAAGCAGGAGGCGCGCGTGCGGCGGTGCAGCAAGAGCTCCAGGCTCTCGTGGAGAAACACGAGAATTTGGAGCGTGATTCGAAGACTTGGGAGTCCGAGCTCCCCTCGGCGCTTGAGAGCGCCAAATCTGCCAAGGCCGAAGCCCAAAAAGCCCTCCAGGAAATTGAGGCAATGAAGAATATAGCGGCGGGTAAGGCATTTTTTATGCAAAGCAAGCACGCGAGAGTGAATTACTTGTTACTTACACAAGTCCGGAGCTCTCCAGGAGCATTCGCAGATCTTCCCCGGAGTGTGTCCGACGCAGCCGCATTCTACCGAGCCGAGGAGGGAAGCTCGACGGAGAAGGTGTTCTGGTCTCAAGATATCGAGGCCGGACACCAGTGTTTTTGAGCGACCAGTGAAATTGCCGGTCGAGCTCCATAAGGTGGCCGAACAGGCCATGAAGGGTCTCATGATCCGGTTGTGGCCGGGAGGCCATGCTGGAAGCTACTTCAGTGGTAAGGCGGCCGGTGGATGCCTGTCCAAGGCTTGAAGTCATCAAGCGCTCCGTATGCATCGAAGGTGCCCGTAGGGCCTTACCCGCGCTTAAGGTGCACTGGGCTAGATGGACGCCGAGAAGCTTGTGACGGACGGACCCCATTGGGCAAGGAGCATCGCAAGCCCGAAATGTATTATGAGGGCGTCTGAAGGGTGCCCGCCAGACAAGCGGATGAGTGCTCCAAAGATGTAATTTTTGAGTAAACTCGCATTTGTGATCCTGTACACTGAAAACTTGTTTCGTATGTGCTAAGCAACGCTTTTGAATTTAAAATATTACCTTCTGTGCGGCCGTTTATCAAAATTGAGAGATGGCGAGTCGTGGCTTCTGCCTCCATGCCGCGGGGCTGGGGTGTTCGGGATAAACTTGATCGCTCTTTTTCCCATTATTGGGTCCTTTGAGGGAGGCGCTCAACACAACGAACAAGGCAATCAGACTATAATGCTTGAACACTCTCACTTAGCCATAGAATTCTATAATTTTAAATTTCAGCGAAGCCCCTAGTATTCGGAAGACCGAGTTCGGGGCGCTATCCTCGCCTAGGCCGGACAAAGCCGACTCCTCGCTCGAAGCGGCATAAGTCTATAGGGACTCGAAAACCTCTCGAACAGCGACCAGCTTTCGCCCGATCATGACGGCCAGTTTTAGATTTCTCCACTGAGGTGCTCAGCCCGGCTCAACCGGGGCACAATCATGATGGTTCTCCCAAAGGCTACCTTAGCCGATATAACGGAACGTAAGGTACCAAAACATGAGAGCCGGGCAAACCCAACAATTGACCCAAGACAAGATTCGGAGCAGAAGCATATAATGCTATAAGATAATGCTGACGCACTCATGAGAGTGTTCGGACTTCTCACAACATATTCTGGGGTACGTAAGCCCCTGGTGTATTGGTCGTACCAAAGTGTACGGTTGCCTAATGTCATAACTGAACATATTTTTATATATATATAAAAAGGTAATGCAATAATAGATAAAAGCTATGCATTGTTTATTCGAGAAGTCTGCAGTAAAAGCAGAACGATACAAATTGTGCGATAAGCAAGAGATGGAACTATTTAACATGTCCCCCCTCCAAGGGCGAGCTGCGGAATTATATGTGAAACAAGTATACTGCTCATTATAGAGACCACCTGGACACTCGACGTAGCTTTCTGCCTCCCTGGCTATTGCATCGTGTGTTCGGCAGTTATGCTGCCGGACAGGCCTTCCGGAGAGGGGAGTCCTGAAAGTAAGAAAGAAAGGAAAAAAAGAATGACAAAATTGGGAGCCCCTTGTGCGGTTGAGCCGTATTTTGGGCGTGCCGTTGTCGTGCCCCTCCCCCTATGCCCATGGTATTTCCAGAGCGTAGTTTTGTACGCGCGGTACTAGTTTCGCAATTTTGCGAGGGCTGGGGTTAGGGCCGCATTGCTACGCGTGCTCGAAACGTGCCAGGTGGTCTGGTTGTGGGTTACTCCGGGCGCGCTTGACGATGTCCAGACGTTTAATGGCCGGACTAGAGAATTGCCTTGACAGGCTGCTTTGTACTTCTACTGCGAGGGCCGCTGTATGCTCCTCCGTCCGAAGAGAGCGTTCGGTGTTTCCATTGACCGTAATGACTCCTCGAGGGCCCGACATCTTGAGCTTGAGGTATGTGTAGTGCGGCACCGCGTTGAACTTTGCGAATGCGGTTCATCCGAGCAGGGCGTGATAGCCACTGCAGAACGGGACTATATCGAAGATTAACTCCTCGCTTCGGAAATTATCCAGGGATCCTAAGACTACCTCAAGTGTAACTGAGCCTGTACAGTTGGCCTCTACACCTGGAATGACGCCTTTAAAGGTCGTCTTTGTGGGTTTAATCCTTGAGGGATCTATGCCCATTTTTCGTGACCGTATCCTCGATAAAGGTGTTCCGTCGCCGCCGTCCATAAGGACTCTGGTGAGGTGAAACCCGCCAATGATAGGGTCTAAAACCAATGCAGCGAATCCGCCATGGCGGATGCTAGTGGGGTGGTCCCTTCGATCAAAAGTGATCGGGCAGGAGGACCATGGGTTGAACTTTGGGGCAACTGGCTCCAACGCATATATGTCCCTGAGTGCACGCTTCCGCTCCCTTTTGGGTATGTGGGTTGCGTATATCATGTTCACCATCCGCACTTGTGGGGGGAAACGCTTCTGTCCCCTATTGTTCGGCGGACGGGGCTCCTCCTCATCATCGCTATGCAGCCCCTTGTCATTGTTTTCGGCGCTTAACTTGCCTGCTTGCTTGAACACCCAACAATCCCTGTTGGTGTGGTTGGCTGGTTTTTCGGGGGTGTCGTGTATCTGGCACGAGCGATCGAGTATTCGGTCCAAATTGGACGGGCCCGGAGTATTTCTTTTGAATGGCTTTTTCCGCTGACCGGGTTTAGAGCCTCTGAATCCGGCATTAAATGCCATATGCTCAGCACTGTCGCCGTTAATGCGGTGCTTTTGCTTATTGCGAGGTGACCTGCCCACGTTGTCCTTGGTATCCGAATTGCCAGGGACCTTGGTCATGTTGTTACTACGAGCTAGCCAGCTGTCTTCTCCCGCGCAAAAGCGGGTCATGAGTGTCGTGAGGGCTGTCGTAGATTTCGGCTTTTCCTGTCCTAGGTGCCGGGCAAGCCACTCGTCACGGATGTTATGCTTGAAGGCTGCGAGGGCCTCTGCATCCGGACAGTTGACTATTTGATTTTTCTTCGTTAGGAACCGTGTCCAGAATTGTTTGGCCGATTCCTCTGGCTGCTGGATTATGTGTCTTAGGTCATCGGCGTCTGGTGGTCGCACATAGGTACCCTGGAAGTTGTCGAGGAATGCGGCTTCCAGGTCCTCCCAACAACCAATTGATTCTGCTGGCAAGCTGTTAAGCCAATGCCGAGCTGGTCCTTTAAGCTTGAGTGGGAGGTATTTGATGGCGTGTAGATCGTCCACGTGGGCCATGTGGATATGAAGGAGATAGTCCTCGATCCATACCGCAGGGTCTGTTGTGCCATCATATGATTCGATGTTTACGGGTTTGAAACCCTCGAGGATTTGATGATCCATTACTTCATCTGTGAAGCATAGTGGGTGTGTGGCGCCTCTGTATTGGGCTATATCACGACGTAGCTCAAATGAGCTTTGTCTGCTGTGTTCGGACCGGCCAGATTTACCATATACGGCATGACGGTTATCGTCACGTGTCGTGGGGCGCCCACGCGATCCGTAGATCGATCTTGTTTGCCTTGCCCTGTCCTCCAATATATCTCGCAGGTCTGGCGCATTTCCCCGTGCCTTGGTATTCTTTGAGCGGCGCCAGGGTGCGGCTTGAGTGGAGGGCCGAGAGGCCTCTCTGTCGTGGCCATGAGGTGGCCGGTCGGCCGTATCATGCGCTGGTGATGTAGGTCTAGGTGCTTCCTCCTCTAATCGAGGTAGCCGCCTGCGTTTTGGGTAGCTCTTGGAGGGGCGCTCGAGTTCATACTCTTCGGCCGCAAGGACATCAGTCCATCTGTCGGCTAGCAAATCTTGGACAGCTTTAAGCTGTTTCTGTTTTATCTTGAGGCTGCTCGCCGTAGGCATTAGCCTGCGATTGAAAAGCACTTGTTCGACGGGATCCTCGGGCACGCATTTAATGCGTCGTCGTTGCTGAGGCTTGCCTCGTCTTCGGAGGGAGGCATGTAATTATCGTCCTCTACCTCTCTGCTGCCGCTCTCCCATGAGGGCTGGCTTCTCCATCCTCCCCGTCTTTGAATCCTGCTAGAGGGGGTTGTCTTGACACTTTCCGGGTGTTATTGTCTCCGGTGCGGAATCGCCGCTTTCTTTGTGGCAGGATTTAGAGCGGCGCCGCTGACGCCGACGCTTAGGCTGTTTCTTGGAGGGGTCATCCTTCATTGTTTCGTCGCCGTTCCCTTCTTTTGGGGTGTCCACCATGTATATGTCATATGGCGAGGTGGCCTTCCAGTGCCCTGTAAGCGCTGGTTCTTGTTCGTCTCCTGCATCGTCGTCCATACCGTCGATGTCTTCGGAGTCGAAGTCGAGCATGTCGGTTAGATCATCGATAGTGGCTACGAAGTGGGTGGTGGGTGGGCTTTGAATTTCTTCGTCGACCGCGTCCCAACCTTGCCGACCATAGTACGGCCAGGGCTCTCCGGATGAAGAGAGAGACTTTAGTGAATTCAGAATGTCGCCGAAGGGCGAGTGCTGAAAAATGTCCGCGGCGGTGAACTCCATTATCGGCGCCCAATCAGATTCGATTGGCAGGAGCGCGGAAGGTTCACAGTCCGGAAAGGAGTCCGGCACCTCGGAGTCACGAGCTTCGCAAAGGACAGGTACGGTGTTCGGCTCGATCGCCGTATAAATTGCAGCCCCCGAGGCGGTGTCCAGCCACCCGTCCTCGATAGGCGCAGTCGGCTCCGAGCTAAGGGTCGGAGCGGACACTGGTGCGGCCTCCAGGACACCGTTCGGCGGCAGAGCTAGATCATGCCCATCGTAATAAAGGCGGCGCGCTTGGTCTGTGGCTCGAACCCGTCGAAGATCAAGTCTCCGCGGACGTCGGCCGTGTAGTTCAAACTTCCAAATCTGACCGATGGCCAGGGCGTAGCTTTCAATCTGCTCCAGATGGCTGCCGAATTGGCCCGCAGCAAAGCCGCCCGAATCGAAGATCTGTCCAGGAGAAAAGTCTCACCTGGACCACGCCGTTGTTGATGATCGAAGGAGCCATCGGGCCTAAAGGTGACGACACAGAGGAACTCTCAATGAAAGCACCAATGTCGGTGTCAAAACCGCGGATCTCGGGTAGGGGGTCCCGAATCGTGCGTCTAGGCGGATGGTAACAGGAGACAAGGGACACGATGTTTTTACCAAGGTTCGGCCCTCTCGATGGAGGTAAAACCCTACTCACGCTTGATTAATATTGATGATATGGGTAGTACAAGAGTAGATCTACCACGAGATCGTAGAGGCTAAACCCTAGAAGCTAGCCTATGGTATGATTGTTGTTCGCCCCACGGACTAAAACCCTCCGGTTTATATAGACACCGGAGAGGGTTAGGGTTACACAGAGTCGGTTACAACGGAAGGAGATCTACATATCCGTATCACCAAGCTTGCCTTCCACGCCAAGGAAAGTCCCATCCGGACACGGGACGAAGTCTTCAATCTTGTATCTTCATAGTACAGGAGTCCGGCCAAAGGTCATAGTCCGGCCGTCCAGACACCCCCTAATCCAGGACTCCCTCATTCACGAAGACCTAGGGCATTTGAGGAAGCCCATCGTAGGAATATACAAGCCAAGTTCTATAATGAAATATTCCCACTAGTATGAAAAAGACAACTTATGAGACTCACTATATCAAAAACATGGTGCTACTTTGAAGCACAATATATGAGACTCACTACATGAAGAACAAGGTGCTACTTTGAAGCACAAGTGTGGTAAGAGGATAGTAACATTGTCCCTTCTCTCTTTTTCTCTCATTTTTTTTATTTTGGCCTTTTGTCTTTTTTTTATGGCCTCTTTCTTTCTCTCTTTTTTTTATTTTTTTTATTTTTCGTCTGGAGTCTCATCCCGACTTGTGGGGAAATCGTGATCTCCATCATCCTTTCCTCACTTGGGACAATGCTCTAAAAATGATGATCATCACACTTTTATTTTCTTGCAACTCAACAATTACAACTCGAAACTAGAACAAGATATGACTCTATATGAATGCCTCCCGTGGTGTATCGGGATGGTGCAATGAATCAAGAGTGACATGTATGAAAAATAATGCATGGTGGCTTTGCCACAAATACGATGTCAACTACATGATCATGCAATGGCAATATGACAAAATTAAAGTATGTCATGATGATGATGAACGGTGGAAAGTTGCATGGCAATATATCTCGGAATGGCTATTGAAATGCCATAATAGGTAGGTATGGTGGCTGTTTTGAGGAAGATATAGGAAGGTTTATGTGTGATAGAGCATATTGTATCACGGGGTTTGGATGCACCGGCGAAGTTTGCACCAACTCTCAAGGTGAGAAAGGGCAATGCACGGCATCAAGAGGCTAGCAAAAGGCGGAAAGGTAAAAGTGCGTATAATCCATGGACTCAACATTAGTCAAAAGAACTCATATACTTATTGCAAAAATTTAGAAGTCATCAAAATCAAGTACTACGCATGCTCCTAGGGGGATAGATTGGTAGGAAAAGACCATCGCTCGTCCCCGACCGCCACTCATAAGGATGCACAAGCCAGGTACACTTCATGTTTCAAATTTGTTACACAAATTTAGCCATACGTGCATGTTACGGGATTTGCTAACTTCAACACAAGCATTCTTTAAATTCATAATTACCCAACTAGCATGACTTTAATATCACTACATCCATATCTCAAAACAATTATCAAGTATCAAATTGATCTTAGCATCCAATTCACTTCCTATGATAGTTTTTATTATACCCAACTTGGATGCCTACCATTTCAGGACAAATTTTATGACCATAGAAAATACCATGCTGTTCTAAAAGACTCTCAAAATAATATAAGTGAAGCATGAGAGACTAGCAATTTCTTCAAAATTAAGACACCACCGTGCTCTAAAAGATATAAGTGTAGCACTAGAGCAAAAACTAATAAGCTCAAAAGATATAAGTGAAGCACGTAGAGTATTCTAGCAAATTCTAATCAAATAGGCTTCTTCCAAAATGTGTGTACAACAAGGATGATTGTGGTAAACTAAAAAGCAAATATTAATATAATACACGACGCTCCAAGCAAAACACTTATCATGTGGCGAATAAAAATATAGCTCCAAGTAAAGTTACCAATGAATGAAGACGAAAGAGGGGATGCTTTCCCGGGGCATCCCCAAGCTTAGGCTTTTGGCTATTCTTGACTATCTTGGGGTGCCTTGGGCATCCCCAAGCTTAGGCTCTTTCCACCCTTTATTCCATAGTCCATAAAAGCTTTACCCAAAACTTGAAAACTTCACAACACAAAACTCAACCGAAAATCTTATAAGCTCCGTTAGTGAAAGAAAAGAAAACCACCACATAAGGTACTGCAATGAACTCATTCTTTATGTAATTTGGTGTTAAACCTACTGTATTCCAACTTCTCTATGGATTATAAACTAATTTATTGGCCATAGATTCATTAAAATAAGCAAACAACACACAAAAACAGAATCTTTCAAAAACAGAACAGTCTGTAGTAATCTGTAAATAACGCAAACTTCTGGAACTCAAAAAATTCAGCCAAAATAGGAAGACCTAGGAAATTTGATTATTTATCAGAAGCAATTGTAATCACTATTTTATCACGTTCTGGTGATTTTTAACAATTATTTTCGTGAGCCGAAAGTTTCTTGAAATTACAGCAAGATCAAATAACTATCATCCAAGAAGATCCTATAGGTTTAACTTGGCACAAACACTAATTAAAAGATAAAACCAGATCTAAACAGAGGGTAGATGGATTATTTATTTCTAAACAGAAGCAAAAACAAAAAACATAAAGAAAATTGGGTTGCCTCCCAACTAGCGTTATCGTTTAACGCCCCTAGCTAGGCATAAAAGCGAAGATAAATCTAACGAGTGCCATCTCTGGCACTAAACTCGTAAGTAGCACACATGATAGATTCATAAGGTAATTTAACTTTCTTTCTTGGAAAGTGTTCCATGCATTTCTTTAATGGAAATTGGAATCTAATATTCCCTTCCTTCATATCAATAATTGCACCAATCGTTCTAAGGAAAGGTCTACCAAGAATAATAGGGCAAGAAAGATTGCAATCTATATCAAGAACGATAAAATCTACGGGCACCAAATTTATATTTGCAACAATAAGAACATCATTGATCCTTCCCATAGGCTTTTTAATGGTGGAATCCGCAAGGTGCAAATTTAAAGAACAATCATCAAGATCATGGAAACCTAGAATATCACATAAAGTTTTTGGAATCGTGGAAACACTAGCACCCAAATCACACAAAGCAAAACACTCATAATCTTTAATTCTAATCTTTATAGTAGGTTCCCACTCATCATTAAGTTTTCTAGGTATAGAAACTTCCAAATTAAGTTTTTCATCATAAGATTGCATCAAGGCATCAATAATATGTTTGGTAAAAGCTTTGTTTTGACTATAAGCATGAGGAGAATTAACAACGGCTTGCAACAAGGAAATACAACCTTTTATAAAGAAATTATCATATTCAAATTCCTTGAAATCCGAGATAGTAGGTTCAACATTATTAGAAGTTGAGGATTCTCCAATTTCACTTTTACCAAATTTAACATTGAGATTTAAAGACTCTGAATTCTTGGGACGCCTTCTAGGCAAAGTTGATTCATCATCAATCCCATAATCATCAAAATTCATATTGCAAAACATAGATCTAAGCGGAGACGCATCAATAAATTTAAGATCCTCATCATTATTTTCATGTAATTTAGAAGAACACGCTTTTATAAAGCTTTCTTTTTTAGCACGTAGTCTAGCGGTTCTTTCCTTGCACTCGTGAATGGAAATTCTCATTACCTTGAGAGACTCATTGGTATCATGCTTAGGAGGGGAAGATCTAATTTTAAGAGATCCAACATCAAGCGAAAGTCTATCAACGTTCCTAGCCAAATCATCAACTTTGAGCAATTTTTCTTCAAGCAAAGCATTAAAATTCTTTTGAGAAATCATAAGTTCTTTCACGCTATTCTCAAAATCAGAGGGCATCTTATTAAAATTACCACAAGAATTATTGTAGGAATTTCCATAATTATTAGAGGGATTACTAGGGAACGGTCTAGCATTAAAATTTCCTCTATAAGCATTATTTCCAAAACTATTCGAACCAACAAAATTCACATCCATAGATTCATTATTATTCTCAATCAAGGAAGACAAAGGCATATCATTGGGATCAAGAGGAGTATTTTTAGTAGCAAACATCTTCATAAGTTCATCCATCTTTCCACTCAAAACATTGATTTCTTCTATAGCATGCACTTTTTACTAGAAGATCTTTCGATTGTGCCATTGAGAATAATTAGCCATAATATTATCAAGAAGTTTTGTAGCATCTCCTAATGTGATTTCCATAAAGGTGCCTCCCACGGCGAATCTAAGAGATTTCCGTAAGCAAAGTTCAATCCGCATAAAATTTTTGTATGATCATCCATAAATTCAAACCATGAGTAGGGCAATTGCGAAGCATCAATTTCATTCTTTCCCAAGATTGGGCAACATGCTCATGATCAAGTTGTTTAAAATTCATAATATTGCTCCCAAGAGTGATAATCTTAGCGGGATGAAAATACTTAGAGATAAAAGCACTTAGAGATAAAAGCAACTTTGCACTTGTTCCAAGAATCAATACTATTCTTAGGCAAAGACGAAAACCAAACTTTAGCATGATCTCTAAGTGAAAACGGAAATAACTTCAATTTGACAATATTGTTATCCGTATCTTTCTTCTTTTGCATATCACACAAATCAACAAAGTTGTTTAGATGAGTAGCGGCATCTTCGCTAGGAAGGCCGGCGAATTGATCTTTCATAACAAGATTCAGCAAAGCAGTATTGGTTTCACAAGACTCATCATTATTAAGAGGAGCAATCGAAGTACTAAGGAAATCATTATTATTGGTACTCGAGAAGTCACACAATTTGGTATTATCTTGTGCCATGGCAACAAGTAATCCAACACACAAGCAAACAGAAAAACGGCAAGCAAAAAAAAGGAGGAGATTGGGAAAAAGAGGGTGAATAAAACGGCAAGGGTGAAGTGGGGGAGAGGAAAACGAGAGGCAAATGGCAAATAATGTAAATGCGAGGGAGATGGGTTTGTGACGGGTACTTGGTATGTCTTGACTTGAGCGAAGACCTCCCCGGCAACGGCGCCAGAAATCCTTCTTGCTACGTCTTGAGCTTGCGTTGGTTTTCCTCAAAGAGGAGAGGGTGATGCAGCAAGTGTAGCGTAAGTATTTCCCTCAGTTTTTGAGAACCATGGTATCAATCTAGTAGGAGGCTCCTCAAAAGTCCCACACACCTACACAAACAAACTGAGAACTCGCAACCAACGCAATAAAGGGGTTGTCAATCCCTTCACGGCCACTTCATGAAAGTGAGATCTAATAAAGATAGTATGATAAGATAAATATATTTTTGGTATTTTATAATATAGATACAAAAAGTAAAGATGAAAATAAAAGTAGATTGAAAGCAAATATGATAAGAGATAGACCCGGGGGCCATAGGTTTCACTAGTGGCTTCTCTCAAGATAGCATAAGTATTATAGTGGGTGAACAAATTACTGTCGAGCAATTGATAGAAAAGCGCATAGTTATGAGATTATCTAGGCATGATCATGTATATAGGCATCACGTCCATAACAAGTAGACCGACAACTACCCGCATCTACTATTATTACTCCACACATCGACCGCTATCCAGCATGCATCTAGAGTATTAAGTTCATAAGAACAGAGTAACGCATTAAGCAAGATGACATGATGTAGAGGGATAAACTCATGCAATATGATATAAACCCCATCTTGTTATCCTCGATGGCAACAATACAATACGTGCCTTGCAACCCTTTCTGTCACCGGGTAAGGACACCGCAAGATTGAACCCAAAGCTAAGCACTTCTCCCATGGCAAGAAAAACCAATCTAGTAGGCCAAACCAAATTGATAATTCGAAGAGACTTGCAAAGATAACTCAATCATACATAAAAGAATTCAGAGAAGATTCAAATATTATTCATAGATAAACTTGATCATAAACCCACAATTCATCGGATATCGACAAACACACCGCAAAAAGAGATTACATCGAATAGATCTCCACAAGAGAGGGGGAGAACATTGTATTGAGATCCAAAAAGAGAGAAGAAGCCATCTAGCTAATAACTATGGACCCGTGGGTCTGTGGTAAACTACTCACAACTCATCGGAGGGGCAAGGATGTTAATGTAGAGGCCCTCCGTGCTTGATTCCCCCTCAGTGAGTGCCGTGAAGGCTCCAAGATGGGATCTCGCGGATCTGATGGAGGTTCTGGCCGGTGGAAATTGTGTTTCGTGGTGCCCCTGGATGTTTTCGTGGTACGTAGGTATATATAGGAGGAAGATGTACGTCGGTGGCCGCCCGAGGGGCCCACGAGACAGGGGGCGCACCCCATAGGGGGGGCGCCCTCCTATCTCGTGGAGGCCTCGGCTGCTTCTTGACTTGCACTCCAAGTCCTCTGGATCACGTTCGTTCCAAAAATCACGCTCCCGAAGGTTTCATTCCGTTTGGACTCTGTTTGATATTCCTCTTCTTGAAATCTTTGAAATAGGCAAAAAAAAAAAACAGCAATATGGGCTGGGCCTCCGGTTAGTAGGTTAGTCCCAAAAATGATATCAATGTGTAAAATAAAGCCCATAAACATCCAAAAGAGGTAATATAATAGCATGGAACAATAAAAAATTATAGATACGTTGGAGACGTATCAGTCACCTAGGCAGCACAAATTTGCAATGAATAAAGCACTAGAGCAAAAACTAATTGGACCAATGGAGGAGTCACATACCAAGGAACAATCTCCCCAAGCAGTTTTGCGAGAGGTGCTTTGAGCAAGGAGATCAAAAATCGCAGCAAAATGAGCTAGAACTCGTGCTCACTACAAAAAAAAGACACATCCGTGACATTTTGGGCCGAACGAATTTTTTTTCTGTCATACATATGACACTTCTATGACGATAATTGTGACAAAACCCGGTATCATCATAGATGTGGTGGGCTCCTACTTCTATGACAAAAAATCATGACGTAAAATGGGCTTTTCGTCCTGGGCGGGCCGGAGACGCAGCTGCATGACATTCTTTGGGCCGTCCATGACGGAAAAAACCGTGGTAGAAGCGAGGGGGAGGAAAATTTCGGGGAGTTCCCGTTTACGGTGGGAGGTCGGGGCCCGAGCGATCCGTGTTTCTCTCGTACGCGTACGCGCGTGTGTGCGAGGCGTTGGCTCTAACTGAACCCGAGCGAGGCGTTGGGCTCTAATCGAACCCGGCGATTGCACTACGCTACGCGTTCTCGAACCCGAGCGAACGATCGATGGCTGTTAACTGAACCCGATCGAGCGATTCCTTCGCTACAGCAGCTAACTGAAGCCGATCGATGCTGCCTCTGGGATGAACAGTGAGCGTTGCGGGGGGGTTTGGATGAACAATGAGCGATGGCATTGCCTCTGGATGAACAGGACCCCGTGGTGTGGTGGAGGGCTGGATGAACAGTAGACGATGGAGGGGTGCCCGTGCAGGGGTGGTTGAACAGGACCACGTGGTGTGGAGGGCTGGATGAACAGTAGACGGTGGAGGGGTGGTTGAACAGTAGTCGATGGAGTAGCGTGCGGTGGAGGCTAGATGAACAGGAGCCCGTGGAGGCTGGAGGAGGTCGACGGTAGCCCGTGGAGGCTGGAGGAGGTCGACGGTGGAGATGAACAGTATCCCGTGGAGTCCCGTTTTGCGGTACGCCACACCCCTTCCGATGAACATGACCCCCGTTTCGACCGTAGGAGGTCCGTTTCGTCCGTTTGGCGGTACGCCACACCCCTCCCGATCAACAGGACCCCTGTTTCGACCGTAGGAGGTCCGTTTCGTCCGTTTTGCGGTATGCCAAGCCTCGTTTCCATCGCCTGTTCCATCCAAGCCCTCCCGATGAACACGACCACACATTCCATTCCGACCCAGCCGGTTGGCTCCCACGCGTTCCGTTGCCTCCCGATGAACACGACGCATTCCATTGCCTCCCCATGAACATGACGCATTTCGTTGCCTCCCCATGAACACGACGACAATGTTTTTTCTCTGTTCTGACCCAACAATGTACACGAGCCCTCGCCGTACGTATGCGCGAGTAGGCGTTCGAGACCCTGCCCGTATGTACACATACGTGCCCGTATTTTCTTTCTTGTACCCTGGCCGCTGTACGTATGTGTACATGCTACGTGCGCGCCTCTACTACTGACGCGTCGCCGCCTCTACATCCACCAAAGATATATGTACATACACGCGACCGTAATGGCAATGCTACGTGACGCTCGACCAGCGGGTCCCGACCGCCGAGCACTTCCTTGCGTATAAGATGTAGCCGGTGGGTCCCAGCATGTGGGGCGAATCATTTTTTGCCGGACGCACTTCCTTGCGTCGCGAAGATGTAGGTGGTGGGTCCCAGTCGAGGGTGAATCGTTTTTTGTTTGCTCGGACGCACTTCCTTGCGTGCGAAGATGTAGCTGGTGGGTCCCAGCAGTCAGGGGGAAACGTTTTTTTTCATGAAATACAATGGCCCGTCCGGTGGGTCCCAGCTGTCAGGTGGAGGAATCATTATTTTCCGCGTAATAAGGAGGCACTTCCTTGCTGCGGCCGTGGACCCGGTATCGGCCTCTCCACGTCTGATCCACGTCCGATGGAAGTCGTTCCTTGACCACGTTGACCACGCCGCGCCGAGAGCACCAGGGCTGTGGACGACGGCGAGGCCTAGGAAGGGGACGACGCGGAGCCGGGGAAGACGCGGTAGTGGAAGCCTGCGTGGAGAGGAGTACGAGGGTTCACTGGTTCAGCTGCACTGTAAGGCTGCCATCGCCGTAGGGCCTGGCCAGCGGTGGGAATAGTAGGGGCGGTGAGGCCTCCGCAGCAGCACATCCGGCCACGGGAGGCAGGAGCATGCGGCACGACCAGCGCTGCTTTGGGCGGCTGGAGCAAGAAGACCAGAGGTTGAAGAAGCACTACGGCCGTTGGATGGACATCGTAGGGTCACTGGAGCTAGGATCGTTTATATTGACTAAGTTGAAAAATCCCTCCGTCCCGTCAACATAGTAGGCCCACAAGTCAGCCTCCCACCAAGGTGGGTCCCAATAGCAAAGCGGTATTCATTTTTTGTGCGTAATAAGGAGGCACTTCCGGTGGGTCCGAGCTGACAGGGGAACGTTTTTTCCGCGAAATACGATGGCCCGTCGGGTGGGTCCCAGCAGTCAGGGGCAAACGTTTTTTTCACGAAATACTGGTGGGCGTCCGGTGGGTCCCTGCTGTCAGGTGGAGGAATAATTATTTTCTACGTAAGAAGGAGGCACTTCCTTGTGGCTGCCGTGGACCCAGCTGTCAGCCTCTCCACGTACAGTATTCTTCCGATAGAATTCGGTCGTTGACCACATTGCCCACGCCGCGCCCAGAGCACCACGGCGAGGCCTAGGAAGGGGACGACGCGGAGCCGGGGAAGACGCGGCAGTGGATGCCCACGCAGAGGGGAGTACGAGGGTTCACTGGTTCGGCTGTGCTGTCGTCGCCGCAGAATAACAGGGGGTGTGGGTGAGAGGAGTGGAGGGATGGTCTGGCCAGCGGTGGGAGTAGTATGGAGGCGATGAGGCCTCCGCGGCAAGACAACCCGGCCACGGAGGGCGAAGCGGCGGCACGACCGGCGCTGCTTTGGGCTGGAGCAAGAAGACCAGAGGTTGAAGAAGCACTACGACCGTTGGATGGACATCGTACAGTCAGTCGAGCTAGAATCGTGCATATTGACTAAGTTGACAAAGCCCTTCATCCCCGTTAACTTAGTAGGCCCACTATACTGGGTCCCAACTAGCAGGGGAGTATTCATTTTTTTGTGCGTAATAAGGAGGCACTTCCTTGCGTGCGAAGATATAGCTGGTGGGTCCGAGATGTCAGCGGCGGTAACGTTTTTTTCGCGAAATACAGAGGCCCTTTCGATGGGTCCCAGATGTCAGGTGGAGGAATCATTATTTTGCGCGTAATAAGGAGGCATTTCCTTGCGTGCGGCCGTGGACCCAGCTGTCAGCCTCTCCACGTATAGTCCACTTCAGATGCATGTCGGTCGTTGACCATGTTGACCACGCCACGCCGAGAGCACCAGGGCGGTGGACGACGGCGAGGCCTAGGAAGGGAACGACACAGAGGCAGGGAAGACTTGGCAGTTGTTTTTGTTTCCCACGCAGAAGGGAGTACGACTGTACGAGGGTTTACTGGTTCGTCTGCCGTCACCGGAGAATAACAACAGGTGTGGGTGAGTAGAGGGATGGCTAGGCCAGCGATGGGAGTATGGTGGGGCGGTGAGGCTGCTGGCAGCACCTGACCGGCCTTGAGGAGGAGGAGCGAGCAGTCCACGACGCTTGTTTGAGCGGCTGGAGCAGCAAGAGCAGAGATTGAAGAAGCACGACGGCCGTTGGATGGACATCCAACAGTATATAGGCCATCTGTGGAAAGCCTCAAATCTGTGGAAAACAGCATACAACCCATCCGCCATTATTTCAAAAAAATTACAGCCCATTTGCTAATTCTTACGGTTTTTTTTGAGCCCATATTCTTTTTGTTAGCATTACAGCCCATATTGTGGCCACGGTTAAAAAATCATACAAAATTTTGCATATGTCGGTGCAGTCTGAACTGTTTTTAATCCCGAAATTTCGAGTCACATTCAGACTGAATTTAAAAATAAATGTATATCAATATAAAATCCAATAAATTGTCCACGCATAAAAATCAATGCAATTTAAAATCTGGAAATGAAAAAAATATATTTGAAACTAATTGCCGGTTTGATGTGTTTTAAAAATGTACAACCCATTTCTCATTCTTGATAGGCCATTTTCTCGGCCACCGAATGAAGCTCTCCTCGTCTTGAAAGATTTGCAGCCCAACAGGCCCGATAAAGCGACTTACTTGAGAAATCACAAAAAACTGGGCTAGCCATTTTGAAAGAAAAAAAAACTACTAGGCTGGTCTGTGGTAAACATAAAAGGAAAGGGCTGTCTAGATAGGCCAGAGTGTCCCTGCGACCAGTTGACACCTCGCCTGGCCTCAAAAACAAATTAGATAAATGCCACTCCAATTATGGCGATTCATAAAAATGCCACCCAATTTCCAAACTTTGAAAAATGCCACTGCAATTTTTGCAAACTTTGAAAACGCCATACCGCAGTTTGCAAAATTTGAAAACGCCACTCCAGACTTCAAAAATGCCACTAGAAATGGCATGAAATGGCATTTTCAAAGTTTGGAAATTGCAGTGGCATTTCTGATACACCAGATTTGGAGTGGCATTTATGAAATTAACCCAAAACAAAAAAAAGCTGGGCGAAGCTGCTGGGTCCCCTGGTGTCGGCCGCTCGTTGTGCGATTCTCTCGTTTATTGACTACGTTGACAATGGCATGGGACCCGGATGTCGTAAATCCACTAGGAGGAGCCATTTTTATTGGCTTGAAATAAGGAGGCACTTGCTTGCATATTGCCATGACCTTGGCGGGTCCCTGCTGTCATCCTCTCCACGTACAATCATCTCCTGATTGTGTACGCGTCAACTTGCTAGGCCCACAAGTCAGCCTCTAAACCCGTGGAGGACAAATACAGCCCATTTAAACAAATAACAGCCCATTCCATACTTTCAAACAGAAAGTTCAACATTCAGAGCAAAGTAACAGGTCTGATCCACATATAGAGTACTGAACTTCCACGTTGACAACCATCATAGCCAAGTTAACTATCTACTCCCACTAACACTCTAGTAGCATACAAGTACTAACTTACTCTTAGCTAACTAGACGATGCCGGCCGCCATCTGCTGTCCATGCTAAACGCCGGCACCAGCGTCCTCCGCCTCGCCTCGGACTTGCCAAAGGTGCGATAGGGCGCGTTGCTCGCGCGCGTTGGCTCTTTCCATGCCGGCGTGGTCCACCGAAGCTTCGGCTTCCAAGCGGGAAACCCACTTGACGAGCTGGTAGTAAAAATCGGCGTCGCGAACGCGTGTGTGCTCGACAGCCTCCAGGGCTATTTGCCGGGAGCCGGCCTCCACGTAATCTGCCCAGTTGTAGGTGCTCTGCTCGTGACTCCACGTAATCGGCCCAGTTGTAGGTGCTCTGCTCGTGACTCAGAGCGTCGGTGCGCTGCTGCTCCATGTCCCGCTGGCGGCCCAAATCGGCGATACGCCGCTCCTCCGCCAGGCGGTCGTGCTCCAACAACTCCTGCTCCTCCGCCATGCGGTCGCGCTCCAACAACTCCTCGGTCTCCACATTGCGATCTAAAGACAGATAGAATGCCTCCTCCCTCCGTCTGCCTTCCGGTGAAAACCCGAACACTAGTTCCGGCGGTGACCGCCTCCGGCGTCGCCTACCGCGGACGGGCGGGGGCATGGTGGACGTGGCGGCGGCGTCGGCCGGTGGGGGCTTATGAGGATATGGCGAGTTGGGTCACGGTGGCACTAGAGAAGGCCGGGAAATAGTACTTATAGGCGGAAGGTAGCGCGACGGTCATCGGAATTCAATGCATAATGGCTTAGCGCGCCAACTTGCCGTGGAAAACTAGAGAAACTAAAATTATGACTGTGCCGTCCCGTCCCGTCCCGTCTGGGTCGCACGCCGTCATGGCGGTCAAACGAGTGCACTTGAATCATCTCCATCCTTGTCAATAATGATTCCACGGATTTAAAAAGCCCGCAACAATTAAAGCGTATCTTTTTTCGCATCAGTTAGATGCCTTAATTATGGCCAGCTGCATGCAGGCACTCGGAATTGCTCGCAGGCAGTACGTGAAGCAGCATGCAGCCACTTAAATCGCTGGAATTAATTAGGCTTAAACTTCTGCATGCCGAGGGCACGCATGCAGCCACTTAAATCGCTAGAACTAATTAGGCTTAAACTTCTGCATGCCGTTAATTATTGCCATGCCTTGGTCTTGCTGCTTTGCTCACGTGACTAATAAACCCGGACGAAGGGAGTACCTTGGTTGGTGAGAGGTTTGAATTAAGCCCTGCAAACCTGAAAGGAGGTACTAGTACGTGCGTGATCCGCTATTTATTCGTGTAGGATCGAGTAGGTCGTTTTTCTTGAATTGAGCCCTGCAAACCGGAAAGGAGGTAGTACGTGCGTGATCCGCTATTTATCCGTGTAGGATCAATAGTGTATCTTGTCAGTTTCTTCAGAGGTAGGCAGTTTTATCCGTGTAGGATTGATAGTGTAGCTTGTCAGTTTCTTTAGAGGTAGGCATTTTTATTCAAAAAGCTGCCACTTCGCATCTTGCGTCACAAATAAAACTGCTAGGAGCGCATTTGTAGGCTAGCTAGTGATCAATCAGTAACTTGTAAACACTGAGCGAACAGAAATAAGTAACTGTTAATGCATCTCAATGATTCACAGATCATATACAAATATGTAGCTCCAAAAGCAAAGATCAGCCACTTCGGATCTTGCGTCGCAACTAAAACTAACTAGTATGATTCCCATACATAAGATAAACATGTTAATGCATCTCAATGATTCACAGATCATATACAAATATGTAGCTCCAAAAGCAAAGATCTAGAAAAAACATCTGTTCTTCCTACTAACATGGATGCTTCTCCTGGCCAACATTCAAGATGCATCGAAAGACAAATTTGTTTGTGAAGTCTACAATTCCTCTTGCAAACGTAAATGGTTTCACCAACAAATTTGGAACCATGAGAATGAACCACACATGATGGAGGAACATCCACTGCAATATGATTTGGTCTTCTCTCGATCACACCGCGAGACTATTTTCGGAATACAAACTTTAACTTAGGAAAAATGTTGCCCATTGTATAATCAGACCAAAGCAATGAAGCACCTAGTGTTTGCCAATAAATAGTACAGTACTACTTTTCTGCAGTCCATGAAGTGACTATCCAATCTTTCTATGTCTATTTTCAAATGGCACTGCATGCAGTGACTATACTATTCTCTTGTGCAGTTCAACCAAAATTGTGGACACTTTGTTTGTTTGCCAAATAGCAACGAGCAGACATCTCTGTCTGCAAAAATATCAAGCAGCTAGTAAACATATACCACACCATGTATTTTCGGTTTAAACATGTCTCTTCCGCTTAGCATCTGTCATGTTCTCGTGACCGGACAATCTGATCTGATTATGTTTTGCCCTAGACAATTTCATACTGAATTGATTTGCTGGTTCAGAGCAGAAACATAGCGCCTATTCTTCACCAGACCAAGGATATCCATGTTCGTAGTGATGGAAGAGGTGAAGTCGATACAACCGAAATTGAGCATCCAATCATTGAATCCTGTCCTGCACCTCCAATGTAGGTCCACCCTGCCAATAAATTCACATGCAGACCACTAGTATTACTATCTAATGACAGTACAAAAAGAGTAGCAAGATAGTAGCAAACCATGTACCTTCGTAATGAACAGCTCATAGTGCCACCAATTGGATATAAAGGTTTGGAAAAAACATGCTCCTAATGTTGAACCAGTTGGACTTTTGTGCAGTTCCACTAAAATCGAGCATCCCTGTTTGCATAGATATTGAAAGTGTGATTACTCTAAAAGCGGCACTAGTTGAAGCATAGACTCACAAATATAAGCATTCCAATTTCTTAATGAGAAAAGGTAGCAAGACTGTTTCTAACCACCTGTTTGAAGGAATAAATAAAGCAACAACGGTCGATGTCGGGGAAGGCATACATAGTTTTTTACGAAAAACTGAGCCATTCTGACCTTTCCTCTTCTTTTAAGCAAATTTTGTGCAGCTCTACTACAATAAAATGCCATCACCGCCTTGACAATTCAAAGTGACACTGTACAAAAGGAAATGACTTAACATTACATCATGATGTCGTGTATGTAGTCGACGGGCATTAGAGACAAACATGAGACCTCCTCCAATAACATAATGAACATTAATTCTAACAAAGGTGTGACTAGCTTTACCGGGATAATTTGAGTGAACTCTACACCCTCTGTTCCTTAATATAAGACGTTTTCGCGGTTCAATTTAAAGTACCCAAACGTCTAGTATTTAGAAAAAACAGGTAGTAGTTTTCTTGAGCACATATCTGGGAAAGCTTGCCACACTTTATTTATGTCCATACGCTAATGCAACACCATTCGAATACTACAAATATACACTAATCCAAAGGGCTAGTGCAACAAGAGAGTAGTTAGTTTATTACAGGGTACAGTACAATGGTTTTACTGAACAGATTTAAATAAACTCTAGAACTGGAAGGTTTCTATAAGAATTAACAATACAAAATGTAAAGGTAACAAGTTTCAACATTGGTATACTAGATGTGCATGAGCATTAAACCAAATACAAAAGTCTGAAGGTAACTAGCATTATTAACTAATGACAGTATAAAAAATTGCAAACCATGTACCTCCAAGGTAAATATCATTTCGAACTCGGGGGACCTTAAAATTGCTATCCCAATCTTAATAATCGATCAAACATAAAAACTTGATCGAGCGAATCAAGAGAACAGCCGGAGGAGGAGGTGCCCTCTTGACCTTTCCTCTTGTCTTCATAATTGTGCATGCAGTTTAACCAAAATAAAATGACATCAGCCTTGGCATTTTGGTGACACTGTACACAAAAATTAACTTATCTCATGAAAGTGAGGTATGTAATCTATAAGCATTAATTGCAAAAATCTGAAGGTAGTAACAAGTTTCATCGTTGGTATCTTTGGCAGTGCAACAAAGATTAGAATGCCTTAGCTGAAAAATCTTTAATACATCCAAAATCAACAGCTAACCCTGAAATAATCCAAATTGACATTAAATGGCATTGCTTAAATTTATCGGTGGCATTAGACTGAGAGCGGCATTAGTTAAATGTGGCATCACTTTAGCGGTAGCATTGCTTGACTTGACTGCTGGCGTTATACTAAGAGCAAAAAAAGTGGCAATAAGAGCATGGGAGGCCCATTCGGACAGTGGGCGCACCAGTACGATGTACCTCCACGGACGCAGAGTGGTGAGGGAGGTATGGTTGCCCAGAGCAACAAATATCCAGGCAGCATATGTGGATTACGTCCCATTTTTGTTCTCTTTGGCTACCTTTTTCCTATGCGAGGACAAAAAACCGATCGACCTGGTCATTCTCTATTGCGTTGTCATGCATTTCTACCCTTCTTTAACCAAAAGACACGAGACTCGTTCCTTAGCTACTGATTTTCCCCTTTTCAACCTAGATGCGGGTTCGATGCCTACTCTCTCGGACAATACAGTCTCCCTTCCTTTCCTTATTCAACCCAGACATGGATTAGTCTGCATGAAGTAGGTTTTCCTTTAATAGTGCAAAGTATGGTTTTCGTGTGCGTGGCCAGCAGAGTATAGGATAACAAATTGGGAAGATGGTGGAGTGGGAAAATATCCACATGCAACGACGTGGCAGATGGGGCAATAGAACAAGGTTATGGTTCGAAAAGAGGTAGCATACCTGAGGGTCGGTGGGAAGTGGCTTCGCTCGTGGTCTTCTTCCTCCACACACACTACGGCAGCGAGCCTGGGGACGGAGGCCATCCCGCACGGGCGCTAGGTCTGAGAGGACGGCCTTGTCGTCAGTGCGTGACCTCGCTCGCCGACGACGAAAAGGCCAACGCTGCACGTCGTTTTCTTCCCCGGGCGGATCTGTGACCACCGGTGAGGAGGAGAGAGGGGCCGTCTTTTTAGATCTGGAGAGAGGGTGGTAATGTGAGAAGCAAGTGGGCAGCCCTTAGCAAGAAAGCGCCAAGCTCCAGCCTATATATCTTTTTTATCTTTGTACTACTAATCTTTGGAGGTGGAGTAGTGGTAGAGTAGTTTATATTTTCTCTGTGTACAGTACCAGTTAGTCGTGCTTCAAAACAGATCGGCACGCCACTAAAAAAATAAAGGTCGATAACTAATGCGGCACCTCGGGCCAACGCGGCCAGATCGCATTTTGCACGAGAAATTACACACCATGTTTTGTTGACACGTGGTCCTGTTCCAACATATCAGTGAGACGACGGCGAGTAGTAGGAGTATTTCCGAACGGACGTGTAGGCCGGGGCGCCTCTTCGTGAACCGTGGCAAACTCGCAACCGTCCACCGACTCTTCGCCTTTCCCTCTCGATTTGGAACTGCCGTCGCACGCTCTTCCTCTCCCTCTTCCATTTTCCTTCAGCCCTTCACCCTTTCTTCTGCCATTGTTCGATCGTCTTCTCCATGGAGGGAACAGGCCGGAAACGACCCCGTTATTCTTGCCCCGATCTGAAAGATGACGTGGTGGAGGAACTCATTGATCGGTGCAACGTCATCACCTCGGCTAGCATGGCAGGTTCGTTCAAGCCCATTCTCGACTCAACTAATAACATCATTACAAGGAACCCAAGGGTCCAGGAGCGGGTTGATCTCCCCTATCTTCTTCGTCGTGACCCTGCTGACTGGCGCGGGGACGAGGGAAGCCTCGCCTTGTGCAAGTTGATGTCGCTTGATAATGTTACGTATGATGTTAAGATGCCATCGCCTGAGGGCAAGGCTTGGGTAGGCGCAAATGGAGATTGGGTTGTTTATATTGGGTACAACTGCGTGTGGGAACTTGTAAATGTGTACACTTGTCACCGGGTTCCACTTCCAAAAATCTCAGACTGCCCAGAGGTTGAGCACACCGGTATTCTACGCACGTTCAAATACGATCATGGTGACTGTCTTCTACGGAAGATAGCAATTTGTCGAGTTCCCAACCGCTCTTGGAATTACAACAACTATGAAGTTGTTGCTATCTTCGACAAGCTTGTTGCCTTCCTTGATGGTTTGACTCGATGGATATTGCTCAAAAATCAGTTTCTGTACACAGATGAGTACTGTGATGCAATTCAATACGAGGGCCTTGTGTTTGCTGCCACCACTCGTGGCACTGTTTTTGCATGGGATCCTCGTAGTTTCGCACGTTTGTCTTCCACCGTAATTATAATTGTTTCATCCACATGCATGCGGGTTAGCAAGTTTCCCTTTACTAATTAACCTTTTTCTTGTTTTTCCAAGGTCCTGTGAACATCCCACCACCTATACTTGAAATTTTTTATAACCAAGGGGGAGATGACGATGGTTATGATCACGAGCATGAGGACGAGCAGCGCCCATATACTCTGTGGCACCTGGCAACTAATTCCGATGGATCACCTCTTCTTGTGTGTATACAGCCCACTGATGATGTTACTGCTAAGGAAGCAGGTGTAGTCTCCCATAGTCGCACTCTCCGGACCTATTCCAACACCCGTTGCATGGTATTCGGGATGTATACTAGTGTGCTAGCGCCAACTCCTTCTTCCTGGTACAGAATTGATAGTCTTGGAGAAAACTCACTCTTCCTTGGACAAAACTATCCGATGATGGTGAAAGGCGATCCAACTGTTGTTGACACAATGTTACTAGTACCATTTATGAGAAGCAACTGTGTCTATACCTCGGACATTTGGGTTGTTCCTCACCGGTATCGATATAGTAGGCCGCTTCAGCCTGGATGATCAGTCCTGCGTTGGTCTCCAGATCGAGAATGGACGGCTCGTCCCAGAGAATCACTTGTGGTTCAAAGCTAGCGTTTCCAACGTTGAGGAATGGTTGAGTTTAAGTTCATTTCATTGCTTGTTATTTGTTGTGTGGTGAAAACTTTAGTATTTATAATGTATCCTCGTTGTCGATGTGGGTTGATGACCTGTTGTATGTAATAAAATGATATGCCTATGCTAAACTTACTAAATTTATGAATGGCTTTCGAGTCGCTTCTCTGAGTGAGTGGTGCGACGAGGCAAAAAAATATTTTCCGAATACATAATTGTACGTGCATTGCAACAGGTTATCGGACGAGGCCAATCAACAATAGTAGTACACTATTTGTACTCCCTCCATCTAGGTGAGTAAATCACCTTACGAAAATTAGATTTTCCCAAAAAATTTAGGCGCCGTTCTTTAACTTTCCATCTCGATGCCCTCCCTGCCTTGTTCGCCAGCGAGCGCTTCCACCTCTGCCTCATTGTCTCCCGTGGAAACCCCTTTCCTCCCTTTTTTTTGCTCGGGCAACGACCAATGGATGTAGCACGTCCATGCGGTTATTAGGCAAGAAATAAAAGCTCTTTGCATGCTATGAATTATGAATGGCCTGCATGGGTAGCTAATAAGGCATCCTCTTAACTGCTGTGATTAAATGTTGTGTTTAGAAGAGAGAAAATATTCTTCTTTTCCACCAATCTGCTTGCACCTAGGTCGTGATGCACCTTCTAATACGACTTATTCACCTAGACGGAGTACTAGCTTCACATGCTTCGCGTGTCGGGCGGGTATTTTTACTGTAGCCATATGTTAATGTGTTCATTTGTGCGTAATCAAAGCACCTCGAATCCTCGATACTAGTACTATATAGTAGGATTAAGTAGTAGGAGTAGTAGGGTGGCATGGTCCAGAACAAGCATTCACGTCCAGGAGTACGGTACACACCACCACCACGACATCCATCTGACACCATATTATTTCTTGGAGTCCGTGCTAGAGCAATCTCTTCAACCTCGTTGTTTCTCTAACTTCAGCCATCGCGCGGCGGGCGAGGTGGGGGTTTGACGATAGTCGGTTTCCTTAACTGCGGTCCCACTTGTAAGGCCAACTCCAACGCACGACCCCAAACGGACCTCCGTTTTGCACGAACCCCAACGATAATTTTGACTAGAAAAGCAAGACCAAAGAAAACAAGAACCACAAGAATACATTTTACTACTCACCGTAAGTTGGATTAGTGCCTTCTCGATGCATTCATTGTTGATCTGCAGAGGCTCGATCTTGCGTGCTTCTTTCTTCTTCGAGTGTAAAGAAGTAGACGTTGCTTCCTCGCATCTAGTCTCATGTCTAGCCTCTATTCTAGTAGGAGTATCAACAAGTGTACTAATCTCATCTCTAGCCTCTGTGCTAGCTAAAAGTGATAGAACATCTACTAAATTGCGCTCTAGCAATATATGGATGTACTCTTCTTCCCAATACAAAAACTTGCATCCATTCTACTCCCTCCTTTGCAAAATACATGCCTTCTATTTGTCAAAATATATATGTATCTGGACATGTTTTAGTATATAGGTACATCCATTTTTGGACAAATGGAAGTCAAGTATTTTGGAACGGAGGGAGTACACAATAAATTTTTTAAGTTAGCACAACTAGTATAATCCGAGAGCACAACCAAAGATTTGGTCGAGTTCTTCCTCCTTTTGCCGACACGTGGGACATCCAGCATCCAGGTCATGTCATAAAAGAAAATAGAGTGGTAGTTGAAGCCACGAGATGTGCATCTTGGTTTAAACTGTAAATAGAATCTTACTACTCTTGAGTAAATCCAAAAGCGGCCACGAAGATCTTTATTGGATTTGTTTTTCATCACCAAAGACGCCGAGGTGAAAGATGTGCGGAGTTCGATTGGGTCCTCTTGCGTTTTCACCGACATGTGGGGCCGCATGTGAGAAAAGCAGACGATGGGCTCACAAGCGTCCGCTGGCTGGCTGAGAAGAGAGATAGAGGAGGGCTGAGCACGGACTGCAGGAAATTTGTTCTACGTATCTCGATATAAGCTCGATATAGTGGGGTGACATGGGCCATAACTAGTATTCACGTCTAACAGTACGGCACACGCCACCCACACGAGTCCCATCCGACACCAATTTTCTTGGAGTCCGTGCTACAGCCATCTCTTCTCCCTCCTGTATTCTCAGCCATCGCGCGGTGGGCGGGGTGGGGGTTTCCCGATAGTCGGTTTGCTCAACTGCGGTCCCACTTGTAAGTGAAAATGCAACACCGCACGCATTCCCGCTTGAGCGGCGTGAGACCAACCGTGTGGGGGTGCGGCCTTGAACACGACAGGCTTTTCCTTTTGAACTCATAACTTGTAAATTTTGGTTCTGCTCCATGGCGCGACCGATAGATAGAAAATAACGATTTTGCCTAGAGTAATGAGAAGTTTGGTTCTGGCGTCGTTCATGCATGGAGTACGTACGAAAATTATGAAGTTGATGCGAAAGGTAAGATAATTACTGTAGTATCATATACTACTGGATTTGACGGAAAGATAAAAATACATACGGATCCATCAACGACATCCTCACGCCCTAGTGCGCCGGGTCACCAACCGACGTGTGAGGAGCAGCGGCGTTGGCGGCGAGCTCAACGTGCTTCTGAACAGTGTCGTCCAAGGTTGCCCTGCGGTCCAAGAAGGCCAGCGTCCTATCGTCCTCCTCTTGCATGTAGTAGTCCTTGTGGACGATTTGCGCGTAGACGTGGGTGATTATGTTGATGGTGTTTTACTGCACCAGGTGCTACGCAGCGAGCGCGATCTCGAGGTGGACATTCTCCGGCGCGACGGCGGGCAGTCACAGGGCCACCAGTGCGTCGAAGAGGTTGTCACCATAGTGGCCGTTGAGGGTGGCGGGCATCGCCGAGCCTGGGCGCGTCGGCTGGAGGCTTACGCCAAAGTCGTCCGCAAGCTTCTTTACGATGGTGAACTTGTCGAGGAAACCGATGAGGACCTCGTGGAATAAGGAGACGAAGCTGTCGTCCAAGCGGCCCTCGCCCTGGCGGCCTCAAGCAATACTACCTGGAGACGTTCCTCGGTGCCGGGCCGCAGGCCGGCGTCGTGGACCATCTGGCACAGCCGGCTGATGCTCGCGCTCATCGCCTCCATGGGTCTAGCTTAGCTTCTAGTCAACTGATCTTGCAATTCGAGTGATCACTCTTGCCCTTGGTTAGCATGCGTAGGTGCGTAGGATTTCGTACTACTCCTCGGCCCTCTACAGCACCTGCCTTTAACTGTATGATAGTTGGGCTAGCCACCCCCTGGGCCCACGTTTCATTCACCCTAGGGCAGTTGCCGTAAGTCAATGAAGCTGCGTCCCCCTCCGTGCCGGTGTAGTATAGTCATCTCACCGGACCTCTAGTGGGGCCAAACGAGAGAAGTTTGATGTTTACTGGTTTATTGGTCCCCTTTGCATTTTGCGCCAAGTTTTGACCTTTGATTTAACTAATAAAATGTTAATGCATGTAAACAAAAATGTTGTGTAAGTCACCTTACGAGAACCAAATAATCCCAAAATACTTAGGCACGGTGCATTAACTCCCTCCTTGTTTCTTATTTCGTGACATATCAACCAATGAGAGATGTGGGCCGTGCATGCTTTCAATGACTTGAGACTACCAAACATGACATGCACTGTTTAGTTCATTGCATGTAATCCTATTAGTACTCTAGTTAGCAAAAAACATTAAGTTCTCTCACGATAGGAATAAAACACCATGTATTTCTTTACAGAGGGAGTAGTACATTTTTTGTGACATGCATTACTAGATATTGCTAGTCAAATACTAAAATCCAGATGGACATGGTAGTACTCCTAAATCCAGACGGTGGTGCTACTAGTACTAGTAGTAGTACTACCAATGTAGTAGTAAGAGTACTAGCACTGTACTAGCCGTTGGTCAAATTATTACGTGTTGCTCCTCACAGTGAAGTGACAAGACCTGCTACCGGAGATGACACTGAGTATAGGCGCGTGTTCAAGATACCATAGTCAGCCTCACCGTCTGCAATCACTATCATCATGGCTGTAGAGCTAGCCTGCTTACAACTATCCCTGTTAGACATAATTTCCGATGCGTAGATGCTCGTGCATTGCACGGAACACCAAGATTGGGGGTGGATTTGCTCCGTGACCATCGCGCGAAATTTTCCATGGCCTTCTAGATGTGGTAGGGAGGAGATAAGGCTGATTGTGAGAAACAAGGAGTTGTTTGTAAATAGGGAACAAGTGCGGGCATCTTTTTGCAAAAAATGGAGAAGCTTGGTTTGTATGCGTCAGATCTAGATCCGACGGCTATTGGTGAAAGATGGGAGGCACAACATCATCACCAACTCAGGTCCTGTTTGATTTGCAGGATTTTGAAAACGCAGGAATAGGACACGGCAATATTACAAGTTTCAAACTGATATTACAAATGTTAGGAGTAATGATGCACCTACGAGGAGGGAATTACTAGGAAGTTTACGTAAGAACTTTCGTTACTTTAGGTGGATGCAGCATTATCGTACAAACTAAAATCCACCGCCCTGACAAGTCACTAATGGGCAAATAAGTTTTCGAGTCTCTCGCCACTTGATGTTTCAAAAACAAATCCAGCTTCTACGGAGACTTTGTCAATTAGGCTTAGATGCTTGCGGTGATCAGCACGCCATTCATTGTTGCGCCAGAGAACGCCAAACCTCATTACCTTGAGCACACTTGCCCCGTAACAAAGAACTCGCCAATTTAATCTCAGATGTGCTGCCTCGGTAGTCGATCAAATCAATTTCTGTAAGATGGAGATCAAGGCATTCAATGAGATTGTTATAGTGCAGCACATTTTCACTTTCGTGTCTTTTTTTATCTGCAAAAGAAGAGAACATATTAGAGCAGCTAGCTGCATAAGAATGCCGTGTCATCAAGAGGTACCAATATCATTCGCTCATACGATAGGGTTGGCTGGCTAGTGATATTCTCTCTCTCTCTCTCTCTCTCTCTCTCTCTCTCTCTTTCTGTTTCCTCTCATTTAACTAGGAGCACGTGAAGAGCTTGGGCATTTGTTGCCTTCCACTATGTGGCCGATGCCATATTTCGCAAAAGTATGCCACATAATACGCATCGATGTCAAATCAAAAGATTTTGGCACTGCTCTCGCGATGTGAGAGAGTTGGCACCGCTGTGCACACAGACCCACATGTATAAACAAATCAATCAAACCAACTACACCAGCCTCTCACTCTCCCAAACAAGTGTTTTTTTATTGCCTCAGTCCTCTCTCTCTCCCACGCAGTGTTTTTTCATTGCGTGAGTTAATTTGGCACCAGAGCAAAGTAGGTGATCCAGATTGGGGCACCAGGTGAGCAATGGAGGGGCATCGATGCCAAATGCATCACAAGTGAATTTGGCACATGTTTTGGCCTACACAGCCCACTTTTGTACTCCCTCCGTCCCAAAATTCTTGTCTTAAATTTGTCTAAATACGGATGTATCTAGTTACATTTTAGTGTTAGATACATCCCTATCTAAACAAATGTAAGACAAGAATTTTGGGACGGAGGGAATGCTACCTCGTATTTAGTATAAAATTTTGACCATAAATTTACCTAAGAAAATGCCAATTCATGTCACTAAAAATTACACCATTTGAAATTATGTTCAAATACGAATCCAACGATATAGTTCTTAGTGACATGCATTAACATTTTGTCAGTTAAATCTATGGTCAAATTTTGATACTACAAAATTGGAAGAGTAAACCAGGACGGAAGTAGTACTTGCTCTTAGGGTAACCATAGAGTTACTTTCCACTATGACTAGCCTAGGCTACTATAGTAGTACAGCATAAAAATGATGCAGGTGATCACGTGAGAAAAAATACTAAAAACATTTCTTTCAGTGCAGTGCATAGATGCAGTTTTGAACACTACACTTGTCATCATAATTTGGGAAAATTAGGAAAAAATTGAGCTACGTTGTGATTACCATTTACTTATAGGAAAGAAGTTTCACCTTGATGAGTAGCTTCTCCGTGCACGGAAAGCATGTAAGGAATCCAACAACTTGATCCAGATTGGGGTCGATAGATTTTAGTGCTAAGATCTTCACTGTGCGCATGGACTAGGTCAAGCTTGTGGGAATCATTTTCTAGAAGACGTTCATAAATACATCAAGAAGAAATTTATAAATGTGAATTTCAAGAAGATAGAGAAGACGATGAGTGTTGTACCTGAACGATTACGGATCCAATAAAGAGTTCGGAGAATTTGGCAGACTAGTACACCAACGTTGTCAATTTCGGCGCGTCAATGACCCTGATTTTTGTTGGACCTTCTAGATCCGATACAAGCAATCTCTCAAGGAAAGGCGCATTCTCAATGACCATAACGTGGAACAGCTGGAGTGATCTCTTCCCAATTGATGTCTTGTTGCGGGGCCAACAAGGCACATAAATCCATCGGAGATTCATCGAGGCGATGTGGAGGCTAATGAACCCGTGGATCTCCTCAAGACGAAGGTACTCGAGACAAGATACCGGAGCAGGTGCTCCATAGCCTTCTTCGAGATGACAACGTCGAAGAGGTCGAGCTGCTTGAGTTGAGGGAGAAGAAGGGCGGGCGCGGCATTAATATGGGGAAGATGACAGGAGCTGAAGCTGGCGCGGCGCAACGTTGGCGTGAGGCGGAGCGCGGACGGCGGCAGAGAGCGACATCGTCCAGCTTCAAAGCAGAGCTCCTCGAGCTAATATAGGGCGGGGGATAAGAACCACTCGTCGAACTTGGGTTGGACCTTGCAGTTGGTACTGAACATGCGGATGTCAAGGCGTCTGGATGGCTCAGGGTGCGATGAAAGGATCTTGGAGACTGCGGCCATGCGTTTGCAATCCCCGTCGCAGAGGTAGCTGTCGATGGTGAGGTTGAGGAGGACGCAGCGCCAGAGGGGGCGCCACCGCCGGGAGAGCAGGGCGGTCCGCATGACAGATTTGGTGGGGAGGAGGCCGATGATGACGAGCAGCATGTCATCGGGGAGGCTCCTGATGAAGTCCAGGCTCGCCGGATGCGGTTTTGGCTCAAGCCGCCTCCGCCTGTTGGCTGCCTCGACGTCCATCTCAACCGGCGACGACACCGGTGTACACGTGTGCTGGTGTGTGTTGTGTGCTGTGTGTGCGCGAGTGCGTCCTTCTGTGCATGCCGCCGCGCAGTGGTGAATTGTGCGCGAGTGCGTCCTTCGAGCGCAAGAAGTTTGTCCTCAATGCGCCCTCAATTTACTAGCGTGCGGGGTGCTACCATGAGTGGTTTCAACTTTGTTTACTTCACCGCATGTCAGATGGGCCTCTAGTTTACTTATTTTCACCCATTGCCACATGGGCCAGCACACGAAGATACAGAACACGAGCTGACAAGGCAGCATGTGGATTGGTTGACAGTCAACTAAACAATATCTGAAGCTATCTGTTGACACGGTGAGCATACAATCCGTCGGTATAGAGAGTTCGAGTGAGAGGGAGGCCCGTGAGAGATAGCAGAGAGAGAGACAGAGAAAGAGCTACTCCCTCCATTCGATAATGTAGTTCCAACATTTTTTAAGTCAAACTTTTGAAACTTTGACCAAGTTTATAAAGAAATTACTTATATCTACAATACCAAAGATAAATGATAGTATGAAGTAAGTACATGTTGTGATGAATCTAATGATCGTTCCAGATGTAAATGTTTTTCTCCACATATACCTGGTCAAACTTTTACGAGGTTTGACTTTTCAAAACATCCATATGCTTATGGACGTGACAGAGTCCCTAACTAGAGAGAGAGAGAGAGAGAGAGATAAGTGTGTGTGCGTGTGTGAAAGAGACATGGACAACACACGATAAAAGTAGAGAAAAAGCGTGTGTGTCTTATGCAAACATATCACACATGCATCTTCGACAACGGAGGCAAGGTGAGGGGATAGTGTGTGGTTGTTTGGAACCGAGAGAGCAATACCCCTAGCACATGGCCAAGAGGGGTCTGACAAACAAGGGAGAAAGGTCGAGAGAGACGTACGGAGAAAATGCAGACATGGGGAGGAGAGAGTGTATGTTTGTCATAGAGAGATCCCCTAGAGATCATGATGGGACTACATGGGTGGGAGATCGAGGTGACAAGGTGTGTGCGCGATAGAAGATGCCCCGGGAGATATCGAGATAGACGTATGGATGGAAGGAGACAATACGTGTGTTCCTGATGGCTAGTAAGAGATAATCATACTTAGGAGGGGGGGAGTGCTTGCGCCGATGATGGAGTGAGGGATTATGGCACTTAGGGGGGTGCGTGTCACATGGAGAGAGAACAAGGGCGGAGTGTGTTGGATGGGTCTATATGTATAGCGCGAGCGAGACATGTGTATGTGTGAACCAGGGAGATATAAGGCCAGTTTGGCTTGCGTCCTGAGCATCTTTTGCCTGGCCTGGGGTTGTGGCTGGATTTCATGCACACTTGTTTGGTTGCTACCCTGTGAAAAAGAAAGCCCGCCTGGCCTGGGTTCCCTTGCACTTTAATTAGCCTGGCTGAACTCCAAACATCGCAGTAGCCCGCCCAGCGATCGATTTGAACGCCTGGCCGTGCACAGTCGTCGTGGCCAATGCAGGCTATGACAACATGGATGGATATTAGCATTAAATAATTGATTCATGGATTGATTGATGGGACATTGATGCTTTGTCTGGCCCAGGCATGAACCAAACGCTTCAGCACCACACAAGCCTAGCTAGGCAGAAATATTTTACATCTCATGTCCACACCAGGCATTACCGGCCATCAAGGCATGAGGGTCAGGTCATGAACCAAACTGACCAATAAAGTTTGAGAGAGATTGAGGAGCCCCGATAAGGCTGAGTGGTGCGTCAGATAGCTGAGAGGGGAAAAGAGATATTCCATCCGCTCGATAATGCAGTGCATGTAAATTTTTTAGAAGTCAAACTTTGGAAACTTTGATCATGTTTACGCAAATGTTATTTATATCTACAATACCAAAGATACATCATACAAAACTACATCTCGTGGTGAATCTAATGGTATATGTTTGTCGTACTAGATGTAATTCTTTTTCTCCACGTACATGGTCAAACTTTGGGATGTTTGACTTTTCAATAAATCTATATGCTATGGACCGAGGAGAGTGCCTCAGTCGAGACAGATCAAGTGCGTGTGAAGGAGAATGAGTAAGTGTGCAAAAAGAGTATGTGTGTGAAAGAGAAAGTTACAACAAACGATAAATTAGAGAGAGAGTGTGTTTTTTCGTTTCTTATGCGAACATATCATGCATGCATCTCCGAGATGGAAAAGCAAGGCGAGGAGATACACGAAGATAGCTAGTGTGTGATTGTTTGCAACGGAGAGAGACACCCCTGTAGCACATGTCCAATAGAGGTCGGGGCAACAAGGAACAGAGGTCGAGAGGGACACATGGATGGCATGGACGCATGGGGAGGGAGAGAGAGTGTGTTTGTGATAGAGAGATCCCGTCGAGATCGTGAGGGGACTATATGGGTGGGAGATCGAGGGAGTGCGTGCGCGATAGAAAGATGCCCCGAGAGAAATCGAGACAGACCATGCACATGTTTGTGATGGAGAATAAGATTAGCTAGTCATATACATATAGGTGGGACTGCGTGTGCCTACAATTGAGTGAGAAACCATCATACTTGGCTAGCTGGGCATGAGATTGTGTGTGTGCGCGTGTGAGATGGAGAGAGAACGAGGGGGGAGATAGAGTTTTAGATGGGCCTATCGAGTGCGAGTGAGATATGCATGTGTATGTGTGACCCAGGTGGATGGAGAGTTTGAGAGAGGGGGGGGAGAGCTCCGAGACGACATAGTGGTGCGTGAGAGAGTTACGGGCAAAGAGCCAAGGAATTTGTGTGCGTACGATGAGTGCACCCAAGATATCTAGCTTGGACTAGCTAGAGTATCATACATAGTGCGAGAGAGACCTATAGATGGTGTATATATGCATGCGAACTAGAAAGACCCCCCCACACACACACAAAGAGAGAGAGAGAGAGATGGAGAGAAAGGGAGAGGGGCCAACAAGGTTTTTGTGTCGGATGCGTGCGACAGAATTGAAGATTGTCTGAGAGAGAGAGAGAGAACATGAGTCCGGGAGAGGGGGAGGTCGCGTTTTATGCATCAAAGACTGATACAAACCATGTTTCGATATAAACTTGCATTCAAATATTTAAATTGGAGAACATGTTATCTGCCACACATGAACGGATATATGCGTATATCAAACAAGTTCATTAATTTGACTTTCAACATGTTCATGGAGTACTATAATACTGTACAACATGGTACTCGATTGAGATGTTCAATTTTGGATTTAGTTCACTATTTTGACCTACTGAACGAGTTATTTCATTGAATCGAGATATTTCATTTTGGGTTTGATTCGCGTTTTTGAGTGGGTCAACTATTTGTCATATAATAAATCGCTAGCAACGAGCATGTAAAAAGACATTACTCCCGAGCATCATCTCTCCATCTAAAAAAGAAGTGGCAAGCTAATATTTCAAAATTTGATCCGAATCGACTTGTTAAGGTAGACGTGGATGCTCGTTCTCCCAAAATTTGAACGAACCGTTAAACATCCTCTCTGCTCGGTGGAATTCGCCCGAGCAAATAAATGGGAGACGTGAAATTACCGTCCTATGTGGGACACACATCAATTGGCCCGTTGTACATCGAGGGTAGGTTCGTAACTTCATCCAAGCACGCCTTCTCCTCGGCCGAAATGACATGTGCCGAATAATTCATAAACCATGGTCGGCAAAACACGCTCTCCTCGCCCGAAATAGCTCGCACCCACTATTTCAAAACACGCTCTCCTCGCCCGAAATCGCTCGCGCCCAGTATAGTTCAAAAAACGCCCTCCTCGCCCGCAATCGCTCCCGCCCACTATTTGGGGAGAAGCAAAGTTACTCTACTATCCCTGACCCTCAAGACACGTACCCAAGCTGAGAAGCCTTTAGGCAAGGGTTGAACTGTAACTCCCCCTCACATTTCAGACAATTGCGTCCGTAAGACATGGTTCCACTCCCTCCCAATTCCCCCCCCCCCTCGCCCCCCCATTAATACCTCGTGGGCGCCAAATCACCTTCTCTCCGGGAAGCTCCCTTCTCCCGAGCAGTGAAACCTCAGCCCCACCTCCATGGCGCCCCCACCGCACCAATTTCACAGCCGCCCTCCTCCCTAATGCCGGAGACACTGTCCATTTTCCGTCGTGCACTGGGCCGTGTGCCTCTTACTCCGCGCTGCTAGTGCTGCCTCGACGACGGCTGCGTGAACCGCACCGGAGCCGATTCACCCCTGCCATTGTTCACGGTGCCGGAGCGGCTCCAACTTCGGATCCGTCCAGAGTCCTAGCGCTGCTTCCGCATAGCCGTCGACCGTCGCGACATCGCTCTTTCCCTGCCGCCGGTCGCCACCGCAACCACGCCGGCCTCACTGACTCGAAAGCTGGACCTGCCTACTTCACCATGCCGCCAGATAGGTTGCACCCTCATCTCAAATCACTTTATTTAGGCGTCAGTTGTCTGAATTTTTATTCTGGGCCAATCGATTCCCAATGGGAAGCAGCACCCCTTGAGGCGGCGGAGCTCCTAGGCTACCAGTTGGCTGGTGTCTAACGCAAGGGTGCGGGGCCGCAAGTTCGCCGCGGAAGCAGCGCTTAGATGGCTATCTTTTAGATTTGCGTGGGTTGAAGGTACCGCCGCCACGGATCTGGATGACGGGAGTCTTTGTGGATTGGCCCGGGCGGCGCAACCACGGCAAAGGCGGTGGGGCGGAGCGGGTTTTGGCCGGGCCACGGACGGCGGAGGCAGGCTGCTCTGCCGTTGGTCGCTGGCTCTTCGGGGAAGATTCCGAACAGTGTCATCCAGGAGGCACAAGACGGCCAACCATCCGGCTTAGATCAGACAGTACCAAAATAAAATAAAATCGTGTGACCCCAATTTAGTCTTCAGTCAACAGACGTGTGACCACTCTCGTACCTTGCTGTTGATCTCTTAGTGTATTTCTTCAGATCAAAGAGATATGTCGTTCTTAACTTTATGCGTTATCTGCATCTTCGCACACACCGTCTTCCGACTCACTGCAGCTGCTCCAACAAGGGAAGCATACACGGAAGGGAGCTATAGTCCCCACTCAACAGTTCCTCGCATCGAATGTGCGTGCCCGACATGGATAGCCACAACAAGCTGCAGGGCCATCGACAAGTCAGCACATGATGCTCACTCCTATGGATGGCAGCCGATAGGTTGTACCCTCATCTTACTTGTGTGCAACATTTATGGCTTTGTTATTCATCTAAGCATGGAAAATAGATCATCACATTTCACTTTGTATATTCATGCTTTGATCTCTTACGGGTCTTGTTCAGGAGTTAACGTTGTTCCATAGTTCAGCTAAGATACTTGTTCTTTAGGTAACGTTGTTCCATAGTTATCATCCATCAGCCAATGCTGTCCCACAGGCTGGTGATTATAGTATTATACCACTTCTAGTATTACCTATGCTGTTCTTTAATACTTTTGTGTGCCATCTAGTTAATCTCGAGTACAAACGATACATATTCTGTAGCTTTCATCTGTGTTCTCCCTTTAGTTTATGAGACCTGTTGCTGCTAGTTACCCCAGTCCTACTATTTATGTCATCTCCTACATGCACTCATTACATAAATCTAACTACTAGTTGTCTTCCATGCATGTCAGATATAATTGCACACACTGATATATCCACAAGAACCTCACGGAGCAATGTAAAGGCCAATAAACTTGATTTCAATGATACCCAATATGATGGAACATTTAAAGGCAGTTCTTCAGAAGACTTGCGTAAAGATGATGAATCCTCTTCACCCCACAAGGTCCTTGCTCTAACTTGGCCTGTGATATGGGTACAACATGCATATAATGTCCTGGAGTGTATCTACTCTGTTGCAATGCCATGTGCTTAGCATGCTGATCATGTATGTAAATATGTCATGCCTTCCTGTTTTTCAGTACCTATTCCATTCACGATAACATGTTTTCAAATTCAAGTACTGTCACTCTACTCTATCACAATGCCATCTGCTTAATTTGGACATCATGCTTCTGAATATCTTATGCATTGTTATTCATCAGTATGTACTTCATCCGCTCTACCATACCATGTTTTTTACATTGAAGTGTTGTTCTAGTGCTCTGTTGCAATGCCATCTTATTTTCCCAATCATACATGTGTATGTTGCCTTAGTTATTTCTGCACGTATTCCGCTAGCATACGCTTTACGTTCAACTAGTGTTTTTTGTTGTGTTGTCCTGTCGTATCCCTAGCTCTTACACCATACTCCCTCCGTCCGGATTACATGTTGCGAAATGGATAAAAGGATGTATCTAGAACTGAAATACGCCTAGACCCATCCATTTTTTCCGGATGGAGGGAATACATGTCAATATGCCATGCCTTTCTATTCTTCAAGACCTATTCCATCTCTCTGTCATGCATGTTTTATAATTAAAGCACCATTCTTCTATACAAGGCATGCAAGGGGAAGATGACTATGTTCGAATCTGAAGGGTTACAAACAAGGCCTTTGCAAAAGATCCAAACGCCATGAGATAATAAACCAACCCCAGTTTTTATAGATACTGCTCCAGCACAGAGTTTATAGATACTGATAATAAGCAGATTCCAGTGGCCAAAGAACTAGTCCGCTCCAGTCCAGCAAAAGAATGTCAACTCCATTCTTAGAAGCATGTGCGTATCCTCGCATCATGAAATTTTATAGAATTCTGATCATATTTTCTACATGTTTCTTACCCATCTCTCTTTTAGAAAATAAGGTTAAACGATACAAGACTTCCTCCATTGGGGTCGTATTCGAGGAAAATATCTTGCGGGAATTCTCTATGCTCCAATGCTGATGTAAGTACCTGTTGTATATCACTATATTTTTACATCAGCATGTATTTTGTTAATCAGCGTGAATTCAACCTTTATATGATCTAAATTTAGTTGTAGCAAAATGTATGATTAAAGGCCACAATGTTGATTTTTGCAAGGAAAACAGCCTGGTAGTTTTGCATCCTGAGCTGCATGAGTGTACTATCTCATATCAGTGGGTTTGAATACTTTGGTTCTACAGTGGGGTTTTCAGTGTTTTTTTACTGTGTTGTCCTGTCGTATCCCTAGCTCTTACATCATATTCCCTCCGTCCGATTAAATGTCGCAGAAATGGATAAAACTAGATGTATCTAGAACTGAAATACGCCTAGACACATCCATTTATTTCCGGATGGAGGGAATACATGTCAATATGTCATGCCTTTCTATTCTTCAGTACCTATTCCATCTCTGATGTAGCATGTTTTATAACTGAATCACCATTCTTCTATGCAAGGGGAAGACGGCTATGTTAGAATCTGAAGGGTTACAAACCAGGTCTTTGCAAAAGATCCAAATGCCAGGAGATAATAAACCAACTCCATTTTTCATAGATATCGCCTCCAAAGAAAGAGAAACCCAACTCCCATCGATAATAAGAAGATTCCAAAGTACAAAGAACTAGTCCGCTCCAGTCCAGCAAAAGAATGTCAACTCCATTCTAAGAAGCGTGTGCATATCCTCGCATCATGAAATCTTATAGCATTCTGATCATATTTTGTACATGTTTCTTACCTATCTCTCTTTTAGAATATAAGGTTAAACGATACAAGACTTCCTCCATTTGGATCGTATTCGAGGAAAATATCTTGCGGGAATTATCTGTGCTCCAATGCTGATGTAAGTACCTGTTGTATATCATTATATTCTTACATCAGCATGTATTTTGTTAATCTGCGTGAATCTAACCTTTATCTGATCTAAAATTAGTTATAGCAAAATGTTAAAGGCACCAATGTTGATTTTTGTAAGGAAAACTGCCCGGTAGTTTTGCATACTGAGCTGCATGAATGTACTATCTCATATCACGCACATTACTGAATTGTAGTGCTTCTCTGGTTGCCCATTCATTCATTGTGTCAATGTTGCTTTCAGACATTACCTTACGGCTGATGTTAGCTGTGCCATATTGTGTTAATTTGGTGTAGGCTAGTTGCCCAAAGCGTTCGTTGTGTCAATGTTGCTTTCCTATTATCTGATTTGGCCAATGATAGCAATGCTAGTGTGTTAATTTTGTGCAGGCATCAAGATAAGAAGACAAACTCGAAAACAAAGAAGGCAACCCCATTGTTTCTTTCCAGTAAATCTAGGAAAGGTAATATGGCAATAACTCATGATTAATCTGTTTGGTTCCCGTCCTAATTTATGTTATGATGAAGTGGTCGAGACACTCTCCACTATCATTAATACAAGCCTGCCAAAATCGCCATCTGAACATGTTCAGTATCCTCTATCTCGAATGCAACGGAATAAATGTATGTTTGTGAACCAATTAATGGCTGAAGCAATGATGGAAATGGTGGATGAATCGAGGTGCAGAGTAAATGCGACACAACAACTGATTAATGTTTTCAGAGACAATGTAGCAAAGCAGCAAGAACTTGCCCACATAATTATGGGCATCATCTGTGCTGAGGTTGCAGATTGTGACGTTGTAGATAGTTAGGTTCTGCTCATTTATTTGCACTGGCATCAATCTTTGATTGCCCAGTGGATGTAATTTCCTGTAATATATGCTGGATGTGCAACGTTATTCCCTGTATGTCGTACCTTTGCTTGATCGGTTTTGGTCCTGTGCATAATTGCTCATCGTAATGGGCTCAAATTATCTAATTTGGCCTAAAGACATGAACGAACTTTAGTGGGCCCATTAAGTTAATGGGTCGTTACTAGGCCGAAAGTTAATGGTCGGCCCTCTTACCTCCCGGGTCGTTAATAGGCCGACATCGAAGCGGGCAACAGGTGGCCCCAATTTATTTCACGGGCCGTTAACAGGCCGTTACTAAGTTTGGGCTACATATGGCCCAACTATACTGTAGGCCTTTAGCAGGCCGAAAGAGATAGCCGGCTTGTACTGGACCATGAAGAGCATGGGCCGCTAAGAGGCCGAAAGTCAGGTCGTATTGTAAACGGCCCAATTGTGTTGTGGGCCTTTAGCAGGCCGAAAGAGAAACCGGGCTGGTATTGGACCATGAAGGGCATGGGCCGTTAAAAGGCCAAAACTAAGGTCCGACTACAAATGGCCCAACTCATTTATGGTCCGTTAACAGGCCGAAGGCACATTGTATCGGGAATTGGCCCAACACTTAAATGGGTCGCTAAAGGCCAAAACTCGTGTCCGACTACAAATGGCCCAACTGATTTATGGGCCGTCAACAGGCTGAAAGTGACACCGGGCCAGAAATTGGCCCAACACTTAAATGGGCCGCTAAAAGGCCGAAACTTAGGTCCGACTACAAATGGCCCATCAGATTTATGGGCCGTCAACAGGCTGACAGACACACCGGGCCGGAAATTAGCCCAACATTTAAATGGGTCGCTAAAAGGCCGAAAGATGTACATCCTGAAAATTGGCCCATCCATTAAATGGGTTGTTAACAGGCCGAAATCTCATCGAGCCAATATTGAGCCCAAATATATAGCGGACTGTTAACGGGCTCGAACTGATGATGGGCTGCAATGGTGTCAAATCTTTAACGGGCCATTGACGGGCCGAATTGGCACATCTCGTATGGGTCGTGGGCTTAAATGGACCTGACACAAGTAGGCCTTATATGGGCCGGCCTGCTAATTTTTACTGGGCCGGCCTTTTTCACAGGAATGGGCCTCTGTTGGGCCGTGCCACGTGTCGCCGTATCATAGGCGCCTTCGGTCCAATGAGCGGATGACATCTGTCCCAACGGTGAGCCGCACGTGTTTCCTCCAGCCAATGATGATTTTACACGTGGAAAATCCCCATTGGTCGGGGTTGTTAACGGGTTATCGGATCCAAAACCCGACCCGATAGCTTAACGGCGTTCCGTTACGGTGGATGCCACGTGTCGGTCACCCTTGACGAAAGCACTTCTATGACGCGCGATTTATCGTCATGGAAGTGGGCACTTCCGTGATGATAATTTTGGCAATGTCATGGAAGACTTCTACGACAGCACATGTATGACTATCTTGATTCTGTCATAAATTTGTCATGGATGTACATGCATGACAGAAAACGCGACCTACTGTGACAAACACGTATCATCACGGAAGTGTATTTTTTGTAGTGGCTTGAGCTGGATATTGGTGTTTGTGGGAGGAAGAAGGAGTGTATGGGTGAGGAATAAGTAGAGGAGGGCCACCGTGGGCCCACGAGGCAGGGCGCACAGCAGGGTAGGCGCGCCCGACCCTCGTGGCAGTGCCGCCTCCTCTCTTGTGTCTTGCGATGCAGAAATTCTCAAATATTCTAGAAAAATCATTCTCCATTTTCGTGGCATTTGGAGAACTTTTATATTCGGGGTATTTTTATATTGCATGATAAATCAGAAAATGCACCAAAAATACTATTTTTACTTTATTTCAACTAAATAACAGAAAGTAGAAAGAGGGTACAGAAGGTTGTGCCTCCTAGATTCATCCATCTCATGCTCATCAAAAGGAATCCACTAACAAGGTTGATCAGGTCTTGTTAACAAACTCATTCCGACTAACATGGAACTGGAGAAATTTCGAATAACACTATGTTACCTCATAGGGGATATGCACATCCCCAATAATAAGAATATCATATTTCTTCTTGACAAGAGGGAAGAGGAAATTCAAAACCTCCAAATATAATCGATGGAATTTTTCCAATAGAATTGATACTGTGGACTTGAGGTTGTTTCCTCGGAAAGTGTACCGTATGCTCATTACCATTAACATGAAAAGTAACATTGCCTTTGTTGCAATAAATAACAGCCCCTGCAGTATTCAAGAAAGGTCTTCCAAGTATAATAGACATACTATCGTCCTCGGGAATATCAAGAATAACAAAGTCCGTTAAAATAGTAACGTTTGCAACCACAACAGGCACATCCTCACAAATACCGACAGGTATAGCAGTTGATTTATCAGCCATTTGCAAAGATATTTCAGTAGGTGTCAACTTATTCAAATCAAGTCTACGATATAAAGAGAGGCATAACACTAACACCGGCTCCAAGATCACATAAAGCAGTTTTAACATAGTTTTTTTTAATGGAGCATGGTATAGTAGGTACTCCCGGATCTCCTAGTTTCTTAGGTATTCCACCCTTAAAAGTATAATTAGCAAGCATGGCGGAAATTTCAGCTTTCGGTATCTTTCTCTAGTTTGTAACAATATCTTTCATATACTTAGCATAAGGATTCATTTTGAGCATATCAGTTAATCGCATACGCAAAAAGATAGGTCTAATCATTTCAGCAAAGCGCTCAAAATCCTCATCATCCTTTTTCTTGGATGGTTTGGGAGGAAAATGCATGGGTTTCTGAACCCATGGTTCCCTTTCTTTACCATGTTTCCTAGCAACAAAGTCTCTCTTATCATAACGTTGATTCTTTGATTGTGGGTTATCAAGATCAACATCAGGTTCAATTTCTACATCATTATCATTACTAGGTTGAGCATCATCATGAACATCATCATTAACATTTTCACTAGGTTCATGTTCATTACCAGGTTGTGTTTCAAAGATCGTAAATAGAGATATCATTTGGATTCTCGGTGGTTCAGCAATAGGTTCACTAGAAGCATGCAAAGTCCTATCATTTTATTTTTCTTCTTTTTAGAAGGACTAGGTGCATCAATATTATTTCTCCGAGAATCTTGTTCAATTCTCTTAGGGTGGCCTTCAGGATACAAAGGTTTACGAGTCATCTTACCAGTTCTAGTAGCCACTCTAACAGCATAATCATTTTTCTTACTATTCATTTCATTGAGCAAATCATTTTGAGCCTTAAGTACTTGTTCTACTTGAGTGGTAACCATAGAAGCATGTCTAGTAATGAGTTTAAGTTCACCTTTAACTCTAGACATATAATTACCCAAGTGTTCAAGCGTATCAAAATTGTATTTCAATTGTCTACCAAAATAAGCATTGAAGTTTTCTTGTTTGACAATAAAATTATCAAACTCTTCTAAGCATTGTCTAGCAGACTTATAGTGAGGAATATCACCTTCATCAAATCTATAAAGAGAATTTTCCTTTACTACCTGTGTCGGGTTATCAAGACCATGAGGTTCTTCAATAGGTGGAGGATTAAGATCATATGTTTCTTCAACAGGCGGTAAATTAAGACCATGTATTTCTTCAATAGGAGGTAAATTCTTAACATCTTCAGCTTTAATACCTTTTTCTTTCATAGATTTCTTTGCCTCTTGCATATCTTCAGGATTGAGAAATAGAACACCTCTCTTCCTCGGAGTTGGTTTAGGAATAGGCTCGTGGATTGGCTCAGATCCGCCTCGTGAAGTGTCCAATTATTTTCATTTGTCAACATATTATTGAATAGAATTTCAGCTTCAACCGGTGTTCTTTCCACAGAAATGTAACCAGCACAACTATCCGATAATCTCTGGAAGCATCGGTTAGTCCATTATAAAAGATATCAAGTATTTCGTTTTTCTTAAGAGGATGATCGAGCAAAGCATTAAGTAACTTGAGAAGCCTCCCCAAGCTTGTGGGCGACTCTCTTCTTCAATTTGCACAAAGTTGTATATTTCCCTCAAAGCAGCTTGTTTCTTATGAGCAGGGAAATATTTAGCAGAGAAGTAATAAATCATATCCTGGGGACTACGCACACAACCAGGATCAAGGGAATTAAACCAGATCTTAGCATCACCCTTTAATGAGAACGGAAGTATTTTCAGGATATAAAAGTAGCGAGATCTCTCATCATTAGTGAACAGGGTGGCTATATCATTCAATTTAGTAAGATGTGCCACAACAGTTTCAGATTCATAACCATGAAAAGGATCAGATTCAACCAAAGTAATTATATCAGGATCAACAGAGAATTCATAATCCTTATCGGTAACACTAATAGGTGATGTTGCAAAAGCAGGGTCAGGTCTCATTCTATCATTAAGAGATTGCCAATTCCATTTAGCTAATAATCTGTTGAGCTCATATCTATCTTTGCAAGCTAAAATAGCTAAGGAAGCTTCTTTATCAAAAACATAACCCTCAGGAATAACAGGCAAGTTTTCATCATCAGTTTCATCAATATAATCAGTTTCAATAATTTCTTTCTCTCTAGCCCTAGCAATTTGTTCATCAAGAAATTCACTAAGGGGCACAGTAGTATCAAGCATAGAAGTAGTTTCATCATAAGTATCATGCATAGCGAAGTGGCATCATCAATAACATGCGACATATCGAGCGAATAGCGTAAGCAGGTTTAGGTGTCGCAAGCTTACTCAAAACAGAAGGTGAATCAAGTGCAAAGCTAGATGGCATTTCCTTACCTCCCCTCGTAGTTGAGGGATAAATTTTTGTTTTCTCGTCTTTCAAGTTCTTCATAGTGGCCAGCAGATATAAATCCCAAGTGACTCAAAGAATAGAGCTATGCTCCCCGGCAACGGCGCCAGAAAATCGTCTTGATAACCCACAAGTATAGGGGATCGCAACAGTTTTCGAGGGTAGAGTATTCAACCCAAATTTATTAATTCGACACAAGGGGAGCCAAAGAATATTCTCAAGTATTAGCAACTGAGTTGTCAATTCAGCCACAGCTGGATAACTTAGTATCTACAGCAAAGTGTTTAGTACCAAAGTAATATGATAGTAGTGGTAACGGTAACAAAAGTAACAATAGCAAAAGTAATATTTTTTGTGTTTTCTAGTGATTGTAACAGTAGCAACGGGAAAGTAAATAAGCGAATAACAGTATATGGAAAGCTCATAGGCATTGGATCGGTGATGGAGAATTATGCCGGATGCGGTTCATCATGTAACAGTCATAACCTAGGGTGATACAGAACTAGCTCCAATTCATCGATGTAATGTAGGCATGTATTCCGAATATAGTCATACGTGCTTATGGAAAAGAACTTGCATGACATCTTTTGTCCTACCCTCCCGTGGCAGCGGGGTCCTAATGGAAACTAAGGGATATTAAGGCCTCCTTTTAATAGAGTACCGGAACAAAGCATTAGCACATAGTGAATACATGAACTCCTCAAACTATGGTCATCACCGGGAGTGGTCCTGATTATTGTCACTTCGGGGTTGCCGGATCATAACACATAGTAGGTGACTATAGACTTGCAAGATAGGATCAAGAACTCACATATATTCATGAAAACATAATAGGTTCAGATCTGAAATCATGGCACTCGTGCCATAGTGACAAGCATTAAGCATAGCAAAGTCATAGCAACATCAATCTCATATCATAGTGGATACTAGGGATCAAACCCTAACAAAACTAACTCGATTACATGATAGATCTCATCCAACCCATCACCGTCCAGCAAGCCTACGATGGAATTACTCATGCACGGCGGTGAGCATCATGAAATTGGTGATGGAGGATGGTTGATGATGACGACGGCAATGAATCCCCCTCTCCGGAGCCCCAAACGGACTCCAGATCAGCCCTCCCGAGAGGTTTTAGGGCTTGGCAGCGGCTCCATATCGTAAAACGCGATGAATCCTTCTCTCTGATTTTTTTCTCCCCGAAAGCAAATATATAGAGTTGGAGTTAAGGTCGGAGGAGCTCCAGGGGGCCCACAAGGTAGGGGGGGTGCGCCCACCACCCTCGTGGACAGGGTGTGGGCCCCCTGGTCTTCATCTTTTGCAAGGATATTTTATTATTTCCAAATAGACGTTCCGTGGAGTATCAGGTCATTCCGAGAACTTTTGTTTCTGCACATAAATAACACCATGGAAAATCTGCTGAAATAAGCATCAGTCCGGGTTAGTTCCATTCAAATCATGCAAGTTAGAGTCCAAAACAAGGGCAAAAGTGTTTGGAAAAGTAGATACGACAGAGACGTATCATTGCAGCACCTCCGCAAGGTAGGGGTTGATGACCTTCTCGAAAAATTTGTCCTTGGGGCGCTTGAAGACGTCATGGTGATCTAGATCTGTCAGAAAAACAGCTCGAAACAAAAGCAGAGGATATTTGCGTGGTGCGGTGGTCAAAACCTTCGGGAGATTATATAATGAATTTTTACTAACCAAAAGAAGTATCATGCAAGAAAACGGAGTCCGGAGGGCACACGAGGTGCCTACGAGGCAGGGTTTGCGCCGTCCACCCTCGTGGATGCCTCGTGTCCCTTTTGGACTACTTCTTATTTTCCTAATTTCTTAAATATTCCAAAACAAAGAAAAATTGCTATTAGAACTGTTTTGGAGTCGGTTTACTTACCGTACCACATACCTATTCCTTTTCGGAGTCTGAAACGTTCTGGAAAGTGTCCCTTATGTACTCCTCTGGGGTTACTGTATCAATAACATTGGTTTCAACATTTATGGGATTACCTGAGATATAATGTTTGATTCTTTGACCGTTCACCACCTTTGGATTTGTGCCTTCGAAGTTGTTAATTTTTATGGCACCGGAACAATAGACCTCCTCTATAACGTAAGGACCTTCCCATTTAGAGAGGAGTTTTCCTGCAGAAAATCCTAAACGAGAGTTGTATAGCAAAACATAATCACCTACATTAAACTCACGCTTTTGTATCCTCTTGTCATGCCATCTTTTAACTTTTTCTTTAAACAGTTTGGCATTCTCATAGGCTTGGGTTCTCCACTCATCAAGTGAGCTAATGTCAAATAGTCTCTTCTCACCGGCAAGCTTGAAATCATAATTGAGCTCTTTAATGGCCCAATATGCCTTATGTTCTAATTCGAGAGGTAAGTGACATGCTTTTCCTAAACCATTTTATACGGAGACATACCCATTTGATTTTTATATGATGTTCTATAGGCCCACAATGCATCATCAAGTTTCTTAGACCAATTCTTTCTAGATCTATTAACATTCTTTTGCAAAATTAATTTGATCTCTCTATTACTCAGTTCTACTTGACCACTAGATTGTGGGTGGTATGGAGATGCAATTCTATGATTAACATCATACTTAGCAAGCATTTTACGAAAAGCACCATGAATAAAATGTGAACCACCATCAGTCATTAAGTATCTAGGGACTCCAAACCTCAGAAAAATAACTTCTTTAAGCATCTTAATAGAGGTGTTATGATCCGCACTACTAGTTGGAACAGCTTCTACCCACTTAGTAATGTAATCAACAGCAACTCAAATATGTGTATACCCATTAGAAGAATGAAACGGTCCCATATAATCAAAGCCCCAAACATCAAATGGTTCAATAACAAGTGAATAGTTCATAGGCATTTCTTGACGTCTACTAATATTACCAATTCTTTGACATTCATCGCAAGACAAGACAAACTTACAGGCATCTTTGAAGAGAGTAGGCCAATAAAAACCGGATTGCAATACCTTATGTGCAGTTCTATCTCCAGCATGGTGTCCTCCATAAGCCTCGGAGCGACACTTGCGTAGGATCTGTTCCTGTTCATGCTCAGGTACACAGCGTCTAATAACACCATCTACTCCTTCTTTATAAAGGTGTGGGTCATCCGAGAAGTAATGTCTTAAATCATAGAAAAACTTTTTCTTTTGCTGGTATGTGAAACTAGGTGGTATAAATTTAGCAACAATGTAATTAGCATAATCAGCATACCATGGAGCAGTACGAGAAGCATTTATGACAGCTAATTGTTCATCAGGAAAGCTATCATCAATAGGTAGTGGGTCATCAAGAATATTCTCTAACCTAGATAAGTTGTCTGCAACGGGGTTCTCAGCTCCCTTTCTATCTATAATATGCAAATCAAATTTTTGTAGTAGGAGAACCCATCTAATAAGTCTAGGTTTAGCATCTTTATTTTCCATAAGATATTTAATAGCAGCATGATCAGTGTGAACAATTACTTTAGAATCAGCAATATAAGGTCTGAACTTATCACAAGCAAATACAACTGCTAAAAATTCTTTTTCAGTAGTAGCATAATTTCTCTGGGCACTGTCTAGAGTTTTACTAGCATATTGAATAACATTTAATTTCTTATCAACTCTTTATCCTAGAACAGCACCTACAACATAATCACTAGCATCACACATAATTTCAAAGGGTAAATTCCAATCAGGTGGCTGAACAATAGGTGCAGAAATCAAGGCTTTCTTAAGTATTTCAAATGATTCTACACAATCATCATCAAAGACAAAAGGAACATATTTTTGTAAGAGATTAGTCAGAGGCCTAGAAATTTTTGAGAAGTCTTTAATGAACCTCCTATAAAAACCGGCATGACCAAGGAAACTTCTTATACCTTTAATGTCCTTAGGACACGACATCTTTTCAATAGCATCAACTTTAGCTTTATCAACTTCAATACCTCTTCTAGAAATTTTATGCCCCAAGAAAATACCTTCATTAACCATAAAGTGGCACTTCTCCCAATTCAAGACAAGATTAGTTTCTTCACATCTCTGCAAAACTCGATAAAGGTTGCTTAAGCAATCATCAAAATAAGTTCCATACACTGAGAAATCATCCATGAAAACCTCAACAATATTTTCAAAGAAGTCAGAGAATATAGCAGTCATACATGTTTGAAAGGTAGCAGGTGCATTGCATAAACCAAAATGCATACGTCTATAAGCAAAGGTACCGAAAGGGCAAGTAAAAGTGGTCTTTTCTTGATCCTCTTTTGACACAAATATTTGAGAGAAACCAGAATAACCGTCTAGAAAGCAAAAATGTGTATGTTTGGATAATCTTTCTAGAATTTGATCAATAAAGGGTAAAGGGTAATGATCCTTTTTAGTAGCTTATTTAGTTTGTGAAAATCAATTACCATTCTATAACCTGTAACAATTCTTTGTGGGATCAATTCATCTTTATCATTAGGAACAACAGTAATACCTCCCTTCTTAGGGACACAATGGACATGACTTACCCACTGACTATCAGCAACATGATAAATAATACCTGCCTCTAGAAGTTTTAGTATTTCTTTTCTTACCACTTCTTTCATCTTAGGATTTAACCGTTGTTGGTGATCAACAACCGGTTTAGCGTCTTTCTCCAATTTTATTTTATGCTGGCATAGAGTGGGATTAATGCTCGTCAAGAGTATATCCAATATCTTAGGCTGATCTCCTCCATACCGATCCACGTCCTAGCTCTCTAAGATCTCGCGGACGAACTCGGCGAACTCGCAACACAGAAAGACACAAGATTTATACTGGTTCGGGCCACAGTTGTGGTGTAATACCCTACTCCAGTGTGGTGGTGGTGGATTGCCCCTTAAGATCATCAAGAGTATATCCAATAGCAGCACATTGCTTCTTCAGAGTTTTCAATAATTCCTCTTCTTCCTGCTCCGAAAGGTTAGCACTACTAATAACAGGATATGTCTTCTTTTCATCAAGATAAGCATATTTAAGAGTATCAGATAATGGTTTAAGCTCAAACACGGGATCACCCTTGGGTGGAGGAGGATCCCCTGGAATTTCAACATGCAATTTGTGTTTAAAAATAGGTCCCTGCTTGAAGAATACTTCATCTATTTCCCTTCTTTCATTCATAAACATATCATTTTCATGGTCTAGCAAATATTGTTCTAAAGGATCATTAGGAGGCACGGCAATAGAAGAAAGACCAATAATTTCATCTTTACTAGGCAATTCTTTATCATGGGGTCATCTATGAAATTTAGCAAAATTAAAATCATGAGACATATCCCCTAAACCAATAGTAACACATCCTTTTTGCAATCTATCTTAGCATTAACAATATTCAAGAAGGGTTTGCCAAATATAATGCGACAAAAGTCATCTTGTGGGGAACCAAGAACAAGAAAATCAGTAGGTTATTTAACTTTCCCACACAAGACTTCAACATCTCTAACAATCCCAACTGGTGAAATAGTATCTCTATTGGCAAGCTTAATTGTAACATCAATACCTTCTAACTCAGTAGGTGCAATAACATGCATAATTTCTTCATATAAAGAATGAGGTATTGCACTCGCACTAGCACCCATATCACATAAACCATGATAACAATGATCTCCTATTTTGACAAAAATAACATGCATGCCTACAACAGGTCTATATTTATTTTTAGTATCGGGTCTAGCAATTCTAGCAGCTTCATGACAGAAGTAAATAAAATGCCCATCAATATTATCGACCAAGAGATATTTAACCATAGCAATACTAGGTTCAACTTTAATTTGCTCAGGGTGTAGGTGTCCTAGTATTACTCTTACGAACCACAGTTGAAGCTTTAGCATGATACTTTATTCTAGCAGGGAAAGGTGGTTTCTCAATATAAGCAGTAGGAACAATAGGATCAACATTATAAGTGATAGTCTTTTCTTCAACTTTAATAGGTTCAACTACTTTTACTTCAATGGGAGGATGATATTTAAACCACTTCTCCTTAGGGAGATCAACATGAGTAGCAAAGGATACACAGAAAGAAGCTACTATCTCAGAGTCAAGTCCATATTTAGTGCTAAATTCACGAAAAGCATCGGTATCCGTAAAAGATTTAACCCAATCAAACTTAGGCGTTATACCTGACTCCTTACCTTCCTCGAGTTCCCAATCTTCAGAGTTGCGTTTAATTCTTTCCAATATATCCCATTTGAATTCAATAGTCTTCATCATAAAAGAACCAGTACAAGAAGTATCGAGCATGGAGCGATTATTGAGAGAAAGCCGAACATAAATTTTTTGAATAATAATTTCTCTTGAGAGCTCATGATTGGGGCATGAATATAACATTGACTTAAGCCTCCCCAAAGCTTGAGCGTGCTTTCTCCTTCACGAGGCCAAATACTATATATATAATTACAATCACGATGAACCAGATGCATAGGATAAAAATTCTGATGAAATTCCAATTTCAATCGGTTGTAGTTCCATGATCCAATATCATCGCATAGCCTAAACCATGTCTATGCCTTTCCCATCAAAGATAAAGGGAAGACCTTCTTCTTGATAACATCCTCGGGCATACCTGCAAGATTAAATAATCCACAAACTTCATCCACATAGATTAGGTGCAAATCGGGATGCAATGTTCCATCTCCTGTAAAAGGATTAGCTAGCAGTTTCTCTATTATACCCGAAGGAATTTCAAAGTAAACATTTTTAGTAGGTTCAGCAGGTTGAGGAGCAACTCTTTGCTCTACTGGTCGGGGTGAAGATACCCCGAACAAGCCCCTCAAAGGATTAATTTCCATAGTAACAAGTGATAGTAAATTTCAGCACACTATATAAATTTTTCCTTACCAAATTCCACCTACCAAAGGCGCTTCACTCCCCGGCAACGGTGCCAGAAAAGAGTCTTGATGACCCACAAGTATAGGGGATCTATCGTACTCCTTTCGATAAGTAAGAGTGTTGAACCCAACGAGGAGCAGAAGGAAATGACAAGCGGTTTTCAGTAAGGTATTCTCTGGAAGTACTGAAATTATCGGTAACAGATAGTTTTGTGATAAGGTAATTTGTAACGGGTAACATGTAACAAAAGTAAACAAGGTGCAGCAAGGTGGCCCAATCCTTTTTGTAGCAAAGGACAAGCCTGGACAAACACTTATATAAAGGAAAGCGCTCCCGAGGACACATGGGAATTATCGTCAAGCTAGTTTTCATCATGCTCATATGATTCGCATTCGTTACTTTGATAATTCTATATGTGGGTGGGCCGGTGCTTGGGTACTGCCTTTCCCTGGACAAACATCCCACTTATGATTAACCCCTCTTGCAAGCATCCGCAACTACAAAAGAAGTATTAAGGTAAACCTAACCATAGCATGAAACATGTGGATCCAAAATCAGCCCCTTACGAAGCAAGCATAAACTAGGGTTTAAGCTTCTGTCTGTCGGATCACGGGTTTCAGCAAAACCCTTAAGGTTCGAACAGTGGGGTGTGCACGAAGATCTCCTCCATACCGATCCACGTCCTAGCTCTCTAAGATCTCGCGGACGAACTCGGCGAACTCGCAACACAGAAAGACACAAGATTTATACTGGTTCGGGCAACAGTTGTGGTGTAATACCCTACTCCAGTGTGGTGGTGGTGGATTGCCTCTTAGGCTGTTGATGCCTCGGTATTCCGCGCCTACGCTTGTCTCCTTAGCACAAAGAGGAACCAAGGATGCTACGCGCGCTGGCGCCCGCCTGATGTCGATCGTCATGGCCCACGTCACGAGAGCCTCGCGAGGTTTGCCTTGCCTTGATCTCTCCGCTCCTCGCGAGCCTGCCTGGCGAGGCCGCTCCTGAGGAGGTCTTGTGTTGTCCGCCTCACGAGGCTTGCCCCCTCGCGAGGGTCTTGAATGCCTTGTTGATGAAGATGGGCCATACGGGCCTACTAGCTCAGCCGCGCCGTGGGCCGTAGGCAGGCAAGTCTGGGGACCCCCATTCCCAGAACGCCGACACTGTCACTCTAGCAACCCATCATCTACCTATTACTTCCCAATGCCTTCCCCTAGGCCCAAACAATGGTGAAGTGTCATGTAGTCGACGTTCACATAACACCACTAGAGGAAAGACAACATACATCTCATCACAATATCGAACGAATACCAAATTCACATGACTACTTATAGCAAGACTTCTCTCATGTCCTCAGGAACAAACGTAACTACTCCCAAATCATATTCATGTTCATAATCAGAGGGGTATTAATATGCATAAAGGATCTAAACATATGATCTTCCACCAAATAAACCAACTAGCATAAACTACAAGGAGTAATCAACACTACTAGCAACCCACAGGTACTGTTGAACACGTGCACATGTATGTAGGTCTGGGTTTTGTATGCAGTACCTGTAGTGTCTGTCTCCCTCTGTATGTACGTGTATCTTAGGAGACAAGATACCGGTCGCACCCCTTGTACCTATATATATGTGCCTAGTGCACGATCAATCAATTATCGATGCACCAAATCATTCTCTACATGGTATCCATCGCAAGTCGATCCTCCCGCTTCCGCTAACCCTAGCCGCCGCCTCGGGTCGCCGCCACCGCCCCACGCTGCCGCCACCGCCCTTCCTCCCCGCGCGCCTTCCCCTCCATGCCGCGCCGCCCTCCCACCGCGCCGCCCGCCCTCCACCGCCGCGCCGCTTCTCCCCAAGCCGCGCCGCCTCCCTCCCCACGACCTCGCAGCCATGTCGTCCAACGCCTCCACCTACTCCAACCCCTTCGCCGTCGACCCTGCTGAGATCCGCGACATCAATGTCCATGCACGTGTCCCTGTGGTCCTCGACGCCTCCAACTCCATGTACTTCGCGTGGAAGACGTACTTCTCGCTACTCTTCCGCGAGAACCACCTCGTGGATCATGTGGATGGCACCATGGAGTCCCGTGCCATGGTGGACGACACCGAGTGGACCGCGATCGACGCCACGATAATCCGGTGGTTCTTCACCACCATCTCCAAGGACTTGTTCCACACGGTCGTGAGCGCCGGCAATGACGCCCGTGCCATGTGGGTCAAGCTGAACGGTCTCTTAACCGACAACAAACTTCAGCGCCGCGTTTTTTTGCAGCAGGAATTTTTTGACTGTCACCAGGATGAACAGTCCATTGATGACTACTACCGCCGCCTGAAGACGTTGGCAGATGAGCTCCGTGACATTGGAGCCAAGGTGGATGACGATCTCCTCCTCAGCATGCTCACCGCCGACCTCAACAAGGACTTCGGCAACGCCGCCTCCAACCTCACCTTGATGTCGGAGCCCTCCTTCCCCAAGTTTGTGGCATACTTGCGGTTGGAGGAGCGCCGGATGAAGGGGGTCAAGAAGCGTGTGCAGCATCACGCCCTCGCCGCCAGCACCTCAAGTGGTGCCCCTCCATAGGCCGCCCCACCCGTGTCGCGCCAGCAGCCGCCGCCCCCCGTGCCTCCGGGGTATTTCTCCCTCCCGCCCGCGCCTCCCGCCCCTCCCGCAGCCCCCCAGCAGCTGGGCGGCGGACGCCGCGGCAACCGCCGCGGGGGCGGCCACAAGAAGCAACAGGCGCCGGGGGGGCCCTCGTCAGCAGCAGCAGCAGGTGACTCCCCCATGGACGTACGGCACCAACCCGTGGACCGGCGCCGTCCACGCGTACTCGATGCCGGTTCCTCGGGCTCCTGCTCCGGGCATCCTTGGGCCTCGCCCGGCGGGCCACCAGGCTCTCTTCGCCGCGCAGATCGCCGCTCCCTACAGCGGCTACGGTGCCGCCCCCCTGCGCCAGCCTACGGGTCCGCGCCGGCCTACGGGGCCGCGCCCGCCTACGGCGTCACCACCTCGTCGGCCTTCGGTGCAGCTCCCGCGCGGGCCTACGGAGGGTTTTACCCTCCTCAGGTGCCGCCGCCGTGGGACCCGGCCCTGCTCGCCGCCCTGCACTCCGCCCCATCACCGAGCTCTTATGGTGGCGGTGGTGACTAGTACATGGACTCGGGCGCCACCGCTCACATGACTGCTCATCCTAGTAACCTCACGTTTGCCACTCCCGTTCATACTCCCACCTGTATCACCGTTGGTAACGGTTCCTCCCTACCCATTACACATGTCGGTCATATGTCTTTTCCATCTACTTCTACTCCTGTCCATATGTCTAATGTTCTTGTGTATCCTGACTTAGTTACTAATCTTGTTTCTGTTCGTCGCCTTGCTCGTGAGAACCCTATCACCGTTGAATTTGATGATATCGGTTTTTCTGTGAAGGACGCTCGTACACGGATGGTACTCCACCGATGTGATAGCCCGACGAGCTTTACCCAAAGGCACCCTCCGGCGCCACCACCACCCGTCGTCCCGTCGCCTTCGCCGCCAGTGTCGATCTTTGGCATGCCCGTCTTGGTCAAACCAACTCCACCATTATGCGTTAGATTCTTCAGAGTTTTTCTTTCTCATGTAATAAGGTCGACGATCATACTTGTGAGGCTTGCCGTCTTGGCAAGCACGTTCATCTTCCCTTTAGCGAGTCTACAAACATTACCAGCTTTCCGTTTCAGTTATTGCATAGTGATGTTTGGACGTCCCCCGTTGCTAGCAACACGGGCTATTTATACTATCTGGTGATATTGAATGAATTTTCTCATTATGTGTGGACATTCCCTCTCTGTCGCAAGTCCGACGCTCTTGCCACACTCACAACTTTATTCATATGTCACCACACAGTTCGGTCGTCCCATTCTCGCCTTGCAAACTAACAATGGCAAGGAGTTTGACAACGTCGCCATCCGCAATTTACTTGCGTCCCACGGCACCATTTTTCGCCTCACATGCCCCTACACGTTCCAGCAGAACGGTCGCGCCGAGCGCGTCCTTCGCACTCTTAATGACTGTGTCTGCACGTTGCTCTTCCACTCCTACGTGCCTCCTCGGTTCTGGCCGGACGCGCCATGATCGCCAAACCGCTCATTAACATTCGCCTTATCGCTCCTCACCGAACTATACTCCTCACCAGCTCCTCTTCGGTGCGGTTCCATCTTATGATGGTCTTCGCATCTTCAGGTGTCTCTATTATCCTAGCACCGCGTCCACTGCTCCTCACAAACTCGCACCCTGGTCGCTTCCTTGCATTTTTCTTGGTTATCCTCCCAACACCAAAGGTTACCGGTGCTATGATCCGGTGTCCCACCGCGTTTTCACTTCGCGACATGTGTACTTTGATGAGCTGGTGTTCCGTTTCAGAAGGTACCGTCACCTTCGGCGTCTCCAGCGGCTGATTCGCCTGCCACCACCTCCGCGGACCGCCCGGCCATGCCCGGAGTCGGCCCGCCCAGGCCTCCCTGCGCGGCAGCCTCAAGGCCGCTGCCCCTACCGTGGCCCCTGTCGCTGCCACTGCAGCTGCCCCTCGGCCGCCCTGGCCCCTGCGGGCCCCCCGGCGGCCCTCGGTCCTGTCGTGGCCCCTGATGCTGCGGCCTCCTCAGCCACCCCCACCACGGCCCCTGTTGCGGTCCCCGCGGCCCCCGTCGCTATGGCCGCACCCCTCACCGGTGTGGTCACTCGGGCTCGGACCGGGACACTTTGTCCCAGCACGCGCTACCCGTCGGACGAGTACGCGTGTGCCGCATCCACCTCGGCGCCGTCTCCGCTACCCACCTCCGCCGCGCAGCCTTCGATCCGGAATCGCTAGCTGCGATGCGCGTGAGGAGTTTGATGCCTGCAAGCGCAACCGTGCGTGGCAGCTTGTTCCGCGGCCTCCCGTGCCAATGTCATCACTGTCAAGTGGGTCTTCCGCCACAAGACTCGCCCCGATGGTTCTCTCGAGCGCTACAAGGCGCGTTGGGTGGTGCGCGGCTTCCGCCAGCGTGCCGGCGTGGACTTCACCGACACCTTCGCCCTGATTGTCAAACCGGGCACGATTCGAGCCGTCCTCCAGCTTGTTGTTTCTCGTGCCTGGCCGGTTCACCAGCTCGATGTGTCTAATGCTTTCTTGCATGGTCATCTCGACGAGCAGGTGTTCTGTCAGCAGCCTACTGGTTTTGTCGGCACCGACTATCCGGACCATGTGTGCTTGCTCTCCCGTTCTCTCTACAGGTTGAAGCAGGCGCCTCGGGCCTGGTACCAGCGGATCGCGGCCTTCCTTCAGCAGCAGGGGTTCCGATCCACACGGTCCGATGCCTCCATGTTTGTCTATCACCAGAGGCCCGCCACCGCGTACCTCCTACTGTACGTCGACGACATCATCCTGACTGCCTCCTCGCCAGCGCTACTTCAGCAGATCACAGCTTGCCTCGGCACCGAGTTCGCCCTCAAGGACTTGGGGGCTCTCCACTACTTCCTCGGCATTGAGGTAGTGCGCCGGGCTACTACCTTCTTCTTGCACCAGCAGAAGTATGCCTACGAGCTTCTGGAGCGAGCGGGCATGCTTAACTGCAAGCCTGCTCCTACGCCTGTCGACACGAAGGCTAAGGTGTCCGCCGTCGAAGGTTCTCCGGCGTCTGACGCTCCCTTCTACCGCTCCATCGTCGGTGCGCTTCAGTATCTCACACTGACGCGTCCGGAAATTCAGTATGCTATCCAGCAGGTGTGTCTTCATATGCATGCTCCTCGTGACACCCATTGGGCTCTCGTGAAACATATACTTCGGTACATACGTGGCACCACAGCCATGGGTCTCACTCTGACGGCATCACCTGACACCAGCCTTGTCGCCTACTCCAACACCGACTGGGCTGGGTGTCCAAACACTCGCCGCTCCACCTCCGGCTACTGCGTCTACCTCGGGCCCTCTCTGATTTCGTGGTCGTCTAAACGACAACCCATGGTCTCACGATCGAGCACCGAGGCTGAGTACCGGGCCGTGGACAATGCCGTCGCGGAGTGCTCTTGGCTACGACAGCTACTTCAGGAGTTGCTATGCGAGGTCACCAAGGCGACACTTGTCTACTGTGACAACGTCTCTGCGGTCTACCTTGCTGCCAACCCGGTCCATCATCGACGGACGAAGCATATTGAGCTCGACATTCACTTCGTCGGGGAGCACGTCGCACTTGGTCGTGTTCGTGTTCTACATGTGCCCACCGATCAGCAGTTCGCCGATGTCATGACGAAGGGACTACCAACCTCGACATTCGAGGGCTTTCGGTCCAGTCTCTGCGTCACCGGCGATGCTTCGACTGCAGGGGGTGTTAAACATGTGTACATGTACGTAGGTCTGGGTTTTGTATGCAGTACCTGTAGTGCCTGTCTCCCTCTGTATATACGTGTATATTAGGAGACAAGATACCGGTCGCACCCCTTGTACCTATATAAATGTGCCTAGTGCACGATCAATCAATTATCGATGCACCAAATCATTCTCTACAGGTACCAATCTGAGGTTTTGAGACCAAGATTGGATACAAGAGATGAACTAGGGTTTGAGAGGAGATGGTGCTAGTGAAGATGTTGATGGAGATTGACCCCCTCCCAATGAGAGGATCGATGGTGATGACGATGGTGATGATTTCCCCCTCTCGGTGGGATGTTTCCCCGGCAGAACAGCTCCGCCGGAGCCCTAGATTGGTTTCGCCAGGTTCCGCCTTGAGATGGCAGCACTTCCTCCCGAAAGCTTCCTTCTGATTTTTTCCAGGGTAAAATACTTCATATAGCAAAAGATGGGCACCGGAGGCCTGCCAGGGGGCCCACGAGGCAGGGGGCGTGCCCAGGGGGTAGGGCGCACCTCACCCTCGTGGACAGGGTGTGGCCCCCCTCTGGTGCTTTCTTCACCCAATATTTTTAATATATTCCAAAACTAACTTTCGTGGAGTTTCAGGACTTTTGGAGTTGTGCAGAATAGGTCTCTAATATTTGCTCCTTTTCCAGCCCTGAATTCCAGATGCCGGCATTCTCCCTCTTCGTGTAAACCTTGTAAAATAAGAGAGAATAGGCATAAGTATTGTGACATAATGTGTAATAATGTTGGCGTTCTGGGAACGGGGGTCCCCAGACTTGCCTGCCTGCGGCCCACGGCGTGGCTGTGCATGCAAGCCTGTACGGCCCATCTTCATCGACAAGGCATTCAAGACCCTCGCGAGGGGCCAAGCCTCGCGAGGTGGACAACACAAGACCTCCTCAGGAGCGGCCTCGCCAGGAAGGCTCACGAGGGGCAGAGAGATCAAGGCAAGGAAAACCTCACGAGGTTCCCGTGACGTGAGCCATGACGATCGAGACCAGGCGGGCGCCAGCGCGCTCAGCGTCCTTGTTTCCTCCTTGGTGATAAAGGGGCAAGCACAGGCGCGGAGAACCGAGGCATCAAGAAAAGATTTCCATATTGGCGCAACGAGACCAAGACCAGCGGGACGGCAAGACGGAGGTCACCATGGAGCCCAAGGCGGCGTCACCACCAGAGCCTTTTTGCAGGCGAAGACTACTTTTGTCAGGATAAGCTGTACTAGCTGTCCCCTTTTAAATTGGCCGTTGTTTGCTCCCTTCCCGCTCAATATTTGGGAAGAGGACCAGGGCCTCTATAAATAGGACTAGCCACCACTGTAGGAGAGACCGGGGCCTGAGCTGGTCGAATCTACACACACACAAGTTCGCTGTCAGTGTCAAAACCGGCGGATCTCTGGTAGGGGGTCCCAAACTGTGCGTCTAAGGCGGATGGTAACAGGAGGCGAGGGACACGATGTTTACCCAGGTTCGGGCCCTCTCGATGGAGGTAATACCCTACTTCCTGCTTGATTGATCTTGATGATATGAGTATTACAAGAGTTGATCTACCACGAGATCGTGAGGCTAAACCCTAGAAGCTAGCCTATGGTATGATTGTTGTTGTCCTACGGACTAAACCCTCCGGTTTATATAGACACCGGAGGGGGCTAGGGTTACACAGAGTCGGTTACAAGGGAGGAGATCTACATATCCATGGTGCCAAGCTTGCCTTCCACGCCAAGGAGAGTCCCATCCGGACACGGGACGAAGTCTTCAATCTTGTATCTTCATAGTCCAACAGTCCGGCCAAAGGATATAGTCCAGCTGTCCAGAGACCCCCTAATCCAGGACTCCCTCAGTAGCCCCCGAACCAGGCTTTAATGACGATGAGTCCGGCGCGCAGATTGTCTTCGGCATCGCAAGGCGGGTTCTTCTCCAAATTCCGAATACCTGTTGAGTAGTGTCCGACTTCCCATAAATGTTGCACTTCTTGGCTTCCGCGCCCAATAATGGCTATCTTCCACGTGTCGAGCGAATGCAAGAAGCCAGGGCATTTTTTACATTTGCCACCCTAGCCATGTGAGTAAACTGTTTATTAAAGAGACGGAGATTCGTAGATCCAAATCACACCATCCTCCCACGGTGAGTATCCATCGGAGCGCGCTTGGAAAAATCCATTCCAACATGGCCAACCATCGCAGCTCCTCCTCTCGCTCCCGTAGCCCTAAGCCCGGTGATTGGAAGAAGTGTTCTGTCCCGCACAGCCAAGCCAATTAGTAGAGTTACAGACCCAGGGATTTCTCCCTCCAGCGTATATGGTCCCCGTTCGAGCCGGGCTCGCTTCCTATAATGGCGGGGACCAAGCGGAGAGCTTTCCCAATCCCTCCAAGGGGGAGCGGGTATGCCTTGTCCCTTATTTATTAAGGGGACTTGGATTCCCAATCCATCCGTTCCTCCGTGGGCTCCTAGAGTTTTATGGCCTCCAGTTGCATAACTTCACCCCTGCTTCCATATTACACATCGCTGGTTACGTTGCCCTTTGTGAGTTGTTTCTGGGCTGCGAAGCTCATTTCGCGCTGTGGAAGAAGCTATTCTGCCTTGTGCCCGCATACGTATAGGGGTCAATATATCAAGTGGGCGGAGCGAAATATGGCATCGCCAGGACCGGATACCTGTCCGGCACCCCGAAGAAGACGTCTGAAGACTGGCCTTCGGAGTGGTTTTACATGGAGGATGTCCCCCTTCCAGATCCTATTCGGATGGGTCTTCCCAAGTTCGACAATGCCCCTTTGAAGAAACGCCGAAGCTGGCGCCCATGGAGCCCTCAGGAAGAAGATAACGGAGAAGTCCTTTACCTGATGGGCCGGATAAAAGTGCTGGCTCAATCAGGACTGACAATAATCGAGGTTATGTCAATATGTATAATGCGGGGGGGGGGGGAGGGTACAGCCACTTCAATATCGAGGGCACCCCATGTGGCACTTTAACGGGGAAGATGATGCCCCCCGCGGCGGGCGTAATGGACCGGACTCGATTCTTTGCTCTAGCAAAAATTCTATCCGATTTGTACAAGGGAGAGGAAGAGGAGTTCATCCGTATTAAGCCACGGGATGGATTCTCCATGTACAACCCTCCAAGCTGGGTGAGCTGTCACTTTTTACTCCCAGCCTTCCTGCATTCTTCATCATAAGTACTCACCTTGTCGTTTCATGGCAAGAACTGCGAAAAGCTGTAAGGGAGGTCAACAACCCACCTCCACAACCGGAGAACCCCGACCGGGCCCTCGATCCCGGACTCAAAGAGGATCCGGTCATATTTGTGGAGCTGATCGACAGGACATTCTATCAATTGAGCTGCGATGATGCCATGGTGGCCATCATAGCCGACTATCTGCGGCTACTCCCTGCATCGCATGTAAGAAAAATCGGACCCCTTTTATGCACTTCACCTACCGTACACATATGGTGTCTTACAGGGAAGGCCCTCGGGACGCCATGCCGAACCCGCAGTGACTCGCCAACAAGGGGCACGAAGCCAGGTAGGCTAAAAAGGAAGGCGGTCAGGACTGAGACGCCGGCGCAGAGGTATGATACAGAACCTTGCTCCGTGGTTGTCGTCTTTTAAAATATAATAACATCCATGTTCCCTAGTAGGAAAAATGCTCGCCGGCCTATATCCGGAGAGGTTGCTGATCACGCCTCCACCAGTCGGGCTCCAAGGCCGGACACAGAGGCGGAAGCGAACACGGGGCGAATGCCGGATGCTCCTCCTACGGAGGATGTGGATAGACTATCCGCTACAAATTCCGAAGTGGAGAGCGCCATGAATCATAGGCATCGCCGGGCCGTACTCCGTGACGCTTGTTTCTCCCAAGAGGCATTTGATGCCTTCAACTCAGGATACGCGTACATCCGTGCTGCTCAAAATGGTCTTGCCAGAGCCACGGACCAGTATGTAAAGGATATACGGTAAGAAAATTTGATGATTATATATATCAAGAGCCCTCGAGACTTGAAACAGTTGACACAACTGATTTAAGGATCATTATTTGTGCAGGTTCTTACAGAGAAGAATACCCAATTGTATCAAGAGCTAGAAGAGTGCAAAGCCCAGCTACGGGCCGCGGTTGCCACGTTGTAGGAGTCTGAGAAGGCCCCCTCTGGTAACACTTGTTTCCATTGTAAAGAATGACAGGTACCAGATAATATGCGGCATGCATGCAAATCTAACAATAGATGTTGCAGATGACTCTGGAGTGAATCCAGAGGTCGTGCTGTGGATGCGCATCGTGCTAATCGATGCCTAAATGTCGGCGAGTGCGTGCTTACGCCGGTTAGGCAGGAGAAAAATGATCTCCAAGACGCCAATATCCAGCTGGGCGTGGAACTGAAAGATGTTCGAGCCTAGCTTGCGGACTCCCGGAAGGAGAATAAGCGGCTTCGACGCGGCATTATCAGTAAGTGCTTGAACAAACTTTTGAAAGAGTTCGGCGAAGAAGCCCGCTAACAGAGTTATGTCTGCAGGTATGCTGACGGGTCATCCCACGGAGGAGATGCCCGGGTCTGCGGGTGATCTTCTACCAGAGCTCTCACAACTGCACGAACAAGATCGGCAGGTGATGCAGGGTATTGCCCAGGCCTTGTGGCCATCCGCCTCCCTGCCAGGAGGCATGGGGGAGCTTATAGAGAAGCTCAAGGGAGCGCGGTGGCGCTTCTGATTATGCAAGATATCGGCCTGCCGACAAGGTGCAAGGGAAGCCTAGGCCATGGTGAAGACACGATATACCAAAGCTGACCCAAACCACATAGCCGAGGTCGGACCTGTGGGGCCCGATGGGAAAGAGATCTCCGTCAGTTTGGTGTATGACCAAGTAGAATTAGCCGCAAAGTATTCCAAACAGGATTGTAGGCTAGACAACCTGTTGGATGGTATTTTAGAAGAACTTAGCCAGTCTAAGTGACTGTGTAATTTAAGTGACATATATAATATCCCTAAGTGGATTGTAAATCATTTGTCATGGCGGACCTTTTCGCTTCGACCTCTGGACCCGATAATCCAGAGTGTATCCGAATACCCGCTCAGTTATGTAAAAACCGGAGTATGCGTGGAAACCAGGCGTAGGGGTCATAAGTTCTTGAACAGACAAGTACCCAACTAGCTATGTTATATTACATGGATAGTAAGAAACATCTTCCAGGGAGAATAGTTCCGTTAAGGGTTCCTTTCCCTGGGTACGCATGCCCTAATGTGCATGTCCGAACTGCGAAAAGAGACGCAGGCTATAAACATATGGGGGCATGTATCAAAATAAATAAAAATCATCTTTTTTTCACCGACCGAATATTCCCTTAAGAAAGCTAGCTTTCGGCTTCACCTAGTCTGAGGTACACATCCGGCTGACCCGACAGTAACAATCGCAGAGGTGCTCCCCTTATGCCCTAGCCGAATTAACGGGAATGTAGGGCATAAATACAAGAGCCAGGCAACCCAGCTTGGCCAAAAATTAAGTCATATCGATGCATATAATGGCGAAAAAGGTACATGCGGAAGAATAACACATGTGTGGGGCATGAAGCCCGGAAAAATAGTTATATTAAGCTTCTGTATAAGAAGCACCCATGTATAATGAGCGCGGTTAGCGCATCAAGATTGTGTTGCCAAGACACAAGTGAGCCTTTTAAGGCCTTGAGGAGAAGGAAAAGAAGAAAGAAAGAGAGAAAAGACAGATAACGGATATGCAAAAAATTGACGGGGGTAAGGAGACGAACATAGAGTCCTGCACTAGGCGTAGAATCTGCGGAGTCTGGCTGCGTTTCATGGGTTTGGTTCGAGTCGATTGTTCGATGCATCCCGCAGACGGTACGCTCCGCCGGTCAGAACCTGGTCAATAATGAAGGGACCTTCCCATTTGGGCTTGAGCTTGTTCTTTTTCTTCTCCGCAGCGAGAACTAGTTCGCCAATGTTATAGGTTTTGGCCCGTAATTCTCTCGCTTTGATACCTTCGAGCCTGCTGTCGATAGAATGCGGAACGGGCTTTTGCCATGTCACGCTCCTCCTCCGTATGCGTCAAACTGTCCTGCCGATCGAGCTCGGCCTCTTTTTCTTCATACATGCGCACTCGAGGTGAGTCATGAATTATGTCGCAGGGCAGAACCGCCTCTGCGCCGTACACCATGAAAAACGGTGTGTATCAGGTAGTGCGATTCGGCGTGGTCCCCATCCCCCATAGTACGAAGTCGAGCTCCTCTACCTAGTGCGTGTTTGACTCCTTTAAGGACCGTACTAATCTGGGTTTGATGCCGCACATGATAAGACCATTTGCTCACTTGACTTGACTGTTAGTTTGCGGGTGATAGACAGAAGCATAATCGAGCTTGATGCCCATGTTGCTGCACCAAAGTTTTACATCGTCGGCTGTAAAGTTCGTGCCATTGTCAGTGATGATGCTGTGGGGGACGCCATAACGGTGTACAACCCCAGATATGAAGTTTATCACCGGTGCGGATTCAGCCGTTTTAACGGGTTTGGCTTCTATCCATTTGATGAATTTATCCACCATGACCAGTAAGTATTTTTTTCTTATGGGTTCCCGCTTTGAGGGGTCCGGCCATATCAAGCCCCCAGACCGCAAAGGGCCAAGTAATGGGGATTGTTTGGAGAGCGGTAGGCGGCATATGGCTATGGTTTGCAAAAAGCTGGCAACCGACGCAACGTTGGACCAGATCCTGTGCATCTGCCCGGGCCGTTGGCCAATAGAAACCTGTACGGAAGGCCTTGCTTACAAGGGCCCGGTCTGCGGCGTGGTGGCCACCGAATCCAGCATGGATTTCTGCCAAAAGCTTCCGCCCTTCCTCTTCGGAGATGCACCTTTGAAGGACTCCGGTAGTGCTTTTCTTATAAAGCTCTCCCTCGTGGACCTTGTAGGCTTTAGATCGCCGCACTATGCACCGTGCCTCATTTTGGTCCTGGGGTAGTTCCTGCCTGGTTAGGTAGGCCAGGAATGGTTCTGTCCATGGGGCGATGACGGCCATTATCACGTGGGTTGAAGGTGTTATTTTGGTGGCAGAGCCTCCGATTGTGTCAGAGTGTTCGGTATCTAGTGTTGTGGCCGAGTCCGGACTATTGTTACCGGTGTCCCCTTCCCATACCACGGATGGCTTAGAGAGCCTTTCCAAGAAGATGTTAGGTGGGACAGGGTCACGCTTAGCACCGATACGGGCGAGGATATCCGCCGCCTGATTGTTTTCCTGAGCCACGTGGTGGAATTCAAGCCCCTCGAACCGAGCTGACATTTTGAAGACGGCGTTGCGATAAGCCGCCATTTTCGGATCCTTGGCATCGAAGTCTCCATTTATTTGAGATATTGCGAGGTTCGAGTCCCCACGCACCTCCACGCATCGAATGCCCATGGAAACTGCCATCCGAAGGCCATGTAACAGGGCCTCGTATTCGGCTGCATTGTTGGAGTCTGTGTATAGTATTTGGAGTACGTATTGGACTGTATCTCCGGTGGGGGACATTAGGACGACGCCAGCCCCCAGACCAGCCAGCATTTTAGAGCCGTCGAAGTGCATGATCCAATTGGAGTATGCGCCATACTCTTTAGGGAGTTCGGCTTCATTCATTCGGCGACAAAATCGCCAAGATTTATGCGACTTAATGGCTCGCCGAGGTCTATATGTTATGTCGAACAGGAGGAGCTCGATGGCCCATTTGGCAATCCGTCCCGTGGCATCGCGGTTGTTTATTATGTCATTGAGTGGTACTTCCGAGGGCACCGTGATTGAACACTCTTGAAAGTAGTGTCGTAGTTTTTGGGATGCCATGAATACCGCGTATGCTATCTTTTGATAATGCGGGTACCGTGATTTGCATGAGGTGAGGACAGTGGATACATAATATACCGGCTTTTGAAGGGGGAATTTATGTCCTCCCGTCTCTCGTTCGACGACGAGCACTGCGCTTACAACTTGGTGAGTTGCCACTATATATAACAACACTGGTTCACCGACATTCGACACGGCCAAGATTGGGTTGGTGGCCAAGATGGCTTTTATTTCTTCCAATCTGGCCGTGGCTGCGTCCGTCCACTCGAAGTGTTCGGTGCACCGGAGAAGGCGATAAAGGGGCAGTGCCTTTTCTCCTAATCGGCAGATAAAGCGGCTTAAGGCCGCCATGCATCCAGTTAACTTTTGGATTTGCTTGAGGTCAGCTGGGATAGCCAACTGCAACAAAGCTCGGATTTTAGCCGGATTTGCTTCAATTCCTCTACTGGAGACGATGAAGCCCAGGAGCTTTCCAGCGGGCACGCCGAAAACGCATTTTTCCGGATTGAGCTTAATGTTGTATGTTCGGAAATTGTCGAACGTGAGCCTCAAGTCGTCTATTAAGGAGTCGACGTGTCTGGTTTTAACGACCACATCGTCTACGTATGCCTGCACTGTTTTGTCAATCTGCTTTTCCAGACATGTCTGAATCATGCGTTGATACGTTGCACCGGCGTTTTTGAGCCCGAAGGGCATTGTGTTGAAACAGAAGGGGCCGTATGGAGTAATAAATGCTGTTGCGGCTTAATCAGACTCCGCCATCTTAATTTGGTGGTAGCCGGAGTATGCGTCGAGGAAGCACAGTGAGTCGTGTCCCGCGGTAGCATCGATAATTTGATCGATGCGAGGGAGGGGGAAGGGATCCTTTGGGCAAGCCTTATTAAGGTCCTTGAAGTCGACGCATAGGTGCCAGGATTTGTCCTTGTTTGGTACCATCACCAGGTTTGCTAGCCAGTCCAGATGTTTTATTTCTCTAATGAATCCGGCCTCCAGTAACTTGGCTAGCTCCTCTCCCATGGCTTGTCGCTTAGGTTCAAAGAAATGCCGAAGAGTTTGCTTGACCAGCTTGAATCCTTTTAGAATGTTAAGGCTATGCTCGGCCAGCCTGCGTGGGATTCCTGGCATGTCTGAAGGATGCCAGGCGAATATGTCCCAATTCTCGCGCAGAACTCCTCAGAAAAGGGCGCCTACAACGGGTTTAACTGCCTCGATGGATGCTGTTTTTGTAGGGTCCGTTGGGTGGACTTGGAATTTAACTATTTCATCCGCTGGTTTAAAAGAGGTGGACTTGGATCTTTTGTCGATTATCACGTCGTCCCTGTCCACTTTGGAGCGCATCGCAGTTAATTCCTCCGCCGCAAGGACTTCGGATAATGCCTCGAGGGCCAGTGCGGCTGTTTTGTCTTCGGCGCGGAGTGCTATGTCCGGATCACTAGCGAGAGTGATGATTCCATTGGGCCCGTGCATTTTGAGCTTCATGTACCCGTAGCGGGGTATGGCTTGGAAGATCGTGAATGCCTCCCGCCCTAGAAGGGCGTGGTATCCGCTACTGAACGGGGCCACTTGGAATGTAATTTCTTCGGACCTGTAATTCTCCGGAGTGCCGAATACCACATCTAGTGTGATTTTCCCAGCGCAACGTGCCTCCCGACTGGGGATGATTCCTCTGAAGGTCGTGCTGCTTTGCTCAATGCGGTTCCTGTCTATTTCCATTTTTTGAAGAGTCTCCTCATAAATGAGGTTTAATCCGCTGCCGCCGTCCATGAGCACTTTAGTAAGCCGAAAGTCGTCCACAATTGGACTAAGGACCAAGGCAGCTGGTGCTCGGGCCGTTCGGAATTTAGGTTCGTCACTAGCATTGAAGGTGATGGTCGTGTCGCTCCATGGACGTATTGCTGCCACGTGGCAGACTTCGGCAAGGTTGCGGAGTGCTCGCTTACGCCTATTATTTGAGGCGAAGGTCTCGAAGACTGTCAATACTGTATTGTTATCCACGGGATGGTGCTCTGTGGTGTTTTTAATGAGGAGATCCTCACCGCTCTTGGCCACCTGCCGGAGTACCCAACATGCTCTAAGGCTGTGTGTTGGTATGGTATCTGCTGTATTGTGAATTTTGCAGGGCCCATTAAGCCATCCCTCTAATATGGTTCCACGCCCTGTAGTGGGATTTTTCTTCTTTGTAATTGAGTCGGGCGACTTATGAGAGTGCACCCTTTTAGTTCGTACTAGGGGCTTTGTCAGAGCCGGATTATCCCAAAATTTTATTTGGGTTTTCCAGGCGCTTTCCATCGCATAGTACTTCCGTACTATGGCCGCCAAGTCAGTGAAGTGTGCTATGTCACGGCGAATTATGGCGTTGAGGATTCTCTTGTCCGTGCAGTTATTGCAAAAGAATGAAATTGCGTCTTCCTCGCGACAGTCCTTGGCCTTGTTCATTACAAGGAGGAATCTGGCCCAATAGTGATGTACTGTCTCCTGGGGCTCTTGCCTAATGTGGGAAAGATCGTTCGTATCTGGGTGGGTGGGTGGATTTAAGTCCGGACCTTGACCCGGTTTGAGACCCAGGGGCGGAGGAGTTTCCGATCTTGGAAGTTCGGGCTCCGGTTTGTTGCCCAGTGGGTCTGGCCTGTTGCCTGATTCTACGTTCAGGGTTTGGGAAATGTCCTCCCGTGAACAGGTATCCGGCTTAGAGAGTTCGGGAATCCAGACGCAGCTTGTCCTCAAGATAGAGGAAGAATCGTCGCATTGCTCCTCCACCACCGCTATCTGATGGGTGACCGGCGGAGAGTTAATCTCCCTTTGGTCGGGTTTAATCCCAATCCGATCATAGTCCGTTGCGACTCCCAAAGCGGCGATGGGATCCAAGAGCTCGTTCAAAGAGGAGAGCTCCATTGGATTCATCCGCTCGGTAAGCTCCGAGCCGATGTGGAGGCTGTTTTCGATGACCCGAGAAGTCATCGTCGGCGCAGCGGCCGAACGGGCGGTCATGACGAAGCCGCCTAGTCGGAGAGTTTGGCCTACAGCCAGGGCTCCCCCAGAGGTGATGTTGTCCCTGACAACGAGACGAGCCATCCTTCCTTACGATGACGGCACAGTGGAACTCTCAATGAAAGCACCAATGTCGGTGTCAAAACCGGCGGATCTCGGGTAGGGGGTCCCGAACTGTGTGTCTAAGGCGGATGGTAACAGGAGGCAGGGGACACGATGTTTACCCAGGTTCGGGCCCTCTCGATGGAGGTAATACCCTACTTCCTGCTTGATTGATCTTGATGATATGAGTATTACAAGAGTTGATCTACCATGAGATCATAGAGGCTAAACCCTAGAAGCTAGCCTATGGTATGATTGTTGTTATCCTATGGACTAAACCCTCCGGTTTATATAGACACCGGAGGGGGCTAGGGTTACACAGAATCGGTTACAAGGGAGAGATCTACATATCCGTATTGCCAAACTTGCCTTCCACGCCAAGGAGAGTCCCATCCAGACACGGGATGAAGTCTTCAATCTTGTATCTTCATAGTCCAACAGTCCGGCCAAAGGATATAGTCCGGCTGTCCGGAGACCCCCTAATCCAGGACTCCCTCATTCGCCAAGCACAAGAACACCTCAACCTCAGGAGGTTGTTCTTCCCCTTGTACTGTTCATCATCAGCCCAAGTGGTAATCCACCACCACCACACTGGAGTAGGGTATTACACCACAACGGTGGACCGAACTAGTATAAATCTTGTGTCCCTTGTGTTGCGAGTTCGCCTAGTTCGTTCTTGAGATCTTAGCTAGTTAGGGCGTGGATCGGTAGGGAGGAAATCTTCATGCGCACCCCAGTGTTCGAACCTTGAGGGGTTTGCCGGAACCCGTGATCTGACATTTGGCGCGCCAGGTAGGGGTGCGCCGAAGCTTCCTTCCGTCGCCCGCCGCTTCGCTGTTCGCTGCTCCATGGCGGGCCTTCGCCGCGCTCATGCTGAGCGCCGGGCTGTCCTCGCCGCCCGCGTCGCTCAGACAGCTCATGTCGGCGGGCCACCTCGTTGTTCCCCGTCGCCTGCCGCCAACGCCACCATCGGCCCGGCGGGGAACGAGCAGCAAGCATCCTCGTTGCACCCCTCGGTGCGGCGGGACGGCCGCACCGCCACTCCATCGCTGACCCCGGCCGGTTCTTCGTCCCATGCATGTCGCGCTCCCATGGACGCTGGCTGCGCCTCATGGCGCACGAAGCTCCTCGTATACCGCCGTCGACGACCTCTACGAGGATCTGGCTCGACCACATCGCCGAAGCTCGTCTGGCACTGGGGCTCTCCACCGCCCCTCTCTCTCTCGCCTCCGCCAGCATCGCGGCGACGTGGCTCACGGAGCACCTCCACCACCTCTGCATCAAGACGACGCCCTGGCGCCAAGGCGCGCGGCTCCGTGACATGACCCACTGCGTCCAGCACCTGCGCGTGAAGAGAGAAGCTGCCAAGAAGTCCCTCCACCGCAAGAAAATTCTCCGCCACTCCTCGCACCGCCGTGCCAGGACCGTCTGCTGCGGCAAGACCACGCGCCGCCTACAGCGGCGGTGCGTAGACCCCATCAAGACCAAGCTCCACCTCCAAGGCGGGCCAAGGTGACCGCGGTCGGCTATCGCGCCTTCACCCCCGAGCTGCGTAGCGTCGCCTGGCCGGGCAAGTTCAAGCCAGATCTGCCTCCTCGTTACGACGGCACCCCGACCCCGCGGAGTTCTTGTAGCTCTACGAGCTGAGCATCGAAGCGGCCAACGGCAACAAGAAATTCATGGCGAACTGGTTCCCCATGGCTCTCAAGGATGGCGCCCGCTCCTGGCTCCTCAACTTGCCTCCAGGCTCGATCCCCTCCTGGGACGAGATGCGCAACCGCTTCGTCGCCAACTTCCAGGGCACTCGCGACCGCCCGCCGACCACAGGTGACCTGCGCCGCGTCAAGCAGCAACCAGGAGAGACCCTCTAGAAGTACATTTACCGCTTTAACAACGTCGGCCTCAAGATCCCCAAGGTGACGGACGAGGCCATCATCTCCGCGTTATCTGATGGCGTCCGCAACGTCAAGATGAAGGAAGAGCTCGCCATCCACGAGGAGCTGTGCACGTCTCTGGAGTTGTTCAACCTGGCGACCAAGTGTGCAAGAGCTGAGGAGGGGCGCCTCTCCCTTCTCGAGCTCCCGGTTGCAGACTCAGAGGAGAAGAAAGCCAAGGCCAAGGACGTGAAGCTCAAGGGAGCAGGCGTGCTCGCGGCGGAACCGGACACCAAGCACGGAAGAGACCAGCCTGAGTCATCCAAGAGCAGCCGACGGTTCTGCACCTTCCACAACCTGAATACCCACAACACCAGCGACTGTCAAGAGCCCAGAGCCATTCACAAAGGACGCTTCGGTCGACGCCCCAAGCGCGGCGACCGGGGCTACGACCGAGGAGGAGGACGTGGTGGCGGACGCTGGGACGACCGTGGCCCGCTCCAGGAGTGGCGCGACCGGCCTCGTGAGGACCGCTGGTAGGATCAGCCTCGCGAGGGCGCCTAGAGGGATCAACCTCGTGAGGATCGTCCTCAAGGCAACGATGGACTCCCTCCGCTACCGCCACCGCCAAGAAGGAATGACGACCACCATCAAGACGAGGGGGCTGGGGGCTTCCAGGAGCCGCGTGCTATCGCCTGCATCTTGGGTGGAGCTTAAGCCCCAGCCTCGCAGCGTATCTGCAAACAGTTTGCTCGTGAAGTGAATGAAGTCCTCCCTAAGCTCGAGGCCACACGCCCGCTCAGATGGTCTCAGTGCCCCATAACGTTCAATTCGGCAGATCAGCTCAAGTGCGCAACTACCGCTGGTGCCCTCCCAATGCTTTGTTCACCAGTCATCAGCAATGTGCAAGTTACCAAGACCCTCGACGGCGGCGCATGGCTCAACGTCCTGTCCGTCGACACGTTCGACAACCTCCAAGTACCGTATGACCAGCTTCAACCTACCAAGCCTTTCTTAGGAGTGACCGACGGTTCCACCACACCGATAGGGCAGGTCCGCCTCCCTATCACCTTCGGAGAACGCAAGAACTACCGCACCGAGCTCATCGACTTCGACGTCACAAGACATCCGCTTCACCGCACAATGCCATCCTCGGGTATCCAGCCCTGGCCAAGTTCATGGTGGTGACCCACCACGGTTACAATGTCCTTAGGATGCCAGGAAGCGGCGGAATCATCATAGTCCCGTGCGAAGAAAGAGATGCGGTGTGCTCCACTACAAAAAAAGAAACATTTGTGACAGTTTGGGCCGAACGAATTTTTTTCTGTCATACTTATGACACTTCTATGACGATAATTGTGACAAAACCCGGTATCATCATAGATGTGGTGGGGGTCCTACTTCTATGACAAAAATCATGACAGAAAATGGGCTTTTCGTCCTGGGCGGGCCAGAGACGCAGCTGCATGACATTCTTTGGGCCGTCCATGACGGAAAAAACCGTGGTAGAAGCAAGGGCGCGGAAAATATCGGGGACTCCCCCACTACTAGGGAAAAGCTTACGAGTACCGCTGGTTTTTGAGCTACCAGTAGCGCGAGCACCAAATAGCATCGCTACGACGCCACAGCTATTTTATGCGTTTTAGGCCAGCCATCGGTAACTTCAAGTACCAAGAGCGCGACACTTGGGAGCGCCATCGTAAGTGAGCGCCGGTAATATTTTGGCACGCGCCATCGCTAACATTTATGTTTTTTAGCATTTTGGCACCGTACATGTTTAAACAGATATATCTTTTATACAATAACAACTCATCATGAACTAGTCTGCTTAAATAGCATATTCATTACCACTTGTCATCACCACCAAACAATGTTCACTAATGAGACATCATATAACAAGTTGGTCACTAGTCATAATCACAACTCCTCCTCATCATCATCAACTCTAACACATTGTAGCACATAATAACACATTCTAGCTACGACCTACTCCTCTCATAGGACCTACTCTACCCTCTCTTAGGTAAAATATCATAAAACAAGATAGGCATTGACTCTCCATTAAGGAAAATTGACTCTCCATAATAAAGAACGGAGATCATCCTGTCTCCAAGTCTTGGCCTACGCACAATGTTGCTTCCAAGTAGTTCTCACGATGGTTCAAACATTTTTGAAATCATTTATTATCATGGCTTCCTCGCTTTCGTAAATCCGATATGGATAGGAGTGATGTGGATATCATGTTGACCGCCGCCGTGGCGTAAGCTCATAACATTAACGCGACCTCTCGGCAACATCAGATGAGGCACACAATCCATCGGGATTTTCTGTTCAAAAACATAGTAATAACTTTGTGGTTAGCAATGTAGTTTAGTTTTAGAAGAATTTATGCAAAAGATGCACGGATGTCGTAATAGTAGAAAATCTTACCATGATATCTCCATTGATGTTACCATAGTTCAACATGTGCACTAGTGGCATGTATTGACCATTATGTGGAGGAGTTTGATAATAGCTATTGTAATTCTCAAGATTAGTAAAAATGCGATAAGACCATCTTGCTCCTTATAAGTTAATTGTGCTTCATCATTGTAGTAGTAGGTTCTGTCTACCATTTTCCGTGACATTTTTGAAGAATGAAAATAAGCTATCAATGGAAATAAGTTGTCAAATATTTTGAAATAAACAATATAAATTACTTAGTAAATATGTTTAAGGAACTCACACAGCGGTAGAACTGGAAGCGTGTCAACAAGGACCCAAATGGTCATATTATTTTTGTCGATGTCAGGATCACCAAGATCGAAGGTGAGAAGCATACCCTCATGAAAATCATATGCCTTGCAAAGGGCTTCCCAAGTCAGGCAACCAAAATTGGATGAGTTCACAAAATTGTATAGATTTACAGCAAAATCATAACCATGATGGGTTCTTAGTTGAATTATCTTTGTCCCCATTCTTTCATGATCTTCAAAACCCATCTTCTCCAAGACATAGCATCTTGCATGGCATGGGATAAGCTAGTCGAATTGTAAAAGACGGAAATTACATGTTGAAGAAGCAGAGAAGTCGTGCAAAAAATAACAAAAAACACTTGTCATCGCTATGCATCGCTTCAACATCGAAGATCTCTTGGAGCTTGATGTCAAGCGCCGACCTTCTACTGTGTGAGGCCTGTCGCATGCATCACACTCATCTTCGCAGTACTGCACATAGCAAATTCCCTTTCGTCGTCAGACATTTCCTAATAGGTAATTAATAATCCATCATCGAATACATATATAGTAGTTTGTAGCAAAGATCATCATATAACAACTAAAACACCTAAAATTTGTAGTTTGTAGTAGTTTGTAGCAAAGATCATCATCGAACCTAGTTTGTAGCAAAGATCATCATATAATCCATCATCGAATACATATATAGTAGTTTGTAGCACAAACCGCGCTCATCTTTTGCATTCAATAAGCAAATAACTAATAGGTAATTAATAATCCATCATTGAATACATATATAGTAGTTTGTAGCAAAGATCATCATATAATATCACTAATACATCTCGAATAATAGCTCCTCTAGGTTCAGTGGGCCTCGGTGGACACCCAAAGAGAAGGAACCATCACCGGATCATAGCTCCGGTGATATCCCCAAACAATCTACCAGGTATTGGAGAACCGGCCGTTCGCCAACGCAACCAAGTAGCGCTGGACGTGCGTGTTCTCCTCCATGACATGGTGTTGTACCACCTGCGCGGGGGACTCAAGCCTCTCCACCGATGCAGGCCCACGTGACCGCCACCAAAGAAGTTCCGGGTTGACGACGGGCTGGCTCCTCACTAAGCTGTGCTCACTAGAAGGTAGCACAACCCAGTACCAGCCTGGTGGAGCCCAGTCCCGGACATGGCCCCTCGGCTCAACCAGGAGTCCTCCGCAGAGTCGATGACGAGGATGCGGGATAGGCATCGTCGACGTCGAGAACAAAATGCTTAATTATGAAAACAAAATTAATAAACACTTAGCAAAATTTGGCATGACCTTTGCTAAAAATAGGACATATCGAGTGCCTGAAATTTGCCAGAACGTAAACGGATCAACATTTCTGGCAAAACATAGGCCACTCGGAAAAATATGACATGTCCAAAATGTGACATGTTCAAAATATGACATGTCCACTGCAAATTTGCATATAACAGGTAAAATTGCTTTAACTAAAAAAATAACAACAATTGCTTTCACTAAAAAATACCTAGAATTCTGTTAACGACACCTAAAACAACTAAAACACCTAAAATTCTGTTAACTACACCTAAAACAACTAAAACACCTAAAACTCTAATAAATACAGTTAAAACACCTAAATTCTATTAACTACACCTAATTAAAAACCTAGCTAAATTTTTGTCCTAACTTTAAAACCTAGCTAAATTTAAAAACCTAGGGTTCGTATGAATTAACTAGGGTTCATACCTAATCTGTCCTAGCTAGGGTTTGATCATAACCTACATTATTCTAATAACCTACATTTTTCCAACTACATAGGATTCAAAATAACTACTCTAATAACTATAACTAGGGAGGGAGGGAGGAGGAGGAAGGAGGGAGGAGTACCTCTCGGTGGAGGAGGGCCGACACGGGAGGAGAGCTTGCTGGGGCCGGGCGGTCGGCGGGGAGGAGGCCGACGCTGGGAGGGCGGCCGGTGGGGAGGAGGGCTGCCAAGGGCGCAGGGCGGCCGGGCAGGAGGAGGGTCATGCTGGGGACGACAACAGGCAGGGGTCGACAACAAGGCGAGGGATTGAGGGAGGAGTGTGGAGTGTGAGTGAGCTGAGTGAGATGAGGCCGGGCTGGAGGTGCGCGAGGGAGAGGGAGTGGGCTTAATAGTAGTACGGGCAATGGGCCAGCGCTACTGCTAAGACCACTAGCTATAGCGCTGGCGCAAAACACACGCTATAGCTAAGTGGCCTGCCCTTTGACACCGGCGGCCCGCTAAAATGCAGCGTGGCCCGCGCCAACCAGCGCTGCTGCTACTCAGTAGCAGTAGCGCCTGTTTTGGCCGGTGCTAATGGTAAATACCAATAGCGTGGGTGCCCAAACAGGTGCTACTGCTAATATACTATGTATAAGCATTTTCCTAGTAGTGCCCGGTTATGGTGGGTGGCCGGGGGCCGAGCGATGCGTGTTCCTCTCGTACGTACGCGCGTGTATGCGAGGCGTTGGGGTCTAACTGAACTCGAGCAAGGCGTTGGGCTCTAACTGAACCCGAGCAATTGCATTGCAGGCTACGCGTTACTGAACCCGAGCGATCGATTGATGGTTGTTAACTGAACCCGATCGAGCGATTCCTTCGCTACTACATCTAAATGAAGCCGATTGATGTTGCCTCTGGATGAACAGTGAGCGCTATGGGGGTGGGTTGGATGAACAGTTCCCTGGGGGTGGATGAACAGGACCCGTGGTCTTGCCTCCGGATGAACAAGACTCGATCGATCGAGCCGGTTGGGGCTGGTTGAACAGGACCCTGCAGGTCTGGATGAACAGGACTACCCTGTGGAGGGCGTGATGAACAGAGACTGTGGAGGGCAGGATGAACAGAGCCCGTGGAGGGTGGTTGAACAGAGCCCGTGGAGTGGGCTGGTTGAACAAGAGCTGTGGAGTAGCGCGGTGGAGGCTGGATGAACAGGAGCCCGTGGATGAACAAATGCAGTGGAGGCTAGAGGAGGTCGACGGTGGATGAACAATAGCCCGTGGAGGCCGGAGGGGTCGACGGTGGAGATGAACAGCTTCCGTGGAGTCCTGCTTATGCGGTACGCCACCCCTTCCGATGAACAGACCCCTGCCGACCGTAGCGCTCCAACACAAGTTCGTTCCCTCCGTTTTACGGTACGCCACACCCCTCCCGATCAACAGGACCCCCGTTCCGACCGTAGGAGGCCCATTTCCTCCGTTTTGCGGTACTCCAGACCCCTCCCGATGAACAGGATCCCGTTTCGAACATGGCCGGTCGAACACAAGGACGTTTCCTCCGTTCTGTGGTACGCCAGGCCTCGTTTCAATCGGCTGTTCCGTCGAAGCCCTCCCGATGAACAAGACGACGCATTCCATTCTGACCCAACCGGTTGGCTCCACATGAACACGACGATGACGCTGTTTCTCCGTTCCGACCCAGCCATGTACACGAGCCCCGCCGTACGTAGCGCGCCGAGTAGGCGTTCGAGACCCCGCCTGTATGTAATGCGTGCGGGTCAGATTTTCTTTCTTGCACACCGCCGATGTAATGACGCGTACATGCTACGCTACGCTTCTACTACGAGGACGGCGCGCTCTACATCGACCAAGATGTACGCATATCGCTCACGACAAGAATGAAAACGCTACGTACGCTTCGACCAGGTGTGTCCCGACTGTCAGGCACTTCCTTGCGTGCGAAGATGTAGCTGTTGGGTCCCAGCAGTCAGGGGGGCGAATCGTTTTTTTTTTGCCCATACGCACTTCCTTGCGTGCGAAGATGTAGCTGGTGGGTCCCAGCAGTCAGGGGGGAACGTTTTTTTGCGAAATACGGTGGCCCGTCCAGTGGGTCCCCGCTGTCAGGTGGAGGAATAATTATTTTTGCACGTAATAAGGAGGCACTTCCTTGCTGCGGCCGTGGACCCAGCTGTCAGCCTCTCCACGTACAGTCCATGTCCGATGGAAGCCGTTCCTTGACCACGTTGACCACGCCACGCCGAGAGCACCAGGGCGGTGGATGACGGCGAGGCCTAGGAAGGGGACAACGCGGAGTCGGGGAAGATGCGGCGGTGGATGCCCACGCGTAGAGGAGTATGAGGGTTCACTGGTTCAATGCGGTGTGAGGCTACCGTCGCCGCAGAATAACAAGGGGTGTGGGTGAGTAGAGGGTTGGCCCGGCCAGCGGTGGGAGTAGTGGGGGCGGTGAGGCCTCCGCTGCATCACAGCCGGCCACGGGAGGCAGGAGCACGAGGCACGACCGGCGCTGGTTTGGGCGGCTGGAGCAAAAATACCAGAGGTTGAAGAAGCACTACGGCTGTTGGATGGACATCGTACGGTTAGTGGAGCTAGAATCGTGCATATTGACTAAGTTGACAAAGCCTTCCGTCCCCGTCAACTTAGTAGGCCCACAAGTCAGCCTGCCACTATACTGGGTCCCGCTAGGTGGGGAGTATTCATTTTTTTTGTGCGTAATAAGGAGGCACTTCTCTTGCGTGCGAAGATATAGTCAGGGTCCAAGTCACAATGACAAGAATATTTTTTTCAAGGAATACAAAGGCCCTTTCGGTGGGTCCTTGATGTCCGTGGAGGAATAATTATTTTGCACGCATTTAAGGAGGCATTTCCTTCATGCGCACTGTGGACCCAGTTGTCAGCCTCTCCACATACAGTCCACTTCAGAATCATGTCAGTCGTTGACCACGTTGACCAAAGCCGCCCGAGAGCACCAGTGGCGGTGGACGATGGCGAGGCCTAGGAAGGAACGCACGGAGGCACGGAAGACTCGGCAGCTTGTTTCCCACGCTGAGGGGAGTACGATCAGACGATCTGTTTATCGTTCGTCTGCCGTCACGGAGAATAACAGCAGATGTGGGTGAGTAGAGGATGGCTAGGCCAGCGATGGGAGTACGGTGGGCGGTCAGTTCGCAAGGCAAGACACCAAGCGGCGGGAGGAGGGAGAAGGCAGTCCACGGGCGCTTGTTTGAGCGGCCGGAGCAGGAAGAGCAGATATTGAAGAAGGATTTATGGCCGTTGGATGGAAATCCAACACCAACGCTAAAGGCCAACCTTTTTTGCAGGAAAGCCTCAAATCTGTGGAAAACAGCATGCAACCCATCTGCCATTATTTCTAATAATTTACAGCCCATTTGCTAATTCTTAAGGTTTTTTTGGAGCCCATATTCTTTTTGTTAGCATTACAGCCCATATTGTGGCCACGGTTAAAAAATTATACGAATTTTTGCATATTTCGGTGTGGTCCGAACTGTTTTTAATCCCGAAATTTAGAGTCACATTCAAACTGATTTTAAAAATAAATGTATATCAATATAAAATCCAACAAATTGTCCATGCATAAAAATCAATGCTATTTAAAATCTCGAAATGAAAAAAAGAAAATTGAAACTAATTGCTGGTTTGATGTGTTTTAAAAATGTACAACCCATTTCTCATTACTGATAGGCCATTTCTGGCCAGCCGAATGAAGCTTTCCTTGTCTTGAAAGATTTGCAGCCCAACAGGCCTGACAAAGCGACTTACTTGGCAAATCACAAAAAAACAGGGCTGTGGTCGTGGACCCAGCTGCGGCCGTGGACCCAGCTGTCAGCCTCTCCACGTACAGTACTCTTCCGATGGAAGTCGGTCGTTGACCACATTGACCATGCCGCACCGAGAGCACCAAGGCAGTGGATGACGGCGAGGCCTAGGAAGGGGACGACGCGGCAGTGGATGCCCACGCGGAGAGGAGTACGAGGGTTCACTGGTTCGGCTGTGGTGTGAGGCTGTCGTCGCCGCAGAATAACAGGGGGTGTGGGTGAGTGGAGGGATGGCCCGCCAGCGGTCGGAGTAGTATGGGCGGTGAGGCCTCATGCAAAGACAGCCGCCACGCTGAGGCAGGAGAAAGCGGCACGACCGGTGCTGCTTTTGGGCGGCAGGAGCAAGAAGACCAGAGGTTGAAGAAGCACTATGGCCGTTGGATGGACATCGTACGGTCACTAGAGCTAGAATCGTTCATATTGACTAAGTTGACAAAGCCCTCTATCCCCGTCAACTTAGTAGGCCCATTAAGTCAGCCACCCACTATGGTGGGTCCCAGCTAGCAGGGTATTAATTTTTTGTGCGGCATAAGGAGGCACTTCCTCATGCGTGCAAAGATATAGTCAGGGTCCGACCGTCGCCGGGGGACATTTTTTCCACGAAATACAGAAGCCCTTCCCGTGGGTCCTAGCTGTCAGGTGGAGGAATCATTATTTTGCGCGTAATAAGGAGGCATTTCCTTGCGGGCGGTCATGGACCCAGCTGTCAGCCTCTCCACGTATAGTCCAATTCCGATGGATGTCGTTCATTGACCACGTTGACCAGGCCGCGCCGAGAGCACCAGGGCGGTGGACGACGGCGAGGCCTAGTAAGGGAACGACACGGAGGTAGGGAAGACTCGGCAGTTGTTTCCCACGCGGAGGGGAGTATGACTATACGAGGGTTTACTGGTTCGTCTGTCGTCGCCGGAGAATAACAGCAGGTGTGGGTGAGTAGAGGGATGGCTAGGCCAGCGATGGGAGTACTTGCATGGGGTGAGGCTGGCAAAGATAGCCGGCCGCGGGAGGAGGGAGCAGGCAGTCCCTCCGGCGCTTGTTTTAGCGGCTGGAGCAGGAAAAGCAGAGATTGAAGAAGCACGACAGCCGTTGGATGGACATCCAATAGTCACTGCTCTCGTGTGCATTATTTCTAATAATGTACATCCGATTTGCTAATCCTTAAGAATTTGTTTGGATCCCATCTTCTTTTTGTTAGCATTACACCCCATATTGTGGCCACGGTTAAATAGTATATGAATTTTTTGCATATTTCGGTGCGATCAACTGTTTTTAATCCCGAAATATCGATTCACATTCAAGCTATTTTGAAAAATAATTTATATAAATATAAAATCCAAATAATTTTCCACGCATAAAAATCAATGGAATTTAAAATCTTGTAATGAAAAAAATTGAAACTAATTCCCGGTTTGATGTGTTTTAAAAATGTACAACCCATTTCTGGGCCAACCGAATGAAACTCTCCTCGTCTTGAAAGATTTGTAGCCCAGCAGGGCTGATAAATCAAGTAGGCCTCGTTTGGGTATTTCTTTTAAAAAATAGAACTGGGGTAGCCATTTTCAGCAAGAAAAAAACACAACTGGGCTCATGATGTGGTAAACATAAATAAAACCCTGGCTAGACGGGCCACAGCCCCCGCACAACCCCGTTGTTACCCTGATCCGTCGCTAAAACTAGTATAAATAACAACTGCTTGTTCCTCAAAAAAAATTGCGCGACCTGCTGGGTCCCTGGTGTCAGCCGCTCGTAGTGTAATTCTGTCGTTTATTGACTACGTTGACATTGGCGTGAGCCCCAGATGTCCAACCATTAGGAGGAACCATATTTTTGGGCTTGTAATATAGAGGCACATGCTTGCGTACTTCCATGACGCTGGTGGGCCCCTACTGTCATCCTCTCCACGTATAGTCATCTCCTTGTTCCTCTCGGTTGTTGACGATGTTGAAAACGCAAGAGGGCAATGCACCGCACATGGCGAGCGAACTAAGGCCGCAAGGAGGAGGAGAACGACAAGGCCTCGGACGGAACGAACAGGAGCCGTGGAAGATGAGCCGGTCCAGTCGCAGGCGGAGGGGAGTATGAGGGTTGACTGGTTCGGGTGCGGGTGCGTGTTGGGGCTGACGTCGCCGGAGAATAACAGGACGTGTGGGTGAATAGAGGGAGGGACTGGCCAACATTGAAGGGTACGTACGGTAGGGCGGCAGAGGCGCGGCCAGCCATGGGAGGCGGGAGCAGGCGGAGTCGACGGGGTGGTTTGGTTTGGGTGGCTGGAGGAAGAAGAAGACAAGAGATAGAAGATACACGACAGATGTTGTATGTCAATCCAACGGCTGGTAGGCAGAATCGTTTGTTGAGTGGCTAGTAAGTCGACACCACCTTGGATAGGCTATTTCCTCGCGGGTCCCAAATGTCAGAATCCAGATCTGTCACGGTCATGCAGCCCTTCCTATGAAAATTTACAACCCATTTGTTGTGCTAGTTGGAAATAAGTTTGTGGGTGCTGGTGGGGGCTAATCACTTGGCTTCTGTAATGCACGGTGAGCTCAAGCAGCCAAGTAGAGTGATGTTATTTCCTTGGTTGGGATTTGTTAGTTGTTACAATATTTCACTCTAAATTAAATGATCGGCAAGCCATTTGCCTTGCTTCAAAGAAAATATGACAAAGTCACAATGAGTTGAAAAGGGCAAGAACATCTAACTCCAGCTTACAAACTGCATAAAAGCACAAGGGTTAATTGCTCATCAGGTTTACAAAAACCCAGGTTGAAAAGGGCAACAACATCTAACTCCAAAGACTGTTTTTGGTAGACACATACCAAATGGATCGGTCAGTCCATAGAATGAACATCCCGGTCGTAAAATTTACTGGATTATGACCACAATATGTTGTAAATAGAAGCCCGCACGCTCGTAAGCTCTTTTGCCCACCTGAAACTCCTTTTTTTTTCTTCCACATACCCATCCGTCAAAACCATGCTGCTGATAAACTTAAGCCTAATGGACAATAGTAACCTCGCATTCAGCAGGAAGAATGTGACAAATCTAGTGTTTGCACGGTTGGCTACATATCGTTCTAGCGTTATTGTCTTCAATCAAATCTCATGAGAAGTGAGAAAATCCCGATGCTTACGAATCCACTGATTGGTTATAACTTTCTTACCCCGTCTTGTTGCCTAAATAGACATGAAGATTGAAAACAGTTAAGGTCTAAAAAAAGGAGTGTCAAAAGAGCAACAGCTGAACGGTTAATTCTAGTACACTTCAAAGGTTTCCAATGTGCGTGAAATTATCACCTTTATATACAAATTCTCCAGACATGGAAAGCATTGCAGCAAGCCAATAATCTTGTTCAGATCAAAACTATTCATTTGGATATATAAGACCTTGATGTAATCCAAAGCACCATTGATAGGCCTTCCATGTAGATACTATTCATTGAGCATAGAACATAATATTAGTACAAAATGTGTACTCCAAGATGACATATAACTTATGAGCAGAAATTTAAAATGCAGCT